>JAENJI010000013.1:11882200-12261317 GCA_018901935.1 Pugionium cornutum
AGCGTGATCTCAAGAAGAATTAGAGATGACAAAGCGTCAAAGTAATCCAATCTATCGAAAACTACTTGATGCCATGCATTATGCTTCATTTATAAGCCTTTACTTAATGAGCACCAATGATCATTTTACAATGATCACTTTAATTGGCCGATCAACTTGAAATGTCCGCAATAAATTGTCAGTAACTTTTGATTTAGAGCGTAGAATGACACGAATCCAATGCCCACGTTAAGCTAGCTCAATTTTCTAAATTGTAAAAAAATTTGAAATAAAAACAGATACGAAAAAGCATCCAAGTAATCCAATCTAACCAGAATTATGTGATGCCATGCATTATGCTTCATTTAATTGGCTGATCAATTTGGCATATCGGCACTAAATCGTTTGTAACTTTTCATTTAGAGCTCATAATGACATGAATCTAATGCCCACATTAAGTTAGCTCAATTTCTATATTGTGACAAAATTTGAGATAGAAATAGATACGACAAACCGTCTAAGTAATCCAATCCATCCCAAACTCGTGATGCGATGCATTATTTTTCGTTTATAAGCTTTTACTAAATGAGCACCAATGATCAGTTTAGAATGATCACTCTAGCTGGCCGATCAACTCGACGTTTTCGCACAAAATGGTCCGTAACTTTTGATTTAGATATCACAAGGCGCGTGCATGCCACAAGGACGGCCACCTTCCATTTCTTGGCCGTGAGGTGAGTTAAGATAAGTTTACATTCGAATATATGCCTCTTTCTGTTTTGCAGGGTAGGATCTAGTTGCTTTACATTTTTGAGTCAAGAACATTTTAGGAATAGGTCCTTTTTCGGTTATACACTTTTGTATCTTTTTCCTTTTGTGCACTTTTGTAAACTTTCCTTTTCTTTGTTTGAGTCGACCCTAGAAGGTCAAGCTGTCGAGCATATTAATAAGGCTCCTTCCAGCATTGTAGTTCGACAACCTTTTTGCTAATTAATAAAGATCGAATTTTCTTTACAAGTTATTCTCTCAAAGAAGCTTGTGCGCTTAGAACCTAGTTGAGACCAGCCCTCCTAGCTCTAAGTTTGTGATTTATCACGAGGTTCATCACCCCTCGTGTGGTTCACTTCACCCTTCCATCTTTTACCAACCAGAAAACCCCATCCAGAAGCCTAAGGTTGAGTTTCTCACCTAATCTTCTACAAACAGCCCACGCGCATACATCCTTGAATCAAGGCTTGTATCATTTTGGTATCAGAGCTTAAAGCTCCTAAACCAGGTTGTTTCTATCCTTTTGCTTGTCTTGTTTTTAGTTCTTGCATTAGTTTAAGTCGCATTCAAGAAAAATAAAAAAAACAACATCAAACTCCAAACCGAGTGCATCTAGCCTCCTACGTGTATCACTAGGGTTTAGATTCACTTTTGCATTGCCATTCACGTTTTCCTTTTGTTTAATTCATATTTCCATTAATTTTAAGTTAAATTAAAAAGAAAAGAAAAGAAAAGAAAAAGGAAAGAAAAGAGAATAGGAAAATACCCAAGATATTTCGAATTGGACAGCTAGCACAAGTTGTCTAGGAAGTTTCCTTTTTCTTGTAGTCGAATTTCCTTTCCTTAGGATTTTTCCTTTTTGCATTTTTTTCAAACCCCATATAAAAAGAAAACCCTCCTAATAATTTAGGAGCACCCTAATTTGTCTTCTTTCTTTGTACCACACCATGGGAGAAGAGAATAGAGACGCAGCCGAAGCCATGATAGCCATGTTCACCACACTCCAAACACAACTCGCATCCATAGGCGAGAGGTTGGAGCGCGTGGAAAGACCGGTGAGATTCCAGACCATAAGGCACGTGAGAGCTGAGCAAGACCGTCCTGAGGGTCCTGAGTACCTTAGGACACGGCACGAACAGGAGGAACACCAGCCAGATGGAGATGAGGACACACAACCTCATAACTATCACCATAGGCCGAGAGGACCTCCACGGCAACCAGAGGCAGAAGATGATGGCTTTGAGCCATATGGTCTTCACCAGAGACCAAGAATGCCTCTTAGACGTCATGAGGATGGAGATGAACACACCTACAACCGGGTAATTCATCCTGATGTTAAACTAACTCCTCCAAGTTTTGCAGGAAAAGTAGACCCCGAGGCTTACCTAGATTGGGAGAAGCGAATGGATCATATCTTTGATCACTACAACCAACCAGGACCTAGGAGAGTCTCAATGGCAGTAGCACAACTCACGGAAAATGCCCTCATCTGGTGGGATCGTGAGGTACCTGACAGAAGGAGGAAGAGAATGAGACCCGTAGACTCATGGGTCGACATGAAAGACCTCATGCGACAAAGGTTTGTTCCACCTTACTTTCATAGAGATTTGCAACGCCGCTTTCGTACTCTTAAGCAGGGTACCAGATCAGTAGAGGAGTACTATGAAGAGTTCGAGAAGTTAAGGAACAGATTGGAGCTCAATGATGATGAAGAAGCATTAATGGCACAATTCTTGGATGGACTCCAAGAAAGGATCAGCTGCAAGGTGGAAAGGCAAATCTACAACGACTTCAAAGACTTGTTCCACCTATCTTTGCAAGCTGAGCAGCACATCAAACGTAAGAGCCAAGACATCCGCAGCAAGCCTAGGACACCTTGGGCACCAAGCAACATGCCCGGGGCCGTGGACAAAGGCAAAAGCATAGAGATCGAGTCAAGGTTCAAGAGCAAGCCTCCTGAACCCACCCGTGACCAGAGAGAGCCTGGTAAGTCTTCTAACCCTCAAAGATCACGTGACATAACTTGTTTCAAGTGCAGGGGACGTGGACACATCTCAAGGGAGTGCCCAAACAACCGAGTCATGCTGATTACGGAGGCAGGAGAATATGAGTCCCAAGATGAAGAGGACTATGAACCAGAAGGAGAGTATGGTGACATTGAGTACCCTGATGTGGGGGAAGTGCTGGTCACTAGACGTATCCTCAGTGCAATGGTGGATCCTTCAGAGACCATCCAAAGGGAGAACATCTTCCACAGCCGTTGCACCATCAAGGGAAAGGTATGTAACCTCATCATAGATGGTGGTTCTTGCACTAACGTTGCTAGTGCATATATGGTTGATAAGCTAGGTCTAGAGAAGACAAAGCATCCTCGACCATATAGACTGAGATGGCTCGATGACAAAGTGGAGCTCAAGATCCATGAACAAGTCACTGTGCCATTCAGTGTGGGCAAGTACCAAGACCAAGTCGTGTGCGACGTGGTGCCCATGCAAGCTGGCCATCTTCTGCTAGGAAGACCATGGCAGTTTGACAAAGAGACCAGGCATGATGGCAGAACCAATCACTACACCTTCGTGCATGACAAGAGAAAGGTCAGCCAAGCTCCTCTTACACCTGCCCAAGTACATGACTTACAACTCCAAATGAGTAAGGAAAAGAAACTTACCAAATCTAATTTTCTTATTCAACCAAGCCATGTCCGGAGAGCTTTAGCCTCGAAGGATTTAATGTTACTAATGGTTTTCAAGGAAGTGTTGAGTATAGAACAGGGACAGGTAGAGCTACCTCATGAAGTGGTAACTCTCCTCAACAAATTCCAGGATGTATTTCCAGAAGAGATACCAGCAGGCTTGCCTCCTTTACGTGGCATAGAACACCAGATTGATCTAGTGCCCGGAGCAGCCCTGCCCAACCGGCCAGCCTACCGGATGAGTCCAGAGGAGTCCAAGGAGCTTGAGAAGCAAGTCAAGGAGCTCCTGGAGAAGGGATATGTTCGAGAGAGCCTCAGTCCATGTGCTGCACCAGTGCTACTAGTGCCCAAGAAGGATGGGACTTGGCGCATGTGCGTGGACTGCCGAGCAATCAACAACATCACAGTCAAGTATAGGCATCCAATACCACGACTGGATGACATGCTAGATGAGCTGAGTGGAGCCACGGTCTTCTCCAAGATAGACCTCAAAAGTGGATACCACCAGGTAAGAATGAAGGAAGGTGATGAGTGGAAGACTGCTTTCAAGACAAAGAAAGGGCTCTACGAGTGGACAGTCATGCCATTTGGCTTGACTAATGCCCCAAGCACCTTCATGCGCCTTATGAACCAAGTTCTTAGGGCGTACATCAGTAAGTTCGTAGTACTTTACTTTGATGACATTTTGGTTTATAGTAAGTGCCTATGGGAACACCTCACACATCTTGAGATGGTACTTAAAACCCTTCGACAAGAAGAGCTTTATGCCAATCTCAAGAAGTGCACCTTTTGTACTGATAAGCTTGTCTTTTTAGGTTTTGTTGTAAGTTCACAGGGCCTACAGGTTGATGAAGAGAAGATTCGAGCCATACAAGAATGGCCAACACCAAGCAACATCAGCCAAGTGAGGAGCTTCCACGGACTGGCCAGCTTCTATAGGAGATTCGTGCCCAACTTCAGCAGTATTGCCTCACCATTGGCGGCAGTAGTGAAGAAGAACGTGGGATTCAGCTGGGGAGAAGCTCAGGAGAAGGCATTCCAGGCCTTGAAGGACAGCCTTACACATGCACCAGTGCTAGTCCTGCCCGACTTCAACAAGGCGTTTGAAGTGGAGTGTGATGCCTCTGGAATAGGCATAGGAGCAGTGCTAACCCAAGGAGGGAGACCAGTGGCATACTTCAGTGAGAAGCTAGGTGGTGCCTCACTGAACTACCCCACTTATGACAAGGAGCTCTATGCCCTTGTCCGAGCATTGGAGACTTGGCAGCATTACTTGCTGTCCAAGGAGTTTGTGATCCACACTGATCACGAGACTCTCAAATACCTCAGAGGGCAAACCAATCTCAAGAGGAGACATGCCAGGTGGATGGAGTTCATAGAGACCTTCCTGTACATCATCAAGTACAAGAAGGGCAAAGATAATGTGGTAGCCGATGCACTATCAAGGAGGTTTGCCTTGATATCAACCATGGAGGCAAAGGTCCTAGGATTCGAGCACATCAAGGATCTATACAAGGATGATCCTGACCTTGCTGAGAGCTAGAAGGAGTGTAGCACAGGAAGTCATGGCAAATTCTACATCCATGAGGGATTCTTGTTCCGAGAAAGAAGGCTGTGCATACCACAGGGATCACTAAGGGAGCTTATCATCCGAGAAGCTCATGGAGGAGGACTCATGGGCCACTTTGGTGTCGACAAGACTCTAGCAGTGGTCAAGGAGCACTTCTACTGGCCACACATCAAGAGGACAGTAGAAGCACATTGTGCAAGATGCATCACTTGCAAGAAGGCAAAGTCCCGAGTGCAACCTCACGGGTTGTATCTCCCACTGCCCATACCAACACATCCATGGGTGGACATCTCGATGGAGACTTTTGTATCTTTGGGGTGGACATCTCAATGGACTTTGTTCTAGGTCTGCCCAAGATCAACCACAAAGAAGCAATCTTTGTAGTGGTGGACAGATTCTCCAAGATGGCACACTTCATCCCATGTGCCAATGTCAATGATGCCACACAAACAGCTGAGCTGTTCTTCAGGGAGATAGTACGGCTTCATGGAGTGCCAAGGACAATCGTATCAGACAGGGACACCAAGTTCCTCAGCCATTTCTGGAGGACCCTTTGGAGAAAGCTAGGCACGAAGCTACTCTTCTCAACCACTTGCCATCCTCAAACCGATGGCCAAACTGAAGTTGTCAATAGGACACTATCAACTCTTCTCAGAACTACACTAGGGAAGAACCTAAAGACTTGGGTGGAGTGCCTGCCATTCATAGAGTTCGCTTACAACCGAGCCGTGCACTCAGCAACCATGAAGACACCATTTGAAGTGGTATATGGCTTCAACCCTCTCACCCCATTGGAGCAAACGCCACTGCCACCAGCTGAGATGACCAACCTCAACGGAGCATCCAAAGCAGAGTTCATAAGGAGGTTACACCAGAAGGTAGCAGAGAACTTGGAGAAGAGGACCGGGCAGTACGTGACTCATGCCAACAAGGAAAGAAGGGAGGTGATCTTTCAACCAGGCGATTGGGTGTGGCTACACCTACGGCAGGAGAGGTTCCCAAACCTAAGGAGTTCCAAGCTAGCACCAAGAGGAGATGGACCATTCAGAGTGCTCGAGAAGATCAACAACAACGCCTACCGGATCGAGCTTCCAGGTGAGTTTAATGTGTCCAATACGTTTAATGTTACTGACTTGGCCCCTTTCCATGCAGATGAACCAGTTTTGAGGACAAAACCTACTGAAGAGGGAGGGAATGATGAGGACATCAGGTCGTACATCCAGCCAGGAGACCAGACTGGCCGACCAGGAAGCTTGCCCGAGACAGCAGGACCATCTGGCGTGCCTGCCGGACCAGACAGTACCGCCGGACCCTCGACCTATAGGACCAGACCGGTCAGCATTGCCGGCGGAGAGGCCCAAGCTTCCGGCACACTTGGTGGGGACGTGGATGGCACCACCGGTCCCCCTGATGACACCGCCGACTCCGGGATCAACTTGGCTGGTCCTGAAGTCATTCCGGCCAGTACCGCGCACAATCCAGCCGGTACAGCCGATCCAGCCGAGTACACGCGCACTTCCACTTCTACACAAGAGGACTCGGACCAAATGAGCTACCAGCTCCAGGACATGCACCTAGAAGAAGTATTTACACCAGTGGTACCTCCAAGAGCAATGACAAGAAGCAGATCAAGAGCACTCTTCCACAAATTCAGCTTATGGGTCGACAAGCTCCTAGAGGAAGAGAAGCTAAGGACAATGGGCCAGAAGAGCAAATTAGAGTCCAAAGGCTTCTCAACAACACAAGGAACATCAGAGACTTGGGATTTAGTGGCAAGAGAGGTCAGGGCCCAAAGATATTTAACCCTACTCCAAGTCGAAGACTAGGAGCAAGGCGCGTGCATGCCACAAGGACGGCCACCTTCCATTTCTTGGCCGTGAGGTGAGTTAAGGTAAGTTTACATTCGAATATATGCCTCTTTCTGTTTTGCAGGGTAGGATCTAGTTGCTTTACATTTTGAGTCAAGAACATTTTAGGAATAGGTCCTTTTTCGGTTATGCACTTTTGTATCTTTTCCTTTTGTGCACTTTTGTAAACTTTCCTTTTTCTTTATTTGTGTCGACCCTAGAAGGTCAAGCTGTCGAGCATATTAATAAGGCTCCTTCCAGCATTGTAGTTCGACAACCTTTTTGCTAATTTATAAAGATCGAATTTTCTTTACAAGTTATTCTCTCAAAGAAGCTTGTGCGCTTAGACCCTAGTTGAGACCAGCCCTCCTAGCTCTAAGTTTGTGATTTATCACGAGGTTCATCACCCCTCGTGTGGTTCACTTCACCCTTCCATCTATTACCAACCAGAAAACCCCCATCCAGAAGCCTAAGGTTGAGTTTCTCACCTAATCTTCTACAAACAGCGCACGCGCATACATCCTTGAATCAAGGCTTGTATCATTTTGGTATCAGAGCTTAAAACTCCTAAACCAGGTTGTTTCTATCCTTTTGCTTGTCTTGTTTTTAGTTCTTGCATTAGTTTAAGTCGCATTCAAGAAAAATCAAAAAAAAAAAACAACATCAAACTCCAAACCGAGTGCATCTAGCCTCCTACGTGTATCACTAGGGTTTAGATTCAATTTTGCATTGCTATTCACGTTTTCCTTTTTGTTTAATTCATATTTCCATTAATTTTAAGTTAAATTAAAAAGAAAAGAAAAGAAAAGAAAAAGGAAAGAAAAGGGAATAGGAAAATACCCAAGATATTTCGAATTGGACAGCTAGCACAAGTTGTCTAGGAAGTTTCCTTTTTCTTGTAGTCGAATTTCCTTTCCTTAGGATTTTTCCTTTTTGCATTTTTTTCAAACCCCATATAAAAAGAAAACCCTCCTAATAATTTAGGAGCACCCTAATTTGTCTTCTTTCTTTGTACCACACCATGGGAGAAGAGAATAGAGACGCAGCCGAAGCCATGATAGCCATGTTCACCACACTCCAAACACAACTCACATCCATAGGCGAGAGGTTGGAGCGCGTGGAAAGACCGGTGAGATTCCAGACCATAAGGCACGTGAGAGCTGAGCAAGACCGTCCTGAGGGTCCTGAGTACCTTAGGACACGGCACGAACAAGAGGAACCCCAGCCAGATGGAGATGAGGACACACAACCTCATAACTATTACCAGATGGTTCATCACCCAGCCAGATGGAGATCCAGATGGTTCATCACCCCTCGTGTGGTTCACTTCACCCTTCCATCTATTACCAACCAGAAAACCCCCATCCAGAAGCCTAAGGTTGAGTTTCTCACCTAATCTTCTACAAACAGCCCACGCGCATACATACTTGAATCAAGGCTTGTATCAAGAATGATCATTTTATCTAGCTGATCAACCTCACATGTTTGCACTAAATCATCTATAACTTTTGATGTATAGCTCATAATGACACGAATCCAATGCCCACGTTAAGCTAGCTCAATTTTCTATATTGTGACGAAATTTCAAAAAAAAAGATACGACCAAGCATCCAAGTAAGCCAATCTATCTCGAACTATGTGATGCCATGCATTATGCTTCATTTATAAGCTTTCAATCAATGAGCACCGCTAAGAATGATCATTTTCACTAGACGATCAACTTGATATGTCCACACTAAATCGTCCGCAACTTTTGATTCAGACCTCTGAACCACACGAATCCATTGCCCACGTTAAGCTAGCTCAATTTTCGATATTTTGACAAAATTATAGACGGAAACAGCGACGACCAGGCATCCAAGTAATTCAATCTATCTTAAACTGTGTGATGTCATGCATTATGCTTCATTTAAAAGCTTTTACTCAATGAACACCAATGATCAGCTTAGAATGATCATTTTAACTGGACGATCAACTTGACATGTCTGCAGTAAATCGTCCATAACTTGTTTTTTATAGCTCATATTGACACGAATCCAATTCACACGTTAAGCTAGCTCAATTTTCTATACTGTGACAAAATTTGAAACAAAAATAGATACGACAAAGCATCCAAGTAATCCAATTTATATTGAACTATGTGATGCTCTGCATTATGCTTCATTTGTAAGCCTTTACTCAATAAGCACCAATGATCAGTTTAGAATGATCATTTTAACTTGCCAATCAACTTGACGTTTCTGCACTTAATCGTCCATAACTTTTGATTTATAGCTCATAATGACATGAATCCAATGCCCACGTTAAGCTAGCTCAATTTTCTATATTGTGACAAAATTTTGAGACAAAAATAGATACGACAAAGCATTCAAGTAATCCAATCTATGCCAAACTGCATGTTGCTCTACATTATGCTTCATTTATAAGCCTTTACTCAATGAGCATGAATGATCAGCTTAGAATGATCATTTTATCTAGCTGATCAACCTCACATGTTTGCACTAAATTATCTATAACTTTTGATGTATAGCTCATAATGGCACGAATCCAATGCCCACGTTAAGCTACCTCAATTTTCTATATTGTGACAAAATTTAAGACAAAAATACATACGACAAATTATCCAACTAATCGAATCTATAACAAACTACATATTGCTCTACATTATGCTTCATTTATAAGCCTTTACTCAATGAGCACGAATGATCAGTTTAGAATGATCATTTTAATTGGCTGATCAACCTCACATGTCTGCACTAAATCATCTTTAACTTTTGATGTATAGCTCATAATGACACGAATCTAATGCCCACGTTAAGCTTGCTCAATTTTCTATATTGTGACATAAGTTCAGACAAAAATAGATACGACCAAGCGTACAAGTAATCCAATCTATCTCCAACTGTGCGATGCCATGAATTATGCTTCATTTATAAGGTTTCAATCATTGAGCACCAATGATCAGTTTAGAATGATGATTTTAACTAGCAGATCAACTTGATATTTCTGCACTAAATCGTCTATAACTTTTGATTTATAGCTCATAATGATACGAATCCAATGCCCACGTTAAGCTAGCTCAATTTTCTATATTTTGACAAAATTTAAGACAAAAATAGATACAAGAAATCATTCGAGTAATCAAATCTATCCAAAACTACGTGTTACTCTACATTATGCTTCATTTATAAGCCTTTACTCAATGGGCACGAATGATCAGTTTAGAATGATCATTTTAACTGGTCGATCAACTTCACATGTCTGCACTGAATCGTCTATAACTTTTGATTTATAGCTCATAATGACACGAATCTAGTACCCATGTTAAGCTAGCTCAATTTTTTATATTGTAAAAAAATTTCAGATAAAAATTGATACGACCAAGCGTCCAAGTAATCCAATCTATCTCGAACTATGTGATGTCACGCATTATGCTTCATTTATAAGCTTTCAATCAATGAGCACCAATGATCAGAGAATGATCATTTTAACTGGACTATCAACTTGATATGTTTGCACTAAATTGTCCGTAACTTTTGATTCAAAGCTCCGAATGACACGAATCCAATGCGCACGTTAAGCTAGCTTAATTTTCTATATTGTGACAAAATTTGAGACGAAAATAGATACGACA
The DNA here is from genome assembly GCA_018901935.1 of Pugionium cornutum. NCBI lineage: Eukaryota > Viridiplantae > Streptophyta > Magnoliopsida > Brassicales > Brassicaceae > Pugionium > Pugionium cornutum. Next base: position 11,892,691 of record JAENJI010000013.1, read on the forward strand.
AAGTGTCCAAATAATTCAGTCTATCCCAAACTGCATGATGTTCTACATTATGTTTCATTTATAAACCAATCTATCTCGAACTGCGTGATACGATACATTATGCTTCATTTATATGCCTCTACTCAATGAGCACCAATGATCAGTTTAGAATGATCAGCTTAACTGGCCGATCAACTTGACATGTCTGTGCTAAATCGTCCATAACTTTTGATTTATAGCTCATAATGACACGAATCCAATGCCCATGTTAAGAGAGCTCAATTTTCTATATTGTGACGAAAAAAGATATGACCAAGTGTCTAAGTAATCCAATCTATCTCAAACTGCATAATGTCATGCATTATGCTTCATTTATAAGCTTTTAATCAATGAGCACCAATGATCAGTTAAGAATGAGCACCAATGATCAGTTAAGAATGATCATTTTAACTGGACAATCAACGTGACATGTCCGTACTAAATCGTCCGTAAGTTTTATTTAGATCTCCGAATGACAATTGTAACAAAATTTGAAGCAAAAGTAGATACGACCAAGCGTCCAAGTAACCCAATCTATCCCGAACTGCGTGATGCCATGCATTATGCTACATTTATAAGCTTTTACTGAAGGAGCACCAATGATCAGTTAAGAATGATCATTTTAACTGGCCGATCAATTTGACATGTCTACACTACAAGTAAACATTAAATTTGAGACTATTTTCGGCCGGATTACCGAGCGAAAACATATCATCTATATTCCATCGGTTAATCCCGACGTTTGCACATGTGTTGGAAATTGATGATGAAATCGAATCTGTCGGTTTTCTACCAAATACTTCCTGACGGATTCTGGTTTTTACTATCCGTCTGGAATCCGTCAGCAATATATCGATTGACTGATTCCACTTAATTATTTTTTTAGATTAATAAACCTAGACATCGTCGGAAATCCGTTGGTAGTTCCAATGACTTTCCGACGAAATCCTATTTTTTGGCAATTGCTAGTTTGGCCGATCTTTAAACGTAGAGCGTCGTCGATTGGTCTTCGGAAATTTCTAGCAGTGGTCGGTAACCATCGGAAATTCGTCAGAAATGGGAATATTCTTAAGAATAATCTGTTCAAAATTGTGATTATTTGTTAAAAATTCGTAATAATCTGTTAAAAATTTGTAATAATCTGTTAAAAATTCATAATAATCTATTAAAAATTTATAATAATCTATTAAAAATTCATAATAATCTGGTAAAATTTTGTAATAATCTGTTAAAATTTCATAATAATCTGTTAAAAATTCGTGATAATCTTCTAATTTTCAATATACATACGCTCTGCTCATTCACAATTTCACCAGAACAAAAAACCATAACAAAATGTCTTCTTCAGGTTCTTATGATTATTTTCGATCGTGGATGGATTATTGACATAGGAAAATCAAATAAGACCTATCTTGACCTACAAGGCAAGTGTGAGCACGAAAATTCAGTTTGAATAACAAGGGAAATGAAAAAGGATGGGTTATTATTAACCACATGGTTGAAATGGTTAAATAGCTATCTTGGGAGAAGAATCAAGGTGGAAAAGTCATGCCCATGCTGCACATAGTCTTGGCAACCACACCAAACAGTCATGCCCATGCTGTCTCCTCTCTTCTCATTGGTTGTTGACAGGCTCCTCCTCTATTCAAACTCATCCACAAGTTTGAATTCGTTTTCTTTTGTGTTCACATTGTATATCCTCTATAAAAGGGCTGTAAAGACTCAATGTATAACATACTCTTAGGAGATTCTTCTCCATAAGTCTAAGTCATTTCTCATACTTCTCTTTGAGTTTTCAGATTCAATTCTTCACATTTCTCCTCTATAATCTCAATATTCTTACATGGTATCAGAGCATAAGATCATTCTCTTATCTTTTCTACTCAAATCTCTCAGTTTCTAATCTAAAATTCTGTCAAAATCTCTCAGTCTTTAGACTAAAAACTCACGGTTTCATTCAACCATAAAAGCTGCTTCCTTTGAGCTCTTCAAAGCCTAACAATGGAGGATACAGTTCAAATTAGTTCCAGCCTGAAACCTACGGTGATAGCAGTAGTTCTCAAAGGCTTGAACTACACATTATGGTCAAGAACCATCAAGACAGCCATTTGTGGCAAGGACTTTGGAATCACATCTTGGAGGATAATACTCCATCTATAGATGATCCAAAGGAAAAGAAGGATGAGGCAACAAGAAAAGAAGAAGCTAGGTGGTTCCAAGAAGATCAATCAGTCCTTGGATTCCTCCAAAATTCATTGGATCCATCCATTCTTGAAGCTTATTCACATTGTGAAACTGCCAAGTCTCTTTGGGACACTCTCAAGAGGGTGTATGGGGATGTTTCAAACCTCAGCCGTGTGTATGAGGTTAAGAAGGCTCTCAATGATCTACACCAAGAGGATATGGAGTTCACAAAATTCCTGGGCAAGTTCCAGTCAACATGGTCCGAGCTTGACATGTTGAGACCAAGTTCTATGGATCCAAAGGTGCTTAATGAAAGGAAGGAACAAGACAAGATATTTGGGCTCCTTCTCAACCTAAATCCAGCCTTTAAGGATGTGATTAAGTCCATCCTGAGAGAGCCAAACTCCCTGATTTCGAAGAGGTGTGCTCACGGATTCAAAGGGAGCAAGGCAACATTGGTTTGTTTGGTGGTAAAGGAGAACTAGTCATGGCCAACAAAAGCGTGTTTAAGCAAGAGGATAGGAAGAGTGTGATGTGTGAGCATTGTAAGAGGAATGGCCACATCAAGGACAAGTGCTGGATACTTCATCCTCATCTCAAGCCAAACCGGTTCAAGGATTCAAAGGCTAACATCTCTCAAATGGTTGCGACTGAACCGGCAAGTTCATCCAACCAAGGAGGGGAGCAAGCTATGAATGTATCCATGGAGTATGTTAAGAAGAGTGACTTGGAGGATCTCATCAAGGCCTATGCCTCAAAACTCTCTGGTATCACACTCTACTCCCATAAATCGCTTGATAAACCAGATCATAAGTTGGTAGTGGATTCAGGTGCTTCTCACCATATGATTAGCAATGCTAGGTTGTTAAAGAACATTGAACCATGTCTAGGACAAGTAACTATAGCTGATGGTAAGGGTATTCCAATTGAAGGAACCGGAAAATTAAGACTATTTGACAAAGAAACTAATGCATTCTTTGTACCTAAATTTAAGTCTAATCTAGTTTCTGTCAAAAGGCTACTAAAGACCTCAATTGCAATGTTACATTTGGGCCTAACAATGTTTACTTTCAGGATATTAAGAGTGGTAAGATACTTGGAGGTGGTGTAACTCAAGATGAGCTCTATGTTCTTGAAAACCCTCCAAGCAATTTGGATTCCTTAGCTTTCAAATCCTGTGTTTTTGCTAATAAAGATGTCTTATGGCATGCTAGATTAGGACATCCTCATGCTCGTGCTTTAAGCTTAATAATTCCTAATGTCGCTTATGATCACTCAGTTTGTGAGGCTTGTATCCTTGGCAAACATTGTCGTGTTGTTTTCCCTAAATCATCTACAATTTATGAGCATTGCTTTGATTTAGTACATTCCGATGTTTGGACCTCACCTTACATGTCTAGAGATAGGAATAAATACTTTGTGACCTTTATAGATGAGAAATCGAAATATACATGGGTTACATTACTTCCATCTAAAGATAGGGTTTATGAGGCATTTATAAACTTTCATAATTATGTTACTAATCAATTCAATGCCAAGATCAAAGTGTTAAGATCAGATAATGGAGGGAATACACAAGTCAAAGATTCAAAGCTCATCTAAACAAACATGGAATACTACATCAAACTAGCTGTCCACACACACCACAACAAAATGGAGTTGCTGAAAGGAAGAACCGACACTTAATGGAAGTAGCAAGATCCATGATGTTTCATACCAATGTTCCTAAAAGTTTTTGGGGAGATGCAGTCTTGGTTGCTTGCTACCTCATCAATCGGATTCCAACCAAAGTCTTGCAAGATATATCCCCATTTGAGGTACTCAATAAAACTAAACCTTCCATTGATCATTTACGTGTATTTGGGTGTGTGTGCTTTGTGTATGTTCCAGGTGATCTAAGAAACAAGTTGGAGGCAAAGAGCATCAAGTGTATGTTCCTTGGATATTCGACAACACAAAAGGGTTATAAGTGCTATGATCCGAGCAACAACAGGACATATGTGTCTAGAGATGTCAAGTTCATAGAAGAACAAAGCTATTATGATCAGAAAGATTGGGAAGGATTGAAGGATCTCTCAAGGTCACCTTCTGATTTGGCTACGAGTTTGAGGTTTCTCTTGAATCATTTGGGAAATGATCTGCCAAAGGATTCAAGACACGAAGAAACAAGAACCTTAAGTAGTTCACAAGATACCCAAGAGAATGAACAAGGGGTGGTAACTCAAGAACCAACTCCAATCCAAGAAGAAGCTATGGCCCAAAATCAAGAACAAGACGACTTGGAAGTGGGTATAGAGGAACCTATTCACCAAATGGAAGAGGAAACGGTTGTAGAGGAGGCTGCACCACCTGTTCAGCATTTAAGGAGGAGTACTAGACTTAGGAACACTAGGGTATTCTACAACAACCAGGCCGTGGCTCATCCCATACAAGCTGTTTGTTCCCTTGACCTCTTGCCATCTAGTCATCAAGCATTCCTTGGAAAGATTGAACAAAGTCAGATTCCAAGGACTTATGAAGAAGCTGAGAGCAAGAAAGAATGGTTAGATGCAGTGAGAGATGAGAAGGGAGCTATGGAAAGGAATCATACATGGGATATACAAGAACTTCCCAAAGGCAAGAAGGCTGTGAGTTCCAAGTGGGTGTTCACCATCAAGTATAAGAGCAATGGGGACATAGAAAGGTACAAGGCACGTCTAGTTGCAAGAGGTTTCACTCAGACATATGGAGAGGACTATACTGATACATTTGCACCGGTGGCTAAGCTACACACTGTAAGGGTTGTTCTTTCACTAGCTACGAATCTGACTTGGGACTTATGGCAAATGGATGTCAAGAACGCATTCCTACAAGGAGAACTTGAAGAGGAAGTGTATATGACTCCACCACCAGGCCTTGAAGATTTTTGCAAAGAGGGACAGGTTCTAAGACTTAGGAAGGCAATATATGGGTTGAAGCAGTCACCAAGGGCCTGGTATCACAAATTAAGCTCCACACTTACTGATAATGGGTTTAGGAAATCCCATTCAGATCATACTTTGTTCACTCGTCAAAACTCCAAAGGAATCGTGGCGGTCTTGGTTTATGTGGATGACCTTATCATCACAGGAGATGATAAGGAAGGAATTCAGTCCACAAAGGCCTTCTTAAACAGATCATTTGACATCAAGGATCTTGGAGAGTTGAAGTACTTCTTGGGTATTGAAGTGTGTCGGTCTCAAGAAGGGCTCTTTCTATCCCAAAGAAAGTATGCTCTTGATCTGTTGACAGACACGGGAAAGCTTGGGGCTAAACCGGCCAAAACTCCTCTTGAAGATGGCTACAAGGTCAACGGAAAGGGGGAGAAAGCTGATGAGTTATTTAAGGATGTTTCTCAGTATAGGAGACTAGTTGGGAAGCTGATCTACCTCACCCTCACACGACCAGACTTGGGTTTTGCTGTGAATCAAGTAAGTCAACATATGCAAAAGCCTACTGTATATCATTGGAGCATGGTAGAAAGGATCCTTAGATACATCAAAGGATCTCCTGGTCAAGGTATATGGATGGGCAAGAATGGGAACACTGAGATTGTCGGGTATTGTGATGCGGATTGGGCTGGTGATAGGGTGGATAGGAAATCAACCACTGGGTATTGCACCTTCGTTGGTGGGAACTTAGTCACTTGGAAGACTAAGAAGCAGAAGGTGGTATCATGTTCTAGTGCTGAAGCAGAATATAGGGCTATGAGGAAGCTGACAAATGAAGTAACTTGGCTCAAAGCACTCTTGAAAGATTTCGGTATTGCACAACCAGGGCCAATTACCTTCCATTGTGATAATCAGGCAGCCATTCACATAGCTTCAAACTCAGTGTTTCACGAGAGGACCAAGCACATAGAGATCGACTGCCATAAGGTTAGGGAGAAAGTTCAAGATGGAACCATTCTGCCATGTTATACAAGGAGTGAAGACCAACTAGCTGACATCTTCACAAAGGCAGCAAGTCTCAAAGTTTGCAAGAACATCTTTAGCAAACTTGGGCTTGTTGATTTATCACACCCATGATCAAAGGTCTCCTAATCCAAGAGCAGCACACTCTTTTTCCCTTATTAAGGTTTTGTCCCAAGTGGTTTTCCTTAATAAGGTTTTTAATGAGGTGTTGCCTTGGGTTCCCAAGCTTAAGACTTTAGGGTGATTCCAAAGTCTTTAGCTTGAGGGGAGTATTGACATAGGAAAATCAAATAAGACCTATCTTGACCTACAAGGCAAGTGTGAGCACGAAAATTCAGTTTGAATAACAAGGGAAATGAAAAAGGATGGGTTATTATTAACCACATGGTTGAAATGGTTAAATAGCTATCTTGGGAGAAGAATCAAGGTGGAAAAGTCATGCCCATGCTGCACATAGTCTTGGCAACCACACCAAACAGTCATGCCCATGCTGCACACAGTCTTGGCAACCACACCAAACAGTCATGCCCATGCTGTCTCCTCTCTTCTCATTGGTTGTTGACAGGCTCCTCCTCTATTCAAACTCATCCACAAGTTTGAATTCGTTTTCTTTTGTGTTCACATTGTAAATCCTCTATAAAAGGGCTGTAAAGACTCAATGTATAACATACTCTTAGGAGATTCTTCTCCATAAGTCTAAGTCATTTCTCATACTTCTCTTTGAGTTTTCAGATTCAATTCTTCACATTTCTCCTCTATAATCTCAATATTCTTACATGGATAACCCTCGGTATGATTCAACAATGGGCAAATTGACGGATGAATTTGTGCAAGGTGTTGAACAGTTCATGACATTTGCATCAAACAATAGCATGACATTAGAATACGGTAAAATGTATTGTCCGTGTATTAAATGTCGAAATCATAGATTAATCTCTGTTAGAGAACCTAATTTGGAAGCTCGGAATTTTTTAATATGTTAGATGCATCCAAGAAGCCTTTGTATAAAGGATGTAGAGATGGATTATCGCCTTTATCTGCTGTAAGCAAGTTGATGACGATAAAGATGGATTTCAACTTGGCTGAAGATTGTGTGAATGCGATAGCTGATTTCTTTAGAGATATATTACCTGAAGATACTATTGCACCTGATTCATATTACGATGTTCAAAAACTTGTAGCTGGCCTTGGATTGCCGTATCAGATGATCGATGTATGTATTGACAACTGCATGAATCTATTAGAGAAATGATGAAAACCGCATGAAGTGCCAATTTTGTCACAAACCTCGATTTCAAGAGATAAGCGGTAGAGTACCTATTCCACATAAACGGATGTGGTATTTTCTATTAGCAGAGAGGTTAAAGAGGTTATATCAATCTGAATACACGCAAAAGCGTATGAGATGGCATGTAGACCATAAATCGAATGGAGAAATTGTGCATCCCTCGGATGCAGAAGCATGGAAACATTTTAAAGAGGTTTATCCTAGTTTTGCATATGATCCTAGGAATGTATACCTCGGGTTATCTACAGATGGATTCAACCCTTTTGGGAAGCAAAGGAGGCAATACTCGTTATGGCCAGTTATCATGGCACCTTATAATTTGCCTCCTTCGTTGTGCATGAAACAAGAGTTTTTGTTTCTAACAATTCTCGTCCCCGGTCCAGAGCATCCTAAGCGATCGCTTGATATTTTCTTGCAGTCACTAATTAATGAGTTAAAAATGTTGTGGGAAAATGTTGTCGAATCATTTGATGTTTGCAACCAATAGAACTTCTTGATACGAGCAATACTTATATGAACCATAAGTGATTTTCCAGCATATGGTATGTGATCAGGATGGTCGACGCATGGAAAGTTAGCATGCCCATATTGTCAAGATAATACAGATGCGTTCCAACTGAAACACGGATAAAAGACTAGTTGGTTTGATTGTCATCGACGCTTTCTACCACAAGATCATCCATATCGCCGAAGCACGACATTGTTTAGGAAAAACAAAAACAAAAATTTGATGGTCCACCTCCTTTGCTTGACAAAAATTATATGATTACTCAATTTAGAGATTTTGGTGCTGAGAGAACGGTTTCATGTGGTGGTAATGGACATTATCCTGTTGATGGTTGTGGCGAATACCATAATTGGCACAAGAAGAGTATTTTTTAGGATTTACCATATTGGAAGGACCATCTCTTGCGACACAATCTAGATGTTATGAACATTGAGAAGAATTTTTCGACAACATAATGAATACTATTCTAAATGTGCAAGTAAAAACGAAAGATAATTTGAAAGCTAGATTGAATATGCCAGATATTTGTTCTCGGAAGGAACTACATGTAATATCGAATGGAAAATCATTGTCTCCCACATTCCGGTTGGATGCGCATGCAAAAGACGAGTTTTTGAGTTAATTAAGCATAGTGTCAAATTTCCATACGGATACGAACCTAATCTTCATAATTGTGTCGATACTATTGAAAGCAAATTTACAGGGATGAAGAGTCATGATTGTCATGTTTTCATGCAAATTCTATTTCAATTTTCCTTTAGCGATCTTTTGCCAAAAAACGTCAACGGAGCAATTGCTGGTACATTTACATTATTTTATGTATATCATAATTTTCCTGCAAGATTAACTTTTTTATTATGCAGGGATTGGTGCTTTTTCTGACATTTATGTACGAGATGACTTACTGGAGACGATATACGAAATTTGGAGGAAAAAATACCGGTTCTCATTTGTAACCTTGAGAAAATATTCTCACCTGCATTTTTTGATGTTATGGAACATCTTCCTATTCACTTACCTAGAGAAGAAGCACCTGAAGGACCTGTTCAGTACCAATGGATATATCCTTTTGAGAGATATATGTTCACCTAAGGAAAGAAGTTAAAAATCTTGCTAGGGTTGAAGGTTCAATCGACGCCAAAAGTATTAATGAGGAAACATCTAACTTTTCCAGCTACTATTTTCCATCGCAAGTCCAAACAAAAAAAAGACGACCTGCACGACATGATGATGGAGGAGAAAAACCAAGTTATCCAGTGTATGTGCTAGAAGTATTTGCACAAATTGAACATTTAAGTGGAAAAGGGAACATGCGATGCCTATTAGAAGAGGAACACAAACACTTGTATCTGTATATTTTGACAAATTGCGATGACGTTTTGGAATATGAAAGGTACATTCCTTTCATTTTTTTTGTAAATGTTATTATACTTTATTTTGAATTATTTTGTTTATAATTAACAGGATATACATGGATCAAATACGTGTTTATTATTCAAATTACACAGAGAATGAGTTGGTCGAACTTAAAAAGAGCAAATTTGCAAGTTGGTTGCACTTTTACGTCAGTGTTAATTAATTATGTAATTTTCAATAATAATTTCCTATATATAAATATATAGTTGAGTGTATTCAACTATTTTGCAAGGTACTACGGGTCCTTCTAGGGGGATAACGTCTCCCACATGGTTAGTTGAGTTGGTGAATGGTCCTACATTTACGGAAAAATCTTATCCAATGTACTGCACTCGTGGATATGCTTTTAAGTCTCATCGCGAAGGAAGCTCACAAACAACTTCTAATTATGGTATATCATCTCAATCTGGTGAAATTGTATACAACTGTGTTCTTCGTGAAATATTAGAAGTTTGCTATCCTGGAATGACAGATTTGAGGTGTATTGTGTTATACTTTGACTGGTATGACCCTGTCATTGGTCAACGTCAAGACGAATTCGGTGTTACATCTGTCCACTCTCGTAAGTGACATCAAAAATATTATCCTTTTATACTTGCATCACAAGCGGACCAGGTTTGTTACATTCGATATCCTCGTGTGATGAAAAAACAAGATCGTTGGACTACAGTGACATCAATACACACTAGAGGGATGGTATGTGGTGTTTCTGAGCAAGACCCTATGCAGCAAATCACAATTGGTAAATTAGGTTCCATAGAGAATTCTCTTTAAGTTAACCTTACAATGTATTTCATGATTCAAAAGAGAAGATTGGCGAGTTTGACGACGAAAATTCAGCTATTTCGAAATGTTCATCAGATTCAGATTAAATATGTGATTGCAATGTTTTAGTTTTTATGATACTTTATATTCAGTGTCAAATAATGTTTTTTTAAAAGTTTTATATTTCTGTGTGCGACGGATTTCTGACAGAACTACAAAACCTATCGCAATTCCATCGGGAACTCCAGTTGGAGTCCGACGACATAGGGTATTGATACTATACCCTATCGTGTCGGAGAAGATTATCCGATGGATTGCCGACGAAATTTGAATACCCGTCGGAACCCATCGCAATGCCGTCGGAAACTATTGTCGGATTCTCAACAACATAGGGTATTGATACTATTCCCTATCGTGTCGGAGAAGATTATCCGACGGATTGCTAACGGAATTTGAATACCCGTCGGAATTTCATCTGCAATTTCCGACGGATATGCGAGGAACATAAATTTCAAATGTAAAGTTTAATAGATTTAAAAGTATAAAACGTATATGGGCTACGATTAAATGGTACACATTCATAATGTTATATACTAGATAGTTTTTTCAAAATAAACAGTTTATAAACATTTCTAATATAAACTGAAATCCAATTTAGGGGACTTAGTCATCTCACTAGTTAAATGGCGAACTCTCAAAGTTATAGTTAAATTCATAGAATATAGCAAACTTTTGGTTACTATCGCCAAAAAGGCAGTGACCTTTAACTAGCTTCGCGTACGGGTCGAAAAACAACAATACTATGAATAATACTATGAACATTATTAGCTATAAAAAACTTCAAAATTTGAATAAATAATAAATTATGAGAAAGGGCTATTTCACATTTTATAAATAAAAATATTCATTATTTTTGTTAACAAATAATAGGATTGTCGGAAGTCCATCGGAATATTCTGATGGCTTACTGATCATGCCATGAACACAAAATTGGCGGAAGAAGTTTTTCAAAAAGAGGCTGCTGTACAATTTTCCCGCCACATGAACGAGTGGAAACAAAAGTAGAAAAAGGGAAAAGACAAACCAAGAGGGTTGAATGAGTCGGTTTGGAATGACTTTATTCGTTATTTGGAATCTTCCAGCGTTGAGGCCATCTCGAGTACTAATTTAGGGAACCAAAAAAGAGACCGAGGAGGCAATGACATTTACATTCACAATGTTGGATCGACTAGTTTTCTGAGACGAGCCGATACATTGGTAAATTTATTATTATATTAATTTTATTTATTATTATTTGAAATTTTTAAATATAAATTTAGTATTTTTGACTTTTAGGCACAAGAATTTGGAGCGGCTCTAGATCATTTGCAACTTCTCGAGGCCGTCCACATGAACAAAAATACTGGTCGCATCCAAGATGGTTTCGTTAGTGAGATCATCGAAAAAGTGAAAAAGAAAAAAGTGTTATTTTTTCTCAACAGACTCAAGTTGGTTCTTCATCTTCGGTCGCCGAATTGTCTCGTTCTGATATTAACCGTCTGGTTCTTGATGTAAGATTGATTTCTCTTATATGTATTTTTATATTTAATATTATATTATTTTTATAATATTTTTTTGTTTTTACAAAAAATACCATTTTCTAATGGTCGTCATACAGGAGTCGGGAGAGTTGCATATACCGGTGGTGCAACATTTGCGGCTGGAAATGAGGAGAATGCACAACTCAAATAAAAAATGGCGGCTATAGAGATAGAGATGATCAAGCTAAAATATTTTATAGATTTTATGAAACCAAATTCTCGGATTATCCGAATGAATTTTTTCCTCATTCTTCTCATCCTTCGACGTAATTTATAGATTTTAAAACAATTAAACTTTAAATATTATTATAATTATAATTTTAATATATTAATTTATTTAATTTTTAATATTTTAGTTAAATATTTAAAAATTATTTATTAAATTTGATACCTAAAAATTTTATTTTTAAAAATAAATATATTTTGAAAGTATTTAATGAATATTATTTAAAAAAAATTATTAAAAAAAACTTCGATTGTTTGCTTATTTCTGACGGAAGAAGTCATCGGAAATCAATACTGGTCTGATGGATAGCGTTATCCCTAATCTGTCGGGAATTACCAACAGACACATATCCGTCGGGAAGCTTATTTCATTGCGATATCGTTGGTTCCATCTCGACGGCTGAAAACCATTGGGATGTACCATCGGTTGTCATTCTCGACGGCACCTGTCATTGGAAGTCATCCGTGGCCCGACTGGACTAAATCAATCGCAAATACGTCGCTAATTTCCGATGGATTGGATCCATCGAATATCTGTCGGCATTTGCCGATGGCTACTTTTATCACAAACCCGTCGTTAATGCCCGACAATTTTTCGACGGAAATTGGTTTCTGACGAAATAGTTCTGACGGACAACTTTTGTCAGAAATTCAATGGGAAATGCTATTTCCGACGGATTGCCGACGAATTTTGTTGTCCGAAAACTGATGTTTTCTTGTATTGTAAATCGTCTGTAACTTTTGATTTAGAGCTCGGAATGACACGAATCCAATGCCCACATTAATTTAACTCAATTTTCTATATTTTGACATAATTATAGACAGAAATAGAGACGACCAAACGTCCAAATAATCTAATATATCCCAAATTGCGTGATGTCATGCCTTATGCTTCATTTAAAAGCTTTTACTCAATGAGCACCAATGATCAGTTAAAAATGATCATTTTAACTGGCCGATTAATTTGACATGTCTGCAATAAATCGTGCTTAACTTTTGATTTAGAGCTTAGAATGACACGAATCCAATGTCCATGTTAATCTACCTCAATTTTCTATATTTTGACAAAATTTGAGACAGAAATAGATACGAAAAAGTGTCTAAATAATCCAATCTAGCCAAAAATACGTGATGCCATGCATTATGCTTCATTTATAACCATTTACTCAATGAGCACCAACGATCAGTTTCGTATAAACACTTTAACTGGCCGATCAATTTAACATGTTCACACTAAATCATCAGTAACTTTTGATTTGGAGCTCATAATGACACAAATCTAATTCTCATGTTAAGCTAGCTCAATTTTTATATTGTGATAAAATTTGCGACCGAACTAGATACGACAAAATGTACAAGTAATCCAATCTATCCGAAACTGTGTGATGCCATGCTTAATATTTCATTTATAAGCGTTTACTTAATGAGCACCAACAATCAGTTTAGAATGATCACTTTAACTGGCCGATCAACTTGACATGTTTGCACTAAATCGTCCGTAATTTATGGTTTAGAGTTCAGAATGACAGGAATCCAATGCCCATGTTAAGCTGGCTAAATTTTCTATATTGTGACAAAATTTGAGACATAAATAGATACCAAATATCGTCCCAGTAATCCAATCTATCAAAAGTGCGTGATGCCATACATTATGCCTTAATTATAAGCTTTTAATCAATAAGCACCAATGATCACTTAAGAATGATCATTTTAACTGACCGATCAACTTGACATATCCGCACTAAATCATTTGTTACTTTTGATTATGACGCGAATCCAATGCCAACATTAAGCTAGGTCAATTTTATATATTGTGAGAAAATTTGAGACAAAAATAGATACGACACAGCATCGTAGTAATCCAATCTATCCAAAACTGCTTGATACTCTATATGATTCTTCATTTGGAAGCCTGTACTCAATGAGCACTAATGATAAGTTTAGAATGATCATTTTAACTGGCTGATCAACTTCAAATGTATGCACTAAATCATTCGTAACATTTGATTTTAGAGCTCCGAATGAGAAAAATCCAATGGACACGCTAAGCTAGCTTAGTTTTCCATATTGTGACAAAATTATAGACCAAAATAGAGATGACAAAGCATCCAAGTAATCCAATCTATCTCGAACTGTGTGATGCCATGTATTATGCTTCATTTATAAGCTTTTAATCAATAAGCACCAATGATCAATTTAGAACGACCATTTTAACTGGCCGATCAACTTGACATTTCCGCATTAAATCGTTTGTAACTTTTGATTTAGAGCTCAAAATGATGTGAATCCAATGCCCACGTTAAGCTAGCTCAATTTTCTATATTGGGATAAAATTTGAGACAGAAATAGATACGACAAAGCGTTCAAGTAATCCAATCTATCCCGAAGTATGTGATGCCATGCATTATTCTTCATTTATAAGCTTTTACTCAATGAGCACCAATGATTAGTTTAGAATGATCATTTTAACTGGCCGATTAACTTGACATGTCCGCACTAAATTGTCTGTAACTTTTTAATTAGAGCTCAAAATGACACGAATCCAATGCCCACGTTAAGCTAGCTTAATTTTATATATTCTGATAAATTATAAGACTAAAATTGCTTCGACAAGTCCTCCAAGTAACCAAATCTATCTAGAACTACGTGATGTCATGCATTATGCTTCAATCATAAGCCATTACTCAATGAGCACCAATGATCAGTTTAGAATGCTCCTTTTAACTGGCCGATCAACTTGAAATGTCTACATTAAATCTTACATAACTTTTGATTTATAGTTCATATTTACACGAATCCAATGCCCACGTTAAGCTATCACAATTTTCTATATTTTGACAAAATTTAAAACAGAAATAGATACGAAAAAGCATCCAAGTAATCCAATGTAGCCAAAACTGCGTGATGCCATGCATTATGTTTCATTTATAAGCCTAGCTCAATTTTTTAATTGTGACAAACTTTGAGATAGAATAAGATACGAAAAAACGTCCAAATAATCCTATCTATCCCAAACTACGTGATGCCATGCTTCATGCTTCATTTATAAGCGTTTACTTAATGAGCACCAATGATCAGTTTAGAATGATAACTTTAACTTGCCGATCAACTTGACACGTCCGCACTAAATTGTCCATAACTTATGATTTAGAGCTGAGAATGACACGAATTCAATGCCTACATTAACAGGCTCAATTTTCTATATTATGACAAAATTTCAAATAGAAATAGATACGAAAAAGCGTCCAAGAAATCTAATCTATCCCGAACTGAAAGATGTCATATATTATGTTTCATTTATTACCCTTTACTCAATAAGCAACAATGATCATTTTAAAATAATCATATTAACTGGCTGATAACCTTGACATGTCCGCACTAAATCGTATGTAACTTTGATTTAGAGCTCAGAAAGACACGAATCCAATGCCCATGTTCAGCTAGCTCAATTTTCTATGTTCTGACAAAATATTAGATAGAAATAGAGACGACAAAGCGTCCAAGTAATCCAATCTATCCCAAACTACGTGATACCATGCATTATGTTTCATTAATAAGCTTTTAAACAATGACCATCATTGATTAGTTAAGAATTATCATTATAACTGGCCGATCAACTTGACATATCTGCACTAAATCATCCGTAATTTTTTATTTAGAGCTCCAAATGACACGAATCTAATGTCCACGTTAAGCTAGCTCAATTTTCTATACTGTGACAATGAGAAAAAAAGAGATACGAAAAAGCGTCCCAGTAATCCAATCTATCCTATACTGCATAATGCCATGCACTATTCTTCATTTATAAGCTTTTACTGAATGAGCACCACTGATCAATTTAGAATGATCAGTTTAACTGGCCGATCAACTTGACATTTCCGCACCAAATCGTCTGTAACATTTGATTTAGATCTTAAAATGACACAAATCCAGTGCCTATTATAAGCAAACTCAATTTCTATCTTGTGATAATAAGACTAAAATTCCTACGAAAAGTCCACCAAGTAATCAAATCTATCCAAAACTACGTGATGTCATACATTATGCTTCATTTATAAGCCTTTAATCAATGAAAACCAATGATTAGTTTAGAATGATCATTTTAACTAGCCGATCAACTTGACATGTACGCACCAAATCGTCTATAAGTTTCGATTTATAGCTCATAATGACACGAATCCAATGTCCACGATAAGCTCTCAATTTTTTATATTGTGACAAAATTTTAGACAGAAATAAAGACGACAAAGCTTCCAAGAAATCCAACATATCCCAAACAGCGTGATGTCTTGCATTATGCTTCACTTATAAGCTTTTAATCAGTGATCACAAATGATCAACTAAGAATAATCATTTTAACTAACCAATCAACTTGACATGTCCGCAATAAATCACCCGTAACTTATGATTTTGAGCTCATAATGACACAAATCCAATACCCACGTTAAACTAGCTCAATTTTCTATATTTTGACAAAATTATAGACAAAGATAGAGACGACAAAGCATCCAAGTAATTCAATTTATCCCAAACTTCGTGATGCTATGCATTATGCATCATTTATAAGCTTTTAATCAATGAGCACTAATGATCAGTTAAGAATTATCATTCTAACTGGCCGATCAACTTGATATGTCCGCACTAAATCGTCCGTAACTTTTGTCTAGAGCTTCGAATGACACGAATCCAATGCCCAATTTAATTGCTTGATGCCATGCATTATGTTTCATTAATAAGCTTTTAATCAATGAGCACTAATGATCAGTTAAGAATGATTATTTTAACTGACCGATCAACTTGACATGTCCGCAATAAATCGTCCGTAACTTATGATTTAGAGCTTAGAATGACACAAATCCAACACCCACGTTAAGCTAGCTTAATTTTTCTATATTTTGACAAAATTATAGACAAAGATAGAGAAGACCAAGCGCCCAAGTTATTCGATCTATCCCAAACTGTGTGATGCCATGCATTATGCTTCATTTATAATCTTTTAATCAATGAGCAATAATGATAAGTTAAGAATTATCATTCGAACTGGCCGATCAACTTGATATGTTCGCACTAAATCGTTCGTAACTGTTGTTTTAGAGCTTCCAATGACACGAATCCAATGCCCACTTTAACTTAGCTCAATTTTCTATATTGTGACAAAATTTGAGGCAGAAATATATATGACAAAGCATCCAAGTAATCTAATCTATCCTGAACTGCGTGATGCCATGCATTATGCTTCATTTATAAGCCTTTACTTAATGAGCATCACTGATCAGTTGAGAATGATGAATTTAACTAGCCGATCAACTTGACATTTCCGCAGTAAATCATTCGTAACTTATGATTTAGAGCTCAGAATGACACAAATCCAATACCCACGTTAATCTAGCTCAATTTTCTATATTTTTACAAAATTATAGACAAAGATAGAGACGACAATGGGTTCAAGTAATTCAATCTATCCCAAACTGCGTGATGCCATGCATTATGCTTCATTTATAAGCTTTTAATCAATGAGCACTAATGATCAGTTAAGAATTATCATTTAAACTGGCCAATAACCTTGATATGTCCGCACTAAATCGTCTGTAACTTTTGTTTTAGAGCTTCCAATGACATGAATCCAATGCCCACTTTAACCTATCTCAATTTTCTATATTGTTACAAAATTTGATACTGAAATATATATGACAAAGTATCCAAGTAATCTAATCTATAGTGATTTGCGCGATGCCATGCATTATGCTTCATTTATAAGCCTTTACTTAATGAGGATCAATGATCAGTTTAAAATGATGAATTTAACTGGCCGATCAACTTGATCAACTTGACATTTACGCACTAAATTGTTCGTAACTTTTGATTTAGAGCTCAGAATGACACGAATCCAGTGTGCACGTTAAGCTAGTTGAATTTTTTATATTGTGACAAATTTTGAGAACGAAATAGATACAACAAAGCGTACAAGTAATCCAATATATCCAAAACTATGTGATGCCATGCTTTAAACATCATTTATAATCGTTTGCTTAATGAGCACCAATGATTACTTTAACTGTCCGTTCCACTTGTCATGTCCGCACTAAATCGCACTAAATGATTTAGAGCTCAGAATGACACGCATCCAATTCCCATGTTAAGCGGGCAAAGTGCGTGATGCCATGCATTATTCTTTATTTATAAGCTTTTAGTCAATGAGCACCAATTATTAGTTTAGAATGATCATTGTAACTGGCCGATCAACTTAACATGTCTGCACTAAAGCATCCATAACTTTTGATTTATAGCTCATAATGACACGAATCCAAAGCCGATGTTAAACTAGTTCAATTTGTTATATCGTGACAAAATTTGAGACAGAACTAGGTACGACAAAGCGTCCAAGTAGTTCAATCTATCCAGGACTGAGTGATGCCATGCATTATGCTTCATTTATAAGCATTTACTCAATGAGCACCAATGATTTGTTTAGAATGATGATTTTAACTGGCCGATCAATTTGTAATGTTTGCATTAAATCGTCTGTAACTTTTGATTTATAGCTCTGAATGAAACGAATCCAATACCCACGTTAAGCTAGCTCAATGATCTATATTCAGAAAACATTTGAGATTGAAATAGATACGACAAAGCGTACAAGTAATTTAATCTATCCCAAACTGCGTGATATCGTGCATTATGCTTTATTTATAAGCGTTTCTTCAATTGGTACCAATGATAAGTTTAGAATGATAATTTTAACTGGCCGATCAACTTTATATGTTCGCACTAAATCGTCCGTAACTTTTCATTTATAGCTCAGAATGACACGAATCCAATCCCCATGTAAAGCTAGTTCAATTTGCTATATTGTGACAAAATTTGAGACGGAGCTAAAAATGACAAAGCATCCAAGTAATTCAATCTATCCAGGACTGCGTGATGCCATGCATTATGCTTCATTTATAAGCCTTTACTGAATGAGCACCAAGGATTAGTTTAGAATGATCATTTTAACAGACCGATCAACTTGATTGTTTGGCAATAAATCATCCGTAACTTTTGATTTATAGCTCGGAATGAAAAGAATCCAATGCCTACGTTAAGCTAGCTCAATTTTCTATATTGAAACAAAATTTGAGATAGAAATACATAAAATTGAGTGTACAAGTAATCCAATCTATCCCAAACTGCATGATGCCATGCATTATGCTTCATTTATAAGACTTTACTCAATGAGCACGAGTGATTTATTTAGAATGATCATATTAACTAGCCGATCAACTAGACATGTCCATACTATCGTCCATAACTTTTGAATTAAAGCTCCGAATGACACGAATCCAATGCCCACGTTATGCTAGCTCAATTTTTAATATTGTGGCAAAATTTGAGATAGACATAGATACGAAAAAGTGTCCAAGTAATCCTGTCTACCGCAAACAACATTATGCCATGCATTATTCTTTATTTATTAGCTTTTACTCAATGTGCGCCAATGATCAGTTTATAATGATCATTTTAACTGGCCGATCAACTTGACATGATTGCATTAAATTGTCTGTAACTTTTAATTTGTAGCTTAGAATGACACGAATCCAATGCCCACGTTAAGCTAGTTCAATTTTCTATATTTTGACAAAATTGAGAGTGAACTAGACACGACAAAGCGTTCAAGTAATTCAATCTATCCAAGACAGCATGGTGCCATGCATTATGCTTCATTTATAAGCCATTACTCCATGAGCACTCAAGATCAGTTTAGAAAAATCATATTAACTAGCTGATCAACTTGATATGTCCGCACTAAATCGTCGGTAACTTTTGATTTAGCGCACAGAATGACACAAATCCAATTCCCATGTTAATCTAGCTCAATTTTCTATAATGTGTTAAAAATTAATACTAAAATTGCTTTGACAAAGCCTCCAAGTAATCCATTATATCCAAAACTATGTAATGTCATGCATTATGCTTCATTTATAATCCTTTACTCAATGAGCACCAATGATCAGTTTAGAAAGAGCATATTAACTGGCCAATCAACATGATCTGTCCACGCTAAATCGTCCATAACTTTTGATTTGTAGCTCAAAATGACATGAATCCAATGCCCACGTTAAGGTAGCTCAATTTTCTATATTGTGACAAAATTTGGAACAGAAATAGGTACAACAAAGCGTAGAAGTAATCCATTCTATCCCAAACTGCGTGATGCCGTATATTATTCTTCATTTATAAGCTTTTACTCAATGAGCACCAATGATCAGTTTAGAATAATCATTTTAACTTGTCTATCAACTTGACATGTCTACACTAAATTGGCTGTAACTTTTGATTTATAACTCAGAATAACATGAATCCAGTGCCCACGTTATTCTAGTTCAATTTTCTCTATTGAGAGAAAATTTGAGACATAAATAGGTACAACAAAGCATCCAAGTAATCCATTCTATCCGAACTGCGAGATGCCATGCATTATGCTTAATTTATAAGCTTTTACTCAATGAGCACCAATGATCAGTTTAGAATGATCATTTTAAATGGCCGATCAACTTAACATGTCTGCAGTAAATTGTCCGAATGACACTAATCCAAAACCCACATTGATTTAGCTCAGTTTTCTATATTTTGACAATGTTTGAAAGAGAAATAGATACAAAAAAGCATACAAGTAATCCAATCTATCCCAAACTGTGTGATGCCATGCATTATGCTTTATTTATATGCGTTTACTCAATGAGCCCCAATGATCATTTTCTAATGATCATTTTAATTTGTTGATCAAGTGGACATGTCTTCACCAAATCGTTCGTAAGTTTTGATTTGTAGCTTACAATGACACAAATTCTATGCCCACGTTAAACTAGTTCAATTTTCTATATTGAGACAAAAATTGAGACAGAAATAGATACGACAAAGCGCCCAAGTACTCCAATCTATCCAAAACTGTGTGATGTCATGCATTATGATTTATAAGCATTTACACAATGAGCAGCAATGATCAGTTTAGAATGATCATATTAACTAGCCGATCAACTTGACATGTCCACACTAAATCTTCCGTATTTATTTAGAGCATAGAATGACACGAATCCAATGGCCACGTTAAGCTATCTCAATTTTCTATATTGTAAAAAATTTGCTACCAAAATAGATACGACAAGCGTGCAAGTAATCCAGTCTATCCCAAACTGCGTGATGCCATGCATTATTCTTCAATTATAAGCTTTTACTCAATGGGCACCTATGATCAGTTTAGAATTATCATTTTAACAGGTCGATCACCTTGACATGTGTGCACTAAATCATTTGTAACTTTTGCGTTATAGCTTAGAATATAACAAATCCAATGCCTACATTAAGATAGTTCAATTTTCTGTATTGAGACAAAAATAGATGCGACAAAGCGTCCAACTAATCCAATCTATCCCAAACTAAGAGATGTCATGCATTATGCTTTATTTATAAGCCTTTAATCAATGACACCAATGATCAATTTAGAATGATCATTTTAACTCGCCGATCAACTTGACATGTCTGCAGTAAATCGTCCGCAGCTTTTGATTTAGAGCTCTGAATGACACGAATCCAATGCCCACATTAATTTGGCTCAATTTTCTATATTGAGACAATATTTGAGACATAAATAGATACGACAAAGCGTTCAAGTAATCGAATCTATCCCAAAATGCATAATGACATGCATTATGATTTATTTATAAGCCTTTACTTAATGAGCACCAATGATCAGTTTAGAATGATCATTTTAACTGACCGTTCAACTTGACATGTCTGCACTGAATCGTCCCTAACAAAAATAGATACAACAAAACGTAGAAGTAATCCATTCTATCCCAAACAACGTGATGACATGCATTATTCTTCATTTATAAGCTTTTACTCCATCAGCACCAATAATCAGTTTAGAATAATAATTTTTACTGGGATATAACTTGACATGTCTGCACTAATTCGTTTGTAACTTTTGATTTATAACGCACAATGACAAGAATCCAGTGCCCACATTAAGCTAGTTCAATTTTCTGTATTGAGGCAAAATTTGAGACAAAAATAGATACGTCAAAGTGTCCAAGTAATCCATTCTATCCCAAACTGCGAGATGTCGTGCATTATGCTTAATTTATAGGCCTTTACTTAATGAGCACCAATGATCAATTTAAAATGATCCATTTAACTGGCCAATCAACTTGATATGTTTGCATTAAATAGTCTGTAACTTTTGATTTACAGTTCAGAATGACACGAATTCAATGCCCACGTTTAGCTAGCTCAATTTTCTATATGGAAACAAAATTTGAGACATAAATAGATACGACAAAGTGTCCAAGTAATCGAATCTATCCCGAACTGTGTGATGTCATGCATTATGCTTCATTTATAACCATTTACTCAATGAGCACCAATGATCAGTTTAGAATGATCATATTAACTGGCCGATGAACTTCAAATGTCCACAGTAAATTGTTCGTAAGTTTTTATTCAGAGCGCAGAATTACACGAATCCAATGCCCACGTTAAGCTAGCCCAATTTTTTTTATTTTGACAAAATTTGAGATGGACATAGATACAATAAGCGTCCAAGTAATCCAATCTATCCTAAACAGCGTGATACCATGCATTATTCTTCTTTTATAAGCTTTTACTCAATGACCACCAATGATCAGTTTAGAATGATCATTTTAACTGGCCAATCAACTTGACATGTCTGCACTAAATCGTCCGTCAGTTTTGATTTATAGCTTAGAATGACATGAATCCAATGCACACATTAATTTAGTTCAATTTTCTATATTGTGACAAATTTTATAGCATAACTAGATATGACAAAAGCGTCCAAGTAATGCAATCTGTACAAAACTGCATGATGCAATTCATTATGCTTCACTTATAAGCCTTTACTCAATAAGCACCAATGATCAGTTTAGAATAATCAAGTTAACTGGCCGATCAAGTTGACATTTCCTCACTAAATCGCCCGTAACTTTTGATGTAGAGCTCTGAATGACACGAATCCAACGCCCACCTTAAGCAAGCTCAATTTTCTATATTGTGGTAAAATTGCTTCGACAAAGCGTCCAAGTAAACCAATCTATCCAAAATTGTGTAATGTTATGCATTATGCTTCATTTATAGGCCTTTACTCAATGACCACCAATGATCAGTTTAGAATGATCATATTAACTGGCCGATAAACTTGACATGTCTGCACTAAATCGTCTGTAACTTTTGATTTATATATCAAAATGACACGAATCCAATGGCTACGTTGAGTTAGTTCAACTTTCTATATTGTGACAACATTTAATGACAGAACGAGATACAACAAAGCATCCAAGTAATGCAATCTATCAAAAGCTGCATGAGGACTTTCATTATGCTTCATTTATAAGGCTTTACTCAATGAGCACCAATGATCAGTTTAGAATAATCATATTAACTGGCCGACCAACTTGACATGTCCGCACTAAATCGTTCGTAACTTTTGATTTAGAGCTCAGAATGACATGAATCCAATGCCCACGTTAAGCTACCTCAAATTTCTATATTGTAATAAAATTGCTTCGACAAAGCGTTCAAGTAATCCAATCTATCTAAAACTGAAAAATGGCATGCATTATACTTCATTTATAGGCCTTTACTCATGAGTACCAATGATCAGTTTAGAATGATCAGTTTAGAATGATCATATTAACTGGCCGATCAACATGACATGTTCACAATAAATCGTCCGTAACTTTTGATTTATACCTCAGAATGTCAGGAATCCAATGCCCATGTTATGCTAGCTCAATTTTCTATATTGTGACAAAATTTGAGACATAAATAGATATGAAATGGCATCCACGTACTCCAGCCTATCCCAAACTGCGTGATGCCATGAATTATTCTTCATTTATAAGCTTTTACTAAATGAGCACCAACGATCATTTTAACTGACTGATGAACTTGACATGTCTGCAGCAAATCGTTTATAACTTTTTCTAAATAGCTTAGAATGTAACGAATCCAATGCTCACGTTAAGCCAGTTGAACTTTCTATATTGAGACTGAAATAGATACGTCAAGCGTCCATGTAATCCATTCTATCCCAAACTACAAGATGCTATGCATTATGCTTCATTTATAAGTCTTTACTCAATGAGCACCAGTGATCATTTTAAAATGATCATGTTATCTGCCCAATCAACTTGACATTAATTTATTCGTAAATATTGATTTAAAGCTCAGAATGACATTAATTTAATGCTCATGTTAAGGTAGCTCAATTTTCTATATTGAGAAAAAATTTTAGACAGAAATAGATACAAGAAAGTGTCCAAGTAATCCAATCTATCACAAACTGCGTGATGCCTTGCATTATGTTTCATTTATAAGCCTTTACTCAATGAGCAACAATAATCAGTTTAAATTGATCATATTAACTGGCCGATCAACTTGACATGTCCACATTAAATCGTCCGTAACTTTTGGATGAGAGCTTAGAATGACACGAATCCAATGCCCACGTTAACCTAGCTCAATTTTCTATATTGTGACAAAATTTGAGAAAGAGAAAGATACGACAAAGCGTCCAAGTAATCCAATGTATCCCCAACTGCGTGATGCCATGCATTTTTCTTTATTTATAAGGTTTTTCTCAATCAGCACCAATGATCAGTTTAGAATTATCATTTTAACAGGCCGATCAACTTGACATGTCTGTACTAAATCGTTCGTAACTTTTGATTTATAGATCAGAATGACACGAACCCAACGCCGATGTTAAACTATTTCAGTTTTCTATATTGTCACAAAATTTATGACAGAACTAGATACGACAAAGCGTCAATGTAATGCTATCTATCCAAAACTGCGTGATGCTATAAATTATGCTTCATTTGTAAGCCTTTACTCAATGAGCACCAATGATCAGTTTAGAATAATCATAATAATTGGCCGATCAACTTGACATGTCCACAATAAATCGTCCATAACTTTTGATTTATAGCTCAGAATGACACGAATCCAATGCCCACGTTAAGCTAGCTCAATTTTCTATGTTGTTACCAAATTTGAGATGGAAATAGATACGACACAGCGTCCTAGTAATCCAGTTTATCCCAAACTAAGTTGTGCCATGCATTATTATTAATTTATAAGCTTTTACTCAATGAGCACCAATGATCAATTTAGAATAATCATTTTAACTGTCCTAAAAACTTGACATGTCTCTTCTTAATCGTCCGTAAGTTTTTATTTAGAGCGCAAAATGACACGAATCCAATGCCCACGTTAAGCTCGCTCAATTTTTTGTATTGTGACAAAATTTTAGACGGAAATAGATACGACAAAGTGTCCAAGTAATTCAATCTATCCCAAATTGCGTAATGCCATGCATTATTCTTCATTTGTAAGCTTTTAATCAATGAGCACCAATGATCATTTTAGAATTATCTTTTTAACTGGCCGATCGACTTGACATGTCTGCAATAAATCATCCGTACCTTTTGCTTTATAGCACCAACCGCTCGTAACTTTTGATTTAGAGCTAAGAATGACACGAATCCAATGCCCAAGTTAAGCTAGGTCAATTTTCTATATTGTGATAAAATTTCTTTGATAAAGCATCCAAGTAATCCAATCTATCCAAAACTACATAATGTCATGCATTATGCTTCATTTATAGGGCTTTACTCAATGAGCACCAATGATTAGTTTAGAATAATCCGTTCTATTCCAAACGGCGAGATGCCATGCATGATGCTTCATTTATAAGCCTTTACTCAATATACACAAATGATCAGTTTAGAATGATCATTTTAACTGGCCAATGAATTTGATATGTTTGGATTAAATCATCTGTAACTTTTGATTTATAGCTGAGAATGACACGAATCTAATGCACCCATTGATCTAGCTAAATTTTCTATACTGAGACAAAATTTGAGACAAATATAGATATGACAAAGCGTCCAAGTAATCCAATCTATCCCAAACTGCGTGATGACATGCAGTATACTTCATTTAATAGCCTTTACTCAATAAGCACCAATGATCAATTTAGAATGATCATTTTAACTAGCAGATCAACCTGACATGTCTTCACCAAATCGTCCATACGTTTTGATTTATAGCTTAGAATGACACGAATCCAATGCCCAGGTTAAGCTAGTTCAATTTTCTATATTGTGATGAAATTAAGACTTAAATTTCTTCGACAAAGCGTCCACGTAATCCAATCTATACAAAACTGTGTAATGTCATGAATTATGCTTCATTTATAAGCCTATACTCAATGAGCACGATTGATTAGTATAGAATGATCATATTAACTGGCCGATCAACATGACATGTCCACACTAAATCATACATAACTTTTGATTTATAGCTCAGAATAACACGAATTCAATGCTCACGTTAAACTATCCCAAATTTCTTTGTTGTGAGAAAATTTGAGGCAGAAATAGATACGAAAAAGCATCCAAGTAATCCAGTATATCCCAAACTTTGTGATGCCAAGCATTATTTTGCATTTATAAGCTTTTGTTCAATGAGCATCAATGATCTGTTTAGAATAATCATTTAAACTGGCCTATCAACTTGACATGTTTTCACTGAATCGTCCGTAACTTTTTTTTTATAGCTCAAAATGACACGAATCCAACGCCCACGTTAAGCTAGTTCAATATTCTATATTGAGAAAAATATTGAGAAACAAATAGATACAACAAAGTGGCCAAGTAATCCATTCTATTCCAAATGGTGAGATGCCATGAATTATGCTTCATTTATACGCCTTTACTCAATGAGCACCGATGATCAGTTTAGAATGATCATTTTAACTGGCTGTTCAACTTGACATTTCGACACTAAATCGTATGTAACGTTTAATTTATAGATTAGAATGACACGAATCCAATACCCACGTTAAGCTAGTTATATTTTCTAGATAGAGAAAAATTTTGAGACAAAAATAGATACGAAAAGCGGCCGAGTAATCCGTTCTATCCCAAAGGCAAGATGCCATGTATTATGCTTCATTTATAAGCCTTTACTGAATGAGCACCAATGAACAGTTTAGAATGATCATTTTAACTGGCCGATCAACTTGACATGTTTGCACTAAATCGTCTGTAACTTTTTATTTATAGCTCAGAATAACACGAATCCAATGCCCACGTTGAGCTAGCTCAGTTTTCTATATTGAGACAAAATCTGAGATACATATAGATACGATAAAGAGTCCCAATAATCCAATCTATCCAAAATTGCTTGATTCCATGAAATTATACTTCATTTATATGCCTTTACTCAATGAGCACCAATGATCAGTTTAGAATAATCAATTCTATCGCAAAGTGCGAGATTGCATGCATTATGCTTCATTTATAAGCCTTTACTCAATGAGCACTAATGATCAGTTTAGAATGATCATTTCAACTAGCTGATCAACTTGACATGTCTGCACTAAATCGTCTGTAACATTTGATTTATAGCTCAAAATGACACGAATCCAATGCCCACATTAATCAAGTTCAATTTTCTATATCGTGACAAAATTTGAGACCAAACTAGATACGACAGAGCGTCCAAGTAATCCAAAACTACGTGATTGCATGCATTATGTTTCATTTAAAAGCCTTTCCTCAATGAGCACCAATGATCAGTTTAGAATATTTATATTAACTGGCAGATCGACTTAACATGTCCGCACTAAACCATCTGAAACTTTTGATTTAGAGCTTGGAATGACAAGAATCCAATGCCCATGTTATGCTAACTCAATTTTATACATTTTGATAAAATTTGAGATTGAAATTGAAACGAAAAAGCGTACAAGTAATAAAATATATCTCAAACTATATGATGCCATGGTTTATGCTTCATTTATAAGCCTTTACTTAATTAGCACCAATAATTAGTTTAGAATAATCATTTTAACTAACCGATCAACTTGACGTGTCCGCACTAAATTGTCCATAACATTTGATTTAGAGCTAAGAATGACACGAATCCAATGCCAACGTTAAAGTAGCTCAATTTTCTATATTGTGAAAAATAATTGAGACAGAAATAGATACGACAAAGCGTCCTAGTAATCCAATCTATCCCAAACTGCGTGATACCATGCATTATGATTAATTTATAAGCCTTTACTTAATGCACACCAATGATAAGTTTAGAATGATCATTTTAACTGGCCGATCCACTTCACATCTCCGCACTAAATCGTCCGAAATTTTTGATGTAAAGCTCGGAATCACATGAATCTAATGCCCACGTTAAGCTAGCTCAATTTTCTATATTATGACGAAATTTGCAACAAAAATAGATACGAAAAGCGTCCAAGTAATCCAATCTATCCCAAACTACGTGATGCCATGCTTTATGCTTCATTTATATGCTTCTACTCAATGAGTACCAATGATCAGTTTAAAATAATCATTTTAATTGGCCGATAAACTTGACATGTTTGCATTAAAACGTCTGTAAATTTTTTATTTATAGCTCAAACTGAAAGGAATCCAATGCACACAGCTACCTCAATTTTCTATATTGTGATACAATTTAAGACTAAAATTGCTTCGACAAAGCATCCAACTAATCCAAAACTGCGTAATGTCATGCATTATTCTTCATTTATAAGCGTTTACTCATGAGCAGCAATGATCATTTTAGAATTATCATATTAACTGACCGATAGCCATGACATGTCCACACTAAATCGTCCGTAACTTTTGTTTTATAGCTTGGAATGACACGAATCCAATGCCCACATTAAAGTATCTCAATTTTCTATATTGTGACAAAATTTGAGATAGAAATAGATTTGACAAAGCGTCCAAGTAATCCAATCTATCCAAAACTACGTGATATCATGCATTATGTTTCATTTATAAGCCTTTACTCAATGAACACCATGATCAGGTTAGAATAATCATATTAACTGGACGATTAACTTGAAATGTCCGAACTAAATCGTCAGTAACTTTTGTTTTGGATCCCCAAATGATACGAATCCAATGCCAACATTAGGCTAGCTCAAATTTCTATATTTTGACAAAATTTGATATAAAAATAGAGAAGACAAAGCGTCCAAGTAATCAAATCTATCTCAAACTACGTGATGCCATGCTTTATGCTTCATTTATAAGCCTTTACTTATTGAGCACCAATGATCATTTTACAATGATCACTTTAACTGGCCGATCAACTTGAAATGTCCACACTAAATCGTCCATAACTTTTGATATAGAGCTCAGAATGATACGAATCCAATGCCCACGTTAAGCTAATTCAATTATCTATATTGTAACAAATTTTGCGGCAAAAATATATACGAAGAAGCGTCCAAGTAATCCAATTTTTCTATAATTGTGTGATACCATGCATTATGCTTCTTATAAGCCTTTACTCAATGAGCACCAGTTATATGTTTAGAATGATCAGCTTCACTTGCCGATCAACTAGACATGTCCGCGATAAATCGTATGTAACTTTTGATTTAGATCTCAGAATGACACGAATCCAATTTCATCGTTAAGTTAGCTCAATTTTCTATATTGTGATAAAAATTTAAAACTTAAATTGCTTCCACAAAGTGTCCGAGTAATCCCATCTATCCAAAACTGCGCAATGTCATGCATTACGCTTCATTTATGATTCATTATTCAATGAGCACCAATGATTAGTTTATGATAATCATATTAACTTGCCGATCAACATGACATGTCCATACTGAATCGTCTGTAACTTTTGTTTTGTAGCTCAGAATGACACGAATCAATTGCCCACGTTAAGCTACCTCAATTTTGTATATTGTGACAAAATTTGGGACAGAAATAGATACAACAAAGCATCCAAGTAATCTTGTCTATCCCAAACTGCGTGATGCCACGCAGGGTGCTTCATTTATAAGCTTTTACTCAGTGATCACCAATGATCAGTTTAGAATGCTCATTTCAACTGACCAGCCAACATGGAAAGTCTACACTAACTTGTCTGTAACTTGTGACTTGTAGTTCAAAATGACACGATCCAATGCCCACGTTAAACTCGTTCAATTTTCTATATTGAGAAAAGATTTGCGATAGAAATAGATACGACAAAGCATCCAAGTAACCCAATCTATCAAAAACTGCATGATGTCATGCATTATGCTTCATTTATAAGCCTTTACTCAACGAGCACCAAGGATCACTTTTGAATGATAATATTAACTCCCTGATCAACTTGACATGTCTGCACTAAATTGTTTGTAGCTTATGATTTAGAGCTCAGAATGACCCGAATGCAATGCCCACGTTAAGCTAGTTCAATTTTTTATCTTGTGAAAAAATTGGAGACAGAACTAGATACAACAAAGCCTCCAAGTAATCAAATCTATCCAAAACTGCGTGATGTCATGCATTATGCTTCATTTATAAGCCTTTACTTGATGAGCACCAATGATCGTTTTAGAATAATCATATTAACTAGCCGATCAAGTTGACATGTCCGAACTAAATCGTTAGTAAATTTGGATTTATAGCTCATAATGATACGAATCCAATGCCCACATTAAACTATCTCAATTTTCTATATTTTGATGAAATTTGAGATAAAAATAGAGAAGAAAAATTGTCCAAGTAATGAAATCTATCCCAAACTACGTGATGTCGTGCATTATGCTCATTTATAAGCCTTTGCTTAATAAGCACCAATGATCAGTTTATAATGATCACTTTAACTGGCCGATCAACTTGACATGTCCGCACTAAGTCATCCGTCACTTTTGGTATAGAGCTCAGAATGACATGAATGCATTGCCCACATTAACATCCATATCGTAACAAAATTTGAGACAAAAATAGATACAAAAAGCGTCCAAGTAATCCAATCTATCTAAAACTGTGTGATGCCATGCATTATGTTCATTTATAAGCCTTTGCTCAATGAGCTCCAATTATGAGTTTAGAATGATCACTTTAACTAGTCAATCAAGTAGACATGTCCGCACTAAATCATCCGTAAATTTTGATTTTGATCTCATAATGACACGAATCCAATGCCCACGTTAAGCTAGCTCACTTTTCTATATTGTGACAAAATTCGACACAAAAATAGATATGAGAAAGTGTCCAAGTAAACCAGTCTATCCCAAATTACGTGATGTCATTTATTATTCTTCATTTATATGCTTTTACTCAATGAGCACCAATGATCTGTTTAGAATTATCATTTTAACTGGCCATCAACTTGACATGCCTACACTAAATCCTCTATAACTTTTGATTTATATGTTAGAATGACAATAATCCAATGCCCACATTCAGGTAGTTCAGTTTTCTATATTTTGACAAAATTTGAGAAAAAACTAGATACAACAAAGCTTCCAAGTAATCAAATCTATCCAAGATTGGGTAATTCCATGCATTATGCTTCATTTATAAGCATTTACTCAATGAGCACCAATGATCAGTTTAGAATGATCATTTTAACTCGACAATCGTCTTGACATGTCTGCTCGAAATGGTCTGTAACTTTTGATTTAGAGCTCATAATGACATGAATCCAATGCCCACGTTAAGTAAGTTGCATTTTTTATATTGTGACAAACTTTGAGACAGAACTAGATATTATAAAGCATCCAAGTAATCAAATCTATCCAAAACTGAGTGATGCCATGCTTTATTCTTCAATTATAAGCCTTTATTTAATGAGCACCATTGATCAGTTTATAATGATCACTTTAAGTGTCCGATCAACTTGACATGTCCACACTAAATCTAACGTAACTTTTGATTTGGATCTCTGAATGATACGAATCTAATGTCCACGTTAAGCTAGATCAATTTTCTACATTATGACAAAATTTGAGACATAAATAAATATGATAAAGCGTCCAAGTAATCTAGTCGATCCAAAACTACGTGATGCCATGCATTATGTTTCATTTATTAGCCTTTACTCAATGAGCACCATGATCAGGTTAGAATAATCATATTAACTGGACGATCAACTTGAAATGTCCGCACTAAATTGTCCGTAACTTTTGATTTAGAGCCCAAAATGATACGAATCCAATGCCAACGTTAGGCCAGCTCAATTTTATATATTTTGGCAAAATTTGAGATAAAAATAGAGAAGACAAAGCGTCCAAGTAACCAAATCTATCTCAAACTACGTGATGCCATGCTTTATGCTTCATTTATAAGCCTTTACTTCTTGAGCACCAATGATCAGTTTAGATTGATCACTTTAACTGGCCGATCAACTTAACATGTTCGCACTAAATCGTCCATAACTTTGAATTTGTAGCTCAGAATGACAGGAATTCACTGCCCACGTTAAGCTAATTCAAATATCTATATTGTTACAATTTTTGAGGCAAAAATAGATACGAAAATGCGTACAAGTAATCTAGTCTATCCAAAACTGCGTGATGCCATGGATTATGCTTCATTTATAAGCGTTTACTCAATGAGCACACATGATTAGGTTAGAATAATCAAATTAACAAGCTGATCAACTTGAAATGTCCACAATAAATCGTCCATAATGTTTGATTTAGAGCCTAGAATGATACGAATCCAATGCCCACGTTAGAGTAGCACAATTTTCTATATTTTGACAAAATTGGAGATAAAAATAGATAAGACAAAGCGTACAAGTAATCAAATCTATTCCAAACTACGTGATACCATGCTTTATACTTCATTTATAAGCCTTTACTTAATGATCACCAATGATTTGTTTAGAATGATCATTTTAATTCGCCGATCAACTTGATATGTACTGTCTAA
This sequence comes from Pugionium cornutum, assembly GCA_018901935.1. NCBI lineage: Eukaryota > Viridiplantae > Streptophyta > Magnoliopsida > Brassicales > Brassicaceae > Pugionium > Pugionium cornutum. The sequence goes on from JAENJI010000013.1 coordinate 11,925,375, forward strand.
ATCGTCTTTAACTTTTGATTTTGAGCTTAGAATGACACGAATCCAATGCCCACGTTAAGCTATTTCAATTATCTATGTTGTAACAAAATTTGAGGCAAAAATAGATACGAAAAAGCGTCCAAGTAATCTAATCTATCTTAAACTGTGTGATGCCATGCATTATGCTTCATTTATAAGCCTTTACTCAATTAGCACCAATTATTAGTTTAAAATGTCACTTTAACTACCCGATCAACTAGACATGTCCGCATTAAATCATCCGTAACTTTTGATTTAGATCTCAGAATGACACGAATTCCATGCCCACGTTAAGCTAGCTCAATTTTCTATATTGTGATAAAATTCAAGACTAAAATTGTTTGACAAAGCATCCAACTAATCCCATATATCCAAAACAGCGTAATGTCATTCATTATGTTTCATTTATAAGCCTTTACTCATGAGCACCATTGATCATTTTAGAATTATCATATTAACTGACCGATCAACATGACATGTGCACACTAAATCGTCCGTAACTTTTGTTTTATTGCTCTGAATGACACGAATCCATTGCCCATGTTAAAATAGCTCAATTTTCTATATTGTGACAAAATTTGAGACCGAAATAGATACGAAAAAGCATCCAAGTAATCTTTTCTATCCCAAACTACGTGATGCCATGCACTATGCTTCATTTATAAGCTATTACTTATTGAGCACCAATGATCACTTTAGAATGATCATTTTAATTGGCCGATCAACTTGACATGTCTACAATAACTCGTCCATAACTTTTGACTTATAGTTCAGAATGACACGAATCCAATGCCCACGTTAAACTAGTTCAATTTTTTTATATTCAGACAAAATTTGCAATAGAAAGAGATACAAAAAAGCGTCCAAGTAACCCAATCTATCAAAAACTGCGTGCTTTCATGCATTATGCTTCATTTATAAGCCTTTAGTCAATGAGCACCTATGATCACTTTAGAATGATCATATTAACTGGCCGATCAACTTGACATGTCCGCACTAAATTGTCCTTAACTTTTGATTTAGAGCTCAAAATCACACTAATCCAATGCCCACGTTAAGCTAGCTCAATTTTCTATATTGTGACAAAATTTGAGATAGAGATAGATACGACAAAGCATCCAAGTATACCGGTCTATCCTAAACTGCGTGATACCATGCATTATTCTTCACTTATATGCTTTTTCTCAATGAAAACTAATGATCAGTTAAGAATGATCATTTTAACTGGCTGATCAACTTGATATGTCTACAAGAAATGGTCTGTAACTTTTGATTTAGAGCTCTGAATAACACGAATCCATTGCCCACGTAAAGGTCATTCAATTTTTTATATTTTGACAAAATTTGAGACAGAACTATATACAACAAAGGGTCCAAGTAATCAAATCTATCCAAAACTGTGTGATGCCATGCATTATGTTTATTTATAAGGCTTTACTCAATGAGCATTAATGATTAGTTTAGAATAATCATATTAACTGGTTGATCAACTTGACATGTCCGCACTAAATCGTCTGTAACTTTTGACTTATAGCTCAGAATGATACGAATCAAGTTCCCACATTCAACTACCTAAATTTTCATTAATTTGACAAAAATTGACATAGAAATAGAGACGAAAAAGCATCCAAGTAATCAATATTGACATAGGAAAATCAAATAAGACCTATCTTGACCTACAAGGCAAGTGTGAGCACGAAAATTCAGTTTGAATAACAAGGGAAATGAAAAAGGATGGGTTATTATTAACCACATGGTTGAAATGGTTAAATAGCTACCTTGGGAGAAGAATCAAGGTGAAAAAGTCATGCCCATGCTGCACACAGTCTTGGCAACCACACCAAACAGTCATGCCCATGCTGCACACAGTCTTGGCAACCATACCAAACAGTCATGCCCATGCTGTCTCCTCTCTTCTCATTGGTTGTTGACAGGCTCCTCCTCTATTCAAACTCATCCACAAGTTTGAATTCGTTTTTCTTTTGTGTTCACATTGTAAATCCTCTATAAAAGGGCTGTAAAGACTCAATGTATAATATACTCTTAGGAGATTCTTCTCCATAAGTCTAAGTCATTTCTCATTTTCTCATACTTCTCTTTGAGTTTTCAGATTCAATTCTTCACATTTCTCCTCTATAATCTCAATATTCTTACATGGTATCAGAGCATAAGATCATTCTCTTATCTTTTCTACTCAAATCTCTCAGTTTCTAATCTAAAATTCTGTCAAAAATCTCTCAGTCTTTAGACTAAAAACTCACGGTTTCATTCAACCATAAAAGCTGCTTCCTTTGAGCTCTTCAAATCCTAACAATGGAGGATACAGTTCAAATTAGTTCCAGCCTGAAACCTACGGTGATAGCAGTAGTTCTCAAAGGCTTGAACTACACATTATGGTCAAGAACCATCAAGACAGCCATTTGTGGCAAAGGACTTTGGAATCACATCTTGGAGGATAATACTCCATCTATAGATGATCCAAAGGAGAAGAAGGATGATGCAATAAGAAAAGAAGAAGCTAGGTGGTTCCAAGAAGATCAATCAGTCCTTGGATTCCTCCAAAATTCATTGGACCCATCCATTCTTGAAGCTTATTCACATTGTGAAACTGCCAAGTCTCTTTGGGACACTCTCAAGAGGGTGTATGGGGATATTTCAAACCTCAGCCGTGTGTATGAGGTTAAGAAGGCTCTCAATGATCTACACCAAGAGGATATGGAGTTCACAAAATTCCTGGGCAAGTTCCAGTCAACATGGTCCGAGCTTGACATGTTGAGACCAAGTTCTATGGATCCAAAGGTGCTTAATGAAAGGAAGGAACAAGACAAGATATTTGGGCTCCTTCTCAACCTAAATCCAGCCTTTAAGGATGTGATTAAGTCCATCCTGAGAGAGCCAAAACTCCCTGATTTCAAAGAGGTGTGCTCACGGATTCAAAAGGAGCAAGGCAACATTGGTTTGTTTGGTGGTAAAGGAGAACTAGTCATGGCCAACAAAAGCGTGTTTAAGCAAGAGGATAGGAAGAGTGTGATGTGTGAGCATTGTAAGAGGAATGGCCACATCAAGGACAAGTGCTGGATACTTCATCCTCATCTCAAGCCAAACCGGTTCAAGGATTCAAAGTCTAACATCTCTCAAATGGTTGCGACTGAACCGGCAAGTTCATCCAACCAAGGAGGGGAGCTAGCTATGAATGTATCCATGGAGTATGTTAAGAAGAGTGACTTGGAGGATCTCATCAAGGCCTATGCCTCAAAACTCTCCGGTATCACACTCTACTCCCATAAATCGCTTGATAAACCAGATCATAAGTTGGTAGTGGATTCAGGTGCTTCTCACCATATGATTAGCAATGCTAGGTTGTTAAAGAACATTGAACCATGTCTAGGACAAGTAACTATAGCTGATGGTAAGGGTATTCCAATTGAAGGAACCGGAAAATTAAGACTATTTGACAAAGAAACTAATGCATTCTTTGTACCTAAATTTAAGTCTAATCTAGTTTCTGTCAAAAGGCTACTAAAGACCTCAATTGCAATGTTACATTTGGGCCTAACAATGTTTACTTTCAGGATATTAAGAGTGGTAAGATACTTGGAGGTGGTGTAACTCAAGATGAGCTCTATGTTCTTGAAGACCCTCCAAGCAATTTGGATTCCTTAGCTTTCAAATCCTGTGTTTTTGCTAATAAAGATGTCTTATGGCATGCTAGATTAGGACATCCTCATGCTCGTGCTTTAAGCTTAATAATTCCTAATGTCGCTTATGATCACTCAGTTTGTGAGGCTTGTATCCTTGGCAAACATTGTCGTGTTGTTTTCCCTAAATCGTCTACAATTTATGAGCATTGCTTTGATTTAGTACATTCCGATGTTTGGACCTCACCTTACATGTCTAGAGATAGGAATAAATACTTTGTGACCTTTATAGATGAGAAATCGAAATATACATGGGTTACATTACTTCCATCTAAAGATAGGGTTTATGAGGCATTTATAAACTTTCATAATTATGTTACTAATCAATTCAATGCCAAGATCAAAGTGTTAAGATCAGATAATGGAGGGAATACACAAGTCAAAGATTCAAAGCTCATCTAAACAAACATGGAATACTACATCAAACTAGCTGTCCACACACACCACAACAAAATGGAGTTGCTGAAAGGAAGAACCGACACTTAATGGAAGTAGCAAGATCCATGATGTTTCATACCAATGTTCCTAAAAGTTTTTGGGGAGATGCAGTCTTGGTTGCTTGCTACCTCATCAATCGGATTCCAACCAAAGTCTTGCAAGATATATCCCCATTTGAGGTACTCAATAAAACTAAACCTTCCATTGATCATTTACGTGTATTTGGGTGTGTGTGCTTTGTGTATGTTCCAGGTGATCTAAGAAACAAGTTGGAGGCAAAGAGCATCAAGTGTATGTTCCTTGGATATTCGACAACACAAAAGGGTTATAAGTGCTATGATCCGAGCAACAACAGGACATATGTGTCTAGAGATGTCAAGTTCATAGAAGAACAAAGCTATTATGATCAGAAAGATTGGGAAGGATTGAAGGATCTCTCAAGGTCACCTTCTGATTTGGCTACGAGTTTGAGGTTTCTCTTGAATCATTTGGGAAATGATCTGCCAAAGGATTCAAGACACGAAGAAACAAGAACCTTAAGTAGTTCACAAGATACCCAAGAGAATGAACAAGGGGTGGTAACTCAAGAACCAACTCCAATCCAAGAAGAAGCTATGGCCCAAAATCAAGAACAAGACGACTTGGAAGTGGGTATAGAGGAACCTATTCACCAAATGGAAGAGGAAACGGTTGTAGAGGAGGCTGCACCACCTGTTCAGCATTTAAGGAGGAGTACTAGACTTAGGAACACTAGGGTATTCTACAACAACCAGGCCGTGGCTCATCCCATACAAGCTGTTTGTTCCTTTGACCTCTTGCCATCTAGTCATCAAGCATTCCTTGGAAAGATTGAACAAAGTCAGATTCCAAGGACTTATGAAGAAGCTGAGAGCAAGAAAGAATGGTTAGATGCAGTAAGAGATGAGAAGGGAGCTATGGAAAGGAATCATACATGGGATATACAAGAACTTCCCAAAGGCAAGAAGGCTGTGAGTTCCAAGTGGGTGTTCACCATCAAGTATAAGAGCAATGGGGACATAGAAAGGTACAAGGCACGTCTAGTTGCAAGAGGTTTCACTCAGACATATGGAGAGGACTATACTGATACATTTGCACCGGTGGCTAAGCTACACACTGTAAGGGTTGTTCTTTCACTAGCTACGAATCTGACTTGGGACTTATGGCAAATGGATGTCAAGAACGCATTCCTACAAGGAGAACTTGAAGAGGAAGTGTATATGACTCCACCACCAGGCCTTGAAGATTTTGCAAAGAGGGACAGGTTCTAAGACTTAGGAAGGCAATATATGGGTTGAAGCAGTCACCAAGGGCCTGGTATCACAAATTAAGCTCCACACTTACTGATAATGGGTTTAGGAAATCCCATTCAGATCATACTTTGTTCACTCAAAACTCCAAAGGAATCGTGGCGGTCTTGGTTTATGTGGATGACCTTATCATCACAGGAGATGATAAGGAAGGAATTCAGTCCACAAAGGCCTTCTTAAACAGATCATTTGACATCAAGGATCTTGGAGAGTTGAAGTACTTCTTGGGTATTGAAGTGTGTCGGTCTCAAGAAGGGCTCTTTCTATCCCAAAGAAAGTATGCTCTTGATCTGTTGACAGACACGGGAAAGCTTGGGGCTAAACCGGCCAAAACTCCTCTTGAAGATGGCTACAAGGTCAACGGAAAGGGGGAGAAAGCTGATGAGTTATTTAAGGATGTTTCTCAGTATAGGAGACTAGTTGGGAAGCTGATCTACCTCACCCTCACACGACCAGACTTGTGTTTTGCTGTGAATCAAGTAAGTCAACATATGCAAAAGCCTACTGTATATCATTGGAGCATGGTAGAAAGGATCCTTAGATACATCAAAGGATCTCCTGGTCAAGGTATATGGATGGGCAAGAATGGGAACACTGAGATTGTCGGGTATTGTGATGCGGATTGGGCTGGTGATAGGGTGGATAGGAAATCAACCACTGGGTATTGCACCTTCGTTGGTGGGAACTTAGTCACTTGGAAGACTAAGAAGCAGAAGGTGGTATCATGTTCTAGTGCTGAAGCAGAATATAGGGCTATGAGGAAGCTGACAAATGAAGTAACTTGGCTCAAAGCACTCTTGAAAGATTTCGGTATTGCACAACCAGGGCCAATTACCTTCCATTGTGATAATCAGGCAGCCATTCACATAGCTTCAAACTCAGTGTTTCACGAGAGGACCAAGCACATAGAGATCGACTGCCATAAGGTTAGGGAGAAAGTTCAAGATGGAACCATTCTGCCATGTTATACAAGGAGTGAAGACCAACTAGCTGACATCTTCACAAAGGCAGCAAGTCTCAAAGTTTGCAAGAACATCTTTAGCAAACTTGGGCTTGTTGATTTATCACACCCATGATCAAAGGTCTCCTAATCCAAGAGCAACACACTCTTTTTCCCTTATTAAGGTTTTGTCCCAAGTGGTTTTCCTTAATAAGGTTTTTAATGAGGTGTTGCCTTGGGTTCCCAAGCTTAAGACTTTAGGGTGATTCCAAAGTCTTTAGCTTGAGGGGAGTATTGACATAGGAAAATCAAATAAGACCTATCTTGACCTACAAGGCAAGTGTGAGCACGAAAATTCAGTTTGAATAACAAGGAAATGAAAAAGGATGGGTTATTATTAACCACATGGTTGAAATGGTTAAATAGCTACCTTGGGAGAAGAATCAAGGTGAAAAAGTCATGCCCATGCTGCACACAGTCTTAGCAACCACACCAAACAGTCATGCCCATGCTGCACACAGTCTTGGCAACCATACCAAACAGTCATGCCCATGCTGTCTCCTCTCTTCTCATTGGTTGTTGACAGGCTCCTCCTCTATTCAAACTCATCCACAAGTTTGAATTCGTTTTCTTTTGTGTTCACATTGTAAATCCTCTATAAAAGGGCTGTAAAGACTCAATGTATAATATACTTTTAGGAGATTCTTCTCCATAAGTCTAAGTCATTTCTCATTTTCTCATACTTCTCTTTGAGTTTTCAGATTCAATTCTTCACATTTCTCCTCTATAATCTCAATATTCTTACAATCAAATCTATTCAAAACTACGTGATGCCATGCTTTATGTTTCATTTATTTGCCTTTACTTAATGAGCACCAATGATCAGTTTGGAATGATAAATTTAACTGGGCGATCAACTTGACATGTCCACACTAAATCGTCTATAACTTTTGATTAGAGGTCAGAATGACACTAGTCCAATGCCCACATTAATCCAATCTATATAAAATTATGTGATGCCATGCGTTATGCTTCATTTATAAGCCTTTACTCATTGCGTACCAATGATCAGTTTAGCATGATCACTTTAACTGGCCGATCAACTAGACATGTCTGCACTAAATCGTCATAAATTTTGATTTAGATCTCATAATGACACGAATCCAATGCCCACGTTAAGGTAGTTCAATTTTCTATATTGTGAAAAAATTTGAGACAAAAATAGATACGAGAAAGCATGCAAGTAATCCAGTCTATCCCAAACTGCGTGATGCCATATATTACTCTTCATTTATATGTTTTTACTCAATGAGCAGCAATGATCAGTTTAGAATGAACATTTTAACTCGACGATCAACTTGACATACCTGCACTTAATCGTCCGTAACTTTTGATTTATAGGTTAGAATGACATGAATCCAATGCTCACATTAAGCTAGTTCAATTTTCTATATTTTGACAAATTTTAGACAAAACTAGATATAACAAAGCTTCCAAGTAATCAAATCTATCCAAAATTGCGTGATTCCATGTATTATGCTTCATTTATAAGCCTTAACTCAATGAGCACCAATGACCAGTTTAGAATAATCATTTTAACTGGCTGATCAACTTGACATGTCCGCACTAAATCGTCTGTAACTTTTGATTTAGAGCTTAGAATGACACGAATCCAATGCTGAAGTTAAGCTAGATCAATTTTCTATATTTTGACAAAACTTGAGACAAAATAGAGACAACAAAGCGTAGAAGTAATCCAGTCTATCCTTAATTGTGTGATGCCATTCATTATTCTTTATTTATAATCTTTTACTCAATGAGCACCAATGATCAGTTTAGAATGATCATTTTAACTCGACGATCAACTTGACATGTCTGCACGAAATGGTACATAACTTTTGATTTAGAGCTCAAAATTACACGAATCCAATGCCCACGTTAAGCTTGATGAATTTTTTTATTGTGATAAAATTTGAGACAAAACTAGATACGATAAAGCATCCAAGTAATCAAATCTATCCAAAACTGAGTTATGCCTTTACTTAATGAGCACCAATGATCAGTTTAGAATGATCACTTTAACTGTCCGATCAACTTGACATGTCCGCACTAAATCGTCCGTAAATTTTGATTTAGATATCAGAATGATACGAATCCGATGCCCACATTAAGCTAGATAAATTTTCTATGTTGTGCAAAAATTTGAGACAGAAATAGATATGAAAAAGCGTCTAAGTAATCCAGTCTATCCAAAACTACGTGATGCCATGCATTATGTTTCATTTAAAAGCCTTTATTCAATGAGCACCATGATCAGGTTAGAATAATCATATTAACTGGATGATCAACTTGAAATTTCCACATTAAATCATCCGTAACTTTTGATTTAGAGCCCAAAATGATACGAATCCAATGCCCACGTTAGGCTAGCTCAATTTTGTATATTTTGAAAAAATTTGAGATAAAAATAGAAAAGACAAAGGGTACAAGTAATCAAATCTTTCCCAAATTACGTGATGCCATGCTTTATACTTCATTTATAAGCCTTTACTTAATGAGCACCAATGATTAGTTTAGAATGATTATTTTAACTTGCCAATCAACTTGACATGTCCGCACTAAATTGTTCGAAACTTTTGATTTAGAGCTCAGAATGACACGAATCCAATGCCCACATTAAGCTATTTCAATTATCTATGTTGTAACAAAATTTGAGACAAAAATAGATACGAAAAAGCGTCAAAGTAATGTAATCTATCTAAAACTGTGTGATGCCATGCTTACGCTTCATTTATAAGCCTTTACTCAATTAGCACCAATTATTAGTTTAGAACGTTACTTTAACTGCCCGATCAACTAGACATGTCTGCGTTAAATCCTTTGTAACTTTTGATTTAGATATCATATTGACAGGAATTCAATGCCCACGTTAAGCTAGCTCAATTTTCTATATTTTGATAAAATTTAATACTAAAATTGCTTTGACAAAGCATCCAACTAATCCCATCTACTCAAAACAGCGTAATGTCATGCATTATGATTCATTTATAAGCATTTACTCATGACCACCAATGATCATTTTAGAATTATCATATAAACTGACCGATCAACATGACATGCCTACAGTAAATCATCCGTAACATTTATTTTATAGCTCGGAATGACACGAATCCAATACCAACGTTAAACTAGCTCAATTTTTTATATTGTGACAAAATTTGAGATAGAAATAGATACGAAAAAGCATCTAAGTATACCAGTCTATCCCAAACTGTGTGATACCACACATTATGCTTCATTTATAAGCTATTACTCAATGAGCACCAATGATCAGTTTAGAATAACGATTTTAATTGGCCGATCAAATAGATATGTCTACACTAACTCGTCCGTAACTTTTGACTTACAGTTCAGAATGACACGAATCCAATGCTCACGTTAAACTAGTTCAATTTTCTATATTGAGACAAAATTTGCGATAGAAAGAGATACGAAAAAGCATCTAAGTAACCCAATCTATCAAAAACTGCGTGATTTCATGCATTATGCTTCATTTATAAACCTTTAGTCAATGAGGACCAATGGTTACTTTAGAGTGATCATATTAACTGGCCTATCAACTTGACATGTCCGCACAAAATTGTCCGTAACTTTTGATTTAGAGCTCAGAATCACACGAATCCAATGCCCATGTTAAGCTACCTCAATTTTCTATATTGTGACAAAATTTGGGATAGAAGTAGATACAACAAAGCATCCAAGTATACCAGTCTATCCTAAACTATGTGATGCCATGCATTATTCTTCATTTATAAGCTTTTACTCAACGAGCACCAATGATCAGTTCAGAATGATCATTTTAGCTGGCTGATCAAATTGAAATGTCTGCACAAAATGGTCTGTAACTTTTGATTTAGAGCTCAGAATGACACGAATCCATTGCCCATGTTAAGCTCGTTCAATTTTTTATATTGTGACAAAATTTGAGATCGAACTAGATAAAACAGAGGGTCCAAGTAATCAAATCTATGCAAAACTGCGTGATGCCATGCATTATGCTTCATTTATAATCCTTTACTCAATGAGCATTAATGATCAATTTAGAATAATCATATTAACTGGCCGATCAACTTGACATGTCGACACTGAATCGTCCAAAACTTTTGACTTATGGCTCAGAATGATATGAATCCAGTTCCAATGTTAAACTACCTCAATTTTCTCTATTTTGACAAAATGTGAGATAGAAATGGAGACGAAAAGGCGTCCAAGTAATCAAATCTATCCCAAACTACGTGATGGCATGCATTATACTTCATTTATATGCCTTTACTTAATGGGCACCAATGATCAGTTTGGAATGATCACTTTAACTGGCCGTTCAACTTGACATGTCCACACTAAATCGTTCGTAACTTTTGGTTAGAGCTCAGAATGACACTAATCCAATGTTCACGTTAAGCTAGCTCAATTTTTTATATTGTAACAAAGTTTGTGGCAAAAATAGATTCGAAAAAGCGTCCAAGTAATTATAATCAATCTAAAACTGTGTGATGTCACACATTATGCTTCATTCATAAGCCTTTACTCATTGAGTAGCAATGATCAGTTTAGAATGATCACTTTAACTTTCCAATCAACTAGACATGTCCACATTAAATAGTCTGTAATGTTTGATTTAGATCTCAGAATGACACGAATCCTATGCCCACATTAAGCTAGCTCAATTTTCTATATTGTGACAAAATTTGGGAAAGATTGGGATACGACAAAGCATCCAAGCAATCCAATCTTTCCCAAACTGCTTGTTGCCATGCTTTATTCTTCAATTATAAACCTTTACTTAATGAGCACCAACGATCAGTTTAGAATGATCACGTTAACTGTCCGATCAAGTTGACATGTCTACACAAAATTGTATGTAACTTTTGATTTAGATTTCTGAATGACACGAATGCGGTGGCCACGTTAAGCTAGATCAATTTTCTATATTGTGACAAAATTTTAGAGAGAAATAGATATGACAATGCGTCCAAGTAGTCCAGTCTATCCAAACTACGTGATGCCATGCATTATGTTTCATTTATAAGCCTTTACTTAATGAGCTCCAATTATCACTTTAGAATGATCACTTTAACTGGTCGATCAACTAGACATGTCCACACTAAATAATCCGTAAATTTTGATTTAGATCTCGTAATGACAAGAATCCAATGCCCACGTTAAGCTAGCTCAATTTTCTATATTGTGACAAAATTTGATTCAAATATAGATACGAAAAAGCGTCCAAGTTATCCAATCTATCAAAAACTGTGTGATGCCATGCATTATGCTTCATTCATAAGCCTTTACTCAATGAGCACCAATTATCAGTTTAGAATGATCAGTTTAATTGGTCGATCAACTAGACATGTCCGCGATAATCGTCAGTAACTTTTGATTTAGATCTCAGAATGACACGAATCCAATGCCCACGTTAAGCTAGCTCAATTTTCTATATTGTAATAAAATTGAAAGCTAAATTTGCTTCGATAAAGTGTCCATTTAATCCCATCTATCCAAAACTGTGTAATGTCATGCATTATGCTTCATTTATGCGTCATTATTCAATGAGCACCAATGAACAGTTTATAATGATCATATTAACTTGCCGATCAACATGACATGTCCATACTGCATCGTCTGTAACTTTTGTTTTATAGCTTAGAATGACACGAATCAATTGCCCACGTTATGCTACCTCAATTTTCTATGTTGTGACTAAATTTGAAACAGAAATAGATACGACAAAGCATGCAAGTAATCTTGTCTATCCCAAACTGCATCATGCCATGCACTATGCTTCATTTATAAGGTTTTACTCAGTGAGCACCAATGATCAATTTATAGTTCTTATTTTAACTGACCGATCAACTTGACATGTCTACACTAACTCGTCTGTAACTTTTGACTTATAGTTCAGAATGACACGAATCCAATGCCCACGTTAAACTAGTTCAATTTTCTATATTGAGAAAAGATTTGCGATAGAAATCGATACGACAAACCGTCCAAGTAACCCAATCTATCAAAAACTATGTGATGTCATGCATTATGCTTCATTTATAAGCTTTTACTCAATGAGCACCAAGGATCACTTTTGAATGATAATATTAACTGGCTGATCAACTTGACATGTCCGCACTAAATTGTTTGTGACTTATGATTTAGATATCAGAATAACACGAATCCAATGCCCACGTTAAGCTAGTTCAATTTTTTATATTCTGACAAAATATGAGACAAAACTAGATACGACAAAGCGTCCAAGTAATCAAATCTATCCCAAACTGCGTGATGCCATGCATTATGCTTCATTTATAAGCCTTTACATAATGAGCACCAATGATCATTTTAGAATAATCATATTAACTGGCCGATCAAGTTGACATATCCGCACTAATCATTTGTAACTTTCGATTTATCGCTCAGAATGATACGAATCAGATTCCCGTGTTAAGCTACCTCAGTTTTCTATATTTTAACAAAATTTGAGATCTATCGCAAATAAAGAAGAAAAATTGTCCAAGAAATGAAATCTATCGCAAACTACGTGATGTCGTGCTTTATGTTTCATTTATAAGCATTTACTTAATGAGCACTAATGATCAGTTTAGAATGATCACTTTAACATGCCGATCAACTTGACATGCATGCACTAAGTCATCTGTCACTTTTGGTTTAGATCTCAGAATGACACGAATGCAATGCCCACTTTAAGCTAGCTCAATTATCTATACTTTAAGAAAATTTGAGACAAAAATAGATACAAAAAGCATCCAAGTAATCCAATCTATGTAAAACTGAGTGATGCCATGCATTATGTTCATTTATAAGCTTTTACTCAACGATCTCCAGTTATCAGTTGAGAATGATCACTTTAATTGGTCGATCAACTAGACATACACGCACTAAATCGTCCGTAAATTTTGATTTAGATCTCATAATGACAAGAATACAATGCCCACCTTAAGCTAGCTCAATTTTCTATATTGTGACAAAATTTGAGACAAAAATAAATACGAGAAAGAGTCCAAGTAATCCAGTAGATCCCAAACTGCGTGATGCCATGTATTATTCTTAATTTATAAGCTTTTACTCAATTAGCACCAATGATCAGTTTAAAATGATCATTTTAGCTGGTCGATCAACTTGACCTTCCTGCACTAACTTATCCGTAACTTTTGATTTATAGCTCAGAATGTCACCAATCCAATGCCCACATTAAGCTAGTTCAATTTTCTATATTTTAACAAATTCTGCGACAAATTTATATACAACAAAGCGTCCAAATAATCAAATCTTTCCAAAATTGTGTGATTCCATGCATTATACTTCATTTATAATTCTTTACTCAATAAGCATCAATGATCAGTATAGAAAGATCACTTTAACTGTCCGATGAACTTGATATGTCCGCACTAAATCGTTCGTAACTTTTGATTTAGATCTCCGAATGACACGAATCTGATGCCCACGTTAAGCTAGATAAATTTTCTATATTGTGACAAAATTTGAGACAGAAATAGAGATGACAAAGCGTCCAAGTAATCCAGTCTATCCAAAACTGCATGATGCCATGTATTATGTTTCATTTGTAAGCCTTTACTCAATGAGCACCATGATCAGGTTAGAATAATCATATTAACTGGACGATCAACTTGAAATTTCCGCACTAAATTGTCCATAACTTTTGATTTAGAGCCCAAAATAACATGAATCCAATGCCCATGTTAGGCTAGGTCAATTTTCTATGTCGTTTCTATTTTTGTCTCAAATTTTGTTACATTATAGAAAATTAAGCTACCTTAACGTGGACATTGGATTCATGTCATTCTGAGCTCTAAATCAACAGTTAAGGACAATTTAGTGCGGACATATCAAGTTGATCGGCCAGTTAATATGATTATTCCAAACTGAGCATTGGTTCTCATTGAGTAAAGGCTTCTAAATGAAGCATAATGCATGGATCACAAAGTTTTGGATATATTGGATTATTTGGACACTTTGTCGTATCTATTTCTGTTTCAAATTTTGTTACAATATAGAAAATTGAGCTAGTTTAATGTGGGCATTGTATTCCTGTCATTTTGAGCTCTAAATCAAAAGTTCCGGACAGTTGAAACGATCATTTTAAACTTATCATTGGTGCTCATTGAGTAAAGCCTTATAAATGAAGCATAAAGCATGGATAAGGCAGTTTGGGATAGGTTAGATTACTTGGATGTTTTGTCGTCTCTATTTCTGTCTCAAATTTTGTCACAATATAAAAAATCATGAAAGGTGAATGTGGGCATTTCATTCATGTCATTCTGAGCTCTAAATCAAGAGTTACAGACAATTTAGTGCATACAAGACAAGTTTATCGACTAGTTAAAGGGATCATTCTAAATTGATCATTGGTGCCCATTAAGTAAAAGCTCATAAATGAACTATGGAGCATGGCATCACACAATTTGAGGTAGATAGCATTACTTGGATGCTTTTTCGTCTCCATTTCTGTTTCAAATTTACCAAAATATAGAAAATTAATCTAGCTTAATGCGGGCATTGGATTTGTGTCATTCTGAGCTCTAAATCAAAAGTTACAAACGAATTAGGGCGCACATGTCAAGTTTATCGGCCAGTTAATATGACTATTCTAAACTGATAATTGGTGCTAATTGAGTAAAGGCTTATAAATGAAGCATAATGCATGGCATCGTGCTGTTTGGGATAGAATGAATTATTTGTACGGTTCGTCGTATCTAGTTTTGTCTCAAATTTTGTCACAATATAAAAAATTGAATAGCTTAACGTGGGCATTGGATTCGTATAATTCTGAGCTCAAAATCAAAAGTTACGGATGATTTATTGTGGATACATCAAGTCGATTGGCTAGTAATATGATTATTCTGAACTGATAATTGGTGGTCATTGTGTAAAGGCTTATAAATGAATCATAATGCATGACATCACATAGTTTTGGATAGATTGCATTACTTCCACGCTTTGTCGTATCTATTTGTGTGTCAAATTTTGTAACAATATAGAAAATTAAGGTAGCTTAACGTGGACATTGGATTTGTGTCATTCTGAGCTCTAAATAAAAACTCATGGACGATTTAGTGCAGACATGTCAAGTTGATCAGCCAGTTAAAGTTAGAATTCTAAACTGATCATTGCTGCTCATTGAGTTAAGGCTTATAAATGAAGCGTACATCATTGCATGACGCAGTATGGGATAGATTGGATTACTTGGACGCTTTTTCGTCTCTATTTCTTTCTCAAATTTTGTCAAAATATAGAAAACTAAGCAAGCTTAACATGCGCATTGGACTCGTGTCATTATGAGCTCAAAATCCAAAGTTACGGACGATTTTCTGTGGACATGTCAAGTTGATCGGCTAGTGAATATGATTATTCTAAACTGATCATTGTTGTCATTGAGTAAAGACTTCTAAATGAAGCATAATGCATGCCATCACAAAGTTTTGGATATATTTGATTACATGGATGCTTTTTCGTCTCTATTTTTCTTTCAAATTTTGCAAAATATAGAAAATTTAGCTACCTTAACGTGGGCATTGGACGCTTTGTCGTCTCTATTTTGGTCTCTAAATCAAAAGTTAGCAATAATATAGTGGACATGTCAAGTTGATCGGCTAGTTAATATTCTTATTCTAAACTGATCATTGCATCTCATTAAGTAAAGACTTCTAAATGAAGCATAATTCATGCCATCACAAAGTTTTGGATACATTTGATTGCTTGCACTTTTATCGTATCTATTTTTGTATCAAAGTTTAGTTCAACATAGAAAATTAAGATAGCTTACATGGGCATTGGATTTGTTTCATTATGAGCTCTAAATCAAACGTTACGGATGATTTAGTGCGGACATATCAAGTTGATCGGCCAGTTAATATGATTATTCTAAATTCATCATTGGTTATCATTTAGTAAAGGCTTCTAAATGAAGGATAATGCATAGCATCACATAGTTTTGGATATATTGGATTACTTGGATGATTTGTTGTATCTATTTCTATCTCAAATTTTGTTACAATATAGAAGATTGAGCTAGCTTATCGTGTACATTGGATTTGTTTCATTCTGAGCTCTAAATCAAAACTTACGGATGATTTAGTGCAGACATATCAAGTTGATTGGCCATTTAAAGTTGTGATTCTAAACTGATAATTGGTGCTCTTTAAGTAAAGACTTATAAATGAAGCATACAACATTGCATCATGCAGTTTGGGATAGATTGGATTACTTGGACGCTTTGTCGTCTCTATTTCTATCTCTAATTTTGTAAAAATATAGAAAATTAAGCATGTTTAACATGCGCAATAGATCGTATCATTCTGAGCTGAAAATCCAAAGTTAAAAATGATTTACTGCGGACATGTCAAGTTGATTGGCCAGTTAATATGATTATTCTAAACTGATCACTGCTGCTCATTGAGTAAAGGCTTCTAAATGAAGCATAATGCATGGCATCACATAGTTTTGGATATATTGAATTACTTTGATGCTTTGTCGTATCTATTTCTGTTTCAAATTCTGTTACAATATAGAAAATTGAGCTAGCGTAATGTAGGCATTGGATTCGTGTCATTCTGAGATCTAAATCAAAAGTTACAGACGATTTATTGCGGATATGCCAAGTTGATCACCCAGTTAAAGTGATAATTTTAAACTGATCATTGGTGGTCATTGAGTAAAGCCTTATAAATGAAGCATAAAACATGGATCACACATTTTGGGATATATTGGATTACTCGGACGCTTTGTCTTCTCTATTTCTATCTCAAATTTTGTCACAATATAGAAAGTCAAGAAAGGTTAATGTGGGCATTGGATTCGTATCATTTTGAGCTCTAAATCAAGAGTTACTGACAATTTAGTGCAGGCAAATCAAATTGATCAACTAGTTAAGGTGATCATTCTAAACTTATCATTCGTGCTCATTAAGTAAAAGCTTATAAATGAACTATAAAGCATGGCATCACGGAGTTTGAGATATATTAGATTACTTGGATGCTTTTTCGTCTCTATTTCTCTTTCAATTTTTGGAAAATATAGAAAATTTAGCTAGCTTAACGTGGGCATTGGATTCGTGTCATTCTGAACTCTAAATCAAAAGTTACGGACGATCGGCCAGTTAATATGACTATTCTAAACTGATCATTGGTGCTCATTGAGTAAACGCTTATAAATGAAGCATAACGCATGGCATCGTGAAGTTCGGGATATACTAGATTATTTGGACGCTTCGTCGTATCTAGATGTGTATCAAATTTTGCCACAATATAAAAAATTGAATAGCTTAAAATCAAAAGTTACGGATGATTTAGTGCAAACAAGTCAATACGATCGGCTAGTTAATATGATTATCCTAAATTGATAATTGGTGTTCATTGAGTAAAGGATTATAAATGAATCATAATGCATAGCATGAAATTTTTTTTAATAGATTGGATTACTTGAATGCTTTTTCGTATCTATTTGTGTCTCAAATTTTGTTACAATATAGAAAATTGAGCTAGCTTAACATGGACATTGGATTTGTGTCATTGTGAGCTCTAAATCAAAACTTACGGACGATTTAGTGCAGACATATCAAGTTGATCGGCCATTTAAAGTTATGATTATAAACTGATCATTGGTGCCCATTGAGTAAAGGCTTATAAATGAAGCATAAAGCATTCCATCACGCAGTTACGGATAGATTGGATTACTTGGATGCTTTGTCATCTCTATTTATGTCTCCAATTTGTCAAAATATAGAAAATTAAGCAAGCTTAACATGCGCATTGGACTCGTGTCATTCTGAGCTCAAAATCCAAAGTTACAGACGATTTTCTGTGGACATGTCAAGTTGATCGGCTAGTTATATGATTATTCTAAATTGATCATTACTGGGCATTGAGTAAAGACTTCTAAAAGAAGCACAATGCATGCCATCACAAATATTTGGATATATGGGATTACATGGATGCTTTTTCGTCTCTATTTTTGTTTCAAATTTTGGAAAATATAGAAAATTTAGCTAGTTTAACGTGGGCATTGGATTTGTGTCATTTTGAGCTCTAAATCAAAAGTTACGAACGATTTAGTGTGGACATGTCAAGTTGATCGGCCAGTTAATATGACTATTCTAAACTGATCATTGGTGCTAATTGAGTAAAGGCCTATAAATGAAGCATAATGTATGGCATCGTGTAGTTTGGGATAGATTGAACTATTTGTACGCTTCGTCGTATCTAGTTCTGTCTCAAATTCTGTCACAATATAAAAAATTGAATAGCTTGAAGTGGACACTGGATTCGTATAATTCTGAACTCAAAATCAAAAGTTAGGAATGATTTAGTGCGGACACGTCAAGCCGATTGGCTAGTTAATATGATTATTCTAAACTGATAATTGGTGCTCATTGAATAAAGGCTTATAAATGAATCATAATGCATGGCATCACATAGTTTTGGATAGATTAGATTATTTGGATGCTTTGTCGTATCTGTTTGTGTCTCAAATTTTGTTACAATATAGAAAATTGAGCTAGCTTAATGTGGACATTAGATTTTTGTCATTCTAAGCTCTACATCAAAACTTACGGATGATTTAGTTTAGACATATCAACTTTATCGGCCATTTAAAGTTATGATTCTAAACTGATCATTTGTTCTCTTTATGTAAAGGCTTATAAATGAAGTATATAGCATTGCATCACGCAGTTCGGGATAGATTGGATTACTTGGACGCTTTGTCATCTCTATTTCTGTCTCAAATTTTGTCAAAATATAGAAACTTAAGCAAGCTTAACATGCACATTAGACTCGTGTCATTCTGAGCTCAAAATCCAAAGTTACAGACGATTTTCTGTGGACATGTCAAGTTGATCGGCTAGTTAATATTTTTATTCTAAACTGATCATTACAGCTCATTGAGTAAAGACTTCTAAATGAAGCATAATTCATGCCATCACAAAGTTTTGGATACATTTGATTACTTGCACTTTTATCGTTTTTATTTTGGTCTCAAATTTTAGTTCAATATAGAAAATTAAGCTAGCTTACATGGGCATTGGATTTGTTTCATTCTGAGCTCTAAATCAAACGTTACAGACGATTTAGTGTGGACATATCAAGTTGATCGGCTAGTTGATATGATTATTCTAAATTCATCATTGGTTCTCATTGAGTAAAGGCTTCTAAATGAAGCATAATGCATGGCATCACATAGTTTTGGATATATTGAATAACTTGGATGATTTGTCGTATCTATTTCTATCTCAAATTTTGTTACAATATCGAAGATTGACCTAGCTTATCATGTACATTGGATTTGTGTCATTCTGAGCTCTAAATCAAAACTTACGGATGATTTAGTGCAGACATATCAAGTTGATCGGCCATTTAAAGTTGTGATTCTAAACTGATCATTGGTGCTCTTTAAGTAAAGACTTATAAATGAAGCATACAGCATTGCATCGTGCAGTTTGGGGTAGATAGGATTACTTGGACGCTTTGTCGTCTCTTTCTCTATCTCTAATTTTGTCAAAATATAGAAAATTAAACAAGTTTAACATGCGCATTGGATCGTATCATTCTGAGCTGAAAATCCAAAGTTAAAAACGATTTAGTGGACATGTCAAGTTGATTGGCCAGTTAATATGATTATTCTAAACTGGTCACTGCTACTCATTGAGTAAAGGCTTCTAAATGAAGCATAATGCATGGCATCACATAGTTTTGGATATATTGGATTACCTTGACGCTTTGTCGTATCTATTTCTGTTTCAAATTTTGTTACAATATAGAAAATTGAGCTAGCGTAATGTGGGCATTGGATTCCTGTCATTCTGAGCTCTAAATCAAAAGTTACGGATGATTTATTGCGGATATGCCAAGTTGATCGGCCAGTTAAAGTGATCATTTTAAACTGATCATTGGTGGTCATTGGTGGTCATAAAACATGGATCACACATTTTGGGATATATTGGATTACTGGGACGCTTTGTTGTCTCTATTTCTATCTCAAATTTTGTCACAATATAGAAAATCAAGAAAGGTTAACGTGGGCATTGCATTCGTGTCATTCTGAGCTCTAAATCAAGAGTTACTGACAATATAGTGCAGACAAATCAAGTTGATCAACTAGTTAAGGTGATCATTCTAAACTTATCATTTGTGCTCATTAAGTAAAAGCTTATAAATGAACTATAAAACATGGCATCACGGAGTTTGAGATAGATTGGATTACTTGGATGCTTTTTCGTCTCTATTTCTCTTTCAATTTTTGCAAAATATAAAAAATTTATCTAGCTTAACGTGGGCATTGGATTCGTGTCATTCTGAGCTCTAAATCAAAAGTTACATACGATCGGCCAGTTAATATGACTATTCTAAACTGATCATTGGTGCTCATTGAGTAAACGCTTATAAATGAAACATAATGCATGGCATCGTGAAGTATGAGATATACTGGATTATTTGGACGCTTCGTCGTATCTAGATCAGTATCAAATTTTACCACAATATAAAAAATTGAATAGCTTATAATCAAAAGTTACAAATGATTTAGCGCAGACAAGTCATGTCGATCGGCTCGTTAATATGATTATTTTAAATTGATAATTGGTTCTCATTGAGTAAAGGCTTATAAATGAATCATAATGCATAGCATGACAAAGTTTTTGATAGATTGGATTACTTGGACGCTTTGTCGTAGCTATTTGTGTCTCAAATTTTTTACAATATAGAAAATTGAACTCGCTTAACGTAGACAATGGAATTGTGTCATTCTGAGCTCTAATTCAAAACTTACGGACGATTTAGTGCAGATATATCAAGTTGATAGGCCATTTAAAGTTTTGCTTCTAAGCTCATAATTGGTGCTCTTTAAGTAAAGGATTATAAATGAAGCATACATCATTGCATCACGCAGTTTGGTATAGATTGGATTACTTGTACGCTTTGTCGTCTCTATTTCTGTCTTAAATTTTGTCAAAATATAGAAAATTAAGCAAGCTCAACATGCACATTGGATTCTTGTCGTTCTGAGCTTAAAATCCAAAGTTACGGACGATTTACTACGGATATGTCAAGTTTATCGGCCAGTTAATACGATTATTCTAAACTGATCAGTGCTGATCATTGAGCAAAGACTTCTAAATGAACCATAATGCATGGCATCACAAAGTTTTGGATATATTTGATTACTTCGACGTTTATCGTATCTATTTTTGTCTCAAAGTTTGATACATTATAGAAAATTAAGCTAGCTTTACATGGATATTGGAGTCATGTCATTCGGGTCTCTAAATCTAAATATTTAAAAAATATTAATAGAATTAAAAAAATAATATTTCTAATTATAAAATATAATTATTTTTTAATTGTTTTAAATCTACAAATTATATCGGAGGAGCACGAGGAGAAAGAGAAGAAAAAAAGTCATCGGGAAAACTTGGTTCTCATCATTTTTACAATACTTTTAAGATTCTTCATCTTTATCTTCATAGCCGCCATTTTTTCTTTTATCAGTTTATTCTCCTCATTTCTAGACGTAAATATTGCACCACCGGTATCTGCAAATCTCTCGAGTCCTGCATGACGACCCTTAGAAAATGGCACTTCCTGTAAAAACAAAAAAAATTATTAAAAAGATATTATAATATTAAATATAAAAATAAATAAAAATAAAAATCAAACTTACATCAAGAACGAAATGGTTAATAACAGAACGAGGCAATTCGGCGACCAAAGATGAAGAACCAACTTGAGACTGTTGAGTTAAAATATCATTCTTTTTCTTTTTCACTTTTTCGATGATCTCACTAATGAGACCATCTTGCATTCGACCAGTCTTTTTGTTTGTGTGGACGGCCTCGAGAAGTTGCAAGTGACACGGAGGCGCTCCAAATTTTTGTGCCTAAAAGTAAAAAAATTGTAAATTAATAATTTAAAAACTTTCAAATAATAATTAATTTACCAATTGATCGGCTCGTCTCAAAAAACTAGTCGATCCGACATTGTAAATGTAAATTCCTTTGCCTCCTCAGTTGCTATTCCGGTTTCCCGAATAAGTCTTCGAGATGACCTCAGCGCTGGAAGATTCCCAATAACGAATAAAGTCGTTCCAAACTGAATCATTAAACTCTCTTTGTTTATCTTTTCCCTTTTTTCCATTTTTGTTTCCACTCGTTCATGTGTTGGAAAAATTGTGCCGCAGCCTCTTTTTGAAAAGCTTCTTCCACCAATTTTGTTTTTATAGGATTCCATATTAATTCTTCCTGCAAAATTTACTTATATATTACTAAAAAATATTATTAAAAACTATTTAAAACAATTATATATTTAAAAATAAATTAACGTACCGCAAACATTCTAAACCAAATCTGACGTTTTTCATACGGAATATCTCTAAATTTGGTATATGGTTTGTTCAAAAGCGAATGAAGCATCTTTAATATAGATTTGCTTATTCTGTTATTTAGAATACCACGAATTTTTATTAGAATAGCGTTAAAAATAATTATAGAAAATTTAATTTACCATGTCGAAGTTCACGACCAGGCTGCTAAACAAATTCTTCAGTTGTCATTGGTTGGAAAGAATCATTTGTAGATTCTGGAACCTGAGTTGGTATACAATTCGGAGTAGATGATTCACCACGTCTTTGTTACTCTTGATACGACCGTAAAACATTATGATTGTTACATTTTATCAGTCTATCTACATTTACTATTTGCCATTTTTTCTTTGAAACATTAAATTATTTAAAATAATAATCAATTATTTTTATTTTGATGAAAATTTTTAAAGAACTTTTCCAATTTTTAGTATAAATTAATTAGTTTTCACTCTCGTAATCGATTGTATTTTGTAATTTTCATTATTAGTTGAGTTATTTTTAGAAAGATAATAAGTCATATTATTTCATCTAAAAATGCTTTTCTTAACTTTTGAAACAAAAGTTAAGTAAAGTTTAGCTTTTGATTTTTATGATACATCGAATGAAAAACTAATGTAATGACGTTACGGCACCTCATAATTTTACTACACGAATTACCACATGAAAAACAGATGTGAAGACATGTCCTAATCAAGCTACAAATTTCTACCTCGCTGCCCTAATTATACACAAAACCTATCGTTTACATTAATAAACAGTTAAGAAAAGCAGAATGAGCAACTGTAAGTTTGCTTTCAGACATTTAAACAAACAGGTTGCACTCATGCAACCATTCAAACGAAATTCAACAAATGCACCATCAAAATTTAGTAAAACAAAGAATCCCAAACTTTCCGTATCAAACCATCTTTTGATTCTATGAGTTTAGATAAAATCGTATACATAAGCGTAATAAAGCACTGGTCTTCACAAACCATAGAATGAATCTATCGAACAAATTTGGCCTAACAAGTCAAACAATTTACGAAGTTCAACCTTTATTTTTCCGGAAAAGAAAAAGAAGAGAAGCTACAATGGAACAACTCCGGAAAAAACACCAATTTTCCCTTTTCGAGGATCGACGAATAGTCAAAGAACAACCGTCGTTAACTTGTCTCTTTGGTTTCCAAATTAACAGGCTTGTGAAGACTCATTAGTAATAAAAACTGCTTCTTGCTTTTATACAAACAGTTTTTCGGAGCAAATGTTACAACTTCCATAAAAAAAACAAGACTTTCTGTATTTATTTGGGAAAAGGTCCGACCAGATTATGTAATATATGTATAGGCTTCTCCTATACAACAGTGACTCTTGCCACAATGCGAACAACGCAAACTCACAAATGGTTCAAACTTGAAACGAAGCAGAGACAGGTTTATATCATATTCTACCCCAAGCACTTCAAATAAAAAATCTATTCAGATATACTCGTTACCAATTACCACAGAAAAATCGATACACGCCAATAAATAGTTATAATGAAAAAAACTTACATGACCAGCGACGACAGCGGCGGGAGGTGAAGAAGAAAATGGGTTTCCGGCGACGACAGCGGTGGGAGGCGAAGAGGCAGAGAAGGAGAGAAACGCAAGAGAGAAAGAGGAGAAGAAACAGTCGTAGGTTATATTACATATTTCCGACGGCAACTTCCGTCGGGAATCCATCAAAAATTTAATAAATATTTCCGCGAAAGCCTGCATTGGGCATTACGTTTCCCGCATAAAATTTTAGGCCATCAGAAATCCGTCGGTTTTCTGATTGATTGCTTAAAACCCGTGCATGTTCGACAAATAGTCTATCCATGTTGCAATTGACAGTTTTCCGACGGTTTTCCGATGGCTGTCCGACAGAGTTAACAAAGCCAGCGGAAATCCGTCGGTTATGTAAATCAATATTTCGAAAACATATTTGTATATTATTAAAAAAAGTTTTAGTTTATTTTGTATACAACAAAATGCATATGGAAATAACATCACTTTTTCATCTGATGAACATTCTGAATTTAATCTGAATCTGATGAACATTCTGAATTAGCTGAATTTTGGTCGTCAAACTTGCCAATCTCTTCTTCTGAATCTTGAAACACGTTGTAATCTCCGTTCGTGGTGTCATCACCACCAAGGTTAACTTCAAGAGAAGTGTCTATTGAACCTAAGTTACCAATTGTGCTTTGTTGCATAGGGTCTTGTTTGGTAATACCACATACAATTCCTCTAGGATGTATTGAGGTCATTGTAATCCAATGATCTTGCTTGTTCCTCACACGAGAATATTGAATGTAATAAACCTGGTCCGCTTGTGATGGAAGTATAAAAGGATCATATTTTTGATGTTGCTTACAAGAGTGGACAGATTTAACACCGAATTCGTCTTGTCATTGACCCATGACAGGGTCATACCAGTCACAGTAGAACACAATACACCTCAAATCAATTATTCATGGATAGTGAACTTCTAAGATTTCACGAAGAACACAATTGTATACAATTTCTCCCGATTGAGATGATACACCATAATTACAAGTTGTTTGTGAGTTTTCTTCGAGATGACTCTTAAAAGCATATCCGCGAGTGTAGTACATTGCATAAGATTTTACAGTAAATGTAGGACCACTCACCAAATCAACTAACCACATGGGAAACGTTATCCCCCTAGAAGGACCTGTAGTAACGTACAAAATAATTGATGTAGTTAATTATATATATACATATATATATAGGAAACTATTATTGAAAATTACATAATTGTGGTAACACTACCAAAAAAATGCAATCATCTTGCAAATTCGCTTTTTTAAGTTCGACCAACTCATTCTCTGTGTAATTTGAATAATGAACATGTATTTGTTCCATGTATATCCTGTTAATTATGAACGAAATAATTAACAATAAATTATAATAACAATTAAAAACAAAATTTAATTGAATATACCTTTTATATTCCAAAATGTCATCGCAATTTATCAAAATATACAAATGCAAGTGATTGTGTTCCTCCTCTGATAGGCGTCGCGTCTTCTCTTTTCCACTTAAACGTCCAATTTGTGCAAATACTTCTAGCACATACACTAGATAACTTGGTTTTTTTCCTCCATCATCATGTCGCACAGGTCGTCTATTTTTGGATTAGACTTGCGATGGAAAATAGTAGCTAGCAAAGTTAGATGTTTCTTCATTAATACTTTGTGCGACGATTGAACCTTCAAACCTGGCAAGATTTTTAATTTTTTTCTTTATGTGGAACATATATCTCTCAAAAAGATACATCTATCGGTACTGAATAGGTACTCCAAGCGCTGCTTCTCTAGGGAGGTGAATAGGAAGATGCTCCATAACATCAAAAAACGCTGGTGGAAATATTTTCTCCAGGTTACAAATGAGAACCGGTATTAATTCCTCCAAATTTTGGATAGCGTCTGCAGTAAATGATCTTGTACATAAATCTCGAAAAAAGCACCAATCCCTAAATAAAAAAAAAGTTAATATCATATAACATATGAAATTGTGATTATTTATAAATAAAATAATGTAAACGTACCTGCAATTGCTTTGTGGACGTTTTTAGGCAGAAGATCGCTAAAGGCAAATGGGAATAGTCTTTGCATGACAACATGAAAATCATGAATTTTCATCCCTGAAAATTTTCCTTCAATAGTATCGACCCAATTACGAATATTAGATACGTATCCATCTGGAAATTTGACACTATGCTTAATCCAGTCAAAGAATTCGTCTTTTGCATGTGCATCCAACCGGAATGCGGGAGACAATGATTTTCCAGTTGACATTACATGTAGTTCCTTCCAGGAACAAATATCCAGCAAATCCAATCTAGCTTTCAAATTATCTTTTGTTTTTCCTTGCACATTTAGAACGGTATTCATTATGTTGTCGAAAGAATTCTTCTCAATTTGCATAACATCTAGATTATGGGGCAACAAATGGTCCTTCCAATATGGTAAATCCCAAAAAATGCTCTTCTTGTGCCAATTATGGTATTTGCCACAACCATCAATAGGGTAATGTCCGTTACCTCCACATGAAGCCGTTCTCTCAGCACCAAAATCTCTAAATTCAGTCATCATATAATTCCCGTCAAGAATAGGCGGTGGACCATCAAATTTTTTTTTGTTTTTCCTAAACAATGTCGTGCTCCGGCGATATGGATGATCTTGTGGTAGAAATCGACGTTGACAATCGAACCAACCAGTCTTTCGTCCGTGTTTCAGTTGGAACGCATCAGTATTATCTTGACAATATGAGCATGCTAATCTTCCATGTGTCGACCATCCTGATAACATACCATATGCTGGAAAATCACTTATGGTCCACATAAGTACTGTTCGCATCAAGAAGTTTTGTTGGTTGGAAACATCAAATGCTTTGACACCATTTTCCCACAATATTTTTAACTCATGAATTAGTGTCTACAAGAACATATCAAGCGATCGCTTAGGATGCTTTGGACCGGGGACGAGAATTTATAAAAACAAAAACTCTCGTTTCATGCACAACAAAGGAGGCAAATTATAAGGTGTCACGATAACTGGCCACAACGAGTATTGCCTCCCATGCCTCTCAAAAAGGGTTGAATCCATCTGTAGATAACCAAAGGTATACATTCCTAGGCTCATATGCAAAACTATGATAAACCTGTTGAAAATGTTTCCATGCTTCTGCATCCGAGAGATGCACAATTTCTCCATTCGAATTATGTTCTGCATGCCATCTCATAGGTTTTGCCGTGTGTTCAGATTGATATAACCTCTTTAACCTCTCTGTTAATGGCAAATAGCACATCCATTTATGAGGAATAGGTACTCTGTCGCTTGTCTCTTGAAATCGAGGTTTGTGAGAAAATTGGCACTTCATGCGGTTTTCATCATTTCTCTAGTAGATCATGCAATTGTCAATACATGCATCGATCATCTGATATGGCAATCCAAGACCAGTTACAAGTTTTTGAACCTTGTAATATGAAGCAGGTGCAATATTATCTTCAGGTAATATATCTCTAACAAAATCAGCTATCGCATTCACAGAATATTCAGCTAAGTTGAAATCCGTCTTTATCATCATCAACCTTCTTACAGCAGATAAAGGTGATAATCCATCTCTACATCCTTTATACAATGGTTGCTTGGATGCATCTAACATATCAAAAAAAAATTTGGGCTTCCAAATTAGGTTCCTCTATTCTACTACTATCTTCAATGTATGATGCTCTTTGTTCACGAAATGCATCATTCACCATCTGAACAGTACCTCCGTTTATATCAACTTGTGATGCTGGTTCCTCTATCCTAACATTAGTACTATCTAACCTTTTTGAAGTACTACCATAACATTGCATCGTTGCATCAGTTTCTCCATGTGAATACCAAATTTTGTAACCAGCATAAATCCAGCCCTATACAAATGATTACGTACTTCTCTAACAGAGATTAATCTATGATTTCGAAATTTAATACATGGACAATACATTTTACCATATTCCGATGTCATGCTGTTGTTTGATGCAAATGTCATGAACTCTTCAACACCTTGCACAAATTCATCAGGCAATTCCCTCGTTGTTGAATCATACCGAGGTTTATCCATCCACGATCAAAAATAATCATAAGAACTTGAAAAAGAAATTTTCTTAAGATTTTTTATTCTGGTGAAATTGTGAAAGAGCATAGCGTATTTATATTGAAAATAAGAATATTATCACGAATTTTTAACAGATTATTACGAATTTTTAACAGATTAATACGAACTTTTAACAGATAATCACTAATTTTTAAGAGATTATTCTTAATAATATTCCCATTTCTAGCGGATTTCTGATGGATTTCTGATGGTATTCGTCCATTGCCGGATATTTCCGACGACCAACCGACGATACTCGACAACAGCCCATCGATATGTTCCCATCGGATTTTGGACGGATAGCAAAAACAACATTCCGTCAGGAAATAGTCGGAAAAAACCCTGATGGCTTGTAATTCGTCGGTAATGTGCGATGGTTTTAAGAGGATATCCCGACACCTACGTTTTCATTGGAAAGCGGACGGAAAGTCGTAAGGTTTTACCAACTATTTCCCGATGGTAGTGCATGCGTTCGGAAATACCGATGGATCACAGACGAAATAAATTTCATCGATAGTCAGTCGAAAAACCATCGCATAGGCGTTTGGAAAATTTTGATGGTTTTATTTCCGTCGGAAATGCTGTCGGAATTATTAATGTTTTCTTGTAGTGTTAACGTGGACATCGGATTTGTGTAATTCTGAGATCTAAATCAAAACTTATGGACGATTTAGTGCAAACATATCAAGTTGATTGGCCATTTAAAGTTATGATTCTAAACTGATCATTGGTTCTCTTTAAGTAAAGGCTAATAAATGAAGCATACAACATTGCATCACGTAGTTCGGGATAGATTGGATTACTTGGACGCTTTGTCATCTCTATTTCTGTCTCAAATTTTGTCAAAATATAGAAAATTAAGCAAGTTTAACGTGCGCATTGGATTCCGGTCAATCTGAGCTCAAATCCAAAGTTACGGACGATTTACTGCGGCCAGTTAATATGATTATTCTAAACTGATCAGTGTTGCTCATTGAGTAAAGACTTATAAATGAACCATAATGCATGGCATCACAGAGTTTTTGATATATTTGATTACTTGGACTTTTATGGTATCTACTTTTGTCTCAAATTTTGTTACAATATAGAAAATTAAGCTACCTTAGTGTGGACATTGGATTCGTGTCATTCTGATCTCTAAATCAAAAGTTACAGACGATTTAGTGCAGACATATCAAGTTGATCGGCCAGTTAATATGATTATTCTATAAATTGATAATTGGTTCTCGTTGAGTAAAGGCTTCTAAATGAAGCATAATGCATGGCATCACATAGTTTTGGATATATTGGATTACTTGGACGCTTTGTTGTATTTATTTCTATCTCAAATTTTTTTACAATATAGAAAATTGAGTTAGCTTAACGTGGACATTGGATTTGTGTAATTCTGAGCTCTAAATCAAAACCTATGGACGATTTAGTGCAGACATGTCAAGTTTATCGGCCATTTAAATTTATGATTCTAAATTGATTATTGGTGCTCTTTAAGTAAAATCTTATAAATGAAACATACAACATTGCATCACGTAGTTTGGGATAGATTGGATTACTTGGACGGTTTGTCATCTCTATTTCTGTTTCAATTTTTGTCAAAATATAGAAAATTAAGCAAGTTTACCGTGCGCACAGGATTCGTGTCAATCGTAGCTCATGTCACGGACGATTTACGGCGGACATGTCACGTTGATCGGCCAGTTAATATGATTATTCTAAACTGATCAGTGCTGCTCATTGAGTAAAGACTTCTAAATGAACCATAATGCATGGCATCACAAAGTTTTGGATATATTTGATTGCTTGAACTTTTATCATACCTTTTTCTGTCTCAAATTTTGTTACAATATAGAAAATTAAGCTAGCTTAACGTGGACATTGGATTTGTGTCATTCAAAGCTCTAAATCAAAAGTTATGGACTATTTAGTGCGGACATATCAAGTTGATCTGCCAGTTAATATGATTATTCTAAACTGATCATTGTTCTCATTGATAAAAGGCTACTAAATAAAGCATAATGCATGGCATCACATAGTTTTGGATATTTTGGATTACTTGGACGCTTTGTCGTATCTATTTCTGTCTCAAATTTTGTTACAATATAGAAAATTGAGCTAGGTTAACATGGACATTGGATTTGTGTAATTTTGAGCTCTAAGTCAAAACTTATAGACGATTTAGTGAAGACTTATCAAGTTGATCGGCTAGGTAAAGTGATCATTTTAAACTGATCGTTGGTGCTCATTGAGTAAAGGCTTACGAATGAAGAATAAAGCATGGATCACACAGTTTCAGATAAATTAGATTACTTGGACGCGTTGTTGTATTTTTTTGTCTCAAATTTTGTTATAATATAGAAAATTAAGCAAGCTTTAGGTAGACATTGGATTCATGTCATTTGGAGCTCAAAATCAAAAGTTACAGACGATTTAGTTTGGACATGTTAAATTGATCGGCCAGTTAATATGATTATTCTAAACTGATCATTGGTGCTCATTGAGTAAAGGCTTCTAAATGAAGCATAATGGGTGGCTTCACACAGTTTTGGATATATTGGATTACTTGGATGCTTTGCCATATCTATTTCTGTCTCAACCTTTTTTTACAATATAGAAAATTGAGCTTGCTTAGGGTGGGCATTGGATTCATGTCATTTTGAACTCTAAATCAAAACTTACGGATAATTTAGCATGGACATGTCAAGTTGATCATCAAGTTAAAGTGATCATTCTAAACTGATCATTGGTGATTATTGAGTAAAGGCTTATAACTGAAGCATTAAGCATGGATCACGCAGTTTGGGATTACTTGGATATTTTTTCGTCTCTATTTCTGACTCAAATTTTATCACAATATAGAAAATCGGGAGAGCTTAAGGTGGGCATTGGATTCGTGTCATTCTAAGCTCTAAATCAAGAGTTACAGACAATTTAGTGCGGAAAAGTCAAGTTGATCGGCTCGTTAAAGTTATCATTCTCAACTGATCATTGATGCTCATTAAGTAAAAGCTTATAAATTAAGTATAAACCATGCATCACGCAGTTTGGGATAGATTGGATTACTTGGACACTTTGTTGTATCTATTTCTGTCTCAAATTTTGCAAAATATAAAAAATTTAGCTAGCTTAACATGGGCACTGAATTCATGTTATTCTAAGTTCTAAATCAAAAGTTACGAACGATTTAGTGTGTACATGTCAGGTTGATTGGTCATTTAATATGTTTATTCTAAACTTATCATTGTTGCTCATCCAGTAAAGGCCTATAAATGAAATATAATGCATGGCATCATGCAGTTTGAGATAGATTGAAATATTTGGACGCTTTGTCATACCTAATTATGTCCCAAATTTTATCACAACATAGAAAATTGAGCTAGCTTAACGTGGGCATTGGATTCGTGTCAATACGAGCTGAAAATCAAAAGTTATGGACGATTTAGTGTTTACATATCAAGTTGACATACCCAGTAAATATGATTATTCTAAACTGATTATTGGTGCTCATTGACTAGAGGCTTATAAATGAAGCATAATGCACGACATTTTACAGTTTTGGATAGATTGGGTTACTTGTACGCTTTTTCATATCTATTTTTGTTGGAATATAGAAAATTGAGCTAGCCTAACGTCGGCATAGGATTCATGTCATTCTAAGCTCTAGATCAAAACTTATGGCCGATTTATTTCAGACATGTCAAGTTGATCGGCCAGTTAAGTGATGATTCTAAAGTGATCATTGGTGCTCTTTAAGTAAAGGCTTATAAATGAAGCATAAAGCATGGCACCACACAGTTTGGGATAGATTGGATTACTTTGACTCTTTGTCATCTCTATTTCACTCTCAAATTTCATCAAAATATACAAATATTAAGCTAGCTTAACGTGGGCATTGGATTCGTGTCATTCAGAGCTCAAATTCAAAAGTTGCGGACAATTTAGAGCGGCATGTCAAGTTGATCGGTCAGTCAATTTGACTAATCTAAACTGATCATTGGTGCTCATTAGGTAAATGCTTATAAACGAAGCATAATGCATGGCATCACACAGTTTTGAATAGATTGGATTACTTGGATGTTTTTTCGTATCTATTTCTATCTCTTATTTTGTTACAATATAGAAAACTGAGGTAGCTTAACGTGGACATTGGATTCGTGTCATTCTAAGCTATAAATCAAAAGTTACCGCCGATTGATTGTGGACATGTCAAGTTGATCAAAGAGTTAGAGTGATCATTCTAAAATGATCATTGCTGCTCTTTAAGTAATGGCTTATAAATGATGTGTAAAGCATGGCATCACACAGTTTCGGATAGTTTGGACTAATTGGACGTTTTGTCAAATGTTGTCAAAATATAGAAACTTTATCTAGCTTAATGTGCGCATTGTATTCGTGTCATTCTGAGCTCAAAAGTTACAGACGATTTACTGCGAACATGTCAAGTTGATTGGACAGTTTATATGATTTTTCTTAACTGATAATTGGTGCTTATTGAATAAACGATTACAAATGAGGCATAATGAATGACATCACATAATTTCATATAGATTGGATTACTTGGATGTTTGTCTTATTTAGTTTTGTCTCAAATTCAAAAGTTATGCACGATTTAGTGCGCACATATCAAGTTGATCGACTAGTCAAAGTGATCATTCTAGACTGATAATCGGTGGTCATTATGTAAATGCTTATAAATGAAGTATAAAGCATGGCATCACACGCTTTGGGATAGATTGGATTACTTGGACGCTTTGTTGTCTCTATTTCTGTCTCAAATTTTGCAAAATTAGAAAATTTAGCTAGCTTACCGTGGGCATTGGATTCATGTCATTTTGAGCTCTAAATCAAAAGTTAAGTACGATTTAGTGCGGGCATGTCAAATTAATTGGCCATTTAATATAATTATTCTAAATTGATCATTGGTGCTCATTCAGTAAAGGCTTATAAAGCAAGCATAATGCATGGCATCATGCATTTTGGGATATATTGAAATATTTTTGATGCTTTGTCGTACCTAATTATGTCTTAAATTTTGTCACAATATAGAAAATTGAGCTAGATTAACGTGGGAATTGGATTCGTGTCATTATGATCTGAAAATCAGAAGTTACGGATGATTTAGTGCGTACATATCAATTTGATCGGCGAGTAAATATGATTATTCTAAACTGATCATTGGTGCTCTTTCAGTGAAGGCTTATAAATGAATCATAATGCATGTCATCACACAGTTTGGGATAGATTGAAGTATTTAAACGCTTTTTCGTCTCTATTTTTGTCTCAAGTTTTGTAACAATATAGAAAATTGGATATATATCATTCTGAGCTCTAAATCAATAATTACAGAAAATTTAGTGGAGACATGTCAAGTTGATCAGCCAGTTATAGTGAAAATGATCAGTAAAGGCTTATAAATGAAGCATAAAGCATGGCATCACGAAGTTTAGGATAGATTGGATTACTTGGACGCTTTGTCGTATCTATTTCTATCTCAAATTTTGTTACAATATAGTAAATTGAGCTAGCTTAACGTGGACGTTTGATTCGTGTCATTCTACGCTCTAAATCAAAAATTATGGATGATTTAGTGCGGACATGTCAAGTTGATCGGCGAATGAAAGTGATCATTTTAAACTGATCATTTCTTCTCTTTAAGTAAGGGCTTATAAATGAAGCATAAAGCATGGCATCACGTAGTTTGAGAGCAATTGGATTACTGGGACACTTTGTCGTCTTTATTTCTATATCAAATTTTGTCAATATATAGAAAATTTAGCAAGTTTAATATGGACATTGGATTCATGTCATTTTTTGCTCAAAAAAAAATACAAACGATTTAGTGCGGACATGTAAAATTCATCGGACAATTAATATGATTATTCTAAACTGATCATTGGTGCTTATTGAGTAAAAGCTTATAAACAAAGCATACTTGGATTACTTGGATGCTTTGTCTTATCTAATTCTTTCTCAAATTTTGTCACAATATAGAAAATTGAGCTAGCTTAACATGGGCATTGGATTCGTGTCATCGTGATCTCAAAATCAAAAATTACATACAATTTAGTGCGGACATATCAAGTTGATCGGCTAGTTAAAGTAATCATTCTTAACTGATCATTGGTGCTTATTAAGTTAAGGCTTATCACTGAAGCATAAAGCATGTCATCACGCAGTTTGGGATAGATTGGATTACTTAGTCACTTTGTTGTCTCTATTTCTGTCTAAATTTTGTCGCAATATAGTAAATTGAGCTAGCTTTACATGGACATTTGATTTGTGTCATTCTGAGCTCTAAATTAAAAGTTACAAAAGATTTGGTGCAAACATGTAAAGGTTATCGACCAGTTAACATGATTATTCTAAAATGATCAATGGTGCTGATTGAGGAAAGGCTTATAAATGAACCATGAAGCATGGCATCACGCAGGTTGAGATAGATTGGATTGCATGGATGCTTCGTTGTCTCTATTTTTGTCTCAAATTTTGCAAAATATAGAATATTTAGCTAGCTAAACGTGGGCATTGGATTCGTGTCATTCTGATCTCTAAATCAAAATTTACATAAGATTTAGTGCGGACATATCAAGTTGATTGGCCAGTTAAAGTGATCATTCTGAAATGATCATTGAGGCTAATTAAGTAAAGACTTATAAATGAAGCATAAAACATGACATCACGCAGTTTGGGATAGATTGGATTACTTGGATGCTTTGTCGTCTCTATTTCTGTCTTAAATTTTGCAAAATATAGAAAATTTAGTGCAGACATGTCAACATGGACATTGAATTCGTGTCATTCCGAGCTCAAAATCAAAAGTTACGGAAGATCTAGGGCGGACATGTAAAGTTGATCAGCTAGTTAAAGTGATCATTTTAAACTGATCATTGGTGCTCATTGAGTAAAGGCTTATAAATGAGCATGGCATCACACAGTTTTGGATATATTGGATTACTTGGACGCTTTGTCGTCTCTATTTCTGCCTCAAATTTTGCTAAGATATAGAAAATTTATCTAGCTTAACGTGTGTATTGGATTTGTGACATTCTCAGTTCAAAATCAAAAGTTACGTACGATTTAGTGTGGATATGTCAAATTGATCGGCCACTTAATATGATTACTCTAAACTGATCATTGGTGCTCATTGAGTAAAGTCTTACAAATGAAGCATAATGCATGGCATCACAGAGTTTGGGATAGATTGGATTATTTGGACGCTTTGTCGTATCTAGTTATGTATCAAATTTTGAAACAATAGAGAAAATTGAGTTAGCTTAACGTGGGCACTAGATTTGTGTCATTTTGTGCTCAAAAGTTACGGACGATTTATTGCGGACATGTCAAGTTGATCGGAAAGTTAAAATGATTATTCTAAATTTATCATTGGTGCTCATTAAGTAAAGGTTTATAAATCAAGCATAATGCATGGCATCACATCAATCAAGCATAATGCATGGCATCACATCAATCAAGCATAATGCATGGCATCACATCAATCAAGCATAATGGATTATTTGGATGCTTTGTCATCTCTATATATGTCTCAATTTTTGTGGGCATGGAATTCGTGTTATTCTATGCTCAAAATCAAAAGTTACGGATGATTTAGTGCAGAATGTCAAGTTGATCAGCCAGTTAATATGACTATTCCAAATTGATCATTGGTGCTCATTCAGTAAAGGCTTATAGAGCAAGCATAATGCATGGCATCATGCATTTTGGGATATATTGAAATATTTTTGATGCTTTGTCGTACCTAATTATGTCTTAAATTTTGTCACAATATAGAAAATTGAGCTAGCTTAACGTGGGAATTGGATTCGTGTCATTATGATCTGAAAATCAGAAGTTACGGATGATTTAGTGCATACATATCAATTTGATCGGCTAGTAAATATGATTATTCTAAACTGATCATTGGTGCTCATTTAGTGAAGGCTTATAAAGGAATCATAATGCATGTCATCACACAGTTTGGGATAGATTGAAGTATTGAAACGCTTTTTCGTCTCTATTTTTGTCTCAAGTTTTGTAACAATATAGAAAATTGGATATATATCATTCTGAGCTCTAAATCAATAATTACAGAAAATTTAGTGGAGACATGTCAAGTTGATCAGCCAGTTAAAGTGAAAATGATCAGTAAAGGCTTATAAATGAAGCATAAAGCATGGCATCACGAAGTTTAGGATAGATTGGATTACTTGGACGCTTTGTCGTATCTATTTCTATCTCAAATTTTGTTACAATATAGTAAATTGAGCTAGCTTAACGTGGACGTTTGAGTCGTGTCATTCTACGCTCTAAATCAAAAAGTATGGATGATTTAGTGCGGACATGTCAAGTTGATCGGCGAATGAAAGTGATCATTTTAAACTGATCATTGCTTCTCTTTAAGTAAGGGCTTATAAATGAAGCATAAAGCATGGCATCACATAGTTTGAGAGCGATTGGATTACTGGGACACTTTGTCGTCTTTATTTCTATATCAAATTTTGTCAATATATAGAAAATTTAGCAAGTTTAACATGGACATTGGATTCGTGTCATTTTTTGCTCAAAAAAAAATACAAACGATTTAGTGCGGACATGTAAAATTCATCGGACAGTTAATATGATTATTCTAAATTGATCATTGGTGCTTATTGAGTAAAAGCTTATAAACAAAGCATACTTGGATTACTTGGATGCTTTGTCTTATCTAATTCTTTCTCAAATTTTGTCACAATAGAGAAAATTGAGCTAGCTTAACATGGGCATTGGATTCGTGTCATCGTGATCTCAAAATCAAAAATTACATACAATTTAGTGCGGACATATCAAGTTGATCGGCCAGTTAAAGTAATCATTCTTAACTGATCATTGGTGCTTATTAAGTTAAGGCTTATCAATGAAGCATAAAGCATGGCATCACGCAGTTTGGGATAGATTGGATTACTTAGTCACTTTGTTGTCTCTATTTCTGTCTAAATTTTGTCGCAATATAGTAAATTGAGCTAGCTTTACATGGACATTTGATTTGTGTCATTCTGAGCTCTAAATTAAAAGTTACAAAAGATTTGGTGCAAACATGTAAAGGTTATCGACCAGTTAACATGATTATTCTAAAATGATCAATGGTGCTGATTGAGGAAAGGCTTATAAATGAACAATGAAGCATGGCATCACGGAGGTTGAGATAGATTGGATTGCTTGGATGCTTCGTTGTCTCTATTTTTGTCTCAAATTTTGTAAAATATAGAATATTTAGCTAGCTAAACGTGGGCATTGGATTCGTGTCATTCTGAGCTCTAAATCAAAATTTACATAAGATTTAGTGCGGACATGTCAAGTTGATCGGCCAGTTAAAGTGATCATTCTGAAATGATCATTGGTGCTAATTAAGTAAAGGCTTATAAATGAAGCATAAAACATGACATCACGCAGTTTGGGATAGATTGGATTACTTGGATGCTTTGTCGTCTCTATTAATTTTGCAAAATATAGAAAATTTAGTGCAGACATGTCAACGTGGGCATTGAATTCGTGTCATTCCGAGCTCAAAATCCAAAGTTACGGAAGATCTAGGGCGGACATGTAAAGTTGATCAGCTAGTTAAAGTGATCATTTTAAACTGATCATTGGTGCTCATTGAGTAAAGGCTTTTAAATGAGCATGGCATCACACAGTTTTGGATATATTGGATTACTTGGACGCTTTGTCGTCTCTATTTCTGTCTCAAATTTTGCTAAGATATAGAAAATTTATCTAGCTTAACGGGATTCCATTCTCAGCTCAAAATCAAAAGTTACGTGATATGTCAAATTGATCGGCCACTTAATATGATTACTCTAAACTGATCATTGGTGCTCATTGAGTAAAGTCTTATAAATGAAGCATAATGCATGGCATCACAGAGTTTGGGATAGATTGGATTATTTGGACGCTTTGTCGTATCTAGTTATGTATCAAATTTTGAAACAATAGCGAAAATTGAGTTAGCTTAACGTGGGCACTAGATTCGTGTCATTTTGTGCTCAAAAGTTACGGACGATTTATTGCGGATATGTCAAGTTGATCGGAAAGTTAAAATGATTTATCATTGGTGCTCATTAAGTAAAGGCTTATAAATCAAGCATAATGCATGGCATCACATCAATCAAGCATAATGAATGGCATCACATCAATCAAGCATAATGGATTATTTGGATGCTTTGTCGTCTCTATATATGTCTCAAATTTTGTGGGCATTGAATTTGTGTTATTCTATGCTCAAAATCAAAAGTTACGGACGATTTAGTGCAGAATGTCAAGAGTATCAGCCAGTTAATATGACTATTCCAAATTGATCATTGGTGCTCATTCAGTAAAGGCTTATAAAGCAAGCATAATGCATGGCATCATGCATTTTGGGATATATTGAAATATTTTTGATGCTTTGTCGTACCTAATTATGTCTTAAAGTTTGTCACAATATAGAAAATTGAGCTAGCTTAACGTGGGAATTGGATTCGTGTCATCTGAAAATCAGAAGTTACGGATGATTTAGTGCATAAATATCAATTTGATCGGCGAGTAAATATGATTTTTCTAAACTGATCATTGGTGCTCATTCAGTGAAGGCTTATAAATGAATCATAATGCATGTCATCACACAGTTTTGGATAGATTGAAGTATTTAAAAGCTTTTTCGTCTCTATTTTTGTCTCAAATTTTGTAACAATATAGAAATTGGATATGTATCATTCTGAGCTCTAAATCAATAATTACAGAAAATTTAGTGGAGACATGTCAAGTTGATCAGCCAGTTAAAGTGATCATTCTAAAATGATCAGTAAAGGCTTATAAATGAAGCATAAAGCATGGCATCACGAAGTTTAGGATAGATTGGATTACTTGGACGCTTTGTCGTATCTATTTCTATATCAAATTTTGTTACAATATAGTAAATTGAGCTAGCTTAACGTGGACGTTTGATTCGTGTCATTCTACGCTCGAAATCAAAAAGTATGGATGATTTAGTGCGGACATGTCAAGTTGATCGGCGAATGAAAGTGATCATTTTAAACTGATCATTGCTTCTCTTTAAGTAAGGGCTTATAAATGAAGCATAAAGCATGGCATCACATAGTTTGAGAGCGATTGGATTACTGGGACACTTTGTCGTCTTTATTTCTATATCAAATTTTGTCAATATATAGAAAATTTAGCAAGTTTAATATGGACATTGGATTCATGTCATTTTTTGCTCAAAAAAAAATACAAACGATTTAGTGCGGACATGTAAAATTCATCGGACAATTAATATGATTATTCTAAACTGATCATTGGTGCTTATTGAGTAAAAGCTTATAAACAAAGCATACTTGGATTACTTGGATGCTTTGTCTTATCTAATTCTTTCTCAAATTTTGTCACAATATAGAAAATTGAGCTAGCTTAACATGGGCATTGGATTCGTGTCATCGTGATCTCAAAATCAAAAATTACATACAATTTAGTGCGGACATATCAAGTTGATCGGCCAGTTAAAGTAATCATTCTTAACTGATCATTGGTGCTTATTAAGTTAAGGCTTATCACTGAAGCATAAAGCATGTCATCACGCAGTTTGGGATAGATTGGATTACTTAGTCACTTTGTTGTCTCTATTTCTGTCTAAATTTTGTCGCAATATAGTAAATTGAGCTAGCTTTACATGGACATTTGATTTGTGTCATTCTGAGCTCTAAATTAAAAGTTACAAAAGATTTGGTGCAAACATGTAAAGGTTATCGACCAGTTAACATGATTATTCTAAAATGATCAATGGTGCTGATTGAGGAAAGGCTTATAAATGAACCATGAAGCATGGCATCACGCAGGTTGAGATAGATTGGATTGCATGGATGCTTCGTTGTCTCTATTTTTGTCTCAAATTTTGCAAAATATAGAATATTTAGCTAGCTAAACGTGGGCATTGGATTCGTGTCATTCTGAGCTCTAAATCAAAATTTACATAAGATTTAGTGCGGACATATCAAGTTGATCAGCCAGTTAAAGTGATCATTCTGAAATGATCATTGGTGCTAATTAAGTAAAGGCTTATAAATGAAGCATAAAACATGACATCACGCAGTTTGGGATAGATTGGATTACTTGGATGCTTTGTCGTCTCTATTTCTGTCTTAAATTTTGCAAAATATAGAAAATTTAGTGCGGACATGTCAACGTGGGCATTGAATTCGTGTCAATCCGAGCTCATTCCGAGCTCAAAATCAAAAGTTACGGAAGATCTAGGGCGGACATGTAAAGTTGATCAGCTAGTTAAAGTGATCATTTTAAACTGATCATTGGTGCTCATTGAGTAAAGGCTTATAAATGAGCATGGCATCACACAATTTTGGATATATTGGATTACTTGGACGCTTTGTCGTCTCTATTTCTGTCTCAAATTTTGCTAAGATATAGAAAATTTATCTAGCTTAACGTGTGTATTGGATTTGTGACATTCTCAGTTCAAAATCAAAAGTTACGTACGATTTAGTGCGGATATGTCAAATTGATCGGCCACTTAATATGATTACTCTAAACTGATCACTGGTGCTCATTGAGTAAAGTATTATAAATGAAGCATAATGCATGACATCACAGAGTTTGGGATAGATTGGATTATTTGGACGCTTGGTCGTATCTAGTTATGTATCAAATTTTGAAACAATAGAGAAAATTGAGTTAGCTTAACGTGGGCACTAGATTCGTGTCATTTTGTGCTCAAAAGGTACGGAAGATTTATTGCGGACATGTCAAGTTGATCGGAAAGTTAAAATGATTATTCTAAACTTATCATTGTTGCTCATTAAGTAAAGACTTATAAATCAAGCATAATGCATGGCATCACATCAATCAAGCATAATGCATGGCATCACATCAATCAAGCATAATGCATGGCATTACATCAATCAAGCATAATGGATTATTTGGATGCTTTGTCGTCTCTATATTTGTTTCAAATTTTGTGGGCATTGAATTCGTGTTATTCTATGCTCAAAATCAAAGGTTACGGACGATTTAGTGCGGACATGTCAAGTTGATCAGCCAGTTAATATGACTATTCCCAACCGATCATTGGTGCTCATTGAGTAAAGGGTTCTAAATGAAGTATAATGCACACCATCTTACAGTTTTGGATAAATTGGATTACTTGGGCGCTTTGTCGAATCTATTTTTGTATCTAATTTTGTTACAATATTCAAAATTGGGCTAGCTTCATGTGGGCATTGGATTTGTGTCATTCAGAGCTCTATATCAAAAGTTACAGACCATTTAGTGTGGACATATTAAGTTGATCGGGCAATTAAAGTAATAATTCTAAACTGATCATTGGTGCTCATTAAGTAGAGGCTTATAATGAAGCATAAATCATGGCATCACGAAGTTTGGGATATATTGGATTACTTAGTCGCTTTGTTGTCTCTATTTCTGTCTCAAATTTTGTCACAATATAGAAAATTGAGCTAGGTTAACGTGGGCATTGGATTCGTTTCATTCTTAGCTCTAAATCAAAAGTTACACACGATTTGGTGCAGATATGTAAAGGTTATTGGCCAGTTAATATGATTATTCTAAACTGATCAATGGTGCTGGTTGAGTAAAGGCTTATACATGAAGCATGAAGCATGGCATCACACAGGTTGAGATAGATTGGATTGCTTGGATGCTTTGTTGTCTCTATTTTCGTCTCAAATTTTGCAAACTATAGAAACTTTAGGTAGCTTAACGTGGGCATTGGATTCGTGTCATTCTGAGCTCTAAATCAAAACTTACATACGATTTAGTGCGGACATATCAAGTTGATAGGCCAGTAAAAGTGATCATTCTAAAACGATCATTGGTTCTCATTGAGTAAAGGCTTATAAATGAAGCATAAAGCATGTCATCTATTTCTTGGACGCTGTGTCATCTCTATTTTTGTCTCAAATTTTGCAAAATATCAAAAATTTAGTGCGGACATGTCAACGTGGGCATTGGATTCGTGTCATTCAGAGCTCAAAATCAAAAGTTACGGACGAGGTATGGCGGACATGTTAAGTTGATCGGTCAGTTAAAGTGCTCATTCTAAACAGATCATTGGTGTTCATTGAGTAAAGGCTTATAAATGAAGCATAAAGTTTGGCATCACGCAGTTTGGGATAGATTGGATTACTTTGACGGTTTGCCGTCTCTATTTTTGTCTCAAATTTTGCAAAATATAGAAAATTTAGCTAGCTTAACGTGGGCACTGGATTCGTGTCATTCTGATCTCCAATTCAGAAGTTATGGACGATTTAGTGCGGACATGTCAAGTTGATCGGCCAGTTAATTTGATTATTCTAAACTGATCATTGGTGCTCATTAAGTAAAGGCTTATAAATGAGGCATAAACCGTGGCATCGCGCAGTTTGGGATATTTTGGAGTACTTGGACACTTTGTCTTCTCTATTTTTGTCTCAAATTTTGCAAAATATAAAAAATTTAGCTAGCTTAATGTGGGTAATCTCAAGTTGATCGGCCTATTAATATGATTATTCTAAACTGATCTTTGTTTCTCATTGAGTAATGCCTTATAAATGAAGTATAATGCATGACATCACACACTTTGGGATAGATTGAATTATTTGAACGATTTTTCGTATCTAGTTATGCCTCAAATTTTGAAACAATAAAGAAAATTTAGCTAGCTTAACATGGGCATTAGATTCTTG
This sequence comes from Pugionium cornutum, assembly GCA_018901935.1. Taxonomy (NCBI): domain Eukaryota; kingdom Viridiplantae; phylum Streptophyta; class Magnoliopsida; order Brassicales; family Brassicaceae; genus Pugionium; species Pugionium cornutum. Next base: position 11,968,608 of record JAENJI010000013.1, read on the forward strand.
TCATTCTGAGCTCTAAATCAAAAGTTGCGGACGATTTGGTGGAGACATGTAAAGGTTATCAGACAGTTAAGATGATTATTCTAAGATGATCAATGGTGCTAATTGAGTAAATGCTTATTAATGAAGAATGAAGCATGGCATCACGCAGGTTGAGATAGATTGGATTACTTGGATGCTTTGTTGTCTATATTTCTGTCTCAAATTTTGCAAAATATAAAAAATTTAGATAACTTAATGTGGGCATTAGATTCGTGTCATTCTGAGCTCTAAATCAAAACCTACATTCGATTTAGTGCTGACATATCAAGTCGATCGGCCAATTAAAGTGATCATTCTAAAATGATCATTGGTGCTCATTAAGTAAAGGTTTATAAATGTAGCATAAAACATGGCATCTCGGCGTTTGGGATAGATTGGATTACTTAGACGCATTTTCATCTCTATTTCTGTCTCAAATTTTGAAAAATATTCAAAATTTGGTGCGGACATGCCAACGTGGGCATTGAATTCGTGTCATTCCGAGCTCAAAATCAAAAGTTACGAACGATTTAGTGCGGACATATCAAGTTGATAGGCCTGTTAATGTGATAATTCTAAACTGATCATTGGTGCTCATTGAGTAAGGGCTTATAAATGAAGCATAATGCGTGCTATCACACAATTTTGAATAGATTGGATTACTTGGATGGTTTTTTGTATCTATTTCTGTCTCAAATTTAGTTGCAATATAGAAAACTGAGCTAGCTTAACGTGGGCATTGGATTCGTGTCATTCTGAACTCAAAATCAAAAGTTACTGACGATTTAGTTCGGACATGTCAAGTTCATCGGCAAGTTAAAGTAATCATTCTCTGCTGATCATTGGTTCTCATTAATTAAAGGCTTATAAATAAAGCATAAAGCATGGCATCACGCAGTTTGGGATAGATTGGATGACTTACACGATTTGTCGTCTCTATTTATGTCTCAAATTTTGTAACAATATAGAAAATTGAGCTAGCTTAACATGGGCATTGGATTCGTGTCATTCTAAGCTCTAAATCAAAAGTTACGGACGATTTGGTGTGGACATGTCAAGTTATCAACTAGTTAAGATGATTATTCTAAGCTGATCAATGGTGCTGGTTGAGTAAATGCTTATAAATGAACCATAAAGCATGGCATCACGCAGGTTGGGATAGATTGGATTACCTGGACGCTTTGTTGTCTCTATTTCTGACTCAAATTTTGCAAAACATAGAAAATTTGCCTAGCTTAACGTGGGCATTCGCCTGGTGTCATTCTAAACTCTAAATCAAAAGTTACGGATGATTTAGTGAGAACATGTCAAGTTGATCGTCCAGTTAATATGATTATTCTAAATAGATCATTGGTGCTCATTCAGCAAAGGCTTATAAATGAAGCATAATGCATGACATCACACAGTTTTGGAAAGATTGGATTACTTGCACTGGTCTTCGTATCTATTTCCACGTCAAATTTTTTTACAATATAGAAAATTTTGCTACCTTAACGTTAACATTGGATTCGTGTCACTCTGAACTCTATATCAAAAGATACGTACAATTTAGTGTGGACATGTCATGTTGATCGGCTAGTTAAAGTTATCATTCAAAACGGATCATTGGTGCGCTTTAAGCAAAGGTATATAAATGAAGCATAAAGCATGGTATCACAAAGTTTGGGAAAGATTGGATTACTTGGACGCTTTATCGACTCTATTTCTGACTAAAATTTTGTCAAAATATAGAAAATTTAGCAAGATTAACGTGGGCATTGGATACGTGTCATTGAGAGCTTTAAATCAAAATTTACGTACGATTTAGGGCGGACATGTCAAGTTGGTCGGCCATTTAATATGATCATTTTAAACTGATCATTGGTGCTCATTGAGTAAAGGCTTATAAATGAAACATAAAGCATGTCATTACGCAGTTTGGGATAGAGTGGATTACTTAAACGATTTTTCGTCTCTATTTCTATCTCAAATTTTGAAAAATATAGAAAATTTTCCTAGCTTAACGTGGGCATTCGACTGGTGTCATTCTGAACTCTAAATCAAAAGTTACGGATGATTTAGTGAGAACATGTCAAGTTGATCGTCGAGTTAATATGATTATTCTAAACAGATCATTGGTGCTCATTCAGCAAAGGCTTATAAATGAAGCATAATGCATGGCATCACACAGTTTTGGAAATATTGGATTACTTGCACTGTTCTTCGTATCTATTTCCATGTCAAATTTTTTTACAATATAGAAAATTATGCTAGCTTAACGTAAACATTGGATTCGTGTCATTCTGAGCTCTACATCAAAAGATACGTACAATTTAGTGTGGACATGTCATGTTGATCGGCTAGTTAAAGTTATCATTCAAAACGGATCATTGGTGTGCTTTAAGCAAAGGTATATAAATGAAGCATAAAGCATGGCATCACAAAGTTTGGGAAAGATTGGATTACTTGGACTCTTTATCGACTCTATTTCTGACTCACATTTTTTCAAAATATAGAAAATTTAGCAAGATTAACGTGGGCACTGGATACGTGTCATTATGAGCTTTAAATCAAAATTTACGTACGATTTAGGGCGGACAAGTCATGTTTGTCGGCCATTTAATATGATCATTTTAAACTGATCATTGGTGCTCATTGAGTAAATGGTTATAAATGAAACATAAAGCATGGCATTACACAGTTTGGGATAGAGTGGATTACTTAGACGATTTTTCGTCTCTATTTCTGTCTCAAATTTTGAAAAATATAGAAAATTTGCCTAGCTTAACGTGGGCATTCAACTGGTGTCATTCTGAACTGCAAATCAAAAGTTACGGATGATTTAGTGAGAACATGTCAAGTTGATCGTCTAGTTAATATGATTATTCTAAACAGATCATTGGTGCTCATTCGGCAAAGGCGTATAAATGAAGCATAATGCATGGCATCACACAGTTTTGGAAAGATTGGATTACTTGCACTGTTCTTCGTTTCTATTTCCATGTCAAATTTTTTTACAATATAGAAACTTTTGCTAGCTTAACGTAAACATTGGATTCGTGTCACTCTGAGCTCTATATCAAAAGATACGTACAATTTAGTGTGGACATGTCATGTTGATCGGCTAGTTAAAGTTATCATTCAAAACGGATCATTGGTGCGCTTTAAGCAAAGGTATATAAATGAAGCATAAAGCATGTCATCACAAAGTTTGGGAAAGATTGGATTACTTGGATGCTTTATCGACTCTATTTCTGACTCAAATTTTGTCAAAATATAGAAAATTTAGCAAGATTAACGTGGGCATTGGATACGTGTCATTATGAGCTTTAAATCAAAATTTACGTACGATTTAGGGCGGACATGTCAAGTTCGTCGGCCATTTAATATGATCATTTTAAACTGATCATTGGTGCTCATTGAGTAAAGGCTTATAAATGAAACATAAAGCATGTCATTACGCAGTTTGGGATAGAGTGGATTACTTAGACAATTTTTCGTCTCTATTTCTGTCTCAAATTTTGTCACAATAATGAAAATTGAGCTAGCTTAACATGGGCATTGGATTCATGTCATTCTGAGCTCTAAATCAAAAGTTATGGACGATTTGGTCCGGACATGACAAGGTTATCGGCCTGTTAAGATGATTATTCTAAACTGATCAATGGTGCTGATTGAGTTAAGCCTTAGAAATGAGGCATAAAGGATGGTATCACGCAGGTTGGGATAGATTGGATTACTTGGACGCTCTATTGTCTCTATTTCTACCTCAAAATTTTTCAAAATATAGAACATTTACCTAGCATAACGTGGACATTCGATTGGTGTCATTCTGAACTATAAATGAAAAGTTACGTACCATTTAGTGCGGACATGACAACTTGATCAGCTAGTTAATGTGATAATTCTAAACTGATCATTGGTGCTCATAGAGTAAAGGCTTATAAATGATACATAATACATGGCATCACACAGTTTTGGATAGATTGGATTACTCTGACAGTTTTTTGTATCTATTTCTGTCTCAAATTTAGTTACCATATAGAAAATTGAGCTAGCTTAACATGGGCATTGGATTTCTGTCATTCTGAGGTCTAAATCAAAAGTTATTGACGATTTAGTGCTTACATGTCAAGGTTATCTTTTAGTTAAAGTAATAATTCTATGCTGACCATTGGTTCTCATCAATTAATGGCTTATAAATATAGCATAAAGCATGGCATCAAGCTTAGACGATTTGTCATCTCTATTTATGTCTCAAATTTTGCAACAATATAGAAAATTGAGCTAGCTTAACGTGGGCATTGGATTCGTGTCATTCTAAGCTCTAAATCAAAAGTTACGGACGATTTGGTGTGGACATGTCAAGGTTATCGGCCAGTTAAGATGATTATTCTAAACTGATCAATGGTGCTGATTGAGTAAATGCTTATAAATGAAGCATAAAGCATGGCGTCACGCAGGTTGGGATAAATAGGATTACTTGGACGCTTTGTTGTCTCTATTTCTGTCTCAAATTTTACAAAATATAGAAAATTTAACTAGCTTAACGTGGGCATTCGATTGGTGTCATTCTGAGCTCTAAATCAAAAGTTATGTACGATTTAGTGCGGACATGTCAAGTTGATCAGCTAGTTAATGTGATCATTCTAAACTGATCATTGGTAATCTTTAAGAAAAGGTTTATAAATGAAACATAAAGCATGACATCACAAAGTTTGGGAAAGATTGGATTACTTGGACGCTTTGTCGACTCTGTTTTTGCGTCAAATATTGTTAAAATATAGAAACTTTATTAAGATTAACGTGGGCATTGGATACGTGTCATTATGAGCTTTAAATCAAAAGTTACGGACGGTTTAGTGCGGACGTGTCTAGTTTATCGGCTAGTTAACATGATTGTTCTAAACTCATCATTGGTGCTCATTGAGTAAAGGCTTTTAAATGAAGCATAATGCATGTCATCACGTAGTTTTGGATAGATTGGAGTACTTGGACAGTTTTTCATATCTATTTATATCTCAAATTTTGTTACAATATAGAAAATTGAGCTAGCTTAACGTGGGCATTGGATTTCTGTCATTCTGAGTCCTAAATCAAAAGTTACGGACGATTTAGTTCATACATGTCAAGTTGATGGGCCAGTCAAAGTAATTATTCTAAACTGATCATTGGTGCTCATTGAGTAAATGCTTATAAATGAAGCATAATGCATGGCATCACACAGTTTTGGATAGATTGGATTACTTGGACGGTTTTTCGTATCTGTTTCTATCTCAAATTTTGTTCCAATGTGGGAAATATAGCAAGCTTAACGTGGGCATTGGATTTGTGTTTTTCTGAGCTCTACATCAAAAGTTACAGACGATTTAGTGCGTACATGTCAAGTTGATCGTCCTGTTAAAGTAATCATTCTAAGCTGATCATTGGTGCTCACTAATTAAAGGCTTATAAAAAAGCATAAAGCATGGCATCACGGAGTTTGGGATAGATTGGATTACTTAGACGATTTGTCATCTCTATTTATGTCTCAAATTTTATCAAAATATAGAAAATTGAGCTAGCTTAACGTGGGCATTGGATTCATGTCATTCTAAGCTCAAAATCAAAAGTTACGGACGATTTGGTAGGGACATGTCATGGTTATCGGCCAGTTAAGATGATTATTGTAAACTGATCAATGTTGCTGATTGAGTAAATGATTGTAAATGAAGCATAAAGCATGGCATCACGCAGGTTGAGATAGATTGGATTACTTGGACGCTTTGTTATGTCTATTTCTGTCTCAAATTTTGCATAATATAGAAAATTTACCTATCTAACGTGGGCATTCGATTGGTGTCATTCTGAACTCTAAATCAAAAGTTACGTAAGATTTAGTGCGGACATGTCAAATTGATCAGCTAGTTAATGTGATAATTCTAAACTGATCATTGGTGCTCATTCAATAAAGTCTTATAAATGAAACATAATGCATGATATCACATAGTTTTGGATAGATTGGATTACTTGGATGTTTTTTCGTATATATTTCCGTCTTAAGTTCTGTTACAATATAGAAAATTGAGCTAGCTTTACGTAGACATTGGATTTGTGTCATTCTGAGCTCTAAATAAAAAGTTTCGGAAGATTTAGTGCAGACATGTCATATTGATTGGCCAGTTGAAGTGATCATTCTAAACTGATCATTGGTGCTCTTTTAGGAATGGTTTATAAATGAAGCATAAAGCATGGCATCACAAAGTTTAGGAAAGATTGGATTACATGGACGCTTTGTCGACTCTATTTTTGTCTCAAACTTTGTCAAAATATAGAAAATTTAGCAAGATTAACGTGGGCATTGGATTCATGTCATTTTGAGCATTAAATAAAAATTTAGGAACGATTTAGTGCGGATATGTCAAGTTGATAGACCACTTAATATGATTATTTTAAACTGATCATTGGTGCTCATTGAGTAAAGGCTTATAAATGAAGCATAATGCATGGCATCACGCAGTTTGGGAGAGATTGGATTATTTGGACGCTTTGTCGTATGTAGTTATGTCTCAAATTTTCTAACAATAGAGAAAATTGAGCTAGCTTAACGTGGGCATTGGATTCGTGTCATTCTGAGCTCAAAATCAAAATTTATGGACGGTTTAGTACGGACATGTCTAGTTTATCGGCCAGTTAATATGATTATTCTAAACTCATCATTGGTGCTCATTGAGTAAAGGCTTATAAATCAAGCATAATGCATGGTATCACATCGTTTTGAATAGATTGGATTACTTGGATGGTTTGTGGTATCTATTTCTGTCTCAAATTTTGTTAAAATATAGAAAATTTATCTAGCTTAACAGAGCCATTCAATTCATGTTATTCTGAGCTCAAAATCAGAAGTTATGGATGATTTAGTGTGGACATGTCAAGTTGATCGCCCAGTTAATGTGATTATTCTAAACTGATCATTGGTGCTTATTGAGTAAAGGCTTTTAAATGAAGCATAATGCATGTCATCACGTAGTTTTGGATAGATTGGAGTACTTGGACGGTTTTTCGTACCTATTTCTGTCTCAAATTTTGTTACAATATAGGAAATTGAGCTTGCTTAACGTGGGCATTGGATTTGTGTCATTTTGAGCCCTAAATCAAAAGTTACGAACGATTTAGGGCATACATGTCAAGTTGATTGGCCAGTTAAAGTAATTATTCTAAACTGATCATTGGTGCTCATTGAGTAAATGCTTATAAATGAAGCATAATGCATGACATCACACAGTTTTGGATAGATTGGATTACTTGGACGGTTTTTCGTATCTATTTCTATCTCAAATTTTGTTACAATATGGAAAATATAGCTAGATTAACATGGGCATTGGATTCGTGTCATTCTGAGCTCTAAATCAAAAGCTACGGACGATTTAATGCGTACATGTCAACTTGATCGGCGAGTTAAAGTAATCATTCTAAGCTGATCATTGGTGCTCATTAATTAAAGGCTTATAAAAAAGCACGAAGCATGGCATCACGGAGTTTGGGATAGATTGGATTACTTAGATGATTTGTCGTCTCTATTTATCTCTCAAATTTTGTCACATTATACAAAATTTGGCTAACTTAACGTGGGCATTGGATTCGTGTCATTCTAAGCTTTAAATCAAAAGTTAGGGGAAATTTGGTGCGGACATGTCAAAGTTATCGGCCAGTTAAGATGATTATTCTAAACTGATCAATGGTGCTGATTGAGTAAATGCTTTTAAGCATAAAGCATGACATCATGCAGGTTGGGATAGATTGGATTACTTGGATGCTTTGTTTTCTCTATTTCTGTTTTGAATTTTGCAAAATATAGAAAATTTACCTACCATAACGTGGGTTTTTGATTGGTGTCATTCTGAACTCTAAATACAAAGTTCCGTACGATTTAGTACGTACATGACAACTTCATCGGCTAGTTAGTGTGATAATTCTAAACTGATCATTGGTGCTCATTGAGTAAAGGCTTATAAATGAAACATAATGCATGGCATAACACAGTTTTGGATAGATTGGATTACTTGGATTGTGTTTCGTATCAATTTCCGTCTTAAATTTTGTTACAATATAGAAAATTGAGCTGGCTTAACGTAGACATTGGATTCTTGTCATTCTGAGCTCTAAATCAAAAGTTTTGGAAGATTTAGTGCGGACATGTCATGTTGATCGGCCAGTTAAAGTGATCATTCTAAACTGATCATTGGTGATCTTTAAGAAAAGGTTTATAAATGAAACATAAAGCATGACATCACAAAGTTTGGGAAAGATTGGATTACTTGGACGCTTTGTCGACTCTGTTTTTGCGTCAAATATTGTTAAAATATAGAAACTTTATTAAGATTAACGTGGGCATTGGATACGTGTCATTATGAGCTTTAAATCAAAATTTACAAACGTTTTAGTGCAGATATGTCAAGTTGATTGGCCTCTTAATATGATTATTTTAAACTGATCATTGGTGCTCATTGAGTAAAGGTTTATAAACGAAGCATAATGCATGGCTTATAAACGAAGCATTACGGAATTTGGGATAGATTGGATTATATGGACGCTTTGTCGTATCTAGTTATGTCTCAAATTTTGTAACAATAGAGAAAATTTATATAGCTTAACATGGACGTTGAATTTGTGTTATTATGAGCTCAAAATCAAAAGTTACGGATGATTTAGTGCGGACATGTCAAGTTGATCGGCCAGTTAATATGATCATTTTCAACTGATCATTGGTGCTCATTGAGTAAAGGCTTATAAATGAAGCATAATGCATTACATCATGCAGTTTCGGATGGATTAGATTATTTGACGCTTTCCCGTATCTAGTTATGTCTCAAATTTTGTAACAATAGAGAAAATGGACCTAGCTTAACGTGGGCATTGGATTCGTCTCATTCCAAGCTCAAAATCAAAAGTTACGGACGATTTAGGACAGACATGTCAAGTTGATCGGCCTGTTAATATGATCATTTTAAACGGATCGTTGGTGCTCATTGAGTAAAGGCTTATAAGTGAAGCATGATGCATTGCATAACGCAGTTTGGGATATATTGGATTATTTTGACGCTTTGTCGTATCTAATTATGTCTCAAATTTTTTTAAAATATAGAAAATTTATCTAGATTAACGGGGCATTGAATTCGTGTTATGTTGAGCTCAAAATCAAAAGTTACGGATGATTTAGTGCAGACATGTCAAGTTGATCCGCGAGTTAATATGATTATTCTAAACTGATCATTGGTACGCATTGAGTAAAGGCTTTTAAATGAAGCATAAAACATGGCATAATGCAGTTTGGGATAGATTGGATTATTTCGACGCTTTGTCGTATCTAGTTATGTCTCAAATTTTGTAACAATAGCTTTGGATTCGTGTTATTCAGAGCTCTAAATCAAAAGGTACGAACGATTTGGTGGAGACATGTAAAGGTTATCGGCCAGTTAATATGATTATTCTAAACTTATCATTGGTGCCCAAAAAGTAAAGGCTTATAAATAAAGCATGAAGCATGGCATCACGCTGGTTGAGATAGATTGGATTACTTGGATGTTTTGTTGTCTTTATTTCTGTCTCAAATTTTGAAAAATATAGAAAATTTAGCTAGCTTACTTTGGCATTGGATTCGTGTCTTCTAAGCTCTAAATCAAAACTTACATACGATTTAGTGCTGACATATCAAGTTGATCGGCCAGTTAAAATGATCATTCTAAAACGATCATTTGTGCTCATTAAGTAAAGGCTTATACATGAAGCATAAAGCATGGCATCACGCAGTTTAGGATAGATTAGATTACTTGGACGCATTATCATCTCAATTTCCGTATCCAATTTTGAAAAATATAGAGAATTTAGTGCAAACATGTCAACGTAGACATTGAATTAATGTCATTCCAAGCTCAAAATCAATAGTTACGGAAGATTTAGGGCGGACATGTCAAGTTGATCGGCCTGTTAATGTGATCATTTTAAAGTGATCATTGGTGCTCATTGAGTAAATGCTTATAAGTGGAGCATGATGCATGGCATCACACGGTTTTCGTTAAAATATAGAAAATTTATCTAGCTTAACGTGGGCATTGAATCCGTGTCACTATGAGCTCAAAATCAAAACTTACGGACGTTTTAGTGCGAACATGTCAAGTTGATCGGCCAGTTAATATGATTATTCTCAACTGATCATTGGTGCTCATTGAGTAAGGGCTTACTAACGAAGCATAATGCACGCCATCTTACAAAGTTTTTGATAGATTGGATTACTTGGCTGATTTGTCGTATCTATTATTGTATCAAGTTTTGTTATAATATAGAAAATTGAGCTAGCATAACGTGGGCATTGGATTTGTTTCATTCTGAGCTTTATATCAAAAGTTCCAGAAGATTTAGTGCGGACATGTCAAGTTGATCGGCCTGTTAAAGAAGTCATTCTAAACTGATCATTGGTGCTCATTCAGTAAAGGCTTATAAGTGAAGCATAAAGTATGGCATCACGCAGCTCGGGATAGATTGGATTACTTAGACGCTTTGTCGTCTCTATTTCTTTCTCAAATTTTCTCACTATATAGAGAATTGAAAATCAACGTGGACATTGGATTCGTTTCATTCTGAGATATAAATCAAAAGTTATGGACGATTTGGTCCGGACATGTCAAGGTTATCGGCCAGTTAAGATGATTATTCTAAACTGATCAATGGTGCTGATTGAGTAAAGGCTTATAAATGAATCAAAAAGCATGGCATCACGCATGTTGGGATAGATTGGATTCCTTGGACGCTTTGTTATCCCTATTTCTGTCTCAAATTTTGCAAAATATAGAATATTTTTCTAGATTAATGTGCGCATTGAATTCGTGTCATTCTGAGCTCAAAATCAAAAGTGACGGATGATTTGGAGCGGACATACAAGTTGATCGGCCAGTTAATATGATTATTCTAAACTGATCATTGGTGCTCATTGACTAAAGGCTTATAAATCAAGCATAATGCATGGCATCATACAGTTTTGGATAGATTGGATTACTTGGGCGTTTTGTTGTCTCTATTTCTATCTCAAATTTTGTTAAAATATTGAAAATTTATCTACCTTAACGTGGCCATTGAATGCGTGTCATTCTGAACTCAAAATAAAAACTTACGGACGATTTAGTGCGGACATGTGAAGTTGATCGGCCAGTTAATATGATTATTCTCAACTGATCATATTACGCCATCTTACATAGTTTTGCATAGATTGGATTACTTGGACGCTTTGTTGTATCTACTTCCGTATCAAACTGTGTTACAATATAGAAAATTGAGCTAGCTTAACGTGGGCATTAAATTTCTGTCATTCTGAGCTCTATTCAAAAGTTACGGACGATTTAGTGCGGACATGTCAAGCTGATATGCAAGTTAAAGTAATCACTCTAAACAGATCATTGGTGCTCATTGAATGAAAGCTAAAAAATAATGCATGGCATCACGAAGTTTGGGATGTATTGGATTAATTGTACGCTTTGTCGTATCTATTTCAGTGTCAAATTTTGTTACAATGTAGAAAATTGAACTCGCTTGACGTGGAAATTGGATTCGTGTCTTTCTGAGCTCTAAATGAAAAGTTACAGACGATTTAGTGCGGATATGTCAAATTGATCGGCCAATTAAAAGGATCATTCTAAACTGATCATTGGTGCTCATTGAGTAAAAGCTTATAAATGAAGAATAATGCATGGCATCACGAAGTTTGGGATGGATTGGATTACTTGGACGCTTTGTGGTATCTATTTCCCTCTCAAATTTTATCACAATATAGAAAATTGAGCTAGCTTAACTTGGACATTGGATTCATGTCATTCTGAGCTCTAAATTAAAAGTTACGGACGATTTAGTGTGGACATGTCATGTTGATCAGCCAGTTAAAGTGATCATTATAAATTGATCATTAGTGGTCACTAAGTAAAGGCTTATAAATGAACCATAAGCTATGGCATCACAGAGTTTGGGATAGATTGGATTACTTGGATGCTTTGTTGTATATGGTTCTGTCTAAAATTGTGTCACAATATAGAAAATTGAACTAGCTTAATGTGGGTATTGGATTCGTTTCATTTTGAGCTATAAATGAAAAGTTATGTACGATTTAGTTTAGACATGTTAAGTTGATCGGCCAGTTAAAATGATTATTCTAAACTGATCATTGTGCTCATTAAGTAAAGGCTTATAAATGAAGCATAAAGCATGGCATCACCCATTTTGGGATATATTGGATTACTTGGATGCTTTGTCGTCTCAATTTCTATCTCAAGTTTTGTCAAAATATAAAACATTGAGCTAGCTTAACAAGGGCATTGGATTCGTGTCATTGTGAACTTTAAAAAAAAATTAAAGACAATTTAATTTGGATATGTCAATTTGATCGACTAGTTAAAGTGATCATTCCAAACTGATCATTGGTGCTCATTGAGTAAAAGATTATAAATGAATCATAATACATTGCATCACACAATTTTGGATAGATTGGATTACTTGGACGCTTTGTTGTATCTAGTTCTTTCTCAAATTTTGTCACAATTTAGAAAATTGAACTAGCTTAATGTGGATATTGGATTTGTGTCATTCTGAGCTATATATCAAAAGTTATGGACAACGTAGTGCAGACATGTCAAGTTTATTGGTCAATTAAAATGATCATTCTAAACTGATCATTGGTGCTCATTGAGTAAAGGCTTATAAATGAAGCATGAAGCATGGCATCACGCATTTTGGGATAGATTGGATTGCTTGGATGCTTTTCGTCTCTATTTCTTTCTCAAATTTTGTCAAAATATAGAAAATTGAGCTAGATTAACGAGAGCATTGGATTCGTGCCATTTTGAGCTTTAAATCAAAAGTTATAGACGACTTAGTGTTGATATGTTAAATTGATCGGCTCTTTAAAGTGATCACTTTAAACTGATCATTGGTGCTTATTGAGTAAAAGCTTATAAATGAATCATAATGCATGGCATCACACAATTAAAGTGATCGGCTTGTTACAATGATCATTCTAAATTGATCATTGGTACTCACTAAGTAAAGGGTTATAAATAAAGCATAAAGCATGGCATCAAGCATTTTGGGATAGATTGGATTATTTGTACACTTTTTCCTCTCTACTTCTGTCTCGAATTTTGTTACAATATAGAAAATTGAGCTAGCGTAATGTGGAAATTGGATTCGTGTCATTCTAAGCTCTAAATCAAAAGTTATAGATGATTTAGTGCAGACATTGTCAAGTTCATTGGCTAGTTAAAGTGATCATTCTAAACAAATCATTGGTGCTCATTAAGTAAAGGCTTATGAATGAAGCACAAAGCATGCATCAAGTAGTTTGGATAGATTGGATTACTTGAGTGCTTTGTTGTCTCTATTTCTGTCTTAAAATTTGTCAAATTATAGAAAATTGAGCTAGCTTAACGTGGGCATTTGTTTCGTGTGTTTCGGAGCTCTAAATCGAAAGTTACGGACGATTTATTGCGAACATGTCAATTTGATCGGCTTGTTAAAATGATCATTCTAAATTGATCATTGGTCCTCATTAAGTAAAGGGTTATAAATAAAGCATAAAGCATGGCATCAAGCATTTTGGGATAGATTGGATTATTTGTACACTTTTTCCTCTCTACATCTGTCTCAAATTTTGTTACAATATAGAAAATTGAGCTAGCTTAACGTGAGCATTGGATTCGTGTCATTTTGAGCTCTCAATCAAAAGTTACGGACGATTTAGTGTGGATATGTCAAATTCAGTGGCCAATTAAAGTGATCATTCTAAAAATATCATTGGTGCTCATTGAGTAAAGGTTTATAAATAAAGCATAATGCATGGCATCACGCAGTTTGGGATAGATTGAATTACTTGGACTGTTTTTCGTATCTAGTTTTGTTTCAAATTTTGTCACAATATAGAAAATTGAACTAGCTTAATGTGAGCATTGGATTCATGTCATTCGGAGCTATAAATCAAAAGTTACTGACGATTTAGTGCGGACATGTCGAGTTGATCGGCCAGTTAAAGAGATCATTATAAACTGATCATTGGTGCTCATTGAGTAAAGTCTTATAAATGAAGAATAATGCATGTCATCACACATTTTTGGATAGATTGGATTAGTTGGACGCTATTTCATATGTATTTATGTCTCAAATTTTGGTACTATATAGAAAAATGGCTAGCTTAACGTGGGCATTGGATTCATGTGTTTGTGAGCTCTAAATGAAAAGTTACAGACGATTTAGTGCGGACATGTCAAATTGATCGGCCAGTTAAAGTGATCATTCTAAAATGATCATTGGTGCTGATTGAGTAAATGCTTATAAATAAAGCATAAAGCATGGTATCACGCAACTTGTGATAGATTGGATTACTTGGACACTTTGTCGTCTCTACTTCTATCTCAAATTTTATAAAAATATATAGAATATTTATCTAGCTTAACGTGGGTATTGGATTCGTGGCCAATTAAAGTGATCATTCTAAACAGATCATTGGTGCTCAATGAGTAAATGTTTATAAATGAACCATAATGCATGGCATCACGCAGTTTGGGATAGAATGAACTACTTGGACGGTTTTTTGTATGTAGTTCTGTTTCAAATTTTGTCACAAAATCATTGGTGCTCATTAAGTAAAGGCTTTTAAATGAAGCATAAAACATGGCATAATGCAGTTTGGGATAGATTGGATTATTTCGACGCTTTGTCGTATCTAGTTATGTCTCAAATTTTGTAACAATAGCTTTGGATTCGTGTTATTCAGAGCTCTAAATCAAAAGGTACGAACGATTTGGTGGAGACATGTAAAGGTTATCGGCCAGTTAATATGATTATTCTAAACTTATCATTGGTGCCCAAAAAGTAAAGGCTTATAAATAAAGCATGAAGCATGGCATCACGCTGGTTGAGATAGATTGGATTACTTGGATGTTTTGTTGTCTTTATTTCTGTCTCAAATTTTGAAAAATATAGAAAATTTAGCTAGCTTACTTTGGCATTGGATTCGTGTCTTCTAAGCTCTAAATCAAAACTTACATACGATTTAGTGCTGACATATCAAGTTGATCGGCCAGTTAAAATGATCATTCTAAAACGATCATTTGTGCTCATTAAGTAAAGGCTTATACATGAAGCATAAAGCATGGCATCACGCAGTTTAGGATAGATTAGATTACTTGGACGCATTATCATCTCAATTTCCGTATCCAATTTTGAAAAATATAGAGAATTTAGTGCAAACATGTCAACGTAGACATTGAATTAATGTCATTCCAAGCTCAAAATCAATAGTTACGGAAGATTTAGGGCGGACATGTCAAGTTGATCGGCCTGTTAATGTGATCATTTTAAAGTGATCATTGGTGCTCATTGAGTAAATGCTTATAAGTGGAGCATGATGCATGGCATCACACGGTTTTCGTTAAAATATAGAAAATTTATCTAGCTTAACGTGGGCATTGAATCCGTGTCACTATGAGCTCAAAATCAAAACTTACGGACGTTTTAGTGCGAACATGTCAAGTTGATCGGCCAGTTAATATGATTATTCTCAACTGATCATTGGTGCTCATTGAGTAAGGGCTTACTAACGAAGCATAATGCACGCCATCTTACAAAGTTTTTGATAGATTGGATTACTTGGCTGATTTGTCGTATCTATTATTGTATCAAGTTTTGTTATAATATAGAAAATTGAGCTAGCATAACGTGGGCATTGGATTTGTTTCATTCTGAGCTTTATATCAAAAGTTCCGGAAGATTTAGTGCGGACATGTCAAGTTGATCGGCCTGTTAAAGAAGTCATTCTAAACTGATCATTGGTGCTCATTCAGTAAAGGCTTATAAGTGAAGCATAAAGTATGGCATCACGCAGCTCGGGATAGATTGGATTACTTAGACGCTTTGTCGTCTCTATTTCTTTCTCAAATTTTCTCACTATATAGAGAATTGAAAATCAACGTGGACATTGGATTCGTTTCATTCTGAGATATAAATCAAAAGTTATGGACGATTTGGTCCGGACATGTCAAGGTTATCGGCCAGTTAAGATGATTATTCTAAACTGATCAATGGTGCTGATTGAGTAAAGGCTTATAAATGAATCAAAAAGCATGGCATCACGCATGTTGGGATAGATTGGATTCCTTGGACGCTTTGTTATCCCTATTTCTGTCTCAAATTTTGCAAAATATAGAATATTTTTCTAGATTAATGTGCGCATTGAATTCGTGTCATTCTGAGCTCAAAATCAAAAGTGACGGATGATTTGGAGCGGACATACAAGTTGATCGGCCAGTTAATATGATTATTCTAAACTGATCATTGGTGCTCATTGACTAAAGGCTTATAAATCAAGCATAATGCATGGCATCATACAGTTTTGGATAGATTGGATTACTTGGGCGTTTTGTTGTCTCTATTTCTATCTCAAATTTTGTTAAAATATTGAAAATTTATCTACCTTAACGTGGCCATTGAATGCGTGTCATTCTGAACTCAAAATAAAAACTTACGGACGATTTAGTGCGGACATGTGAAGTTGATCGGCCAGTTAATATGATTATTCTCAACTGATCATATTACGCCATCTTACATAGTTTTGCATAGATTGGATTACTTGGACGCTTTGTTGTATCTACTTCCGTATCAAACTGTGTTACAATATAGAAAATTGAGCTAGCTTAACGTGGGCATTAAATTTCTGTCATTCTGAGCTCTATTCAAAAGTTACGGACGATTTAGTGCGGACATGTCAAGCTGATATGCAAGTTAAAGTAATCACTCTAAACAGATCATTGGTGCTCATTGAATGAAAGCTAAAAAATAATGCATGGCATCACGAAGTTTGGGATGTATTGGATTAATTGTACGCTTTGTCGTATCTATTTCAGTGTCAAATTTTGTTACAATGTAGAAAATTGAACTCGCTTGACGTGGAAATTGGATTCGTGTCTTTCTGAGCTCTAAATGAAAAGTTACAGACGATTTAGTGCGGATATGTCAAATTGATCGGCCAATTAAAAGGATCATTCTAAACTGATCATTGGTGCTCATTGAGTAAAAGCTTATAAATGAAGAATAATGCATGGCATCACGAAGTTTGGGATGGATTGGATTACTTGGACGCTTTGTGGTATCTATTTCCCTCTCAAATTTTATCACAATATAGAAAATTGAGCTAGCTTAACTTGGACATTGGATTCATGTCATTCTGAGCTCTAAATTAAAAGTTACGGACGATTTAGTGTGGACATGTCATGTTGATCAGCCAGTTAAAGTGATCATTATAAATTGATCATTAGTGGTCACTAAGTAAAGGCTTATAAATGAACCATAAGCTATGGCATCACAGAGTTTGGGATAGATTGGATTACTTGGATGCTTTGTTGTATATGGTTCTGTCTAAAATTGTGTCACAATATAGAAAATTGAACTAGCTTAATGTGGGTATTGGATTCGTTTCATTTTGAGCTATAAATGAAAAGTTATGTACGATTTAGTTTAGACATGTTAAGTTGATCGGCCAGTTAAAATGATTATTCTAAACTGATCATTGTGCTCATTAAGTAAAGGCTTATAAATGAAGCATAAAGCATGGCATCACCCATTTTGGGATATATTGGATTACTTGGATGCTTTGTCGTCTCAATTTCTATCTCAAGTTTTGTCAAAATATAAAACATTGAGCTAGCTTAACAAGGGCATTGGATTCGTGTCATTGTGAACTTTAAAAAAAAATTAAAGACAATTTAATTTGGATATGTCAATTTGATCGACTAGTTAAAGTGATCATTCCAAACTGATCATTGGTGCTCATTGAGTAAAAGATTATAAATGAATCATAATACATTGCATCACACAATTTTGGATAGATTGGATTACTTGGACGCTTTGTTGTATCTAGTTCTTTCTCAAATTTTGTCACAATTTAGAAAATTGAACTAGCTTAATGTGGATATTGGATTTGTGTCATTTTGAGCTATATATCAAAAGTTATGGACAACGTAGTGCAGACATGTCAAGTTTATTGGTCAATTAAAATGATCATTCTAAACTGATCATTGGTGCGCATTGAGTAAAGGCTTATAAATGAAGCATGAAGCATGGCATCACGCATTTTGGGATAGATTGGATTGCTTGGATGCTTTTCGTCTCTATTTCTTTCTCAAATTTTGTCAAAATATAGAAAATTGAGCTAGATTAACGAGAGCATTGGATTCGTGCCATTTTGAGCTTTAAATCAAAAGTTATAGACGACTTTGTGTTGATATGTTAAATTGATCGGCTCTTTAAAGTGATCACTTTAAACTGATCATTGGTGCTTATTGAGTAAAAGCTTATAAATGAATCATAATGCATGGCATCACACAATTAAAGTGATCGGCTTGTTACAATGATCATTCTAAATTGATCATTGGTACTCACTAAGTAAAGGGTTATAAATAAAGCATAAAGCATGGCATCAAGCATTTTGGGATAGATTGGATTATTTGTACACTTTTTCCTCTCTACTTCTGTCTCGAATTTTGTTACAATATAGAAAATTGAGCTAGCGTAATGTGGAAATTGGATTCGTGTCATTCTAAGCTCTAAATCAAAAGTTATAGATGATTTAGTGCAGACATTGTCAAGTTCATTGGCTAGTTAAAGTGATCATTCTAAACAAATCATTGGTGCTCATTAAGTAAAGGCTTATGAATGAAGCACAAAGCATGCATCAAGTAGTTTGGATAGATTGGATTACTTGAGTGCTTTGTTGTCTCTATTTCTGTCTTAAAATTTGTCAAATTATAGAAAATTGAGCTAGCTTAACGTGGGCATTTGTTTCGTGTGTTTCGGAGCTCTAAATCGAAAGTTACGGACGATTTATTGCGAACATGTCAATTTGATCGGCTTGTTAAAATGATCATTCTAAATTGATCATTGGTCCTCATTAAGTAAAGGGTTATAAATAAAGCATAAAGCATGGCATCAAGCATTTTGGGATAGATTGGATTATTTGTACACTTTTTCCTCTCTACATCTGTCTCAAATTTTGTTACAATATAGAAAATTGAGCTAGCTTAACGTGAGCATTGGATTCGTGTCATTTTGAGCTCTCAATCAAAAGTTACGGACGATTTAGTGTGGATATGTCAAATTCAGTGGCCAATTAAAGTGATCATTCTAAAAATATCATTGGTGCTCATTGAGTAAAGGTTTATAAATAAAGCATAATGCATGGCATCACGCAGTTTGGGATAGATTGAATTACTTGGACTGTTTTTCGTATCTAGTTTTGTTTCAAATTTTGTCACAATATAGAAAATTGAACTAGCTTAATGTGAGCATTGGATTCATGTCATTCGGAGCTATAAATCAAAAGTTACTGACGATTTAGTGCGGACATGTCGAGTTGATCGGCCAGTTAAAGAGATCATTATAAACTGATCATTGGTGCTCATTGAGTAAAGTCTTATAAATGAAGAATAATGCATGTCATCACACATTTTTGGATAGATTGGATTAGTTGGACGCTATTTCATATGTATTTATGTCTCAAATTTTGGTACTATATAGAAAAATGGCTAGCTTAACGTGGGCATTGGATTCATGTGTTTGTGAGCTCTAAATGAAAAGTTACAGACGATTTAGTGCGGACATGTCAAATTGATCGGCCAGTTAAAGTGATCATTCTAAAATGATCATTGGTGCTGATTGAGTAAATGCTTATAAATAAAGCATAAAGCATGGTATCACGCAACTTGTGATAGATTGGATTACTTGGACACTTTGTCGTCTCTACTTCTATCTCAAATTTTATAAAAATATATAGAATATTTATCTAGCTTAACGTGGGTATTGGATTCGTGGCCAATTAAAGTGATCATTCTAAACAGATCATTGGTGCTCAATGAGTAATTGTTTATAAATGAACCATAATGCATGGCATCACGCAGTTTGGGATAGAATGAACTACTTGGACGGTTTTTTGTATGTAGTTCTGTTTCAAATTTTGTCACAAAATCATTGGTGCTCATTAAGTAAAGGCTTATAAATGATCATAAAGCATGGCATCAAGCAGTTTTGATAGATTAGATAAATTGAATTATCTAATATGTCTAAAATTTTGTGACAATATAGACAATTGAACTAGCTTAACGTGGGCATTGGATATGTGTGTTTCTGAGCTCTAAATCAAAAGTTACACACGATTTAGTTCTGACATGTCAAGTTGATTAGCTAGTTAAAGTGATCATTCTAAATAGATCATTGGTGCTCCTTATTAAAATCTTATAAATGAAGCATAAAGCATGGCAACAAGTTGTTTGGATTAATTGGATTATTGCACCCTTTGTCGCCTATATTTCGGTCTCAAATTTTGTCAAAATATAAAAAATTGAGGTAGCTTAATGTGGGCATTTGAATCATGTGTTTTTGAGCTCTAAATAAGAGTTATAGACGATTTAATGTGGACATGTCAATTTGATCGGCCTGTTAAAATTATCATTCTAAATTGATCATTGGTGCTCATTAGGTAAAGGCTTATAAATGAAACATAAAGCATGGCATCAAGCATTTTGGGATAGATTAGATTACTTGGACGCTTTGTCGTCTCTATTTTTGTGTCAAATTTTGTCAAAATATAGAAAATTGAGCTACATTAACATGGGTAATAGATTCGTGTCATTCTGAGCTCTAAATCAAAAGTTAAGGACGATTTAGTGTAGACATGTCAAGTTGATCAGCAAGTTAATATGATTATTCTAAACTAATCATTGATGCTCAGTGAGTAAAGGCTTATAAATGAAGCATAATGCATGACATTACGCATGTTGGGATAGATTGAATTACTTAGATGCTTTGTCGTATATAGTTTTGTTTCAAAGTTTATCAAAATAATGAAAATTGAACTAGCTTAGTGTGGGCATTGGATTCGTGTCATTCTGAGCTATAAATCAAAAGTTACAGACACTTTAGTGTGGACATGTCAAGTTTATCGGCCAGTTAAAGTGATTATTCTAAACTGATCATTGTTGCTCATTGAGTACATGCTTATAAATGAAGCATAATGCATAGCATCACGCAGTTTGGGATAGATTGGATTACTTGGACGCTTTGTCGTATCTAGTTCTATCTTAAATTTTTTCAAAATATAGAAAATTGAGCTCGCTTAACGTGGGCATTTGATTCGTGTGTTTCAGAGCTCTAAATCAAAAGTTATGGACGATTTAGTGCGAACATGTCAATTTGATTGGCTTGTTAAAATGATCATTCTAAATTGATCATTGGTGCTCATTGAGTAAAGGCTTATAATGAATCATAAAGCATGGCATCACATAGTTTGGGATATATTGGATTATTTGGACACTTTCTCATCTCTATTTCTGTCTTAAAATTTGTTACAATACAGAAAATTGAGCTAAGTTAACGTGGACATTTCATTCGTGTCATTCTGAGCTCTCAATCAAAAGTTACTGACGATTTAGTGCGGATATGTTTAGTGTAGTGGCCAGTTAAAGTGATCATTCTAAACAGATCATTGGTGCTCATTGAGTAAAGGTTTATAAATGAACCATAATGCATGGTATCACGCAGTTTGGGATAGATTTAATTACTTGAACGGTTTTTTATATGTAGTATTGTTTCAAATTTTGTCACAAAATAGAAAATTGAACTTGCTTAATGTGAGCATTGGATTCGTGTCATTCGGAGCTATAAATCAAAAGTAATGGACGATTTAGTGTGGACATAGCAAGTTGATCTGCCAGTTAAAGTGATCATTATAAATCATTGGTGCTCATTGAGTAAAGGCTTATAAATGAAGCATAATGCATGGCATCACACAATTTTGGATAAATTGGATTACTTGGACGCTTTGTTATATCTATTTATGTCTCAAGTTTTGTTACAATATAGAAAATTGAGCTAGCTTAACGTTGGCATTGGATTCGTGTGTTTCTGAACTTTAAATTGAAAAATACACACGATTTGCGTAGACATGTCAAATTGATCGGCCAGTTAAAGTGATCATTCTAAACTGATCATTGGTGCTCATTAAGTAAAGCTTTATAAATGAAGCATAAAACATGGCGTGAAATAGTTTGGATAGATTTTATTACTCTGGTGCTTTTTCATCTCTATTTCTGTCTTAAAATTTGTTAGAATATAGAAAATTGATCTAGCTTAACGTGGGCATTTGATTTGTCTGTTTCTGAGCTGTAAATCAACAATTACGAACGATTTAGTGTGAACATGTCAATTTGATCGGCCTGTTAAAATGATCATTGTAAATTGATATGTGCTGCTCATTAAGTAAAGGTTTATAAATGAAGCATAAATCATGGCATCAAGCATTTTGGAAGATATTGGATTACTTGGACCCTTTTTCGTCTTTATTTATATCTCAAATTTTGTTACAATATAGAAAATTGAGCTAGATTAACGTGGGTAATAGATTTGTGTCATTCTAAGCTCTCAATCAAAAGTTACAGATGATTTAGTGTGGATATGTTAATTTGAGTGGCAAGTTAAAGTGATCATTCTAAATAGATCATTTGTCGTCATTAAGTAAAGGCTTATAAATGAAGCACAAAGCATGGCATCAAGTAGTTTGGATAGATTGGATTACTTGGACCCTTTGTCGTCTCTATTTTTGTCTTAAATTTTGTCAAAATATAATAAATTGAGCTTGCTTAACATGGGCATTTGATTCATGTCATTCTGAGCCCTAAATCAAAAGTTACAGATGATTTAGTGTGTACATGTCAAGTTGATCGGCACCTTAATATAATTACTCTAAACTGATAATTGGTGCTCATTGAGTAAAGGATTATAAATAAAGCATAATGCATGGCATAACGCAGTTTGAATAGATTGGGTTATTTAGACGCTTTGTCGTATATAGTTTTGTCCAAATTTTGCGACAATATAGAAAATTGAACTACCTTAACGTGGGCATTGGATTCGTGTCATTATGAGCTCTAAATCAAAAGTTATGGGCCATTTAGTGCGCAAATGTCAAGTTGATCAGCCAGTGAAAGTGATCATTCTAAACTGATCATTGGTGCTGATTGAGTAAAGGCTTATAAATGAAGCACAATGCATAGCATTACACAGTTTTGGACAAATTGGATTACTTGGACACTTTTTTGTACTATTTCTGACTCAAATTTTGTTACATTATAGAAAATTGAGCTAGCTTAACGTGGGCACTTGATTCGTGTGTTTCTGAGCAATAAATAAACTGTTACGTACGATTTAGTGCGGATATGTCAAGTTGATCGGCCAGTTAAAATTACCATTCTAAACTGATCATTGGTGCTTATTAAGTAAAGGCTTATAAATGAAGTATAAAGCATGGCATCACACAACTTGGGATAGATTGGATTACTTGGACGCTTTGTCATCTCTATTCCTGTTACAAATTTTGTCAAAATAAAGAAAATTTAGCAATCTTAACGTGGGCATTGGATTCGTGTCATTTTGAGTTACGGACGATTTGGTGCGGATATGTCAAGTTGATCAGACAGTTAATGTGATCATTCTAAGCTGATCATTGGTGCTCATTGAGTAAATGCTTCTAAATGAAGCATAATGCATAGCATCACACAGTTTTGGATAGATTGGATTACTTGGACGTTTTTTCATATCTATTTCTGTCTCATATTTTCTTTCAATATAGAAAATTGAGCTAGCTTAACGTTTGCATTGGATTCCGGCGTTTCTGAACTCTAAATCGATAAATAGACACCATTTAGCGCGTACATGTCAAGTTGATCGGCCAGTTAAATTGATTAATCTAAACTGATCATTAATTCGTGTCAAATTTTGTCAAAATATAGAAAATTGAGCTACATTAACATGGGTAATAGATTCGTGTCATTCTGAGCTCTAAATCAAAAGTTATGGACGATTTAGTGTGGACATGTCAAGTTGATCAGCCAATTAATATGATTATACTAAACTGATCATTGGTACTCATTGAGTAAAGGCTTATAAATGAAGCATAATGCATGGCATAACGCAGGTTGGGATAGATTGAATTACTTAGATGCTTTGTCGTATATAGTTTTGTATCAAAGTTTGTCACAATATAGAAAATTGAACTAGCTTAGTGTGGGCATTGGATTCGTGTCATTCTGAGCTATAAATCAAAAGTTACAGACGATTTAGTGCGGGCATGTCAAGTGTATCGGCCAGTTAAAGTGATCATTCTAAACTGATCATTGGTGCTCATTGTGTAAAGGCTCTAAATGAAGCATAATCCATTGCATCACACAGTTTTTGGTAGATTGGATTACTTTGGCGCTTTTCGTATCTAATCTGTCTCAAATTTTGTTACAATATAGAAAATTGAGCTAGCTTAAAGTGGGCATTGGATTTGTGTGTTTCTGAGCTCTAATTCAAATGTTAAAGACGATTTAGTGCTGATATGTCAAGTTGATCGACCAGTTAAAGTGATCATTCAAAAGTGATCATTGGTGCTCATTGAGTAAAGGCTTATATAAATGAAGCATAATGCATGACATCAAACAATTTTGGATATATTGGATTACTTGGACGCTTTGTTGCATCTCTATTTCTGTATCAAATTTTGTTACAATATAGAAAATTGAGGTAGCTTAAGATGGGCATTAAATACGTGTGTTTCTGAGCTCTAATTCAAAAGTTATAGACGATTTAGTGCGGAGATGTCAAGTTGATCGGCAAGTTAAACTGATCATTCTAAACAAATCATTGGTGCTCATTGAGTAAAGGCTTATAAATGAAGCATAATGCATTGCATCATGCAGTTTGTGATAGATTGGATTACTTGGACGCTTTTTCGTATCTATTTCTATCTCAAATTTTGTGACAATAATTGAACTAGCTTAACGTGGGCATTGGAACGTGTGTTTCTGAGCTCTAAATCAAAAGTTACACACGATTTAGTGCGGACATGTCAAGTTGATCAGCTAGTTAAAGTGATCATTCTAAATAGATCATTGGTGCTCCATATTAAAATCTTATAAATGAAGCATAAAGCATGGCATTAAGTTGTTTGGATTAATTGGATTATTGCACCCTTTGTCGCCTATATTTCGGTCTCAAATTTTGTCAAAATATAAAAAATTGAGGTAGCTAAATGTGGGCATTTGAATCGTGTGTTTTTGAGCTCTAAATAACAGTTATAAACGATTTAATGTGGACATGTCAATTTGATCAGCCTGTTAAAATTATCATTCTAAATTTATCATTGATGCTCATTAGGTAAAGGCTTATAAATGAAGCATAAAGCATGGCATCAAGCATTTTGAGATAGATTAAATTACTTGGACGCTTTGTCATCTCTATTTTTGTGTCAAATTTTGTCAAAATATAGCAATATGAGCTACATTAACATGGGTAATAGGTTCGTGTCATTCTGAGCTCTAAATCAAAAGTTAAGGACGATTTAGTGTGGACATGTCAAGTTGATCAGCCAGTTAATATGATTCTACTAAACTGATCATTGGTGCTCATTGAGCAAAGGCTTATAAATGAAGCATAATGCATGGCATAACTGAGGTTGTGATAGATTGAATTACTTAGATGCTTTGTCGTATATAGTTTTGTCTCAAAGTTTGCCACAATATAGAAAATTGAACTAGCTTAGTGTGGGCATTGGATTCGTGTCATTCTGAGCAATAAATCAAAAGTTACGGACAATTTAGTGCGGGCATGTCAAGTGTATCGGCCAGTGAAAGTGATCATTCTAAACTGATCATTGGTGCTCAATCAGTAAAGGCTGTAAATGAAGCATAATCCATTGCATCACACAGTTTTTGATAGATTGGATTACTTGGACATTTTGTCGTATCTATTTCTGTCTCAAATTTTGTTACAATATAGAACATTAAGGTAGCTTAACGTGGGCATTGGATTCGTGTCTTTCTGAGCTATAAATCAAAAGTTACAAACGCTTTCGTGTGGACATGTCAAGTTTATCGGCCAGTTAAAGTGATTATTCTAAACTAATCATTGTTGCTCATTGAGTATATGCTTATAAATGAAGCATAATGCTTGGCATCTCGCAGTTTGGGATGGATTGGATTACTTGGACGCTTTGTCGTATCTAGTTCTGTCTCAATTTTTGTCAAAATATAAAAAATTGAGCTAGCTTAACGTGGGTGTTTGATTCGTGTGTTTCTGAGCTCTAAATCAAAAGTTACGGACG
Organism: Pugionium cornutum; assembly: GCA_018901935.1. Lineage (NCBI taxonomy): Eukaryota > Viridiplantae > Streptophyta > Magnoliopsida > Brassicales > Brassicaceae > Pugionium > Pugionium cornutum. The sequence continues at coordinate 11,994,808 of JAENJI010000013.1, forward strand.
ATTTAGTGCGGACATGTCAATTTGATCGGCCTGTTAATATGATCATTCTAAGTTGATCATTGGTGCTCATTAAGTAAAGGCTTATAAATGAAGCATAAAGCATGGCATCAAATAGTTTGGATTGATTGGATTACTTGGACGCTTTGTCGTCTCTATTTATGTCTCAAATTTTGTCAAAATATAGAAAATTGAGCTTGCTTAACGTGGGCATTTGATTCGTGTGTTTCCGAGCTCTAAATCGAAAGTTACGGACGATTTAGTGCGAACATGTCAATTTGATTGGCATGTTAAAATGATCATTCTAAATTGATTATTGGTGCTCACTGAGTAAAGGCTTATAATGAAGCATTTTGCATGGCATCATGTAGTTTGGGATAGATTGGATTATTTGGACACTTTGCCGTCTCTATTTTTGTCTCAAATTTTGTTACAATATAGAAAATTGAGCTAGGTTAATGTGGGCATTTGATTAGTGTCAATCTGAGCTCTCAATCATAAGTTACGGACGATTTAGTGCGTATATATCAAGTGTATTGGCCAGTTAAATTGATCATTCTAAACAGATCATTGGTGCTCATTGAGTAAAGGTTTAGAAATGAACCATAATGCATGGCATCACGCAGTTTGGGATAGATTGAATTACTTGAACGGTTTTTCGTATCTAGTTCTGTTTCAAATTTTTTCACAAAATAGAAAATTGAACTAGCTTAGTGTGAGCATTGGATTCGTGTCATTATGAGTTATAAATCAAAAGTTATGGACGATTTAGTGGGGACATGTTAAGTTGATCGGCCAGTTAAAGTGATCATTATAAACTGATCATTGGTGCTCATTGAGCAAAGGCTTATAAATGAAGCATAATGCATGGCATCACACAGTTTTGGATAGATTTGATGACTTGGATGCTTTGTCGATTGTATTTATGTCTCAAATTTTGGTACTATATAGAAAATTGGCTAGCTTAACGTGGGCATTGGATTCATGTGTTTCTGAGCTCTAAATGAAAAGTTACAGATGATTTAGTGTGGACATGTCAAATTGATCGGCCAGTTAAAAGTGATCATTCTAAAATGATCATTGGTGCTAATTGAGTAAATGCTTATAAATGAAGCATAAAGCATGGCATCAAACAATTTGCGATAGATTGGATTACTTGGACGTTTTGTCGTCTCTACTTCTGTCTCAAATTTTATCAAAATATATAGACTATTTATCTAGTTTAACGAGGGCATTGGATTCATGTCATTCTGAGCTCAAAATCCAAAGTTACGAACGATTTACTGTAGACATGTTAAGTTGATCGGCCAGTTAATATGATTATTCTCAACTGATCATTGGTGCTCATTGAGTAAAGGCTTTTAAATGTAGCATAATACATGGCATCAAAAAGTTTTGGATTGATTGAATTACTTGGATGCTTTGTCGTATCTATTTTAGTCTCAAAAGCTAGATTAACGGGGAAATTGGATTCATGTCATTCTGAGCTCTAAATCAAAAGTTACGGACGATTTAATGCTGACATGTTAGGTTCAGTGGCCAGTTAAAGTGGTCATTGTAAATAGATCATTGGAGCTCATTAAGTAAAGGCTCATAAATGAAGCACAAAACATGCATCAAGTAGTTTGGATAGATTGTATTACTTGAACGCTTTGTCGTCTCTATTTCTGTGTTAAAATTTGTCAAAATATCGAAAATTGAGGTAGCTTAACGTGGGCATTTGATTCGTGTGTTTCGGAGCTCTAAATCGAAAGTTACGGACGATTTAGTGCGAACATGTCAATTTGATCGGCTTGTTAAAATGATCATTCTAAATTGAACATTGGTGGTCATTAAGTAAAGGCTTATAAATAAAGCATAAAGCATGGCATCAACCATTTTGGGATAGATTGGATTATTTGGACACTTTGTCTTCTCTACTTCTGTCTCAAATTGTGTTACAATATAGAAAATTGAGCTAGCTTAACGTTGGCATTGGATTCGTGTCATTCTGAGCTCTCAATCAAAAGTTACGGACGATTTTGTGCGGATATGTCAAGTTGAGTGGCCAATTAAATTGATGATTCTAAACATATCATTGGTGGTTATTGAGTAAAGGTTTATAAATTAACAATAATGCATGGCATCACGTAGTTTGGGGTAGATTGAACTACTTGGACGGATTTTCGTATCTAGTTCTGTTTCAAATTTTCTCACAAAATAGAAAATTGAACTAGCTTAACGTAAGCATTGGATTCGTGTCATTCTGAGCTATAAATCAAAAGTTACGGACGATTTAGTGCGGATATGTCAAGTTGATCGGCCTGTTAAACTGATCATTATAAACTGATCATTGGTGCTCATTGAGTAAAGGCTTATAAATTAAGCATGATGCATGGCATCACACAGTTTTGGATAGATTGGATTACTTGGACGCTAGGTCATATCTATTTATGTCTCAAATTTTGTTACAATATTGAAAATTGAGCTAGCTTACCGTTGGCATTGGATTCGTGTGTTTTTGAGCTTTAAATCAAAAAATACACACGATTTAGTGCAGACATGTCAATGTGATCACCAAGTTAAAGAGATCATTCTAAGCTGATCATTGGTGCTCATTAAGTAAAGGTTCATAAATGAAGCATAAAGCATGGAATGAAGTAGTTTGGATAGATTTGATTACTTGGACGCTTTGTCCTCTCTATTTCTGTCTTAAAATTTGTTAGAATATAGAAAATTGATCTAGTTTAACGTGGGCATTTGATTTGTTTGTTTCTGAGCTCTAAATCAACAATTATGAATGATTTAGTGCGATCATGTCAATTTTGATCGGCCTGTTAAAGTGATCGTTCTAAATTGATCATTGCTACTCATTAAGTAAAGGCTTATAAATGAATCATAAAGCATAGCATCAAGCATTTTGAAAGAGATTGGATTACTTGGACACTTTTCCGTCTCTATTTCTATCTCAAATTTTGTTACAATATAGAAAATTTAGCTAGATTAACGTGGGCATTGGATTTATGTCATTCTGAGCTCTCAATCAAAAGTTGCAGATGATTTAGTGTGGATATGCCAAGTTGAGTTGCAAGTTAAAGTGATCTTTCCAAATAGATCATTTGTGGTCAGTACGTAAAGGCTTATAAACGAAGCACAAGGAATGGCATCAAGTAGTTTGGATACATTGGATTACTTGGACCCTTTGTCGTCTTTATTTTTTGTCTCAAATTTTGTCAAAATATAATAAATTGAGCTTGCTTAACGTGGGTATTGGATTCATGTCATTCTGAGCTCTAAATCAAAAGTTACGGATGATTTAGTGTGGACATGTCAAGTTGATCGGCCCATTAATATGATTATTCTAAACTGATAATTGGTGCTCATTGAGTAAAGGCTTATAAATAAAGCATAATTCATGGCATAACGCAGTTTGGAATAGATTGGGTTATTTAGACGTATATATTTTTGTCTCAAATTTTGCCACATTATAGAAAATTGAACTAGCTTAACGTGGGCATTAGATTCGTGTCATTATGAGCTCTAAATCAAAAGATACGGGCCATTTAGTGCGCAAATGTCAAGTTGATCGGGCAGTGAAAGTGATCATTCTAAACAGATCATTGGTGCTCATTTAGTGAAGGTTTATAAATGAAGCATAATGCATGGCATCACGCATTTTGGGATAGATTGAATTACTTGGACGGTTTTTCGTATCTAGTTCTGTTTCAAATTTTGTCACAAAATAGAAAATTGAACTGGCTTAATGTGAGCATTGGTTTCGTGTCAATCTAAGCTATAAATCAAAAGTTACGAATGATTTAGTGCGGACATGTCAAGTTGATCATTCAGTTAAAGTGATCATTATAAAATGATAATTGGTGCTCATTGAGTAAAGGCTTATAAATGAAGCATAATGCATGGCATCACACTATTTTGGATAGATTGGATTACTTGTACGCTTTGTCATATCTATTTATGTCTCAAATTTTGTTACAAAATATAAATTTGAGCTAGCTTAACGTTGGCATTGGATTCGCGTATTTCTTAGCTTTAAATCGAAAAATACAGACGATTTAGTGCGCACATGTCAAGGTGATTGGCAAGTTAAAGTGATCATTCTAAATTGATCATTGTTGCTCATTAAGTAAAGCTTTATAAATGAAGCATAAAGCATGGCATGAAGTAGTTTGGATAGATTGGATTACTTGAATGCTTTGTCGTCTCTATTTCTGTCTTAAAATATTTCAGAATATAGAAAATTGATCTAGCTTAATGTGAGCATTGGATTTGTGTCATTTTGAGCTATAAATCAGAAGTTACGGACGATTTAGTGTGGACATCTCATTGAGTAAAGGCTCATAAATGAAGCACAAAGCATGGCATCAAGTAGTTGGATAGATTGGATTACTTGGACACTTTGTCGTCTCTATTTCTATCTCAAATTTTTTCAAAATAAAAAAATTGAGCTTGCTTTACGTGGGCATTGGATTCATGTCATTCGGCGCTCTAAATCAAAAGTTACGGATGATTTAGTGTGGACATGTCAAGTTGATCGCCCCATTAATATGATTATTCTATAATTATCATTGGTGCTCATTGAGTAAAGGCTTATAAATAAAACATAATGCATGGCATAATGGAGTTTGGGATAGACTGAATTATTTAGATCCTTTGTCGTATATGGTTTTGTCTAAAATGTTGCCACAATATAGAAAACTGAAGTATCTTAACGTGGGCATTGGATTTGTGTAATTATGAGCTCTAAATCAAAAATTGCGGGTGATTTAGTGAATACATGTCAAGTTGATCGGCAAGTGAAAGTGATCATTCTAAACTAATCATTGGTGCTGATTAAGTAAAGGCTTATAAATGAAGCACAATGCATACCATCACAAAGTTTTGGACAGATTGGATTACTTGGACACTTTTTATCGTACCTATTTTGTCTAAAATTTTGTTGCAATATAGAAAATTGAGCTAGGTTAACGTGGGCACTGGATTCGTGTTTTTCTTAGCTCTAAATCAAAAGTTACGCACGATTTAGTGCATATATGTCAAGTTGATCTGCCAGTTAAAGTGATCATTGTAAACTGATCGTTGGTGCTTATTAAGTAAAGGATTATAAATTAAGCATAAAGCATGGCATCACACAGTTTTGGATAGATTGGATTCCTTGGACGCTTTTTCATATCTATTTATGTCTCCAATTTTTTCAAAATATCGAAAATTGAGCTAGCTTAACGTGGGCATCTGATTCGTGTATTTCGGAGCTCTAAATCAAAAGTTACGGACGATTTAGTGCGAACATGTCAATTTGATCGGCTTGTTAAAATGATCATTCTAAATTGAACATTGGTGGTCATTAAGTAAAGGGTTATAAATAAAGCATAAAGCATGGCATCAACCATTTTGGGATAGATTGGATTATTTGGACACTTTGTCTTCTATACTTCTGTCTCAAATTTTGTTACAATATAGAAAATTGAGCTAGCTTAACGTTGGCATTGGATTCGTGTCATTCTGAGCTCTCAACCAAAAGTTACGGACGATTTTGTGCGGATATGTCAAGTTGAGTGGCCAATTAAATTGATGATTCTAAACATATCATGGTGGTCATTGAGTAAAGGTTTATAAATGAACCATAATGCATGGCATCACGTAGTTTGGGATAGATTGAACTACTTGCACGGTTGTTCATATCTAGTTTTGTTTCAAATTTTGTCACAAAATAGAAAATTGAACTAGCTTAACGTAAGCATTGGATTCATGTCATTCTGAGCTATAAATCAAATGTTACGGGCGATTTAGTGCGGATAGGTCAAGTTGATCGGCCTGTTAAACTGATCATTATAAACTGATCATTGGTGCTCATTGAGTAAAGGCTTATAAATGAAGCATGATGCATGGCATATCTATTTATGTCTCAAATTTTGTTACAATATTGAAAATTGAGCTAGCTTACCGTTGGCATTGGATTCGTGGGTTTCGGAGCTCTGAATCGAAAAATACACACGATTTAGGGTGGACATATCAAGTTGATTGGCAAGTTAAAGTGATCATTCTAAACTGATCATTGGTGGTCATTAACTAAAGCTTTATAAATGATGCATAAAGCATGGCATGAAGTAGTTTGGATAGATTGGATTACTTGGATGCTTTGTCGTCTCTATTTCAATCTTAAAATTTGTCAAAATATAGAAAACTGATCTAGATTAACGTGGCCATTTGATTCGTCCGTTTCGGAGCTCTAAATCAAAAATTACGAATGATTTAGTGCAAACATGTCAATTTGATCGGCCTGTTAAAATGATCATTCCAAATTGATCATTGGTGCTCATTAAATAAAGGCCTTAAAATGAAGGATAAAGCGTTGCATCAAGCATTTTGGGAGAGATTGGATTACTTGGAGACTTTTGGGTCTCTATTTAGGTGTGAAATTTTGCTACAATATAAAAAATTGAGCTAGCTTAATGTGGGCATTGGATTTGTGACATTCAGAGCTATCATTCAAAAGTTACAGATGATTTAGTGCGGATATGTCATGTTGAGTGGCAAGTTAAAGTGATCAATCTAAATAGATCATTGGTGCTCATTGAGTAAAGGTTTATAAATGAATCATAATGCTTGACATCATGCAGTTTGGGATATATTGAATTACTTGGACGGTTTATCGTACCTAGTTCAGTTTCAAATTTTTTCACAATATAGAAAATTGAACTAGCTTAAAGTGAGCATTGGATTCGTGTCATTATGAGATATAAATCAAAAGTTACGAACCATTTAGTGCGGATATGTCAAGTTGATCGGCCAGTTAAATTGATCATTAAAAACTGATCATTGGTGCTCATTGAGTAAAGGCTTATAAATGAAGAATAAGGGATGACATCACACAGTTTTTGATAGATTGGATTACTTGGACGCTTTGTCATATCTTTTTTTGTCTCCAATTTGTTCCAATATAGAAAATTGAGCTAGATTAACGTTGGCATTGGATTCTTGTATTTCTGAGCTCTAAATCGAAAAGTTACGGACGATTTAGTGCAGACATGTCAAATTGATCGGCCAGTTAAAATGATTATTCTAAACTGATTGTTGGTGCTCATTGAGTAAATGCTTATAAATGAAGCATAAAGCATGGCATCACACATTTTTCGATAGATTGGATTACTTGGACGCTTTGTTGTCTCTACTTCTGTCTCAAATTTTTTCAATATATATAGAAAAATTATATTGCTTAACGTGGGCATTGGATTCGTGTCATTCTGAGCTCTAACTCAAAAGTTACGGACGATTTAGTGCGGACATGTCAAGTTGAGTGGCAAGTTAAAGTGATCATTCAAAACAGATCATTGGTGCTCAATTACTAAAGGCTTATAAATGAAGTATAAAGCATGGCATCAAGTAGTTTAGATAGATTGGATTACTTGGACGCTTTGTCGTCTCTATTTCTATCTCAAGCTTTGCCAAAATATAGAAAATTGAGCTTGCTTAACGTGGGCATTCGATTCGTGTTATCCCTAGTGGTAAATTAAATGTTACGGTCGATTTAGTGTGGACATGTCAAATTTTGTCACAATATAGAAAATTGAGGTACCTTAACGTGGGCATTGTATTCATGTGTCTCTGAGCTCTAAATCAAAAGTACAGACGATTTACTGCAGACATATCAAGTTGATCGGCGAGTTAAAGGATCATTCTAAACTGATATTTTGTGCATATTAAGTAAAGGCTTATAAATGAGGCATAACGCATAGCATCACGCAATTTGGGATACATTGGATTACTTGAACGCTTTTTCATATCTTATTCTGTTTCAAATTTATTCACAATATTAAAATTGAACTAGGTTAATGTGGGCATTGGATTCGTGTCATTCCGAGCTATAAATCAAAAGTTATGGAAGATTTGGAGCAAACATGACATGTTGATCGACCAGTTAAAATGATCATTCTAAACTGATCATTGGTGCTCATTGAGTAAAAGCTTAAAAATGAAAAATAATGCATGACATCACGCAGTTTGGGATGCATTAGATTATTTCTATGCTTTATCGTATCTATTTTTGTCAAAACTTTTGTCACAATATAGAAAATTGAACTAGATTAATGTGGGCATTGGATTCGTGTCATTCTGAGCTACAAATCAAAAATTATGGACGATGTAGTGCAGACATGTCAAGTTTATCGACCAGTTAAAATGATCATTCTAAACTGATCGATGGTTCTCATTGAGTAAAAGCTTATAAATGAAGAATAATGCATGGCATCACGCAGTTTGGGATGGACTGGGCAACTTGGACGCTTTGTCGTATCTATTTATTTATCAAATTTTGTCACAATATAGAAAATTGAGGTACCTTAACGTGGGCATTGTATTCATGTGTTTCTGAGCTCTAAATCAAAAGTACAGACGATTTAGTGCGAATATATCAAGTTGATCGGCGAGTTAGAAGGATCATTCTGAACTGATCTTTGGTGTATATTAAGTAAAGGCTTATAAATGAGGCATAAAGAATAGCAACCTGCAATTTGGGATATATTGTATTACTTGGACGCTTTTTCATATCTTGTTCTGTTTCAAATTTATTCACAATATTGAAAATTGAACTAGCTTAATGTGGGCATTGGATTCGTGTCATTCTGAGCTATAAATCAAAAGTTATGGAAGATTTGGAGCAAACATGACAAGTTGATCGGCCACTTAAAATGATCATTCTAAACTGATCATTGGTGCTCATTGAGTAAAAGCTTAAAAATGAAAAATCATGCATGATATCACGCAGTTTCGGATGGATTGGATTACTTATTCATTTCTCAAATTTTGTCACAATATAGAGAATTGAGCTAGCTGAACATGGGCATTTGATTCGTGTCATTTTGAGCTCTAAATAAAAACTTACTTACTATTTAGGGCGAACATTTCAAGTTTATTGGCCAGTTAAAGTGATCATTCTAAACTGATCATTGGTGCTCATTGAGTAAAGGCTTGTACATGAAGCATAATGCATGGCTTCACACATTTTAGGATAGATTGGATTACTTGGACTCTTTGTCGTATCTAGTTCAGTCTCAAATTTATGCACAATATAGAAAATTAAACTAGCTTAATGTGGGCAATTGATTCGGTCATTCTGACCTATCAATCAAATGTTATGGATGATATAGTTCGGACATGTGAACTTGATCAGCTAGTTAAAATAATCATTCTAGACTGATCGTTGGTGCATGGCATCACGTAATTTGGGATGGACTGGATTACTTGGACGCTTTGTCATATCTATTTCTATCTCAAATTTTGTTTCTTTTTAGAAAATTGAGCTAGCTAAACCTGGGCATTGGATTCATTTGTTTCGGAGCTCTAAATCAAAGTTACGGACGATTTATTATGGACATGTCAAGTTGATCGGCGAGTTAAAAGGATCATTCTAAACTGATCATTGGTGCTCATTAAGTAAAAGCTTATAAATAAAAAATAATGCTTGGCATCACGCAGTTCGGGATTGATGAGGACATCAGGTCGTACATCCAGCCAGGAGACCAGACTGGCCGACCAGGAAGCTTGCCCGAGATAGCAGGACCATCTGGCGCGCCTGCCGGACCAGACAGTACCGCCGGACCCTCGACCTATAGGACCAGACCGGTCAACATCGCCGGCGGAGAGGCCCAAGCTTCCGGCACACTTGTTGGGGACGTGAATGACACCGCCGGTCCCCTGATGACACCGCCGACTCTGGGATCAACTTGGCCGGTCCTGAAGTCATTCCGGCCAGTACCGCGCACAATCCAGCCGGTACAGGCCATCCAGCCGAGTACACGCACACTTCCACTTCTACACAAGAGGACTCGGACCAAATGAGCTACCAGCTCCAGGACATGCACTTAGAGGAAGTATCTACACCAGTGGTACCTCCAGGAGCAATGACAAGAAGCAGATCAAGAGCACTCTTCCACAAATTCAGCTTATGGGTCAACAAGCTTCTAGAGGAAGAGCAGCTAAGGACAATGGGCCAGAAGAGCAAATTAGAGTCCAAAGGCTTCTCAACAACACAAGGAACATCAGAGACTTGGGCTTTAGTGGCAAGAGAGGTCAGGGCCCAAAGATTTTTAACCCTACTCCAAGTCGAAGACTAGGAGCAAGGCGCGTGCATGCCACAAGGACGGCCACCTTCCATTTCTTGGCCATGAGGTAAGTTAAGGTAAGTTTTCAATAAGAATATTTGCCTCTTTCTGTTTTGCAGGGTAGGATCTAGAATATTTACATTTATTGAGTCAAAAACATTTTAGGAATAGGTCCTTTTTCGATTATACACTTTTGTATCTTTTCCTTTTGTGCAGTTTTGTAAACTTTCCTTTTCTTATTTGGGTCGACCCTAGTAGGTCAAGCTGTCGAGCATATTAATAAGGCTCCTTCCAGCATTGTAGTTCGACAACCTTTTGATTATTAATAAAGTAGAACTTTTTCCCTACAAGTTTTCTCTCAAGAGACTTGTGCGCTTAGAACCTAGTTGAGACCAGCCCTCCTAGCTCTAAGTTTGTGATTTATCACGAGGTTCATCACCCCTCGTGTGGTTCACTTCACCCTTCCATCGTTTACCAACCAGAAAACCCCTATCCAGAAGCCTAAGGTTGAGTTTCTCACCTAATCTTCTACAAACAGCCCACGCGCATACATCCTTGAATCAAGGCTTGTATCATTTTGGTATCAGAGCTTAAAGCTCCTAAACCAGGTTGTTTCTATCCTTTTGCTTGTCTTATTTCTAGTTCTTGCATTAGTTTAAGTCGTATTCAAGAAAAATCAAAAAACAACACCAAACTCCAAACCGAGTGCATCTAGCCTCCTACGTGTATCACTAGGGTTTAGATTCACTTTTGCATTGTCTTGCACGTTTTCCTTTTTGTTTAAATCATATTTCCTTTAATTTTAAGTTAAATTAAAAAGAAAATAAAAAGAAAATAGAAAGAATACTAAAGGAATTCGAATTGGACAGCTAGCACAAGTTGTCTAGGAAGTTTCCTTTTTTTCAAATTTCCTTTCCTTAGGATTTTCCTTTTTGCATTATTTTCGAATCCCATATAAAAAGAAACTCTCCTAATAATTTAGGAGCACCCTAATTATCTTCTTTCTTTGTAGCACACCATGGGAGAAGAGAATAGAGACGCAGCTGAAGCCATGATGGCCATGTTCACCACACTCCAAACACAACTCGCATCCATAGGCGAGAGGTTGGAGCGCGTGGAGAGACCAGTAAGATTCCAGGCCATAAGGCACGTGAGAGCTGAGCCAGATCGTCCTGAGGGTCCTGAGTACCTTAGGACACGGCACGAACAGGAGGAACCCCAGCCAGATGGAGATGAGGACACGCAACCTCATAACTATCACCATAGGCCGAGAGGACCTCCACGGCAACCAGAGGCAGAAGATGATGGCTTTGAGCCATATGGTCTTCACCAGAGACCAAGAATGCCTCCTAGACGTCATGAGGATGGAGATGAACACACCTATAACCGGGTAATTCATCCTGATGTTAAACTAACTCCTCCAAGTTTTGCAGGAAAAGTAGACCCCGAGGCTTACCTAGATTGGGAGAAGCGAATGGATCATATCTTTGATCACTACAACCAACCAGGACCTAGGAGAGTCTCAATGGCAGTAGCACAACTCACGGACAATGCCCTCATCTGGTGGGATCGTGAGGTATCTGACAGAAGGAGGAAGAGAATGAGGCCCGTAGACTCATGGGTCGACATGAAAGACCTCATGCGACAAAGGTATGTTCCACCTTACTTCCATAGGGATTTGCAGCGACGTTTTCTTACTCTTAAGCAGGGTACCAGATCAGTATAGGAGTACTATGAAGAGTTCGAGAGGTTAAGGAACAGATTGGAGCTCAATGATGATGAAGAAGCATTGATGGCGCAATTCTTGGATGGACTCCAAGAAAGGATCAGCTGCAAGGTGGAAGGCAAATCTACAACGACTTCAAGGACTTGTTCCACCTATCTGTGCAAGCTGAACAGCACATCAAACGTAAGAGCCAAGACATCCGCAGCAAGCCTAGGACACCTTGGGCACCAAGCAACATGCCTAAGACAGTAGACAAAGGCAAAAGCGTGGAGATCGAGTCAAGGTTCAAGAGCAAGCCTCCTGAACCCACCCGTGACCAGAGAGAGCCTGGTAAGTCTTCTAACCCTCAAAGATCACGTGACATAACTTGTTTCAAGTGCAGGGGACGTGGACACATCTCAAGGGTGCCCAAACAACGAGTCATGCTGATTACGGAGGCAGGAGAATATGAGTCCCAAGATGAAGAGGACTATGAACCAGAAGGAGAATATGGTGACATTGAGTACCCTGATGTGGGGGAAGTGCTGGTCACTAGACGCATCCTCAGTGCAATGGTGGATCCTTCAGAGACCATCAAAAGGGAGAACATCTTCCACAGCCGTTGCACCATCAAAGGAAAGGTATGTAACCTCATCATAGATGGTGGTTCTTGCACTAACGTTGCTAGTGCGTATATGGTTGATAAGCTAGGTCTAGAGGGGACACGGCATCCTCGACCATATAGACTGAGATGGCTTGATGACAAAGTGGAGCTCAAGATTCATGAGCAAGTCACTGTGCCATTCAGTGTGGGCAAGTACCAAGACCAGGTCATTAATGCGACGTGGTGCCCATGCAAGCTGGCCATCTTCTACTAGGAAGACCATGGCAGTTTGACAAAGAGACCAGGCATGATGGCAGAACCAATCTCTACACCTTCGTGCATGACAAGAGAAAGGTCAGCCTAGCTCCTCTTACACCTGCCCAAGTACATGAGCTACAACTCCAAATGAGTAAGGAAAAGAAACTTGTCAAGTCTAACTTTCTTATTCAACCTAGTCATGTCCGGAGAGCTTTAGCCTCGAAGGACTTAATGTTACTAATGGTTTTCAAGGAAGTGTTGAGTATAGAACAGGGACAGGTAGAGCTACCTCATGAAGTAGCAACACTCCTCAACAAATTCCAGGATGTATTTCCAGAGGAGATACCAGCAGGCTTGCCTCCTTTACGTGGCATAGAACACCAGATTGATCTAGTGCCCGGAGCAGCCCTGCCCAACCGGCCAGCCTACCGGATGAGTCCAGAGGAGTCCAAGGAGCTTGAGAAGCAAGTCAAGGAGCTCCTGGAGAAAGGATATGTTCGAGAGAGCCTCAGTCCATGTGCTGTACCAGTGCTACTAGTGCCCAAGAAGGATGGGACTTGGCGCATGTGCGTGGACTGCCGAGCAATCAACAACATCACAGTCAAGTATAGGCATCCAATACCACGACTGGATGACATGCTAGATGAGCTGAGTGGAGCCACGGTCTTCTCAAAGATAGACCTCAAAAGTGGATACCACCAGGTAAGAATGAAGGAAGGTGATGAGTGGAAGACTGCTTTCAAGACAAAGCAAGGGCTCTACGAGTGGACAGTCATGCCATTCGGCTTGACTAATGCCCCAAGCACCTTCATGCCTTATGAACCAAGTTCTTAGGGCGTACATCAGTAAGTTTGTAGTTGTTTACTTTGATGACATACTTGTTTATAGTAAGTGCCTACGGAACACCTCACACATCTTGAGATGGTCCTTAAAACCCTTGACAAGAAGAGCTTTATGCCAATCTCAAGAAGTGCACCTTTTGTACTGATAAGCTTGTCTTTTTAGGTTTTGTTGTGAGTTCACAGGGCCTACAGGTTGATGAGAGAAGATTCGAGCCATACAAGAATGGCCAACACCAGGAAACATCAGCCAAGTAAGGAGCTTCCACGGACTGGCCAGCTTCTATAGGAGATTCGTGCCCAACTTCAGCAGTATTGCCTCACCACTGACGGCAGTAGTGAAGAAGAACGTGGGATTCAGCTGGGGAGAAGCTCAGGAGAAGGCATTCAGGCCTTGAAGGACAGCCTTACACACGCACCAGTGCTAGTCCTTCCCGACTTCAACAAGACGTTTGAAGTGGAGTGTGATGCCTCTGGAATAGGCATAGGAGCAGTGCTAACTCAAGGAGGGAGACCAGTGGCATACTTCAGTGAGAAGCTAGGTGGTGCCTCACTGAACTACCCCACTTATGACAAGGAGCTTTATGCCCTTGTCCGAGCATTGGAGACTTGGCAGCATTACTTGCTGTCCAAGGAGTTTGTGATCCACACTGATCACGAGACTCTCAAACACCTCAGAGGGCAAACCAATCTCAAGAGGAGACATGCCAGGTGGATGGAGTTCATAGAGACCTTCCGTACATCATCAAGTACAAGAAGGGCAAAGACAATGTGGTAGCCGATGCACTATCAAGGAGGTTTGCCTTGATATCAACCATGGAGGCAAAGGTCCTAGGATTCGAGCACATCAAGGATCTATACAAGGATGATCCTGACCTTGCTGAGAGCTACAAGGAGTGTAGCACAGGGAGTCATGGCAAATTCTACATCCATGAGGGATTCTTGTTCCGAGAAAGAAGGCTGTGCATACCACAAGGATCACTAAGGGAGCTTATCATCCGAGAAGCTCATGGAGGAGGACTCATGGGCCACTTTGGTGTCGACAAGACTCTAGCAGTGGTCAAGGAGCACTTCTACTGGCCACACATCAAGAGGACAGTAGAAGCACATTGTGCAAGATGCATCACTTGCAAGAAGGCAAAGTCCGAGTGCAACCTCACGGGTTGTATCTCCCACTGCCCATACCAACACATCCATGGGTGGACATCTCGATGGATTTTGTTCTAGGTCTGCCCAAGATCAACCACAAAGATGCAATCTTTGTAGTGGTGGACAGATTCTCCAAGATGGCACACTTCATCCCATGTGCCAATGTCAATGATGCCACACAAACAGCTGAGCTGTTCTTCAGGGAGATAGTGCGGCTTCATGGAGTGCCAAGGACCATCGTATCAGACAGGGACACCAAGTTCCTCAGCCATTTCTGGAGGACCCTTTGGAGAAAGCTAGGCACGAAGCTACTCTTCTCAACCACTTGCCATCCTCAAACCGATGGCCAAACTGAAGTTGTCAACAGGACACTATCAACTCTTCTCAGAACAACACTAGGGAAGAACCTAAAGACTTGGGTGGAGTGCCTGCCATTCATTGAGTTCGCCTACAACCGAGCCGTGCACTCAGCAACCAAGAAGACCCCATTTGAAGTGGTATACGGTTTCAACCCTCTCACCCCATTGGAGCAAACACCACTGCCACCAGCTGAGATGACCAACCTCAACGGAGCATCCAAGGCAGAGTTCATAAGGAGATTACACCAGAGGGTAGCACAAAACTTGGAGAAGAGGACCGGACAGTACGTGACTCATGCCAACAAGGGAAGAAAGGAGGTGATCTTTCAACCAGGCGATTGGGTGTGGCTACACCTACGGCAGGAGAGGTTCCCAAACCTAAGGAGTTCCAAGCTAGCACCAAGAGGAGATGGACCATTCAGAGTGCTCGAGAGGATCAACAACAACGCCTACCGGATCGAGCTCCCAGGTGAGTTTAATGTGTCCAATACGTTCAATGTTACTGACTTGGCCCCTTTCCATGCAGATGAACCAGTTTTGAGGACAAAACCTACTGAAGAGGGAGGGAATGATGAGGACATCAGGTCGTACATCCAGCCAGGAGACCAGACTGGCCGACCAGGAAGCTTGCCCGAGACAGCAGGACCATCTGGCGCGCCTGCCGGACCAGACAGTACCGCCGGACCCTCGACCTATAGGACCAGACCGGTCAACATCGCCGGCGGAGAGGCCCAAGCTTCCGGCACACTTGGTGGGGACGTGAATGACACCGCCGGTCCCCCTGATGACACCGCCGACTCTGGGATCAACTTGGCCGGTCCTGAAGTCATTCCGGCCAGTACCGCGCACAATCCAGCCGGTACAGGCCATCCAGCCGAGTACACGCACACTTCCACTTCTACACAAGAGGACTCGGACCAAATGAGCTACCAGCTCCAGGACATGCACTTAGAGGAAGTATCTACACCAGTGGTACCTCCAGGAGCAATGACAAGAAGCAGATCAAGAGCACTCTTCCACAAATTCAGCTTATGGGTCAACAAGCTTCTAGAGGAAGAGCAGCTAAGGACAATGGGCCAGAAGAGCAAATTAGAGTCCAAAGGCTTCTCAACAACACAAGGAGCATCAGAGACTTGGGCTTTAGTGGCAAGAGAGGTCAGGGCCCAAAGGTTTTTAACCCTACTCCAAGTCGAAGACTAGGAGCAAGGCGCGTGCATGCCACAAGGACGGCCACCTTCCATTTCTTGGCCATGAGGTAAGTTAAGGTAAGTTTTCAATAAGATTATTTGCCTCTTTCTGTTTTGCAGGGTAGGATCTAGAATATTTACTTTTATTGAGTCAAAAACATTTTAGGAATAGGTCCTTTTTCGATTTTACACTTTTTATCTTTTCCTTTGTGCACTTTTGTAAGTTTTCCTTTTCTTATTTGGGTCGACCCTAGAAGGTCAAGCTGTCGAGCATATTAATAAGGCTCCTTCCAGCATTGTAGTTCGACAACCTTTTTGATTATTAATAAAGTAGAACTTTTTTCCCTACGAGCTTTCTCTCAAGAGAGACTTGTGCGCTTAGAACCTAGTTGAGACCAGCCCTCCTAGCTCTAAGTTTGTGATTTATCACGAGGTTCATCACCCCTCGTGTGGTTCACTTCACCCTTCCATCGTTTACCAACCAGAAAACCCCTATCCAGAAGCCTAAGGTTGAGTTTCTCACCTAATCTTCTACAAACAGCCCACGCGCATACATCCTTGAATCAAGGCTTGTATCAGGGATGGATTGAATTACTTGTACGATTTGTCATATCTATTTCTATGTCAAATTTTGTCACAATATATAAAATTTAGCTAGCTTAATGTGGGCATTGGATTCATGTCATTCTGAGCTCTAAATCAAAATTTATGGATAATTTAGTGCAGACATGTCAAGTTGATCGGTCAGTTAAAGTGATCATTCTAAACTTAACATTGGTGCTCATTAAGTAAAGGATTATAAATGAAGCATAATGCATGGCATCACACAGTTTTGTATATATTGGATTACTTGTATGATTTTTCATATCTATTTCTATGTCAAATTTTGTCACAATATAGAAAATTTAGCTTGCTTAAGGTGGGCATGGATTCGTGTCCTTCTAAGCTCTAAATCAAAATTTACGGATGATTTAGTGCGGAAATGTCAAGGTTAAGGGCCAGTTATTATGATTATTCTAAACTGATCATTGGTGCTCATCAAATAAAGACTTATAAATGAGGCATAAAGCATGGTATCACACAGTTTTGGATAAATTGGATTAGTTGGATGCTTTGTCGTATCTATTTCTATTTCAAATTTTGTCACAATATAGAAAATTGAACTAGCTTAATGTGGGCATTGGATTCGTTTCATTCTGAGCTATAAATCAAAAGTAATGGACGATTTAGTGCAGAAATGACAAGTTGATCGGCGAGTTAAAATGATTATTATAAACTGATCATAGGTGATCATTGAGTAAAAGCTTATAAATGAAAATAATGCATGGCATCACGCAGTTTGGGATGGATGTGATTACTTGGACGCTTTGTTGTTTCTATTTCTATCTCAAATTTTGTCACAATATAGAAATTTGATCTAGCTTAACGTGGGCATTGGATTCCTATCATTCAGAGCTGTAAAAAACAAAAGTTACGAACGATTTAATGCGGACATGTTAAGTTGAGTGGCAAGTTAAACTGATCATTCTAAATAGATCATTGGTGCTCAATAAGTAAAGGCCTATAAATGAAGCATAAAGCATGGCATCAAGTAGTTTGGATTGATTGGATTACTTGGATGCTTTGTCGTCCCTATTTCTATTTCAAACTTTGTGAAAATATTGAAAATTGAGTTTGCTTAACGTGGGCATTGGATTCGTGTAATTCTGAGCTATAAATCAAAAGTTTCAGACGATTTAGTGCGGACATGTCAAGTATATCGGCCAGTTAAAGTGATCATTCTAAACTGATCATTGGTGCTCATTGAGTCAAGGCTTATAAATGAAACATAACACATGGCATCATGTAGTTGGGATAGATTGGATTACTTGGATGCTTTGTCGTATCTAGTTCTGTCTCAAATTTGTAACAATATAGAAAATTGAGCTAGCTTAACGTGGGCATCTGATTCGTGTATTTCGGAGCTCTAAATCGAAAGTTACGGACGATTTAGTGCGAACATGTCAATTTGATCGGCTTGTTAAAATGATCATTCTAAATTGAACATTGGTGGTCATTAAGTAAAGGGTTATAAATAAAGCATAAAGCATGGCATCAACCATTTTGGGATAGATTGGATTATTTGGACACTTTGTCTTCTCTACTTCTGTCTAAAATTTTGTTACAATATTGAAAATTGAGCTAGCTTAACGTTGGCATTGGATTCGTGTCATTCTGAGCTCTCAATCAAAAGTTACGGACGATTTTGTGCGGATATGTCAAGTTGAGTGGCCAATTAAATTGATGATTCTAAACATATCATGGTGGTCATTGAGTAAAGGTTTATAAATGAACCATAATGCATGGCATCACGTAGTTTGGGATAGATTGAACTACTTGCACGGTTGTTCATATCTAGTTCTGTTTCAAATTTTGTCACAAAATAGAAAATTGAACTAGCTTAACGTAAGCATTGGATTCATGTCATTCTGAGCTATAAATCAAAAGTTACGGGCGATTTAGTGCGGATAGGTCAAGTTGATCGGCTTGTTAAACTGATCATTATAAACTGATCATTGGTGCTCATTGAGTAAAGGCTTATAAATGAAGCATGATGCATGGCATATCTATTTATGTCTCAAATTTTGTTACAATATTGAAAATTGAGCTAGCTTACCGTTGGCATTGGATTCGTGGGTTTCGGAGCTCTGAATAGAAAAATACACACGATTTAGGGTGGACATATCAAGTTGATTGGCAAGTTAAAGTGATCATTCTAAACTGATCATTGGTGGTCATTAACTAAAGCTTTATAAATGATGCATAAAGCATGGCATGAAGTAGTTTGGATAGATTGGATTACTTGGATGCTTTGTCGTCTCTATTTCAATCTTAAAATTTGTCAAAATATAGAAAACTGATCTAGATTAACGTGGCCATTTGATTCGTCCGTTTCGGAGCTCTAAATCAAAAATTACGAATGATTTAGTGCAAACATGTCAATTTGATCGGCCTGTTAAAATGATCATTCCAAATTGATCATTGGTGCTCATTAAATAAAGGCCTTAAAATGAAGGATAAAGCATTGCATCAAGCATTTTGGGAGAGATTGGATTACTTGGAGACTTTTGGGTCTCTATTTAGGTGTGAAATTTTGCTACAATATAAAAAATTGAGCTAGCTTAATGTGGGCATTGGATTTGTGACATTCTGAGCTATCATTCAAAAGTTACAGACGATTTAGTGCGGATATGTCATATTGAGTGGCAAGTTAAAGTGATCAATCTAAATAGATCGTTGGTGCTCATTGAGTAAAGGTTTATAAATGAATCATAATGCTTGACATCATGCAGTTTGGGATATATTGAATTACTTGGACGGTTTATCGTATCTAGTTCAGTTTCAAATTTTGTCACAATATAGAAAATTGAACTAGCTTAAAGTGAGCATTGGATTCGTGTCATTATGAGATATAAATCAAAAGTTACGAACCATTTAGTGCGGATATGTCAAGTTGATCGACCAGTTAAATTGATCATTAAAAGTGATCATTGGTGCTCATTGAGTAAAGGCTTATAAATGAAGAATAAGGGATGACATCACACAGTTTTTGATAGATTGGATTACTTGGACGCTTTGTCATATCTTTTTTTGTCTCCAATTTGTTCCAATATAGAAAATTGAGCTAGATTAACGTTGGCATTGGATTCTTGTATTTCTGAGCTCTAAATCGAAAAGTTACGGACGATTTAGTGCGGACATGTCAAATTGATCGGCCAGTTAAAATGATTATTCTAAACTGATTGTTGGTGCTCATTGAGTAAATGCTTATAAATGAAGCATAAAGCATGGCATCACGCATTTTTCGATAGATTGGATTACTTGGACGCTTTGTTGTCTTTACTTATGTCTCAAATTTTTTCAATATATATAGAAAAATTATATTGCTTAACGTGGGCATTGGATTCGTGTCATTCTGAGCTCTAACTCAAAAGTTACGGACGATTTAGTGCGGACATGTCAAGTTGAGTGGCAAGTTAAAGTGATCATTCAAAACAGATCATTGGTGCTCAATCACTAAAGGCTTATAAATGAAGTATAAAGCATGGCATCAATTAGTTTAGATAGATTGGACTACTTGGACGCTTTGTCGTCTCTATTTCTATCTCAAGCTTTGCCAAAATATAGAAAATTGAGCTTGCTTAACGTGGGCATTCGATTCGTGTTATCCTTAGTGGTAAATTAAATGTTACGGTCGATTTAGTGTGGACATGTCAAATTTTATCACAATATAGAAAATTGAGGTACCTTAACGTGGGCATTGTATTCATGTGTTTCTGAGCTCTAAATCAAAAGTACAGACGATTTACTGCGGACGTATCAAGTTGATCGGCGAGTTAAAGGATCATTCTAAACTGATATTTTGTGCATATTAAGTAAAGGCTTATAAATGAGGCATAACGCATAGCATCACGAAATTTGGGATACATTGGATTACTTGAACGCTTTTTCATATCTTATTCTGTTTCAAATTTATTCACAATATTAAAATTGAACTAGGTTAATGTGGGCATTGGATTCGTGTCATTCTGAGCTATAAATCAAAAGTTATGGAAGATTTGGAGCAAACATGACAAGTTGATCGACCAGTTAAAATGATCATTCTAAACTGATCATTGGTGCTCATTGAGTAAAAGCTTAAAAATGAAAAATAATGCATGACATCACGCAGTTTGGGATGCATTAGATTATTTCTATGCTTTATCGTATCTATTTTTGTCAAAACTTTTGTCACAATATAGAAAATTGAACTAGATTAATGTGGGCATTGAATTCGTGTCATTCTGAGCTACAAATCAAAAATTATGGACGATGTAGTGCAGACATGTCAAGTTTATCGACCAGTTAAAATGATCATTCTAAACTGATCGATGGTTCTCATTGAGTAAAAGCTTATAAATGAAGAACAATGCATGGCATCACGCAGTTTGGGATGGACTGGGCTACTTGGACGCTTTGTCGTATCTATTTATTTATCAAATTTTGTCACAATATAGAAAATTGAGGTACCTTAACGTGGGCATTGTATTCATGTGTTTCTGAGCTCTAAATCAAAAGTACAGACGATTTAGTGCGGATATATCAAGTTGATCGGCGAGTTAGAAGGATCATTCTGAACTGATCTTTGGTGTATATTAAGTAAAGGCTTATAAATGAGGCATAAAGCATAGCATCCTGTAATTTGGGATATATTGTATTACTTGGACGCTTTTTCATATCTTGTTCTGTTTCAAATTTATTCACAATATTGAAAATTGAACTAGCTTAATGTGGGCATTGGATTCGTGTCATTCTGAGCTATAAATCAAAAGTTATGGAAGATTTGGAGCAAACATGACAAGTTGATCGGCCACTTAAAATTATCATTCTAAACTGATCATTGGTGCTCATTGAGTAAAAGCTTAAAAATGAAAAATCATGCATGATATCACGCAGTTTCGGATGGATGGGATTACTTATTCATTTCTCAAATTTTGTCACAATATAGAGAATTGACCTTGCTTAACATGGGCATTCGATTCGTGTCATTCTGAGCTCTAAATAAAAACTTACTTACTATTTAGGGCGAACATTTCAAGTTTATTGGCCAGTTAAAGTGATCATTCTAAACTGATTATTGGTGCTCATTGAGTAAAGGCTTGTACATGAAGCATAATGCATGGCTTCACACATTTTAGGATAGATTGGATTACTTGGACTCTTTGTCGTATCTAGTTCAGTCTCAAATTTTGTCACAATATAGAAAATTAAACT
Source organism: Pugionium cornutum (assembly GCA_018901935.1). Classification (NCBI taxonomy): domain Eukaryota; kingdom Viridiplantae; phylum Streptophyta; class Magnoliopsida; order Brassicales; family Brassicaceae; genus Pugionium; species Pugionium cornutum. The sequence continues at coordinate 12,016,796 of JAENJI010000013.1, forward strand.
AGCTTAATGTGGGCAATTGATTCGGTCATTCTGACCTATCAATCAAATGTTATGGACGATATAGTGCGGACATGTGAACTTGATCAGCTAGTTAAAATAATCATTCTAGACTGATCGTTGGTGCATGGCATCACGTAATTTGGGATGGACTGGATTACTTGGACGCTTTGTCATATCTATTTCTATCTCAAATTTTGTTTCTTTTTAGAAAATTGAGCTAGCTAAACCTGGGCATTGGATTCATTTGTTTCGGAGCTCTAAATCAAAGTTACGGACGATTTATTATGGACATGTCAAGTTGATCGGCGAGTTAAAAGGATCATTCTAAACTGATCATTAGTGCTCATTAAGTAAAAGCTTATAAATAAAAAATAATGCTTGGCATCACGCAGTTCGGGATGGATTGAATTACTTGTACGATTTGTCATATCTATTTCTATGTCAAATTTTGTCACAATATATAAAATTTAGCTAGCTTAATGTGGGCATTGGATTCATGTCATTCTGAGCTCTAAATCAAAATTTATGGATAATTTAGTGCAGACATGTCAAGTTGATCGGTCAGTTAAAGTGATCATTCTAAACTTAACATTGGTGCTCATTAAGTAAAGGATTATAAATGAAGCATAATGCATGGCATCACACAGTTTTGTATATATTGGATTACTTGTATGATTTTTCATATCTATTTCTATGTCAAATTTTGTCACAATATAGAAAATTTAGCTTGCTTAAGGTGGGCATTGGATTCGTGTCCTTCTAAGCTCTAAATCAAAATTTACGGACGATTTAGTGCGGAAATGTCAAGGTTAAGGGCCAGTTATTATGATTATTCTAAACTGATCATTGGTGCTCATTAAATAAAGACTTATAAATGAGGCATAAAGCATGGTATCACACAGTTTTGGATAAATTGGATTAGTTGGATGCTTTGTCGTATCTATTTCTATTTCAAATTTTGTCACAATATAGTAAATTGAACTAGCTTAATGTGGGCATTGGATTAGTTTCATTCTGAGCTATAAATCAAAAGTAATGGACGATTTAGTGCAGAAATGACAAGTTGATCGGCGAGTTAAAATGATTATTATAAACTGATCATAGGTGATCATTGAGTAAAAGCTTATAAATGAAAATAATGCATGTCATCACGCAGTTCGGGATGGATGTGATTACTTGGACGCTTTGTTGTTTCTATTTCTATCTCAAATTTTGTCACAATATAGAAATTTGATCTAGCTTAACGTGGGCATTGGATTCCTATCATTCAGAGCTGTAAAAATCAAAAGTTACGAACGATTTAATGCGGACATGTTAAGTTGAGTGGCAAGTTAAACTGATCATTCAAAATAGATCATTGGTGCTCAATCAGTAAAGGCCTATAAATGAAGCATAAAGCATGGCATCAAGTAGTTTGGATAGATTGGATTACTTGGATGCTTTGTGGTCCCTATTTCTATTTCAAACTTTGTGAAAATATTGAAAATTGAGTTTGCTTAACGTGGGCATTGGATTCGTGTAATTCTGAGCTATAAATCAAAAGTTTTGGACGATTTAGTGCGGACATGTCAAGTATATCGGCCAGTTAAAGTGATCATTCTAAACTGATCATTGGTGCTCATTGAGTCAAGGCTTATAAATGAAACATAACACATGGCATCATGTAGTTGGGATAGATTGGATTACTTGGATGCTTTGTCGTATCTAGTTCTGTCTCAAATTTGTAACAATATAGAAAATTGAACTAGCTTAATGTGGGCATTGGTTTCGTGTCATTATGAGCTACAAATCAAAAGTTATGGACGATTTAGTGTAGACATATAAAGTGTATCGGCGAGTTAAAATGATCATTCTAAACTGATCACTGGTGCTCATTGGGTAAACGCTTATGAATGCAGAATAATGCATGGCATCACGCAGTTTGGGATGGACTGGATTACTTGGACGCTTTGTCGTATCTATTATTTCTCAAAATTTGTCACAATACAGAAAATTGAGCTAGCATAACATGGGCATTGGATTTGTATCATTCTGAGCTCTAAATCAAACGTTTCGGACGATTTAGTGCGGTCATGTCAAGTTGATCGGCCAGTTAAAGTGATCATTCTAAACTGATCATTGGTGCTCATTGAGTCAAGGCTTATAAATGAAACATAACACATGGCATCACGTAGTTGGGATAGATTGGATTACTTGGATGCTTTGTCGTAGCTAGTTCTGTCTCAAATTTGTCACAATATAGAAAATTGAACTAGCTTAATCTGGGCATTGCTTTCGTGTCATTCTGAGCTACAAATCAAAAGTTATAGACAATTTAGTGTAGACATATAAAGTGTATCGGCGAGTTAAAATGATCATTCTAAACTGATCATTGGTGCTCATTGAGTAAACGCTTATAAATGAAGAATAATGCATGGCATCACGCAGTTTGGGATGGACTGGATTACTTGGACGCTTTGTCATATCTATTATTTCTCAAAATTTGTCACAATACAGAAAATTGAGCTAGCATAACATGGGCATTGGATTTGTGTCATTCTGAGCTCTAAATCAAAAGTTTCGGATGATTTAGTGCGGTCATGTCAAGTTGATTGGCCAGTTAAAATGATCATTCTAAACTTATCATTGGTGCTCATTCAGTCAAGGCTTATAAATGAAACATAATGCAAGGAATCACACATTTTGGGATAGATTGGATTACTTGGACGCTTTGTCATATCTAGTTCTATCAAAAATTTTGTCACAATATAGAAAATTGAACTAGCTTAATGTGGGAAATTGATTCTCGTGTTTCTGACCTCTAAATCAAAAGTGACGGACGATTTAGTACGGACATGTCATGTTGATCGGCGAGTTAAAATGATCATTCTAAACTGATCATTGGTTCTCATTAGGCCTGTCAAGCGGGTCGGACCCGCCCCGCATGACCCGCCCCGCGGCGGGTTGATGATTTTTTTCATAATTTTTTTTTACCTGCAAAACCCGCGAATCATTTTTTTTAACCCGCACCCGCCCCGCATTAATCAAGCGGGTTTGCGGGTGACCCGCGACCCGCTTCGTTTTCAAAATTTAGCTTAGATTCAGACCATGATTGAATCTTATGGATGTTATCCACGAAATTTTCTGGTTTCTTGTAAGCTTTATAGCTAATCCGTTGGGAAAGTTCATGTTAATACTGAGAAACCCTTGAATGAGCTTATGTGGATAAATGCTGTAAAATCAAATTTGAAGCAAAATATGGTTTGTATGAATCTCTATGTCTTACTTGATTTATGCAGGGGACAAACAGTCAGTCTCAAAAAGGAACAAAAAGGAAGGAGATGGTTGGAGGTCGCTCACCTTAGGTTGGAGAATGGAGGTCGTGCGGCTGTGGCTGAAAGTGAAAGTGAAGATTAGAAATTAGGTTATTTTCTTTTATACTATTGGTTTGGTTAAATTTGGTTTGGTTAAATTTGGTTTGGTATTAAATTGGTTTAGTATTAAATTGATATTGGTTTATGATTTAATTGGTTTAAATTTTTGGTTAATTAATTTGACCCAAAAATTGCGGGTACCCGCTAACCCGCCAAAAAAAAAACCAAACCCGCACCCGCCCCGCTAAATTAATGGTTCGACCCGCACACACCCCGCATATGTTTTTTTTTCTTTTCCTCGACCCGCACCCGCCCCGCAGCGGGTCAAACGGGGCGGGACCCACGGGTTATGAATCACAATGACAGGCCTAGTTCTCATTCAGTAAAGGCTTATAAATGAGGCATAAAAAATGGCATCACGCAGTTTGGGATAGATTGGATTACTTGGACACTTTTTCGTATCTAGTTTTATTTCAAAGTTTTTCACAACATAGAAAATTGAACTAGCTTAATGTGGGCATTGGATTCCTGTCATTTGAGCTATAAATCAAAATTTATGGACGATTTAGTGCATACATGTCAAGTTGATCAGCCAGTTAAAATGATTATTTTTAACTGATCGGCTGTGCTCATTGAGCAAAAGCTTATAAATAAAGAATAATGCATGGCATCACACAATTTTGGATAGACTGGATTAATTGGATGCTTTGTCATATCTATTTCTGTCTCAAATTTTGTCACAATATTGAAATTTCAGCTAGGTTAACGTGAACACTGGATTCGTGTCATTCGAAGCTCTAAATCAAAAGTTCTGGATGATTTAGTATGCACATGTCATGCTGATCGACCACTTAAAGTGATCATTCTAAACTGATCATTGGTGCTCATTAAGTAAAGACTTATAAATAACGTATAATGCATGGCATCGCATAGTTTAGGATGGATTTGATTACTTGGATGCGTAGTCGTATCTATTTCTGCTTCAAATTTAGTCACAATAATGAAAATTGAACTAGCTTAATGTGGGCATTGGATTCGGGTCATTCTGAGCTATAAATCAAAAGTTATGAACGATATAGTGCAGAAATGTCAAATTGATTTGCCAGTTAAAATGATTATTTTAAATTATCGTTGGTGCTCATTGAGTAAAAGCTTATAAATGAAGAATAATGCATGGCATCACACAGTTTGGATAGACTGGATTAATTGGATGCTTTTTCGTATCTATTTCTGTCTCAAATTTTGTCACAATATAGAAAATTGAGCTAGCTTAACGTGGGCATTGGATTTGTGTCATTCCGAGCTCTAAATCAAAAGTTACGGACGATTTATTGCGGCCATGTCAAGTTGATTGGCCAGTTAAACTGATCATTCTAAACTGATCAATGGTGCCAATTGATTAAAGGCTTATAAATGAAGCATAATGCACGGCATCACACATTTTTGGATAGATTGGATTACTTGGACGCTTTGTCGTGTCTATTTCTGTCTCAAATTTTGTTACACTATGGAAAATTGAGATAGCTTAACGTGGGCATTGGATTCGCGTGTTTTGGAGCTATAAATTAAAAGTTACGGACGATTTAGTGCGGACATGACAAGTAGATCGGCCAGTTAAAGTGATCATTCTAAACTGATCATTGGTGATCATTGAGTAAAGGCTTATAAATGAAGTATAATGCACGGCATCACGCAGTTTGGGATAGATTGGATTACTTGTATGCTTTGTCGTATCTAATTATGTCTCAAATTTTGTCACATTATAAAATTTTGAACTAGCTTAATGTGGGAAATTGATTCGTGTCATTTTGACCTATAAATCAAAAGTTATGGACAATATAGTGGATACATGTCAAGTTGATCGGGTAGTTAAAATGATCATTCTAAACTGATCGTTGGTGCTCATTAAGTAAAAGCTTATTTATGACGAATAATGCATGGCGTCACCCAATTTGGGATGCACTGGATTACTTGGACACTTTGTTGTATCTGTTTCTGTCTCAAATTTTGTTACACTATCGAATATTGAGCTAGCTAAACGTGGGCATTGGATTAGCGTGTTTCTGACCTCTAAATCAAAAGTTACGGACGATTTAGTGCGGACATGTAAAGCTGATCGGCCTGTTAAAGTGATAATTCTAAACTGATCATTGGTGCTCATTGAGTAAAGGCTTATAAATGAACCATTATGCATGGCATCACACAATTTGGGATAGATTGGATTTCTTAGACGCTTTGTCGCATATTGTTCTGTCTCAAATTTTGTCACAATATAGAAAATTAAACTAGCTTAATGTGGGCATTAGATTCGTGTCATTCTGAGCTATAAATCAAAAGTTATGAACGATATCGTGCAGACATGTCAAGTGGATCGGCCAATTAAAATGATTATTTTAAACTGATCATTGGTACTCATTGAGTAAAAGTTTATCAATGAAGAATTATGCATGCCATCACACAGTTTGGGATAGACTAGATTAATTGGACGCTTTGTCGTAACTATTACTGTCTCAAAATTTGTCCCAATATTAAAAATTGAGCTAGGTTAACGTGGGCATTGGATTCGTGTCATTCTGAGCTTTAAATCAAAAGTTACGTATGATTTAGTGCGTACATGTGGAGTTGATTGGCCAGTTAAACTAATCATTCTAAACTGATCATTGTTGTTGATTGAGTAAAGGCTTATAAATGAAGCATAATGAATGGCATCACACAATTTTGGATAGATTGGATTACTAGGACGCTTTGTCGTATCTATTTCTATCTCAAATTTTGTTACACAATAGAAAATTGAGCTAGCTTAACTTGGGCATTGTATTCGTGTGTTTCTAACCTGTAAATCAAAAGTTACGAACAATTTTGTGCGGACGATTTAGTGCGGACATGACAATTTGATCGGCCTGTTGAAATGATCATTCGAAACTGATCAGCTGATTGAGTAAAAGCTTATAAATGAAAAATAATGCATGGCATCATGCAGTTTGGGATGGAATGGATTAATTGGACGCTTTGTCGTATCTATTATTTCCTCAAATTTGTCACAATACAGAAAATTAAGCTAGCATAACGTGGGCATTGGATTCGTGTCATTCTGAGCTCTAAATCAAAAGTTTCGGACGATTTAGTGCGGACATGTCAAGTATATCGGCCAGTTAAAGTGATCATTCTAAACTGATCATTGGTGTTCATTGAGTCAAGGCTTATAAATGAAACATAACACATGGCATCATGTAGTTGGGATAGATTGGATTACTTGGATGCTTTGTCATATCTAGTTCTATCTCAAATTTGTAACAATATAGAAAATTGAACTAGCTTAATGTGGGCATTGGTTTCGTATCATTCTGAGCTAGAAATCAAAAGCTACGGACGATTTAGTGTAGACATATATGAAAGAATATTGAGATTATAGAGGAGAAATGTGAAGAATTGAATCTGAAAACTCAAAGAGAAGTATGAGAAAATGAGAAATAACTTAGACTTATGGAGAAGAATCTCCTAAGAGTATATTATACATTGAGTCTTTACAGCCCTTTTATAGAGGATTTACAATGTGAACACAAAAGAAAACGAATTCAAACTTGTGGATGAGTTTGAATAGAGGAGGAGCCTGTCAACAACCAATGAGAAGAGAGGAGACAGCATGGGCATGACTGTTTGGTGTGGTTGCCAAGACTGTGTGCAGCATGGGCATGACTGTTTGGTGTGGTTGCCAAGACTGTGTGCAACATGGGCATGACTTTTCCACCTTGATTCTTCTCCCAAGGTAGCTATTTAACCATTTCAACCATGTGGTTAATAATAACCCATCCTTTTTCATTTCCCTTGTTATTCAAACTGAATTTTCGTGCTCACACTTGCCTTGTAGGTCAAGATAGGTCTTATTTGATTTTCCTATGTCAATACTCCCCCTCAAGCTAAAGACTTTGGAATCACCCTAAAGTCTTAAGCTTGGGAACCCAAGGCAACACCTCATTAAAAACCTTATTAAGGAAAACCACTTGGGACAAAACCTTAATAAGGGAAAAAGTGTGTGTTGCTCTTGGATTAGGAGACCTTTGATCATGGGTGTGATAAATCAACAAGCCCAAGTTTGCTAAAGATGTTCTTGCAAACTTTGAGACTTGCTGCCTTTGTGAAGATGTCAGCTAGTTGGTCTTCACTCCTTGTATAACATGGCAGAATGGTTCCATCTTGAACTTTCTCCCTAACCTTATGGCAGTCGATCTCTATGTGCTTGGTCCTCTCGTGAAACACTGAGTTTGAAGCTATGTGAATGGCTGCCTGATTATCACAATGGAAGGTAATTGGCCCTGGTTGTGCAATACCGAAATCTTTCAAGAGTGCTTTGAGCCAAGTTACTTCATTTGTCAGCTTCCTCATAGCCCTATATTCTGCTTCAGCACTAGAACATGATACCACCTTCTGCTTCTTAGTCTTCCAAGTGACTAAGTTCCCACCAACGAAGGTGCAATACCCAGTGGTTGATTTCCTATCCACCCTATCACCAGCCCAATCCGCATCACAATACCCGACAATCTCAGTGTTCCCATTCTTGCCCATCCATATACCTTGACCAGGAGATCCTTTGATGTATCTAAGGATCCTTTCTACCATGCTCCAATGATATACAGTAGGCTTTTGCATATGTTGACTTACTTGATTCACAGCAAAACACAAGTCTGGTCGTGTGAGGGTGAGGTAGATCAGCTTCCCAACTAGTCTCCTATACTGAGAAACATCCTTAAATAACTCATCAGCTTTCTCCCCCTTTCCGTTGACCTTGTAGCCATCTTCAAGAGGAGTTTTGGCCGGTTTAGCCCCAAGCTTTCCCGTGTCTGTCAACAGATCAAGAGCATACTTTCTTTGGGATAGAAAGAGCCCTTCTTGAGACCGACACACTTCAATACCCAAGAAGTACTTCAACTCTCCAAGATCCTTGATGTCAAATGATCTGTTTAAGAAGGCCTTTGTGGACTGAATTCCTTCCTTATCATCTCCTGTGATGATAAGGTCATCCACATAAACCAAGACCGCCACGATTCCTTTGGAGTTTTGACGAGTGAACAAAGTATGATCTGAATGGGATTTCCTAAACCCATTATCAGTAAGTGTGGAGCTTAATTTGTGATACCAGGCCCTTGGTGACTGCTTCAACCCATATATTGCCTTCCTAAGTCTTAGAACCTGTCCCTCTTTGCAAAAATCTTCAAGGCCTGGTGGTGGAGTCATATACACTTCCTCTTCAAGTTCTCCTTGTAGGAATGCGTTCTTGACATCCATTTGCCATAAGTCCCAAGTCAGATTCGTAGCTAGTGAAAGAACAACCCTTACAGTGTGTAGCTTAGCCACCGGTGCAAATGTATCAGTATAGTCCTCTCCATATGTCTGAGTGAAACCTCTTGCAACTAGACGTGCCTTGTACCTTTCTATGTCCCCATTGCTCTTATACTTGATGGTGAACACCCACTTGGAACTCACAGCCTTCTTGCCTTTGGGAAGTTCTTGTATATCCCATGTATGATTCCTTTCCATAGCTCCCTTCTCATCTCTTACTGCATCTAACCATTCTTTCTTGCTCTCAGCTTCTTCATAAGTCCTTGGAATCTGACTTTGTTCAATCTTTCCAAGGAATGCTTGATGACTAGATGGCAAGAGGTCAAGGGAACAAACAGCTTGTATGGGATGAGCCACGGCCTGGTTGTTGTAGAATACCCTAGTGTTCCTAAGTCTAGTACTCCTCCTTAAATGCTGAACAGGTGGTGCAGCCTCCTCTACAACCGTTTCCTCTTCCATTTGGTGAATAGGTTCCTCTATACCCACTTCCAAGTCGTCTTGTTCTTGATTTTGGGCCATAGCTTCTTCTTGGATTGGAGTTGGTTCTTGAGTTACCACCCCTTGTTCATTCTCTTGGGTATCTTGTGAACTACTTAAGGTTCTTGTTTCTTCGTGTCTTGAATCCTTTGGCAGATCATTTCCCAAATGATTCAAGAGAAACCTCAAACTCGTAGCCAAATCAGAAGGTGACCTTGAGAGATCCTTCAATCCTTCCCAATCATTTCTGATCATAATAGCTTTGTTCTTCTATGAACTTGACATCTCTAGACACATATGTCCTGTTGTTGCTCGGATCATAGCACTTATAACCCTTTTGTGTTGTCGAATATCCAAGGAACATACACTTGATGCTCTTTGCCTCCAACTTGTTTCTTAGATCACCTGGAACATACACAAAGCACACACACCCAAATACACGTAAATGATCAATGGAAGGTTTAGTTTTATTGAGTACCTCAAATGGGGATATATCTTGCAAGACTTTGGTTGGAATCCGATTGATGAGGTAGCAAGCAACCAAGACTGCATCTCCCCAAAAACTTTTAGGAACATTGGTATGAAACATCATGGATCTTGCTACTTCCATTAAGTGTCGGTTCTTCCTTTCAGCAACTCCATTTTGTTGTGGTGTGTGTGGACAGCTAGTTTGATGTAGTATTCCATGTTTGTTTAGATGAGCTTTGAATCTTTGACTTGTGTATTCCCTCCATTATCTGATCTTAACACTTTGATCTTGGCATTGAATTGATTAGTAACATAATTATGAAAGTTTATAAATGCCTCATAAACCCTATCTTTAGATGGAAGTAATGTAACCCATGTATATTTCGATTTCTCATCTATAAAGGTCACAAAGTATTTATTCCTATCTCTAGACATGTAAGGTGAGGTCCAAACATCGGAATGTACTAAATCAAAGCAATGCTCATAAATTGTAGACGATTTAGGGAAAACAACACGACAATGTTTGCCAAGGATACAAGCCTCACAAACTGAGTGATCATAAGCGACATTAGGAATTATTAAGCTTAAAGCACGAGCATGAGGATGTCCTAATCTAGCATGCCATAAGACATCTTTATTAGCAAAAACACAGGATTTGAAAGCTAAGGAATCCAAATTGCTTGGAGGGTCTTCAAGAACATAGAGCTCATCTTGAGTTACACCACCTCCAAGTATCTTACCACTCTTAATATCCTGAAAGTAAACATTGTTAGGCCCAAATGTAACATTGCAATTGAGGTCTTTAGTAGCCTTTTGACAGAAACTAGATTAGACTTAAATTTAGGTACAAAGAATGCATTAGTTTCTTTGTCAAATAGTCTTAATTTTCCGGTTCCTTCAATTGGAATACCCTTACCATCAGCTATAGTTACTTGTCCTAGACATGGTTCAATGTTCTTTAACAACCTAGCATTGCTAATCATATGGTGAGAAGCACCTGAATCCACTACCAACTTATGATCTGGTTTATCAAGCGATTTATGGGAGTAGAGTGTGATACCGGAGAGTTTTGAGGCATAGGCCTTGATGAGATCCTCCAAGTCACTCTTCTTAACATACTCCATGGATACATTCATAGCTAGCTCCCCTCCTTGGTTGGATGAACTTGCCGGTTCAGTCGCAACCATTTGAGAGATGTTAGCCTTTGAATCCTTGAACCGGTTTGGCTTGAGATGAGGATGAAGTATCCAGCACTTGTCCTTGATGTGGCCATTCCTCTTACAATGCTCACACATCACACTCTTCCTATCCTCTTGCTTAAACACGCTTTTGTTGGCCATGACTAGTTCTCCTTTACCACCAAACAAACCAATGTTGCCTTGCTCCCTTTGAATCCGTGAGCACACCTCTTTGAAATCAGGGAGTTTTGGCTCTCTCAGGATGGACTTAATCACATCCTTAAAGGCTGGATTTAGGTTGAGAAGGAGCCCAAATATCTTGTCTTGTTCCTTCCTTTCATTAAGCACCTTTGGATCCATAGAACTTGGTCTCAACATGTCAAGCTCGGACCATGTTGACTGGAACTTGCCCAGGAATTTTGTGAACTCCATATCCTCTTGGTGTAGATCATTGAGAGCCTTCTTAACCTCATACACACGGCTGAGGTTTGAAACATCCCCATACACCCTCTTGAGAGTGTCCCAAAGAGACTTGGCAGTTTCACAATGTGAATAAGCTTCAAGAATGGATGGGTCCAATGAATTTTGGAGGAATCCAAGGACTGATTGATCTTCTTGGAACCACCTAGCTTCTTCTTTTCTTGTTGCCTCATCCTTCTTCTCCTTTGGATCATCTATAGATGGAGTATTATCCTCCAAGATGTGATTCCAAAGTCCTTTGCCACAAATGGCTGTCTTGATGGTTCTTGACCATAATGTGTAGTTCAAGCCTTTGAGAACTACTGCTATCACCGTAGGTTTCAGGCTGGAACTAATTTGAACTGTATCCTCCATTGTTAGGCTTTGAAGAGCTCAAAGGAAGCAGCTTTTATGGTTGAATGAAACCGTGAGTTTTTAGTCTAAAGACTGAGAGATTTTGACAGAATTTTAGATTAGAAACTGAGAGATTTGAGTAGAAAAGATAAGAGAATGATCTTATGCTCTGATACCATGAAAGAATATTGAGATTATAGAGGAGAAATGTGAAGAATTGAATCTGAAAACTCAAAGAGAAGTATGAGAAAATGAGAAATGACTTAGACTTATGGAGAAGAATCTCCTAAGAGTATATTATACATTGAGTCTTTACAGCCCTTTTATAGAGGATTTACAATGTGAACACAAAAGAAAACGAATTCAAACTTGTGGATGAGTTTGAATAGAGGAGGAGCCTGTCAACAACCAATGAGAAGAGAGGAGACAGCATGGGCATGACTGTTTGGTGTGGTTGCCAAGACTGTGTGCAGCATGGGCATGACTGTTTGGTGTGGTTGCCAAGACTGTGTGCAGCATGGGCATGACTTTTTCACCTTGATTCTTCTCCCAAGGTAGCTATTTAACCATTTCAACCATGTGGTTAATAATAACCCATCCTTTTTCATTTCCCTTGTTATTCAAACTGAATTTTCGTGCTCACACTTGCCTTGTAGGTCAAGATAGGTCTTATTTGATTTTCCTATGTCAATAATATAAAGTGTATCGGCGAGTTAAAATGATCATTCTAAACTGATCACTGGTGCTCATTGGGTAAACGCTTATGAATGAAGAATAATGTGTGGCATCACACAGTTTGGGATGGACTGGATTACTTGGACGCTTAGTCGTATCTATTATTTCTCAAAATTTGTCACAATACAGAAAATTGAGCTAGCATAACATGGGCATTGGATTTGTATCATTCTGAGCACTAAATCAAATGTTTCGGACGATTTAGTGCTGTCATGTCAAGTTGATCGGCCAGTTAAAGTGATCATTCTAAACTGATCATTGGTGCTCATTGAGTCAAGGCTTATAAATGAAACATAACACATGGCATCACGTAGTTGGGATAGATTGGATTACTTGGATGCTTTGTCGTAGCTAGTTCTGTCTCAAAATTTTCACAATATAGAAAATTGAACTAGCTTAATGTGGGCATTGGTTTCGTGTCATTCTGAGCTACAAATCAAAAGTTATAGACGACTTAGTGTAGACATATAAAGTGTATCGGCGAGTTAAAATGACCATTCTAAACTGATCATTGGTGCTCATTGAGTAAACGCTTATAAATGAAGAATAATGCATGTCATCACGCAGTTTGGGATGGACTGGATTACTTGGACGCTTTGTCGTATCTATTATTTCTCAAAATTTGTCACAATACTGAAAATTGAGCTAGCATAACATGGGCATTGGATTTGTGTCATTCTGAGCTCTAAATCAAATGTTTCGGATGATTTAGTGCGGTCATGTCAAATTGATCGGCCAGTTAAAATGATAATTCTAAACTAATCATTGGTGCTCATTCAGTCAAGGCTTATAAATGAAACATAATGCAAGGATTCACACATTTTGGGATAGATTGGATTACTTGGACGCATTGTCATATCTAGTTCTATCAAAAAATTTGTCACAATATAGAAAATTGAACTAGCTTAATGTGGGAAATTGATTCTCGTGTTTCTGACCTCTAAATCAAAAGTTACGGACGATTTAGTGCGGACATGTCATGTTGATCGGCGAGTTAAAATGATCATTCTAAACTGATCGTTGGTTCTCATTCAGTAAAGGCTTATAAATGAGGCATAAAAAATGGCATCACGCAGTTTGTGATAGATTGGATTACTTGGACACTTTTTCGTATCTAGTTTTATTTCAAAGTTTTTCACAACATAGAAAATTGAACTAGCTTAATGTGGGCATTGGATTCCTGTCATTTGAGCTATAAATCAAAATTTATAGACGATTTAGTGCATACATGTCAAGTTGATCAGCCAGTTAAAATTATTATTTTTAACTGATCGGTTGTGCTCATTGAGCAAAAGCTTATAAATAAAGAATAATGCGTGGCATCACACAGTTTTGGATAGACTGGATTAATTGGACGCTTTGTCATATCTATTTCTGTCTCAAATTTTGTCACAATATTTAAATTTGAGCTAGCTTAACGTGAACATTGGATTCGTGTCATTCGAAGCTCTAAATCAAAAGTTCTGGATGATTTAGTATGCACATGTCATGCTGATCGACCACTTAAAGTGATCATTCTAAACTGATCATTGGTGCTCATTAAGTAAAGACTTATAAATAACGCATAATGCATGGCATCACATAGTTTAGGATGGATTGGATTACTTGGATGCGTTGTCGTATCTATTTCTGCTTCAAATTTAGTCACAATAATGAAAATTGAACTAGCTTAATGTGGGCATTGGATTCGGGTCATTCTGAGCTATAAATCAAAAGTTATGAACGATATAGTGCAGAAATGTCAAGTTGATTTGCCAGTTAAAATGATTATTTTAAATTATCGTTGGTGCTCATTGAGTAAAAGCTTATAAATGAAGAATAATGCATGGCATCACATAGTTTGGATAGACTGGATTAATTGGATGCTTTTTCGTATCTATTTTTGTCTCAAATTTTGTCACAATATAGAAAATTGAGCTAGCTTAACGTGGGCATTGGATTTGTGTCATTCTGAGCTCTAAATCAAAAGTTACGGACGATTTATTGCGGCCATGTCAAGTTGATTGGCCAGTTAAACTGATCATTCTAAACTTATCATTGGTGCCAATTGAGTAAAGGCTTATAAATGAAGCATAATGCACGGCATCAGACAGTTTTGGATAGATTGGATTACTTGGACGCTTTGTCGTGTCTATTTCTGTCTCAAATTTTGTTACACTATGGAAAATTGAGATAGCTTAACGTGGAATTGGATTCCCGTGTTTTGGAGCTATAAATTAAAAGTTACGGATGATTTAGTGCGGTCATGTCAAGTTGATCGGCGAGTTAAAATGATCATTCTAAACTGATCATTGGTGCTCATAAAGTAAAGGCTTGTGAATGAGGTATAAAGCATGGCATCACGTAGTTTGGGATAGATTGAATTACTTGTACGCTTTGTCGTATCTAGTCTGTTTCAGTTTTCTCACAATATAGAAAATTGACTAGCTTAATATGGGTATTAGATTCATGTCATTCTGAGCTATAAATCAATAGTTATGGACGATTTAGTGCAGACATGACAATTTGATGGGCGAGTTAAAATGATCAGTCCAAACTGATCATTGGTGCTCATTGAGTAAAAGCTTATAAATGAAAAGTAATGCAGGGCATCACGCTGTTCGGAAAGGATTGGATTACTTGGACACTTGTTCGTATCTATTTATGTCTCAAATTTTGTTTCACTATAGAAAATTGAGGTAGCTTAACGTGGGCACTGGCTTCGTGTGTTTCTGAGCTCTAAATCAAAAGTTACAGACAATTTAGTGCGGACATGTCAAGTTGATCGACCAGTTAAAGTGATAATTCTAAACTGATCATTGGTGCTCATTGAATAAAGGCTTATAAATGAAGCATAATGCATGGCATCACGCAGTTTGGGATATATTGGATTACTTGGACGCATTGTCATATCTAGTTCTATCAAAAAATTTGTCACAATATAGAAAATTGAACTAGCTTAATGTGGGAAATTGATTCTCGTGTTTCTGACCTCTAAATCAAAAGTTACGGACGATTTAGTGCGGACATGTCATGTTGATCGGCGAGTTAAAATGATCATTCTAAACTGATCGTTGGTTCTCATTCAGTAAAGGCTTATAAATGAGGCATAAAATATGGCATCACGCAGTTTGTGATAGATTGGATTACTTGGACACTTTTTCGTATCTAGTTTTATTTCAAAGTTTTTCACAACATAGAAAATTGAACTAGCTTAATGTGGGCATTGGATTCCTGTCATTTGAGCTATAAATCAAAATTTATAGACGATTTAGTGCATACATGTCAAGTTGATCAGCCAGTTAAAATGATTATTTTTAACTGATCGGTTGTGCTCATTGAGCAAAAGCTTATAAATAAAGAATAATGCGTGGCATCACACAGTTTTGGATAGACTGGATTAATTAGACGCTTTGTCATATCTATTTCTGTCTCAAATTTTGTCACAATATTTAAATTTGAGCTAGCTTAACGTGAACATTGGATTCGTGTCATTCGAAGCTCTAAATCAAAAGTTCTGGATGATTTAGTATGCACATGTCATGCTGATCGACCACTTAAAGTGATCATTCTAAACTGATCATTGGTGCTCATTAAGTAAAGACTTATAAATAACGCATAATGCATGGCATCGCATAGTTTAGGATGGATTGGATTACTTGGATGCGTTGTCGTATCTATTTCTGCTTCAAATTTAGTCACAATAATGAAAATTGAACTAGCTTAATGTGGGCATTGGATTCGGGTCATTCTGAGCTATAAATCAAAAGTTATGAACGATATAGTGCAGAAATGTCAAGTTGATTTGCCAGTTAAAATGATTATTTTAAATTATCGTTGGTGCTCATTGAGTAAAAGCTTATAAATGAAGAATAATGCATGGCATCACATAGTTTGGATAGACTGGATTAATTGGATGCTTTTTCGTATCTATTTTTGTCTCAAATTTTGTCACAATATAGAAAATTGAGCTAGCTTAACGTGGGCATTGGATTTGTGTCATTCTGAGCTCTAAATCAAAAGTTACGGACGATTTATTGCGGCCATGTCAAGTTGATTGGCCAGTTAAACTGATCATTCTAAACTTATCATTGGTGCCAATTGAGTAAAGGCTTATAAATGAAGCATAATGCACGGCATCAGACAGTTTTGGATAGATTGGATTACTTGGACGCTTTGTCGTGTCTATTTCTGTCTCAAATTTTGTTACACTATGGAAAATTGAGATAGCTTAACGTGGAATTGGATTCCCGTGTTTTGGAGCTATAAATTAAAAGTTACGGATGATTTAGTGCGGTCATGTCAAGTTGATCGGCGAGTTAAAATGATCATTCTAAACTGATCATTGGTGCTCATAAAGTAAAGGCTTGTGAATGAGGTATAAAGCATGGCATCACGTAGTTTGGGATAGATTGAATTACTTGGACGCTTTGTCGTATCTAGTCTGTTTCAGTTTTCTCACAATATAGAAAATTGACTAGCTTAATATGGGTATTAGATTCATGTCATTCTGAGCTATAAATCAATAGTTATGGACGATTTAGTGCAGACATGACAATTTGATGGGCGAGTTAAAATGATCAGTCCAAACTGATCATTGGTGCTCATTGAGTAAAAGCTTATAAATGAAAAGTAATGCAGGGCATCACA
The DNA here is from genome assembly GCA_018901935.1 of Pugionium cornutum. Classification (NCBI taxonomy): domain Eukaryota; kingdom Viridiplantae; phylum Streptophyta; class Magnoliopsida; order Brassicales; family Brassicaceae; genus Pugionium; species Pugionium cornutum. Next base: position 12,033,786 of record JAENJI010000013.1, read on the forward strand.
CTGTTCGGAAAGGATTGGATTACTTGGACACTTGTTCGTATCTATTTATGTCTCAAATTTTGTTTCACTATAGAAAATTGAGGTAGCTTAACGTGGGCACTGGGTTCGTGTCTTTCTGAGCTCTAAATCAAAAGTTACAGACGATTTAGTGCTGACATGTCAAGTTGATCGGCCAGTTAAAGTGATAATTCTAAACTGATCATTGGTGCTCATTGAGTAAAGGCTTATAAATGAAGCATAATGCATGGCATCACGCAGTTTGGGATATATTGGATTACTTGGACGCTTTGTCGTATCTAGTTTTGTTTCAAATTTTGTTACAATATAGAAAATTGAACTGGCTGAATGTGGGCATTGGATTTGTGGCATTCTGAGCTATAAATCGAAAGCTATGGAAGATATAGTGCAGACATCTCAAGTTGAATGGCCAGTTAAAATGATCATTCTAAACTGATCGTTGGTGCTCATTGAGTATAAGCTTAGAAATGAAGAATAATGCATGGCGTCATGCAGTTTGGGATAGATTGGATTACTTGGATGCTTTGTCATAACTATTTCTATCTGAAATTTTGTAACAATATAGAAATTGAGCTAGCTTAACGTGGGATTGGATTCGTGTCATTCAGAACTCTAAATCAAAAGTTACAGACGATTTAGTGCGGACATGTCAAGTTGATTGGCCAGTTAAAGTGATCATTCTAAATTGATCATTGGTGCTGATTGAGTAAAGGCTTATATTTGAAGCATAATGCATGGCATCACACAATTTTGGATAGATTGGATTACTTGGATGCTTGGTCATATCTATTTCCTTATCTAATTATGTTAAACAATAGAAAATTGAGGTAGCTTAACGTGGCCATTGGATTCATGTGTTTCCGAGCCCTAAATCAAAAGTTACGGATGATTTAGTGAGAACGATTTAGTGCGGAAATGTGAAGTTGATCGGCCAGGTAAAATGATCACTATAAATTGATCATTGCTGCTGATTGAATAAAAGCTTATAAATGAAAAATAATGCATGGCATCACGCAGTTTCGGATGGATTGAATTACTTGCATGGTATGTCGTATCTATTTCTGTGTCAAATTTTTTCACAATATAGAAAATTAAACTAGCTTAATGTGGGCATTGGATTCATGTCATTTGGAGCTACAAATCACACAGTTTTAGATGATGTAGTGCCGACATGTCAAGTTGATCAGCCCGTTAAAACAATCATTTTAAACTGATCATTGGTGCTCATTGAGTAAAAGCTAATAAATGAAGCATAATGCATGGCGTCACATAGTTTGTGATGGACTGGATTACTTGGAAGATTGAACTAGCTTAACATTGGCATTGGATTTGTGTGTTTCTGACCTCTAAATCAAAAGTTACAGATGATTTAGTGCGGACATTTCAAGTTTATTGGCGAGCTAAAATGATCATTCTAAAATGATCATTGGTGCTCATTAAGTATAGGCTTATAAATGATGCATGAAGTATGGCATCACGCAGTTTGGGATAGATTGGATTACTTGGACACTTTGTCGTATATAGTCATGTTTCAAATTGTGTCACAATATAGAAAATTTAACTAGCTTAATGTGGGAAATTGATTCGCGTGTTTCTGACCTCTATATCAAAATTTATAGACGATTTAGTGCATACATGTTAAGTTGATGGCGAATTAAAATGATCATACTAAAATGATCGGTTGTGCTCATTAAGTAAAGGCTTATAAATGGGGCATAAAACATGGCATCACACAGTTTTTGGATAAATTGTATTACTTGGACGCTTTGTCATATGTAGTTTCGTTTCAAAGTTTATGACAACATAGAAAATTGAACTAGCTTAATGTGGGCATTGGATTCGTGTAATTTGAGCTATAAATCAAAAGTTAGGAACGATTTAGTGCACACATGTCAAGTTGATCGGCAAGTTAAAATGATCATTCTAAACGGATCGTTGGTTCTCATTGAGTAAAAGCTTATAAATGAAGAATAATATGTGGCATCACGAAGTTTGGGATGGACTGCATTACTTGAACGGTTTTTCATATCTATTTTTGTCTCAAATTTTGTTACACTATAGAAAACTAAGCTAGCTTAACGGGGGCATTGGATTCGTTTGTTTTGGAGCTATAAATCAAAAGTTACAGATCATTTAGTGCAGACATGTCAAATTGATCGGCGAGTTAAAATGATCATTCTAAACTGATCATTGGTGCTCATTAAGTAAAGGCTTGTAAATGAGGCATAACGCATGGCATATGTAGTTTGGGATAGATTGGATTACTTGGACGCTTTTTCGTATCTACTTCTGTCTCAAAGTTTGTCACAATATTGAAAATTGAGATAGCTTAACATGGGCATGTGATTCGTGTCGTTCCGAGCTTTAAATCAAAAGTTATGGACAATTTAGTGTGGATATGTCAAATTGATCGACGAGTTAAAGTGATAATTCTAAACTGATCCTTGTTGCTGATTGAGTAAAGGCTTATAAATGAAGCATTATGCATGGCAACGAGCAGTTTGGGAGAGATTGGATTACTTGCAAGCTTTGTCGTACTAGTTTTATCTCAAATTTTGTCACAATATAGATAATTGAACTAGCTTAATGTGGGCATTGGATTCGTGTCATTCTGAGCTATAAATAAAAAGTTATGGACGATTTAGTGCAGACATGGCAAGTTGATCGCCTAGTTAAAATGATTATTCTAAACTGATCATTGGTGCTCATTGGGTAAAAGCTTATAAATGAAAAATAATGCATGACATCACACAGTTTGGGATAAACTGGATTAATTGGACGCTTTGTCGTATCTATTTCTGTCTCAAATTTTGTCACAATATAGAAAATTGAACAAGCTTAATGTGGGAAATTGATTCGCGTGTTAATGACCTCTATATCAAAATTTACAGACTATTTAGTGCGGACATGTCAAGTTGATTGGCAAATTAAAATGATCATTCTCAACTGATCGGTTGTGGTCATTAAGCAAAGGCCTATAAATGACGCATAAAACATGGCATCACGCAGTTTTGGATAAATTAGATTACTTGGACGCTTGTCATATGTAGTTCTGTTTCAAAGTTTGTGACAACATAGAAAATTGAACTAGCTTAATGTGGGCATTGAATTCGTGTCATTTGAGCTATAAATGAAAAGTTAGGGACAATTTAGTGAATACATGTCAGTTGATCGGCCAGTTAAAATGATCATTCTAAAATGATCATTGGTTCTCATTGAGTAAAAGCTTATAAATGAATAATAATATGTGGCATCACGCAGTTTAGGATGGACTGGATTACTTGAACGTTTTTTGTATCTATTTTTGTCTCAAATTTTGTTACAATATAGAAAATTGAGCTAGCTTAACGGGGGCATTGGATTCGTGTGTTTCGGAGCTCCAAATCAAAAGTTATGGATGATTTAGTGCAGACATTGTCAAATTGATCGGTGAATTAAAATAATCATTCTAAACTGATCATTGGTGCTCATTAAGTAAAGGCTTGTAAATGAGGCATAAAGCATGGCATCACGTAGTTTGGGATAGATTGGATTACTTGGACGCTTTGTCGTATCTTCTTCTATCTCAAAGTTTGTCACAATATTGAAAATTGAAATAGCTTAACGTGGGCATGTGATTCGTGTCGTTCCGAGCTCAAAATCAAATGTTACGGACGATTTAGTGAGGACATGCCAAGTTGATCGGCGAGTTAAACTGATAATTCTAAACTGATCATTGGTGCTGATTGAGTAAAGGCTTATAAATGAAGCATTATGCATGGCAACACGAAGTTTGGGAGAGATTGGATTACTTGAACACTTTGTCATATCTAGTTTTGTCTCAAATTTTATCGCAATATAGATAATTGAATTAGCTTAATGTGGGCATTGGATTCATGTCATTCTGAACTATAAATAAAAAGTTATGGACGATTTAGTGCAGGCATGACAAGTTGATCGCCCAGTTAAAAGATTATTCTAAACTGATCATTGGTGCTCATTGGGTAAAAGCTTATAAATGAAGAATAATGCATGGCATCATGCAGTTTGGGATATATTGGATTACTTGGACGCTTTGTTGTATCTAGTTCTGTCTCAAATTTTGTCATAGTATAGAAAATTGAACAAGTTTAATGTGGAAAATTGATTCGTGTCATTCTGACCTATAAATCAAAAGTTATGGACGATATAGTGCATACATGTAAAGTTGATCGGCCAGTTAAAATGATCATTTTTTAAACTGATCGTTGGTGCTTATAAATGAATAATAATGCATGGCGTCATGTAGTTTGGGATGGACTGGATTACTTGGAAAATTAAGCTAGCTTAACGTGGCCAATGGATTCGTGTGTTTCTGACCTCTAAATCAAAAGTCACGGACGATTTAGTGCGGACATGTCAAGTTGATCGGCGAGTTAAAATGATCCTTCTAAACTGATCATTGGTGTTCATTAAGTAAAGGCTTATAAACGGGGCATGAAGCATGGCATCACGCAGTTTTGGATATATTGCATTACTTGGACGCTTTGTCATATCTAGTTCTGTTGCAAATTTTGTCACATCATAGAAAATTGAACTAGCTTAATGTGGGCATTTGATTCGTGTCATTCTGAACTCTAAATCAAAAGTTACGGACGATTTAGTGCGGACATGTCAATTTTATTGGGCAGTTAAAGTGATCATTGTTGTTGATTGAGTAAATGCTTATAAATGAAGCATTATGCATGGCATCACACAGTTTTGCATAGATTGGATTACTTGGATGCTTTGTCGTATCTATTTCTTTCTCAAATTTTGTTACACTATAGAAAATTAAGCTAGCTTAACATGGGCAATGGATTCCTGTGTTTCTGACCTCTAAGTCAGAAGTTACAAACAATTTTGTGCGGACATGTCAAGTTGATCGGCGAGTTAAAATGATCATTCTAAACTGAGCATTGGTGCTCATTAAGTAAAGGCTTATAAATGAGGCATGAAGCATGACATCACGCAGTTTGAGATATATTGGATTACTTGGACGCTTTGTCGTATCTAGTTCTGTTGCAAATTTTGTCATAACATAGAAAATTGAACTAGTTTAATGTGGGAATTGGATTCGTGTCATTGTGACCTATAAATCAAAAGTTATAGACGATTTAGTGCATACATGTCAAGTTGATCGGCCAGTTAAAATTATCATTCTAAACTTATATTTGGTTCTCATTGAATAAAAGCTTAAATGAAGAATAATGCGTGGCATCACGCAGTTTGGGATGGACTGGATTACTTCGACCCTTTGTCGTATCTATTTATGTCTCAAATTTCGCTACACTATAGAAAATTGAACTAGTTTAACGTGGGCATTGGATTTATGTGTTTCTGAGCTCTAAATCAAAAGTTACGGACGATTTAGTACGGACATGTCAAGTTGATCGGCGAGTTAGAATGATAATTTTAAACTAATCTTTGGTGCTCATTAAGTAAACACTTATAAATGACGCATAAAGCATGGATTACTTGGCATCACGCAGTTTGGGATATATTGGATTACTTGGACGCTTTGTAGTATCTAGTTCTGTTTCAAATTTTGTCACAATATAGAAAGCTGAACTAGATTAATATGGGCATTAGATTCGTATTATTCTAAGCTATAAATCAAAAGTTATGGACAATTTAGTGCAGACATGACAAGTTGATCGGCCAGTTATAATGATCATTCTATACTTATCATTTGTGCTTATTGAGTAATAGCTTATAAATGAAAAATAATGCATAGCATTACGCAGTTCGGGAGGGATTGGATTACTTGGGCGCTTTGTCGTTTCTATTTCTATCTCAGAGTTTGTCACAATATTGAAAATTAAGCTAGTTTAACGTGGGCATTTGATTTGTGTCATTCCGAGCTCTAAATCAAAAAGTTATGGATGATTTAGTGCGGACATGTCAAGTTAATCGTCCAGTTAAAGTGATAATTCTATACTCATCATTGGTGCTGATTGAGTAAAGGCTTATAAATGAAGCATAATGCATGGCATCACGCAGTTTGGGATAGATTGGATTACTTGGATGCTTTGTCGTATCTAGTTCCATTTCAAATTTTGTCAAAGTATAAAAAATTGAACTAGCTTAATGTGGGCATTGGATTCGTGGCATTCTTAGCTATAAATCAAAAGTTATGGACGATATAGTGCAGACATGTCAAGTTGATTTGCTAGTTAAAATGATCTTTCTAAACTGATCGTTGGTGCTCATTGACTAAAAGCTTACAAATGAAGAATAATACATTGCGTCATGCAGTTTGTGATGCTGTATATTACTTGGACAAGTTTTCGTATCTATTTCTATCTCAAATTTTGTAACAAAATAGAAGATTGAGTTAGCTTAACATGGGCATTGGATTCGTGTCATTCTTACCTCTAAATCAATAGTTACAAACGATTTAGTCCGGACATGTCAAGTTGATCAGCGAATTAAAATGATCATTAAAACCTGATCATTGGTGCTCATTAACTAAAGGCTTATAAGTGAGACATGAAGCATGGCATCACGTGGTTTGGGATAGATTTGATTACTTGGACGCTTTGTCGTATCTAGTTCTGTTTATAATTTTTTCATAACATAGAAAATTGAACTAGGTTAATGTGGGCATTGGATTCATGTCATTTTGAGCTATAAATCAAAAGATATGGACGATTTAGTGCATACATGTCATGTTGATCAGCCAGTTAAAATGATAATTCTAAACTGATCGTTGGTTCTCATTGAGTAAAAGCTTTTAAATGAATAATAATGCATGGCATCACGTAGTTTGGGATGGACTGGATTACTTGGATGCTATCTATTTCTATCTCAAATTTTGTTACACTATAGAAAATTGTGCTAGCTTAATGTGGGCATTGGATTCGTCTGTTTCTGAGCTCTAAATCAAAAGTTATAGACGATTTAGTGCGGACATGTCAAGGTTATCGGTGAGTTAAAATGAGCATTCAAAGCTGATAATTGGTGCTCATTAAGTAAAGGCTTATAAATGACGCATAAAGCATGGCATGACACAGTTTGGGATATATTTGATTACTTGGATGCTTTGTCGTATATAGTTGTGTTTCAAATTTTTTAACAATGTAGAAAATTGAACTATTTTAATATGGGCATTAGATTCGTGTCATTATGAGCTATAAATCAAAAGTTATGGACGATTTAGTGCAGTTATGAAAAGTTGATCGGCCAATTAAAATGATCATTCTAAACTGATCATTGGTGCTCACTGAGTAAAAGCTTATTAATGAAAAATAATGCATGACATCACGCAGTATGAGAAGGAGTGGATTACTTGGACGATTTGTCGTATCTATTTCTTTCTCAAATTTTGTCACAATATAGAAAATTGAGCTAGCTTGACGTGGGCATCAGATTCATGTCATTCTGAGATCTAAATCAAAAGTTGTGGACAATTTAGTGCGGACATGTCAAGTTGATCGGCCAGTTAAAGTGATCATTCTAAACTGATCATTGGAGCTCATTAAGTAAAAGCTTATCAATGAAGCATAATGCATGATATCACATAATTTTGGACAGATTGGATTACTTTGACGCTTTGTCATATCTATTTCTCTCTCAAATTTTTTCACAATATAGAAATTTTGAACTAGGTTAAAGTGGGCATTGGATTCGTGTCATTCTGGGCTCTGAATCAAAAGTTACGGAAGATTTAGTGTAGACATGTCAATTTGATCGTCCAGTTAAAGTGATCATTCTTAACTGATCATTAGTGTTGATTGAGTAAAGGCTTATAAATGAAGCATAAGGCATGGCATCACACAGTTTGGGATAGATTGGATTACTTGGACGCTTTGTCATATCTAGTTCTGTATCAAATTTTGTCACAATATAGAAAATTGAACTAGCTTTAAATCAAAAGTTACAAACGATCTAATGCAGACGTGTCAAGTTGAGTGGCCAGTTAAAGAGACCATTCAAAACATATCATTGGTGCTCATTAAGTAAAGGCTTAAAAATGAAGCATAAAACATGGCATCACGCAGTTTGGGATGGATTGGATTACTTGGATGCTTTGTCGTACCTATTTCTGTGTCAAATTTTGTCACAATATAGAAAATTGAACTAGCTTAATGTGGGCGTTGGATTCGTGTCATTCTGAGCTACAAATCAAAAGTTATATAAATGATTTAGTGTAGACAAGTTAAGTTGATCGACTAGATAAAATGATCATTCTAAACTGATCATTGATGCTCATTGAGTAAACTCTTATAAATGAAGAATAATGAATAGCATCACGTAGTTTGGGATGGACTGGATTACTTGGATGCTTTGTGTTATCTATTTATTTTTCAAATTTTGTCACAATATAGAAAATTGAGTTAGAGTAAAGTGGGGATTGGTTTCGTTTCATTCTGAGCTCTAAATCAAAAGTTACGGACGATTTAGTGTGGACATGTCAAGTTGATCGGACTGTTAACATGATTATTCTAAACTAAATATTGGTTTTCATTGAATGCTTGACATCACGCAGTTTCAGATAGATGGGATTACTTGGATGCTTTTTCGTATCTACTTTTGTCTCAAATTTTGCCACAATGTAGAAAATTGATGTAGTTTAATGTGGGCATTGGATTCGTGTCATTCTAAGCTACAAATCAAAAGTTATGGACGATTTAGCGTAAACATGTCAGGTTGATCGGCCAGTTAAAATGATCATTCAAAACTGATCGTTGGTTCTCATTGAGTAAAAGCTTATAAATGAAGAATAATGCATGGCATCACGCAGTTTGGGATGGACTGGATAACTTGGACGCTTTGTCGTATCTATTTCTATCTCAAAGTTTGTCATAATATTGAAAATTGAGCTAGCTGAACGTGGGCATTTGATTCCGAGCTCTGAATCAAAAGTTACTAACAATTTAGCGCGAACATGTCAAGTGGATCGGCCAGTTAAAGTGATCATTCTAAACAGATCATTGTTGTTCATTATGTAAAGGCTTATCAATGAAGCATAACGCATGGCATCACAGAAATTTGGATAGATTGCATTACTTGGACGCTTTGTCGTATCTATTTCTGTCTCAAAGTTTTCCACAATAAAGAAATTTTGAGCTAGGTTAAAGTGGGCATTGGATTCGTGTCATTATGAGCTCTGAATCAAAAGTTACAGACGCTTTAGTGTAGACTTGTCAAATTGATCGTCCAGATAAAGTGATCATTCTGAAGTCATATTATATAAATATATAAGGCATCATCACGCAGTTTGGGATAGATTGGATTACTTGGACGCTTTTTGTCGTGTCCAAAATTTTGTCACAATATAGAAAATTGAACTAGCTTTAAATCAAAAGTTACAAATTTAGTGCAGACGTGTCAAGTTGAGTGGCCAGTTAAAGAGATCATTCAAAACTTATCATTGGTGCTCATTATGTAAAGGCTTAAAAATGAAGTATAAAGCATGGCATCATGTAGTTTGGGATGGATTGGATTACTTGGATGCTTTGTCGTATCTATTTATGTCTCAAACTTTTTCAAAATATAGAAAATTGAACTATCTTAATATGGGCATTGGATTCGTATCATTCTGAGCTACAAATCAAAAGTTATATAGACGATTTAGTGTAGACATGCTAAGTTGATCGACCAGTGAAAATGATCATTATAAAGTGATCATTGATGCTCATTAAGTAAACTCTTATAAATGAAGAATAGTGTATAGCATCACGTAGTTTGGGATGTACTGGATTACTTGGACGCTTTGTATTATCTATTTATTTTTCAAATTTTGTCACAATATAGAAAATTGAGTTAGATTAATGTGGGGATTTGTTTCGTTTCATTCTGAGCTATAAATCAAAAGTTGCAGACGATTTAATGTGGACATGTCAAGTTGATCGGCCAATTAATATGATTATTCTAAACTAATCATTGGTTTTAATTGAATAAAGGCTTATAAATGAAGCATACTGTTTGGTATCACGCAGTTTCAGATAGATTGGATCTACTTCTGTCTCAAATTTTGCGACAATGTTGAATTGAACTAGTTTAATGGGGGCATTGGATTTGTGTCATTCTAAGCTACAAATCAAAAGTTATGGACGATTTAGTGCAAACATGTCAAGTTGATTGGCCAATTAAAATGACTATTCTAAACTGATCATTGGTGTTCATTGATTAAACGCTTATAAATGAAGAATAATGGATGGCCTCATACAATTTTTGATGGACTGGATTACTTGAACACTTTGTTGTATCTATTTATTTCTCAAATTTTGTCACAATATACAAAATTGAGCTAGCTTAACATGGCCATTGGATTCGTGTCATTTTGAGCTCTGAATCAAAAGGTACAGACCATTTAGTGCGGATATGTAAAGTTGATCGGCCTGTTAAAGTGATCATTTAAAACTAATCATTGATGCTCATGGAGAAAATGCTTATAAATGGAGCATAATGCATGGCACCACACAATTTTGGATAGATTGGAATACTTTGGTGCTTTGTCATAGCTATTTCTTAATCAAATTTTGTTACACTATAGAAATTTGAGCTAGCTTAACATGGGAAATTGATTCGTATCATTCTAAGATATAAATCAAAAGTTATGGACGTTATAGTGCAGACATGTCAAGTTGATCGACAAGTTAAAATGATCATTCTAAATTGTTCGTTGGTGCTCATTGAGTAAAACCTTATAAATGAAGAATAATGCATGGCATCACACAGTTTGGGATGGACTGGCTTACTTGGATGAATTGTCGTATCTATTTCAGTCTTAAATTTTGTCATAATATAGAAATTTTGAGGTAGCTTAAAGTGGGCATTGGATTCGTGTCATTCTGATCTCTAAATCAAAAGTTACGGACGATTTTGTGCAGACATGTCAAGGTGATCGGAAACTTAAAGTTATCATTCCAAAATGATCATTGGTGCTCATGAGTAAAGGCTTATAAATGGAGCATAATGTGTGGCATCACACAGTTTTGGATAGATTGGATTTGTTGGACGCTTTGTCGTATCTATTTTTGTATCAAATTTTGTTACACTATAGAGTATTGAGCTACCTTATCGTAGGTATTGGATTCTTGTGTTTCTGAGCTCTAAATCAAAAGTTACAGATGATTTAGTGCAGACATGTCAAGTTGATCGGCGAGTGGAAATGATCATTCTAAATTGATCATTAAGTAAAGGCTTAAAAATGAAGCATAAAGCATGGCATCAAGTAGTTTGTATAGATTGGATTACTTGGACAGTTTGTCATCTCTATTTCTATCTCAATTTTTTTGAAAATATAGAAAATTGAGCTCATTTAAAGTGGGTATTGGATTTGTGTCATTCGGAGCTCTAAGTCAAAAGTGACGGACGATTTAGTGTGCACATGTCAAGTTGATTGGCCATTTAATATGATTATTTTAAACTGATCATTGGTGTTCATCGAGCAAAAGTTTATAAATGAAAAATAATGCATGGCATCACGCAGTTTGGGATGGATTGGATTACTTGGATGCTTGGTTATATATATTTATGTCTCAAGTTTTGTCAAAATATAGAAAATTGAGCTAGCTTAATGTGGGCATTGGATTCGTATCATTCTGAAATCTAAATCAAAAGTTACGGAAGATTCAGTGCGGATATGTCAAGTTGAGTGGCCAGTTAAAGTGATCATTCTAAACAGATCATTGCTGCTCATTAAGTAAAGACTTATAAATGAAGCATAATGCATGCCATCAAGTACATTGGATAGATTGGATTACTTGGACACTTTTAAGTCTCTATTTCTGTCTCGAATTTCGTCAAAATATAGAAACTTGATCTTGCTTAACGGAGGCATTGGATTCGTGTCATTCTGAGCTCTAAGTCAAAAGTTACGGACAATTTTGTGTGAATATGTCAAGTTGGTCGGCCAGTTAATATGATTATTCTAAACTTATCATTAGTGCTCATTGAGCAAAAGCTTATAAATGAAAAATAATGCATGGCATCACGCTGTTTGGAATGGATTAGATTGCGTGGATGCTTTGTCGTATCTATTTATTTCTCAAACTTTGTCACAATATAGAAAATTGAACTAGCTTAAAGTGGGGATTGGATTCGTTTTATTATGAGCTCTAAATCAAAAGTTACGAACTATTCAGTGTGGACATGTCAAGTTGATCGGCTAGTTAATATGATTATTCTAAACTAATCATTGGTGCTCAATGAGTAAAGACTTATAAATGAGGCATACTGCATCGCATCATGCAGTTTCAGATAGATTGGATTACCTTAATGCTTTTTCATATGTAGTTATATCTCAAATTTTTTCACAATATAGATATTCGAGCTAGCTTAAAGTGGGGATTGGATTTGTTTCATTCAGAGCTCTAAATCAAAAGTTACAAACTATTTAGTGTGGACATGTCAAGTCGATCGGCCAGTTAATATGATTATTCTAAACTGATCATTGGTGCTCATTGAGTAAATGCTTATAAATGAAGAATAATACATGGCATCTCGCAGTTTGGGATGGACTGGATTACCGGAACGCTTCGTCGTATCTATTTTTATCTCATATTTTGTCACAATATAGAAAATTGTGCTAGCTTAACATGGGTATTGGATTCGTGTCATTCTGAGCTCTAAATCAAAAGTTACGGACGATTTACAGCGGACATGTCAAGTTGAACGGCCAGTTAAAGTGATCATTCTAAACTAATCATTGGTGCTCATTGAGTAAATGCTTATAAATCGAGCATAATACATGGCATCAAACAGTTTTGGATAGCTTGGATTACTTGGACACTTTGTAGTATCTATTTATGTCTCAAATTATGTTAAACTATAGAAATTTGAGCTTGCATAACATGGGCAACTGATTCGTGTTATGGACGATAATTGTTTCATTATGAGCTAGCATAATTGTTTCATTATGAGCTAGCATAATTGTTTCATTATGAGCTAGCATAATTGTTTCATTATGAGCTATAAATCAAAAGTTATGGACGATATAGTGCAGACATGTCAAGTTGATTGGCCAGTAAAAGTGATCATTCTAAACTTATTGTTGGTGCTCATTGAGAAAAAGATTATAAATGAAGAATATTGCATGGCATCACGCAGTTTGGGTTGGACTGGATTACTTGGACACTTTGCCGTATCAATTTTGGTCTCAAATTTTCCTATAATATAGAAATTTTGAGCTAGCTTAAAGTGGGTTTTGGATTCGTGTCATTTTGAGCTCTTAATCACAAGTTACAGACGATTTAGTGTTGATATGTCAAGTATGTCGGCCAATTAGTATGAATATTCTAAACTGATTATTGGTGCTCGTTGAGAAAAAGCTTATAAATGAAAATAATGCATGGCATCACGCAGTTTGGAATGGATTGGATTACTTGGATGCTTTGTCATATCTATTTCTGTTTCAAATTTTGTCACAATATAGAAAATTGAACTATCTTAATGTGGGAATTGTATTCGTGTCATTCTGAGCTACAATCAAAAGTTATGGACGATTTAGCGCAGACATGTCATGTTGATCGGCCAGTTAAAATGATCATTCTAAACTAATCATTAGTGCTCATTGAGTAAACGCTTATAAATGAAGAATAATGCATTGCATCACGCAGTTTGAGATGTACTGCATTACTTGAACACTTTGTCGTATCTTTTTATTTCTCAGATTTTTTTCACAATATAGAAAATTGAGCTAGCTTAACATGGATCATTCTGAGCTCTAAATCAAAAGTTACGGACGATTCAGTGTGGACATGTCAAGTTGATCGGCCAGGTAATATAATTATTCTAAACTGATCATTGGTGGTCATTGTGAAAAGGCTTATAAATGAAGCATAATGCATGGCATCACGTAGTTTCAGATAGATCGGGTTACTTGAACGTTTTTATGTATTTAGTTTTGTCTAAAATTTTGCCACAATATAGAAATTTGAACTAGTTTAATGTAGGCATTGGATTCATGTCATTCTAAGCTACAAATCAAAAGTTATGGACGATTTAGCACAGACATGTCAAGTTGATTGGCAAGTTAAAATGATCATTCTAAAATGGTCATTGGTGCTCATTGAGTAAACGCTTATAAATGAATAATAATGCATGGCATCATGCAGTTTGGGATGGACTGGATTATTTGAACGCTTTGTCATATCTATTTATTTCTCAAAGTTTCTAATAATATAGAAAATTGAGCTATCTGAACATGGGCATTGGATTCGTCTCATTCTGATCTCTAAATCAAAAGTTATGGACGATTTAGTGTGTATATGTCAAGTTGATCGGCCAAATAAAGTGATCATTCTAAACTAATCAGTGGTGCTCATTGAGTAAATTCTTATAAATGGAGCATAATGATGAACACAGTTTTGGAGTGATTGGATTACTTGAACACTTTGTTGTATCTAATTCTGTCTCAAATTTTGTTAAACAATAGAAATTTGAACTAGCATAACGTGGGCAATTGATTCGTGTCATTCTGAGGTATAAATCAAAAGTTATGGATGACATAGTGCACATATGTCAAGTTGATTGGCAAGTTACAATGATCATTGTAAACTGATCGTTGGTGCTCATTGAGTAAAAACTTATAAATGAATAATAATGCATGGCATCACGCAGTTTGGGATGCACTGGATTACTTTGACGCTTTGTCGTATCTGTTTCGGTCTCAAATTTTTTCACAATATTTACATTTTGAGCTAGCTTAAATTCATGTCATTCAAAGGTCTAAATCAAAAGTTACAGACAATTTAGTTTTGACATGTCAAGGTGATCGGCCAGGTAATATGATTATTCTAAACTGATCATTGGTGCTCATTGAGCAAAAGTTTATAAATTAAAAATAATGCATGGCATCACGCAGTTTGGGATGGATTGGATATTTTGGATGCTTTTTCGTATCTATTTCTATCTCAAATTTTTTTCACAATATAGAACATTGAACTAGCTTAATGCGGGAATTGGATTCGTTTCATTCTGAGCTACAAATCAAAAGTTATGGATTTAATGCAGACATGTCAACTTGATCAGCCAGTTAAAATGATCATTCTAAACTGATCATTGGTGCTCATTGAGTAAACACTTATAAATGAAGAATAATGCATAGCGTCACGTAGTGTGGGATGGACTGGATTACTTTAACCCTTTGTCGTATCTATTTATTTCTCAAGTTTTGTCACAATATAGGAAATTGAGCTAGCTTAAAGTGGGAATTGGATTCGTTTCATTTTGAGCTCTAAATCAAAAGTTACGGACTATTTAGTGTGGACATATCAAGTTGATTGGACAGTTAATATGATTATTCTAAATTGATTATTGGTGCTCATTGCGTAAAGACTTATAAATGAGGCATAATGCCTCGCATCATGCAGTTTCAGATACTTATGATTACTTGGACGCTTTTTCGTTTCTAGTATGTCTCAAATTTTGCCACAATATAGAAAACTGAACTAGCTTAATGTGGGGATTGGATTCATTTCATTCTGAGCTCTAAATCAAAAGTTACAGACTATTTAGTGTGGACATGTCAAGTTTATCGACTAGTTAATATGATTATTTTAAATTGATCATTGGTGCTCATTGAGTAAAGACTTATAAATGAGGCATAATGCATCGCATCACGCAATTTCAGATTGACTGGGTTACTTGTACGCTTTGTCGAATCTATTTCAGTCTCAAATTTTTTCACAATACAGAAATTTTGAGCTAGCTTAAAGTGGGCATTGGATTCGTGTCATTCAGAGCTCTAAATCAAAAGTTACGGACAATTTAGTGCAGACATGTCAAGTTGATCGGCCAGGTAATATAATTATTCTAAACTGATCATTGGTGGTCACTGAGTAAAGGCTTATAAATGAAGCATAATGCATTGCATCACGCAGTTTGGGATAGATTGGATTACTGGGTTGCTTTTTCTTATCTAGTTCTATTTCAAATTTTGTCACAATATAGAAAATTGAACTAGCTTAATGTGGGCATTGGATTCATATCATTCTGAGCTATAATAAAAAGTTATGGACGATTTAGTGCAATGATGACAAATTGATCGGCTAGTTAAAATGATCATTCTAAACTGACATTGGTGCTCACTGAGCAAATGCTTATAAATGAAAAATAATGCATGGTATCACGTAGTTTGGGATGGATTGGGTTACTTGGACGCTTTTTCGTATCTATTTCTATCTCAAATTTTGTCAAAATATAAAAAATTGAGCTAGCTTAACGTGGGCATTTGATTCGTGTCATTCTGAGCTCTAAATCAAAAGTTACAGAGGATTTAGTGCAGACGTGTCAAGTTGATTGGCCAGTTAAAGTGGTAATTCTAAACTGATCATTGGTGCTCATTGAGTAAAGGCTTATAAATGAAGCATAATGCATGGCATCACGCAGTTTGAGATAGATTGGATTACTTGGACGATTTGTCATATCTAGTTCTGTCTCAAATTTTGTCACAATATAGAAAATTGAACTAGCTTTATGTGGGCATTGGATTCGTGTCATTCTGAGCTATAAATCGAAAGTTATTGACGATTTAGTGCACACATGTCAAATTGATCGACTAGTTAAAATGATCGTTCTAAACTGATCGTTGGTGCCCATTGAGTAAAAGCTTATAAATGAAAAATAATGCTTGGCATCACGAAGTTTGGGATGGACTGGAATACTTGGATGATTTCTCGTATCTATTTTGGTCTCAAATTTTGTCACAATATAGAAAATTTAACTAGCTTAACGTGGGCATATGATTCGTGTCATTCTGAGCTCTAAATCAAAAGTTACGTGACGAATTAGTGTGGACATGTCAAGTTGATCGGTCAATTAATATGATTATTCTAAACTGGTCATTGTTGCTCATTGAGTAAAGGCTTATATATGAAGCATAATGCATGGCATCACGCAGTTTGGGTAACTTAGATGTTTTGTTGTATCTAGTTTTGTCTCAAATTTTGTCACAATATAGAAAATTGAACTAGCCTAATGTGGACATTGGATTCGTGTCATTCTGAGCTATAAATCAAAAGTTGCAGAAGATTTAGTGCAGACATGTCAAGTTTATCGGCCAGTTAAAATGATCCTTCTAAACTGATCATGGGTGCTTATTGAGTAAAAGATTATAAATGAAAAATAATGTATGGCATCACGTATTTTGAGATTTCTTGGAGTACATGGATGCCTTGTCGTATCTATTTCTGTCTCAAATTTTCTCACAATATAGAAAATTGAGCTAGCTTATCGTGGGCATTGGATTCGTGTCATTCTGAGCTATAAAACAAAAGTTACGGACGATTTAGTGCAGACATGTCAAGTTAATCGACCAATTAAAGTGATCATTCTTAACTGATCATTGTTGTTTATTGAGTAAAGGCTAATAAATGAAGCATAATGCATGGCATCACACATTTTTGGATAGCTTGGTACACTTGGACGATTTGTCATCTCTATTTCTGCCTCAAAATTTGTCAAAATATAGAAAATTGAGGTAGATTAACGTGGAAATTGGATTCGTGTCATTCATAGCTCTAAACCAAAAGTTATGGAAGATTTAGTGCGGACGTGTCTAGTTGATTGGACAGTTAAAGTGGTCATTCTAAACTGATCATCGGTTCTCATTGATTAAAGGCTTATAAATGAAACATATTTCATGGCATCACGCAATTTGGGTTATATATGATTACTTGGATGGTTTTTCATATCTACTTCTGTTTCAAATTTCTGTCACAATATAGAAAATTGAACTAGCTTAATGTGGGCATTAGATTCCTGCCATTTAGCACTATTAATCAAAAGGTATGGACCATTTAGTGCAGACATGTCAAGTTGATCGACCAGTTAAAATGATCATTCTAAACTGATCGTTGGTGCTTGTTGAGTAAAAGCTTATAAATGAAGAATAATGCATGGCATCACACAGTTTGGGATGGACTTGATTACTTGGACGCTTTGTCGTATCTATATCTGTCACAAATTTTATTACAATATAGAAAATTGAGCTAGCTTAACGTGGGCATTCAATTTGTCTCATTCAAAGCTCTAAATCAAAAGTTACAGACGATTTATTGTGGACATGTCAAGTTGATAAGCCAGTTAAAATGATCATTATAAACTGATCATTGGTGCTCATTGAGTAAAAGCTTATAAATGAAGAAAAATACGTGGTATCACGCAGTTTGGGATGAATTGGATTACTTAGACTCTTTGTCGTATCTATTTATGTATTAAATTTTGTCACAATATACAAAATTGAGTTAGCTTAACGTGAGCATTGGATTTGTGTCATTTTGAACTCTAAATCAAAAGTTTAGTGCGGACATGTGAAGTTAATCGGACAGTTAAAGTGATCATTCTAAACTGATCATAGGTGCTCATTGAGTAAAGGCTTATAACTGAAGCATAATGCATGGCATCACGCAGTTCGGGATAGATTGGATTACTTTGACGCTTTGTCGTATCTAGTGCTATTTCAAATTTTGCTATACTATAAAAAATTTAGCTAGCTTAACGTGGGCATTGGATTAGTGTGTTTTTGAGCTCTAAATAAAAAGTTACAGACGTTTTAGTGTGGACATTTCAAGTTGATCGGCCAGTTAAAGTGATCATTCTAAATTGACTATTGGTGCTCATTAAGTAAAGGCTTATAAATGAAGAATAATGCATGGCATCACGCAGTTTGGGATGCACTGGTTTACTTGGACGCTTTGTCGTATTTATTTATGTATCAAATTTTGTCACAATATAGAAAATTGAGTTAGCTTAATGTGGGCATTGGATTCATGTCATTCTGAGCTCTAAATCAAAAGTTACAGAAGATTTAGTGCGGACATGTGAAGTTGATCAGACAGTTAAAGTGATAATTCTAAACTGACCATAGGTGCTGATTGAGTAAAGGCGTATAAATGAAGCATAATGTATGGTATCACACAGTTAGGGATAGATTGGATTACTTGGATGCTTTCTTGTATCTATTTCTGTCTCAATTTTTGTTACACTATAAAAGAATTGAGCTAGCTTAACATGGGCATTGGATTTGTGTGTTCTTGAGCTCTAAATCAAAAGTTACGAATGTTTTAGTGTAGACATGTCTTCAAGTTGATCGGCCAGTTAAAGTGATCGTTCTAAACTGACCATTGGTGTTCATTAACTAAAGGCTATGAATGAAGCATAAAGCATGAAATCAAGTAGTTAGGATAGATTAGATTACTTGGACGCTTTTTGATCTCTATTTTTGTCTCAATTTTTCTCAAAATATAGAATATTGAGCTAGCTTAATGTGGTCATTGGATATGTATTATTCTGAGTTCTAAATCAAAAGTTACGGATGATTTTTAGTGTGGAAGTGTCAAGTTGAGTGGCCAGTTAAAGTGATAATTCTAAACAGATTATTGGTACTCATTAAGTAAAGGCTTATAAATGAAGCATAGAGCATTGCAGCAAGTAGTTTGGATAGATTGGATTACTTGGACGTTTTGTCGTCTCTATTTTTGTCTCAAATTTTGTCAATAGATAAAAAATTTAGCTAGCTTAATGTACACATTGGATTCGTGTCATTCTGAGCTTTAAATCAAAAGTTAAGGACGATTTAGTCTGGACATGTCAAGTTGATCGCCCAGTTAAGGTGATCATTCTAAACTGATCATTGGTGCTCATTTAGTAAAGGTTAAAAGTGAAGCATAATGCATGGCATCACATAGTTATGGATAGATTGGATTACTTGGACGCTTTGTTGTGTCTATTTCTGTCTCAAATTTTGTTACACTATAGAAAATTGAGCTAGCTTAATGTGTGCATTAGATTCGTGTATTTTGAAGCTCCAAATAAAAAGTTACGGACAATTTAGTGCGGACATGTCAAGTTGAGTGGGCACTTAAAGTGATAATTCTAAACAGATCATTGGTGGTCATTAAGTAAAGGCTTATAAATGAAGCATAAAGCATGGCAACAAGTAGTTCGGGATGGATTGGATTACTTGGACGCTTTGTCGCATATATTTATGTCTCAAATTTTGTCACAATATAGAAAATTGAGCTAGCTTAATGTGGGGATTGGATTTGTGTCATTCATAGTTCTAAATCGAAAGTTACGAATGATTTAGTGTGGACATGTCAACTTGATCGGTCAGTTAATATGATTATTCTAAACTGATCATTAGTGCTCCTTGAGTAAAGCCTTTTAAATTAAACATAATGCATGGCATCATGCAGTTTGGGATAGATTAGATTACTTAGACATTTTTTCGTATCTAGTTTTGTCTCAAATTTTGTTACAATATAGAAAATTGAACTAGATTAATGTTGTCATTGGATTTCTGTCATTATGTGCTATAAATCAACAGTTATGGACGATTTAGTGCAAACATGTCAAGTTGATTGTACAGTTAAAATGATCTTTCTAAACTGATCATTGGTGCTCATTGAGTAAAGGCTTATAAATGAAAAATAATGTATAGCGTCACGTAGTTTGGGATGCACTGGATTTCTTGGATGCTTTGTCGTATCTATTTATGTCTCAAATTTTGTTACAATCTAGAAAATTGAGCTACCTTAACGTGGGCATTGGATTCGTGTCATTCTGAGCTCTAAATCAAAAGTTACGTAAGATTTAGTGCAGACATGTCAAGTTGACCGCACAGTTCAAGTGATCATTCTAAACTGATCAAAGGTTTTCATTGAATAAAGGCTAATAAATGAAGCATAATGCATGATATCACGCAGCTTGGGATAGATTGGATTACTTTGACGCTTTGTCGTATCTAGTTCAATTTCAAATTTTTTCACGATATAGAAAATTGAACTAGCTTCATGTGGCATTGGATTCGTGTCATTCTGAACTATAAATTAAAAGTTATGTATGATTTAGTGCAGTCATGACAAGTTGATCGGCCAGTTAAAATAATCATTCTAAACTGATCATTGGTGCTCATTGAGTAAAAGCTTATAAATTAAAAATAATGCATGGCAACACGCAGTTTGGGATGGATTGGATTACTCAGACGCTTTGTCGTATTTATTCCTGTCACAAATTTTGTTACAATATAGAAAATTGAGTTAGCTTAACGTGGGCATTGGATTCGTGTGATTTTGAATTCTAAATCAAATCTTAAGCACGATTTAGTGTGGACATGTCAAGTCGATCGGCCAGTTAAAGTGATTATTCTAAACTAATCATAGGTTCTCATTGAGTAAAGGCTTATAAATGAAGCATAATGCATGGCACCACACTGTTTGGGATAGATTGGATTACTTGGACGATTTGTCATATCTAGTTCTGTCTAAAATTTTGTCACAATATAGAAAACTGAACTAGATTAATGTGGGCATTTGATTCGTGTCATTCTGAACTATATTTCAAAAGTTATGTATGATTTAGTGCAGACATGACAAGTTGATCTGCTAGTTAAAATGTTTTTTTTAACTTATAAATTGGTGCTCATTGAGTAAAGCTTATAAATTAAAAATAATGCATGGCACCACGCAGTTTGGGTTTGATTGGATTACTTGGACGCTTTCTCGTATCTAGTTCTGTTTCAAAATTTGTTAGAATATAGAAAATTGAGCTAGCTTAACGTGGGCATTGGTTTCTTGTCATTTTGAGCTCTAAATCAAATTTTAAGCACGGTTTAGTGCGGACATGTCAAGTTGATCGGCCAGTTAAAGTGATGATTCTAAACTGATCATGGGTTCTCATCGAGTAAAGGCATATAAAGGAACCCTAATGCATGGCATCACACAGTTTGGGTTATATTGGATTACTTGGATACTTTACCGTATCTAGTTTTGTTTCAATTTTTCACAATATAGAAAATTGAACTAGCTTAATGTGGAAATTGGA
This sequence comes from Pugionium cornutum, assembly GCA_018901935.1. NCBI lineage: Eukaryota > Viridiplantae > Streptophyta > Magnoliopsida > Brassicales > Brassicaceae > Pugionium > Pugionium cornutum. The sequence continues at coordinate 12,055,578 of JAENJI010000013.1, forward strand.
TTCGTGTCATTCTGAGCTATAACTCAAAAGGTATGGACGATTTAGTGAAGACATGTCAAGTTAATAAGCCAGTTAAAATGATCATTCTAAACTGATCATTGGTGCTCATTGAGTAAAAGCTTATAAATCAAGAATAATGCATGGTATCACGCAGTTTCGGATGGATTGGATTACTTGGACGATTTGTCGTATATATATACGTCTCAAATTTTGTCACAATATACAAAATTGTGCTAGCTTAACGTGGGCATTGGATTCGTGTCATTCTGAGCCCTAAATCAAAAGTTACGAATGATTTAGTGTGTACTGTCAAACTGATCGGTCAGGTAATGTGATTATTCTAAACTGATCATTGGTGCTCGTGAAGTAAAGCCTTTTAAATTAAGCATAATGCATGGCACCACGCATTTTGGGAAATATTATATTACTTGGACATTTTGTCGTATCTAGTTTTGTCTCAAATTTTGTCACAATATAGAAAATTGAACTAGATTACTGTGAGCATTGGATTCGTGTCATTCTGAGCTATAAATCAAAAGTTATGGACGATTTAGTGCAAACTTGTCAAGTTGATCGGACAGTTAAAATGATCATTCTAAACTGATCATTGGTGCTCATTGAGTGAAGGGTTATAAACGAAGAATAATGCATGGTATCACGCAGTTCAGGATGGATTGGATTACTTGGATGCTTTATCATATCTATTTGTGCCTCAAATTTTGTCATAATATTGAAAATTGAGCTAACTTAACGTGTGCATTGGATTCGTGTTATTCATGCTCTAAATCAAAATTTAACGACGATTTAGTGCGGACATGTCAAGTGGATTGGTCTGTTAATATGATTATTCAAAACTGATCATTGGTACTCATTGAGTAAAGGCTTATAAACGAAAGATAATGCATGACATCATGCGGTATGGGATAGATTGGATTACTTGGACACTTTTTCGTATCTAGTTCTGTGTCAATTTTTGTTACAATAAAGAAAATTGAGCAAGCTTAATGTGCGTGTTGGATTCGTGTGTTTCTGAGCTCTAAATCAAAAGTCATGGACAATTAAGTGCATACATGTCAAGTTGATCAGCCAGTTAAAATGATCATTCTACACTGATCTCTTGTGCTCATTAAGTAACAGCTTATAAATGAAGCATAAAGCATGGTGTCACGAAGTTTGGGATAGATTGGATTACTTGGATGCCTTCTCCTCTTTAATTCTGTCTCAAATTTTGTCGAAATATAAAAAAGTTGAGCTAGCTTAACGTAGGTATTGGATTTGTGTCATTGTGAGCTCAAGATCAAGAGTTACAGACGATTTAGTGCGGACATGTCATGTTAATCGAGGAGTTAAAGTGATCATTCTAAACAGATCATTTGTGCTTGTTAAGTAAATGCTGATAAATGAATCACAAAGAATGGCATCACGTAGTTTTGGACAGATTGGATTACATGGACGCTTTGTAATCACTCTTTTTGTCTCAAATTTTGTCAAAATATAGAAAATTTAGCTAGCTTAATGTGGGCAATGGATTCTTGTAATTCTGAGCCCAAAATCAAATGTTACCTACGATTTATTGCGGATATATTAAGTGTATCGACCAGTTAATATGATAATTCTAAACTGATCATTGGTGCTCATTGAGTAAAGGTTTATAAATGAAGCATAATGCATGACTTCACACAGTTTTAGATAGATTGGATTACTTGGATGCTTTGTCGTATGTATTTTTGTCTCAAATTTTGTTACAATATAGAAAATTGAGATAGCTTAACATGGGCATTGGAATCATGTCATTATGAGGTCCAAAATCAAAAGTTACAGATGATTTATTGCGGACATGTCAACTTGATCGGCTAGTTAAAGTGATCATTTTAAACTTATCCATTGGTGCTCATTAACTAAAGGCTTATAAATGAAGCATGAAGCATGGCATCAAACAGTTTGCATAGATTCGATTACTTGAATGCTTTGTCATCTCTATTTCTGTTTCAAATTCTGTCAAAATATAGAAAATTTAGCTAGTTTAACGTGGAAATTGGATTCTTGTCATTCTGAGCTCAAAATCATAAGTTACTAACAATTTACTGCAGAAACATCAAGTTGATTGGCCAGTTAATATAATTATTCTAAACTGATCATTGTTGCTCATTGAGTTAAAGTTTATAAATGAAGCATAATGCACGGCATCACACAGTTTTGGATTGATTGGATTACTTGGACACTTTGTTTTATCTATTTTTGTCTCAAATTTTGTCACAATATAGAAAATTTAGGTAGCTTAATGTGGGCGTTGAATTTGTGTCATTTTGAGCTCTAAATCAAAAGTTACGAACGATCTAATGCAGACATGTCAAGTTGATCAGCCAGCTAATGTGATCATTCTAAACTGATCATTGGTGCTCATTAAGTAAACGCTTATAAATGAATCATAGAGCATGGCATCAAGCAGTTTTGATAGATTGGATTACTTGGATGCTCTCTCGTCTCTATTTCTGTCTCAAATTTTGTTAAAATATAGAAAATTGAGCTACATTAATGTGGGTATTCGATTCATGTCATTCTGAGCTCTAAATAAAAAAATTAACGGACGATTTAGTGAGGACATGTCAAGTTGATCGGCCAGTTAATATGGTTATTCTAAACTGATCATTGGTGCTCATTGAGTGAAGTCTTAAAAATGAAGCATAATCCATGGCATCACTCATTTCGGGATATATTGGATTTCTTGGACAGTTTGTCGTATTTAGTTCTATCTCAAATTTTGTCACAATTTAGAAAATTGAATTAGCTTAATGTGGGCATTGGATTCGTGTTATTCCTAGTTATAAATCAAAAGTTACAGACGATTTAGTGCAAACATGTCATGTTGGTTGGCAAGTTAAAATGATCATTCTAAACTGATAATTGGGGCTCATTGAGTAATAAAAGCTTATAAATAATGAATAATATATGACATCACGCATTTTGGGATTGATTGAATTACTTGGACGCTTTATCGTATCTGTTTTTGTCTCAAAATTTTTCACAATATAGAAAATTGATCAAGCTTAACATGGGCATTGGATTCTAGTCATTCTAAACTCGAAATCAAAAGTTACATACGATTTAGTGCAGCCATGTCAGGATTATTGGCCGGTTAATTTGATCATTAGTGCTCATTGGTCATTCTAAACTGATCATTAGTGCGCATTGGGTAAATTCTTATAAATGAATCATAATCCATTACATAACGCAGTTTTAGATAGATTGGATTACTTGGACTCTTTTTCATATCTATTTGTGTCTCAAATTTTGTCTCAATCTAGAAAATTAAACTAGTTCAACGACAGCATTGGATTCATTTCATTCTGAGCTCTAAATCAAAAGTTAAGGAAGATTTAGAGCAGACATGTCAAGTTAGTCGGCCAGTTAAAATAATCATTCTAAACTGATCATTGGTGCTCATTAAGTAAAAGCTTATAAATGAAGCATAATGCATGGCATCTCGCAGTTTTGGATAGATTTATTACTTGGAGGATTTTTCGAAGCAATTTTATTCTTAAATTTTATCACAATATAGAAAATTGAGCTAGTTTAATGTTGGCATTGGATTTTGTGTCATTTTGATCTATAAATAAACAAGTTACAAATGATTTAGTGCGAACATGTCAAGTTGATCAGCCAAATAAAATGACCATTCCAAACTAATCATTGGTACTCATTGAGTAAAGGCTTATAAATGAAGCAAAGTGCATGTCATCACATAGTTTGGGATATATTGGATTACTTGGACGCTTTGTCGTATCTATTTCAGTCTCAAATTGGTTCAAAACATAGAAAATTGAGTTAGCTTAACTTGGGCATTGGGTTCGTGTCATGATGAGCTCTAAATCAAAAGTTACCGACGATTTAGTGCAGAAATTTCAAGTTCATCGGCCACTTAAAGTGATCATTCTAAACTTATCATTGGGGCACATTAATTAAATGCTTATAATTGAAGCATAAAGCATGGCATTGCGCAACATGTGATAGATTGGATTACTTGGACACTTTGTCATACCTATTTCTATCTCAAATTTTTTCAAAATATAGAAGATTGAGCTAGTTTAACATGGGAATTAAATTCCTGTCATTATTAGCTATAAATAAAAAGTTACGAACGATTTAGTGCAGACATGTCAAGTGGATCGGCAAGTTAAAATGATCATTGGTACTCATTGCGTAAAGGCTTATAAATGAAGCTTAATGCATGACAACACGCAGTTTTTGATAGATTTGATGACTTGGAGGACTTGTTGAAGCAATTTTAGTCTTAAATTTTATCACAATATGGAAAATTGAGCTACCTTAACGTGGGCATTGGATTTGTGTCATTCTGAGCTCTGACTAAAAAGTTAGCGACAATTTAGTGCGGACATGTCAAGTTTATTGGCGAGATAAAATTATCATTCAAAACTGATCATTGGTTCTTATTTAGTAAAAGTTTAAAAATGAAGCATAATGCATGGCATCATGCAGTTTGGGATAAATTGCTGTACTTAACACTTTGTCGTCTCCATTTTTGTCTCAAATTTTGTCACAATATAATTAACTGAGCTAGCTTAATGTGTGCATTGGATTTGTGTTATTCTGTGCTCTAAATTAAAAGTAACGGATGATTTATTTCGGACATTTCAAGTTGATCGGCCAGTTAATATGATCATTCTAAGCTGATCATTGGTGCTCATTGAGTAAAAGCTTATAAATGAAGCATAATGCATGACATCAAGCAGTTTTGGATAGATTGGATTACTTGGACGCTTTGTCGTATCTATTTTTATCTCAAATTTTTCTCAATACAGAAATTTGAACGAGTTTAACGTGGGCATTGGATTCGTGTCATTATGAGCTATAAATCAAAACTTACGGACGATTTAGTGCGTACATGTCAAGTTGATTGGCCAGTTAAAATTAGCATTCAAAACTGATCATTGGTGCTTAATGAGTAAAAGCTTATAAATGAAGCATAATACATGGCATCACGCAGTTTGGGATATATTGGATTACTTGGACGCTTTGTCATCTCCATTTCTATATCAAATTTTGTCACAATATAAGAAATTGAGCTAGCTTAACTTGAGCATTGGATTCGTGTTATTCTGAGCTCAAAATTAAAAGTTACAAATGATTTAGTGGGGACATGTCAAGTTGATCAGCCGTTAATATGATGGTTCTATACTGAACATTGGTGCTCATTGAGTAAAATATTATAAAAGAAGCATAATGTATGACATCACACAGTTTTGGATAAATTGGATAACTTGGACACTTTGCCGTATCTATTTCTGTCTCAAATTTTGTCTTAATATAGAAATTTGAACTACCTTAACGTGGGCATTCGATTCATGTCACTCTGAGCAATAAATCAAAAGTTACGGACGATTTTAGTGCAGACATGTCAAGTTGATTGGCCACTTAAAATGATCATTGTAAACTAGTCATTGGTGCTCATTGAGTAAAATGATCATTCTAAACAGATCATTGGTGCTCATTCTAAACTGATCATTGATTTTGAGCTCTAAATCAAAATTTACGGACGATTTAGTGTGGACATGTCAAGTGTATCAGCCAGTTAATATGATTATTCTAAACTGACCATTGGAGCTCATTGAGTAAAGGCTTATAAATGAAGCATAATGAAAGGCATCACACAGTTTGGGATGTATAGAAAATTTTCTCAAATGTTCTCACAATATAGAAAATTCAACTAGCTTAATGTGGGCATTGGATTTGTGTCATTCTGACTTATAACTCAAAAGTTACAGACGATTTACTGCATAGATGTCAAGAGTAACGGCCAGTTAACATGATTATTCTACATTAATCATTGGTGCTCATTGAGTAAAGGCTTATAAATGAAGCAAAATGTATGGTATCCCGCAGCTTTGGATATATTGGATTACTTGGATGCTTCGTCATATCTATTTGTGTGTACGCTTTTGTAAAAACATAGAAAATTGAGCTAGCTTAACCTGGGCATTGGATTCGTGTCATTTTGAGGTCTAAATCAAAAGTTACACACAATTTAGTGCGGAAATATCAAGTTGACCGACCAGTTAATATGATTATTCTAAAATGATCATCGGTCCTTATGTATTATTAATGAAGCATAATTCCTGGCATCAAAAAGTTTGGGATAGATTGGATTACTTGGACGCTTTGTCGTCTCCATTTCTATCTCATATGTTGTCACAATATAATTAACTGAGCTAGCTTAACGTGAGCATTGGATTCTTGTTATTCTGTGCTCTAAATTAAACGTTACGGATGATTTTGTGCGGACATTTCTAGTTGATCGGCCAGTTAATATGATCATTCTAAGCTGATCATTGGTGGTCATTGAGTAAAAACTTATAAATGAAGCATAATGCATGACATCACCCATTTTTGGATAGATTGGATTACTTGGAAGCTTTGTCGTATCTATTTTTATCTCAATTTTTTCTCAATATAGAAATTTGAATGAGCTTAACGTGGGCATTGGATTCGTGTCATTATGAGCTATAAATCAAAACTCACAGACGATTTAGTGCGTACATGTCAAGTTGATTGGCCAATTAAAATTTGTAGTTAAAACTGATCATTGGTGCTTAATGAGTAAAAGCTTATAAATGAAGCATAATGCATGGCATCACCTAGTTTGGGATAGACTAGATTACTTGGACGCTTTTTCATCTCCCTTTTTGTCTCAAATTTTGTCACAATATAATAAACTGAAGTAGCTTGATGTGAGAATTGGATTCGTGTTATTGTAAGCTCTAAATTAGAAGTTACGGACGATTTAGTGGGGACATGTCCAGTTGATCAGCCGTTAATATGATCATTCTATACTGCTCATTGGTGCTCATTGAGTAAAAGATTATAAAAGAAGCATAATGTATGATATCATGCAGTTTTTGAGAGATTGGATAACTTGTATGCTTTGTCGTATCTATTTCTACCTCAAATTTGGTCTAAATAAAGAAATTTGAACTAGCTTAACGTGGCCATTTGAGTTGTGTCATTCTGAGCTATAAACAAAAGTTATAGACGATTTTAGTGCAGACATGTCAAGTTGATCGTCCAGTTAAAATGATCATTCTAAACTGATCATTGGTGCTCATTGAGTAAAGGCTTATAAATGAAGCATAATGCATGGCATCACGTAGTTTTGGATAGATTAGATTACTGGGACGCTTTTTCATATCTATTACTGTCTCAAAATTAGTCTTAATATAGAAAAGAGAGTTTGGTTAACGTAGGCATTGGATTCATGTCATTCTGAACTATAAATCAAAAGTTACAGACGATTTAGTGCAGGCATGTGAAGAGTATCGGCCAGTTTATATGATTAATCTACGCTGATCATTGGTGCTCATTGAGTAAAGGCTTATAAATGAAGCAAAATGCATCTATTTTTATGTCCGCTTTTGTAAAAACATAGAAAATTGAGCTAGCTTAACCTGGGCACTGGATTCATGTCATTTTGATCTCTCAATCCAATGCCCACGTTAAGCTAGTTGAAATTTCTATATTGTGACAAAATTGGAGATAGAACTAGATACAACAAAGCGTCCATGTAATCAAATCTATCTCAAACTGAGTGATGCAATGCATTATGCTTCATTTATAAGCCTTTACTCAATGAGCATAAATGATCTGTTTGGAATAATCATATTAACTGGCCGATCAACTTGACATGTCCTCACTAAATTGTTAGTAACTTTTGATTTAGAGCTCAAAATGACACTAATCCAACCCCACGTTAAACTAGGTTAATTTTCTATATTTTGACAAAATTTGAGACAAAAATAGATACGACAATGCATCCAAGTAATCCAGTATATCCCAAACTACGTTATTCCATGCACTATTGTTCATTTATAAGCTTTTACTCAATGAGCACCAATGATTAGTTTAGAATGATCATTTCAGCTGGCCGATCAACTTGACATGTCTTCATTAAATCTTCTGTAACATTTGAGTTATAACTCAGAATGGCATGAATCCAAAGCCCATGTTAAGCTAGTTCAATTTTCTATGTTGTGATAAAATTTGAGACAAAACTAGATAGGAAAAAGGGTCCAAGTAATCCAATATATCCCAAACTGTGTGATGCTATGCATTATGCTTCATTAATAAGCCTTTACTCAATGTGCACCAAAGATTAGCTTAGAATAATCATTTTTTTGGCCGATCAACTTGATATGTCCGCACTAAATCCTCTGTAAATATTTGATTTATAGCATAGAATGACACGAATCCAATGCCCACTTGAAGCTAGCTGAATTTGATATATTATGATAAAATATAAGATTAAAATTGCTTCGACAAAGCCTCCAAGTACTAAAATCTATCCAAAACTACGTAATGTCATGCACTATCCTTCATTTATAAGTCTTTACTCAATGAGCACCACTGATAAGTTTAGAATGATCATTTTAACAGGTCGATCAACTTGACATATCTTAACCAAATCGTTAGTAACTTTTGATTTATATATCAAAATGACACGAATCCAATGTCCACGCTCAATTTTCTATATTGAGAAAACAATTTGAGAGAGAAATCGATAGGACAAAACGTCCAAGTAATCCAATATATCCCAAACTGCGTGATGCCATGCGTTATGCTTCATTTATAAGCTTTTACTCACTGAGCACCAACGATCAGTTTAAAATGATCATTTAACTGTTCGATCAACTTGACATGTCAAGTTGATTAGCAAGTTAATATGATCATTCTAAGTTGATCATTGGTGCTCATTGAGTAAAAACTTATAAATAAAGAATAATACATTGCATCAAACTGTTTGGATACATTGGATTATTTGGACGCTTTGTCATCTCTTTTTGTCTCAAATTTTTTCAATATATAGAAAATTGAGCTAGCTTAACGTGGGCATTGGATTCGTGTCATTTTGAGCTCTAAATCAAAAGTTACAAAATGATTTCATGCGGACATGTCAAATTGATTGGCCAATTAATATGATTATTATAAACTGATAATTGGTGCTCATTGAGTAAAGGCATATAAATGAAACATTATGCATGGATTCACGCAGTTTGGGATAGATTGTATTACTTGGACCATTTGTCGTATCTATTTTTGTCTCAAATTTTGTCACAATATAGAAAAATGAGCTAGCTTAACGTGGGCATTGGATTCGTATCATTATGAGCTCTAAATAAAAATTTACGGACAATTTAGTGCGGACATGTCAAGTTGATCGGCCAGTTAATATGATTATTCTAAACTGACCATTGGAGCTCATTGAGTAAAGACTTATAAATGAAGCAAAATGCAAGGCATCACACAGTTTTGGATAGATTGGATTACTTGGAGGCTATGTCGTATCTAGTTCGTTCTCAAATTTTATCATAATATAGAAAACTAAACTAGCTTAACATGGGCATTGGATTCGTGTCATTCTGAGTTATAACTCAAATGTTACGGAAGATTTAGTGCAGATATGTCAAGTTGATCGACCAGCTAAAATAATCATTCTAAACTGATCATTGGTGCTCACTGAGTAAAAGCTTAGAAATGAACAATAATGCATGGAATAACATAGTTCGGGATATACTGGATTACTTGGATGCTTTGTCGTATCTATTTTTGTCTCAAATTTTATCAAAATATAGAAAATTGACCTAGTTTAACGTGGATGTTGGATTAGTGTCACTTTGAGCTCTAAATCAAAAGTTATAAATGATTTAGTGCGGATATGTGAAGTTGATTGGCCAGTTAATATGATTATTCTAAACTGATCATCGGTGCTCATTGAGTAAAGGCTTATACATGAAACACTATGCATTGATTCACGCAGTTTGGGGTAGATTATATTACTTGGACGGTTTGTCGTATCTATTTTTGTCTCAAATTTTGTCACAATATAGAAAAATGAACTAGCTTAACATGGGCATTAGATTCGTGTAATTCTGAGCTCTAAATAAAAATTTACGGATGATTTAATGCAGAAATGTCAAGTTGATCAGCTAGTTAATATGATTTTTCTAAACTGACCATTCGAGCTCATTGAGTAAGACTTATAAATGAAGCATAATGCATAACATCACGCAATTTGGGATAGATTGGATTACTTGGACGCTTTTTCATATCTATTTCTGTCTCATATTTTGCAACAATATAGAAAATTGAACTAGCTTAAAGTGGGCATTGGATTTCTGTCCTTCTGAGTCATAACTCAAAAGTTACGAACGATTTAGTGCAGACATGTCAAGTTGATCGACCAGTTAATATGGTTATTCTAAACTGACCATTGGAGCTCATTGAGTGAAGGCTTATAAATGAAGTATAATGCAAGGCTTCCCACAGTTTGGGATAGATTGGATTACTTGGACGGTTTGTCGTATATAGTTTTGTCTCCAATTTTGTCAGTATATATAGAAAATTGAAATAGCTTAATGTGGGCACTGAATTCGTGTCATCCTGAGCTATAAATCAAAAGTTATGGATGATTTATAGCATAGCTGTCAATTGATCGGCTAGTTAGATTGATCATTCTAAACTTATCACTTGTGCTCATTGAGTAAAAACTCATAAACGAAGAATAATGCTTGGAATCACGCTGTTTGGGATAGACTAGATTACTTGGATGCTTTCTCGTATCCATTTCTTTTTAAAATTTTGTCAAAAATATAGAAAATTGAGCTACATTAACGTAGGCATTGGATTCATGTCATTTGGAAGTTTAAATCAAAAGTTACTGATCATTTAGTGCAGACATGTGAAGTTGATCGACTATTTAATATGATTATTCTAAACTAATCATTGGTGCTTATTGAGTAAAGGCTTATATAAATGAAACATAATGCATGGATTCATGTAGTTTGGGATAGATTATATTACTTGGTCACCTTGTTGTATCTATTTTTGTCCCAAATTTTTTCACAATATAGAAAAATGAGCTAGCTTAACGTGTGAATTGGATTAGTGTCATTTTGAGCTCTAAATCCAAAGTTGCAAACGATTTAGTGCATACATGTCAAGTTGATCGGCTAGTTAATATGATTATTCTAAATTGATCACTGGTGCTCATTGAGTAAACGCTCATAAATGAAGTATAATGCATGGATTCACACAGTTTGGGATAGATTGTATTACTTGGATGCTTTGTCGTATCTATTTCAGTCTCAAATTTTATCACAATATAGAAAAATGACCTAGCTTAACGTGGTCATTGGATTTGTGCCATTCTGATCTCTAAATCAAAATTTACGGACTATTTAATGCGTACATGTCAAGGTTATCAGCCAGTTAATATGATTATTCTAAACTGATCATTGGTGCTCATTGAGTAAAGTCTTATAAATGAAGCATAATGCAAGGCATCGCACAGTTAGGGATAGATTGGATTACTTGGACGCTTTGTCTTATCTAGTTCTGTCTCAAATATTTCAACAATATAGAAAATGGAACTAGCTTAACGTGAGCATTGGATTCGTTACATTCTGACTTATAAGTCAAAAGTTACTGACGATTTAGTGCAAACATGTGAAGTTGATCGGCTAGGTAAAATGATCATTTTAAACTGATCATTGCTGCTCATTGAGTAAAGCTTATAAATGAAAAATAATACATGGCATCAAGCAGTTTGGATAGATTGGATAACTTGGACGCTTTGTAATCTCTATTTCTGTCTCAAATTTTGTCAAAATTTAGAAAATTGAGCTAGTGAAACGGTGCCATTGGATTCCGGTCATTCTGAGCTCTAAATGAAAATTTACAAATGATTTACTGCAGACATGTGAAGTTGATCGGCCAGTTAATATGATTATTCTAAACTGATCATTGGTGCCCATTGAGTAAAGGCTTATAAATGAAGCATAATGCATGGTATCACGCAATTTGGTATAGATTGGATTATTTGTACGCTTTGTCGTATCTAGTTCTATCCCAAATTTTGTCACAATATAAATAATTTATCTTGCTTAGCCGGAGCATTGGATTCCCGTCAGTCTAAGCTATAAATCAAAAGTTACGTACGATTTAGTGCAGACATGTCAAGTTTATCCGCAAGTTAAAATGATCATTCTAAACTACTCATTGAAGCTCATTGAGTAAAAGCTTATAAATGAAGAATAATGCATGGCATCATGCAGTTCGGGATAAATTGGATTATTTTGATGTTTTGTATCTATTTCTGTTTCAAATTTTGCCACAATATAGAAAATTGAGCTAGCTTAACGTGGGCATTGGATTCGTGTCATTCAGAGCTCTAAATCAAAATTTGCAGACGATTTAGTGCAGACATATCAAGTTGATCAGCCAGTTAATATGATTATTCTAAACTGTTCTTTCGTGCTCATTGGGTAAAGGCTTATAAATGAAGTATAATGTTTGGAATCACGGAGGTTGGGATAGATTGGAATACTTCGACGCCTTGTCGTATCTTGTTCTATCTCAAATTTTTTCAGAGTATAGAAAATTGAACTAGATTTACGTGGGCATTGGATTCATGTCATTGTGAGTTGAAACCCAAAAGTTACAGACGATTTAGGGCAGACATGTCAAGTTGATCGCCTAGATAAAATTATCATTTTAAACTGATCATTGGTGCTCATTGAGTAATATAAAAAATTGAGATAGCTTAACATGGGGATTGGATTCGTGTCATTCTGAACTCAAAATCGAAAGTTACGGATGATTTAGTGTGGACTTCTCAATTGATCGGCCAGTTTATATGATTATTCTAAACTTATCATTGGTGCTCATTAAGTAAACGCTTATAAATGAGGCATAATGCATGGATTCACGTATTTTGGGATAGATTGAATTACTTGGATGCTTTTTCGTATCTAATTTTGTCCCAAATTTTGCCACATATAGCAAAATGAGCAAGCTCAATGTGGACATTGCATCTGTGTCATTCTGAGCTCTAAATGAAAATTTATGGACGATTTAGTGCGGACATGTCAAGTTATCGGTCAGTTAATATGATTATTCTAAATTGATCATTGGTGCTCATTGGATTACTTGGATGCGTTGTCGTATCTAGTTCTGTCTCAAATATTTTCACATTATAGAACATTGAACTAGCTTAACGTGGGCATTAGATTTGTGTCACTGTGGGTTATAACCGAAAAGTTACAAATGATTTACTACAGACATGTCAAGTTGATCGGCTAGTTAAAATGATCATTCTAAACTGATCATTGGTGCTCATTGAGTAATAGCTTATAAATGAAGAATAATGCATGGAATCACGCAATTTGTGATAGATTGTATTACTTGGATGCTTTGTCGTATCTATTTCTCTCTCAAATTTTGTCACAATATAGAAAAATGAGCTAGCTTAACGTGGGCATTAGATCTGTGTCATTCTGAGCTCTAAATCAAAATTTACGTACAATTTAGTGACGAAATGTCAAGGTTAACAGCCAGTTAATATGATTATTCTAAAATGATCATTGGTGCTCATTGAGTAAAGTCTTATAAATTAAACATTATGCATGGATTCACGCAGTTAGGGATCGTTTGAATTACTTGGACATTTTGTCGTATCTATTTTTGTCTCAAATTTTATCACAATATTGAAAAATGAGCCAGAGTAACGTGGGCGTTGGATTCGTGTCATTCTGAATTATAACTCAAAAGTTATAGACAATTTAGTGCAAACATGTCAAGTTGATCGACCAGTTAATATGATTATTCTAAGCTGACCAGTGGACCTCATTGAGTAAATGCTTAAAAATGAAGCATAATGCATGGCAACACACAGTTTGGGAAATATTGGATTACTTGGACGCTTTGTCGTATCTAGTTATGTCTGAAATTTTATCACAATATAGAAAATTGAACTAATTTTATGTGGGCATTGGATTCGTGTCATTCTGAGCTCTAAATCCAAATTTACGAACGATTTAGTGCGGACATGTCAAGTTGATCAGCCAGTTGATATGATTATTCTAAACTTTCATTGTTGCTCATTGGGTAAAGGCATCACGGAGTGTGGGATAGATTGGATTACTTGGACGCGTTGTCGTATCTAATACTATCTCAAATTTTGTCATAGTATAGGAAATTGAACTAGATTAACGTGGGCATTGGATTCATGTCCTTTTGAGTTATAACCCAAAAGTTACGGACGATTTAGTGCAGACATGTGAAGTTGATTGGTCAGTAAAATGATCATTTTAAACTGATTATTGGTGCTCATTGAGTAAAAGCTTATAAAAGTAGAATAATGCATGGCATCAAGCAGTTTGGATAGAATGGATTACTTGGATGCTTTGTCATATCTATTTCCGTCTCAAATTTTGTCAAAATATAGAAAATTGAGCTAGCTAAACAGGGCCATTGGATTCCTGTCATTTTGAGCTCTAAATCAAAAAATTTGGACGATTTAGTGCGGACATGTGAAGTTGATCAGCCAGTTAATATGATTATTCTGAACTGATCATTGGTGCTCATTGAGTAAAGGCTTATAAATGAAGCATAATGCATGGCATCATGCAATTTGGGATAGATTGGATTGTTTCTATGCTTTTTCGTATCTAGTTCTATCCCATATTTTGTCACAATATAGATAATTTATCTAGTTTAATGGGAGCATTGGATTCGTGTCATTCTAAGCTATAAATCAAAAGTTACGAACGATTTAGTGCAGAAATATCAGATTGATGCACGAGTTAAAATGATTATTCTAAACTAATCGTTGACGCTCATTGAGTAAAAGCTTATAAATGAAGAATAATGCGTGGCATCACACAGTTCGGGATAGTTTGGATTATTTGAATATTTTTTCGTATCTATTTTTGTCTCAAATGTTTCCACAATATAGAAAATTGAGCTAGCTTAACGTGGGCATTGGATTCGTGTCATTCTGAGCTCTAAATAAAAATTTATGGACAATTTCGTGCGGACTTGTCAAGTTGATCATCCAGTTAATATGATTATTCTTATTTGATCTTTGGTGCTCATTGGGTAAAGACTTATAAATGAAGCATAATGCTTGGCATCACGGAGTTCGGGATAGATATGATTACTTGGACGCCTTGTTGTATCTTGTTCTATCTCAAATTTTGTCACAGTATAGAAAATTGAACTAGATTAACGTTGGTATTGGATTCGTGTCATTGTGAGTTATAACCCAAAAGTTATAGATGATTTAGGGCAGACATGTCAAGTATTTCGGCCAGTAAAATTATCATTCTAAACTGATCATTGCTGCTGATTGAGTAATAGTGTATAAATGAAGAATAATGCATGGAATCACGCAGTTGGTTATAGATTGGAATACTTGGATTCTTTTTCGTATCTATTTTTGTCTCAAATTTCGTCAAAATATAGAAAATTGAGCTAGCTTAACATGGGCATTGGATTCGTGTCATTATGAACTCTAAATCAATAATTACAGATGATTTAGTGGGGACTTGTCAAGTTGATCGGCCAGTTAATATGATTATTCTAAACTGATCATTGGTTCTCATTGAGTAAATGCTTATAAATGAAGCATAATGCATGGATTCATGCAGTTTGAGATAGTTTGTATTACTTGGATGCTTTGTCGTATCTATTTTGGTCTCAAATTTTGTCACAATATAGAAAAATGAGCTAGCTTAACGTGGGCATTGGATCTGTGTCTTTGTGAACTCTAAATCAAAATTTACGGACGATTTAGTGCGGATATGTCAAGTTGATTGGTCACTTAATATGATTATTCTAAAATGATCATTGGTGCTCATTGAGTAAATGCTTGTAAATGAAGCATAATGCCTGGCATCATGCAGTTTGGGATAAATTGGATTACTTTGACGCCTTGTCGTATCTAGTTTCGTCTCGATTTTTTCACAGCATAGAAAATTGAACTAGCTTAACTTGGGCATTGGATTCATGTCATTAGGGGTTATAACCAGAAAGTTACAGACGACTTACTGCAAACATGTCAAGTTGATCGGCCTGTTAAAATGATCATTCTAAACTGATCATTGGTGCTCATTAAGTAATAGCATATAAATGAAGAATAATGCATGGAATCACGCAGTTTGTGATAGATTGGATTACTTGGATGCTTCGTCGTATCTATTTCTATCTCAAATTTTGTCAAAATATAGAAAATTGAGCTAGCTTAACATGGACACTGGATTCGTGTCATTATGAAGTCTAAATCAAAAGTTACAGATGATTTAGTGCGTGCATATCAAGTTGATCGGCTAGTTAATATGATTATTCCATACTAATCATTGGTGCTCATGGAGTAAACGCTTATAAATGAAGCATATTGCATGGATTCACGTAGTTTGGCATAAATTGTATTACTTGTACGCTTTGTCGTATCTATTTGTGTCTCAAATTTTGTCATAATATAGAAAAATGTGCTAGCTTAACGTTGGCATTGTATCTGTGTCATTCTGAGCTCTAAATGAAAATTTACGGACGATTTAGTGTGGACTTGTCAACTTGATTGGTCCATTAATATGATTATTCTAAAATGATCATTGATGCTCATTGAGTAAAGGCTTATAAATGAAGCATAATGCATGGCATCACACAGTGTGGGATTTGTTGTATCTAGTTCCACCTCAATTTTTGCCACAATATAGAAAATTGAACTAGATTAACGTGGGCATTGGATTCATGTTATTCTGAGTTATAACTCAAAAGTTATTGACGATTTAGTGCAGACATGTGAACTTGATCGGCCAGTTAAAATGATCATTTTAAACTGATCAATGGTGCTCATTGAGGAATAGCTTATAAATGAAGAATAATGTATGGAATCACGCAGTTATGATAGACTGGATTATTTGGACATTTTGTCATCTCTATTTCTGCCTTAAATTTTGTCAAAAATATAGAAAATTGAGCTAGCTAAACATGGGCATTGGATCTGTATCATTCTGAGCTCTAAATCAAAATTTACTGACGATTACATGTGAAGTTGATTGGCCAGTTAATATGATTATTATAAGCTTATCAGTGGTGCTCATTGAGTAAATGCTTATAAATGAAGTTTGGGATAGATTGCATTGATTGGACTCTTTGTTGTATCTAGTTCTATCCCAAATTTGGTCACAATATAGAAAATTTATCTATCTTAATTTGGGCATTGGATTCGTGTCATTCGAAGCTATAAATCAAAAGTTACAGACGATTTAGTGGAGACATTTCAAGTTTATCGGCGAGTGAAAATGATCATTCTAAACTGATCATTGATGCTCATTGAGTAAAAGCTTATAAATGAAGAATAATGCATGGCATCACGCAATTTGGGGTAGATTGGATTATTTTTGTATGATTTGTCGTATCTATTTCCATCTCAAATTTTGCCACAATATAAAAAATTGAGGTAGCTTAACGTGGGCATTGGATTCGTGTCATTCTGAACTCTAAATCCAAATTTACGGACGATTTAGTGTGGAGATGTCAAGTTAAACAGTCAATTAATATGATTATTCTAATCTGATCATTAGAGTCATTTCAGAAAATTCTACCACCAAATGAATTCAATTAAAAATTATATTAATATACATATTCATATTATATATTAATAATATATTTGTTCTATATATTGAATAACCATATTCAAGAATATATTATTCTCTATTTCCGTAAAATATTATATTCTACATTGATATCAGATATCAATTTTTATTAGTTTTTTATTAAGTTATTTATTACTATTTCATATTTATATTTTAGTAAATTGATATTTATTACTATTTTATTAATGATCATTGGTGATCATTCAGTAAAGGCTTATAAATGAAGCATAATGCTTGGCATCACGGAGTTCGGGATAGATTGGATTACTTGTACACCTTGTCGTATCTTGTTCTATCTCAAATTTTTGTCACGGTATAAAAAATTGAACTAGATTAATGTGGGAATTGGATTTGTGTCATTGTGAGTTATAACCCAAAAGTTACAAACGATTTAGGGCAGACGTGTCAAGTTGATCGGCTAGTTAAAATTATCATTCTATACTCATCATTGGTGCCATTGAGTAATAGCGTATAAATGAAGAATAATGCATGGAATCACGCAGTTTGTGATAGATTGGATTACTTGGATGCTTTGTTGTATCTATTTTTGTCTCAAATTTTGTAAAAATATAGAAAATTGA
The DNA here is from genome assembly GCA_018901935.1 of Pugionium cornutum. Taxonomy (NCBI): domain Eukaryota; kingdom Viridiplantae; phylum Streptophyta; class Magnoliopsida; order Brassicales; family Brassicaceae; genus Pugionium; species Pugionium cornutum. Next base: position 12,073,666 of record JAENJI010000013.1, read on the forward strand.
CCTAGCTTAACATGGGCATTGGATTCGTGTCATTATGAACTCTAAATCAAAAGTTACAGATGATTTAGTGCGAACATGTCAAGTTGATCGGCCAGTTAATACGACTATTCTAAACTTATTATTGGTGCTCATTGAGTAAACGCTTATAAATGAAGCATAATTCATGGGTTCACACAGTTTTGGATAGATTGTATTACTTGCACGCTTTGTCGTATCTATTTCTGTCTCAAATTTTGTCACAATATAGAAAATGAACTAGTTTAACGTGGGCATTTGATTAGTGTCATTCTGAGCTCTAAATCAAAATTTTCAGACGATTTAGTGCGGACATGCCTAGATTATTGGCCGGTTAATACGATTATTGTAAACTGATCATTGGTGTTCATTGAGTATAGGATTTATAAATGAAGCATAATGCATGGCATCACACAGTTTGGGATATATGGGATTACTTAGACGCTTTGTCTTATCTAGTTTTGTCTCAAATTTTGCTACAATATAGAAAATTGCACTAGCTTAACGTGGTCATTGGATTCGTGTCATTCTGAGCTCTAAATCAAAATTTATGGATGATTTAGTGCGTACATGTCAAGTTGATCAGCCAGTTAATATGATTATTCAAAACTGATCATTGGTGATCATTCAGTAAAGGCTTATAAATGAAGCATAATGCTTGGCATCACGGAGTTCGGGATAGATTGGATTACTTGTACGCCTTGTCGTATCTTGTTCTATCTCAAATTTTTGTCACGGTATAAAAAATTGAACTAGATTAATGTGGGAATTGGATTTGTGTCATTGTGAGTTATAACCCAAAAGTTACAAACGATTTAGGGCAGATGTGTCAAGTTGATCGGCTAGTTAAAATTATCATTCTATACTCATCATTGGTGCCATTGAGTAATAGCTTATAAATGAAGAATAATGCATGAAATCACACAGTTTATGATAGATTCTATTACTTGGACGCTTTGTCTTATCTATTTCTGTCTCAAATTTCGTCAAAATATAGAAACTTGAGCTAGCTGAACATTGGCATTGGATTCGTGTCATTCTGAATTTTAAATCAAAAGTTACGGATAATTTAATGTGGACTTGTCAAGTTGAGCGGCCAGTTAATATGATTATTCTAAACTGATCATTGGTGCTCATTCAGTAAATGCTTATAAATAAAGCATAATGCATGGCATCAAGCAGTTTGGGATAAATTGTATTACTTGGACGCTTTGTCGTATCTATTTCTGCCTCAAATTTTATCACAATATAGAAAAATGACCTAGCTTTAGATGGGCATTGGGTCTGTGTCATTCTGAGCTCTAAATCAAAATTTACGGACAATTTAATGCAGACATGTCAAGTTGATAGGTCAGTTTTATGATTATTCTAAAATGATCATTGGTGCTCATCGGGTAAAGGCTTATAAATGAAACATAATGCATGGCATCACGGAGTTCGGGATAGATTGGATTACTTGTACGCCTTGTCGTATCTTGTTCTATCTCAAATTTTTGTCACAGTATAAAAAATTGAACTAGATTAATGTGGGAATTGGATTTGTGTCATTGTGAGTTATAACCGAAAAGTTACAAACGATTTAGGGCAGACGTGTCAAGTTGATCGGCTAGTTAAAATTATCATTCTATACTCATCATTGGTGCCATTGAGTAATAGCTTATAAATGAAGAATAATGCATGAAATCACACAGTTTATGATAGATTCTATTACTTGGATGCTTTGTCTTATCTATTTCTGTCTCAAATTTCGTCAAAATATAGAAACTTGAGCTAGCTGAACATTGGCATTGGATTAGTGCATTCTGAACTCTAAATCAAAAGTTACGGATGATTTAATGCGGACTTGTCAAGTTGATCGGCCAGTTAATAGGATTATTCTAAACTGATCATTGGTGCTCATTCAGTAAATGCTTATAAATAAAGCATAATGCATGGCATCACGCAGTTTGGGATAAATTGTATTACTTGGACGCTTTGTCGTATCTATTTCTGTCTCAAATTTTGTCACAATAAAAAAAATGACCTAGCTTTACATGGCCATTGGATCTGTGTCATTCTGAGCTCTAATTCAAAATTTACGGACAATTTAGTGCAGACATGTCAAGTTGATAGGTCAGTTATATGATTATTCTAAAATGATCATTGGTGCTCATCGAGTAAAGACTTATAAATGAAACATAATGTATGGCATCATGCATTTTGGTATAGATTGGATTACTTGGATGCCTTGTCGTATATAGTTTCGTCTCAAATTTTTTCACATTATAGAAAATTGAACTAGCTTAACATTGTCATTGGATTCGTGTCATTGTGGGTTATAACCAAAAAGTTACCAACGATTTACTACAGACCTGTCAAGTTGATCGGCCAGTTATAATGATCATTCTAAACTGATCATTGGTGTTCATTGAATAATAGCTTATAAATGAAGAATAATGCATGGAATCTCGCAGTTTGTGATAGATTTGGATTACTTTGATGTTTTGTCGTATCTATTTCTATCTCAATGTTTATCAAAATATAAAAAATTGATCTATCTTAACGTGGGCATTGGATTCTTGTCATTCTAAGCTCCAAATCAAAAGTTATAGACGATTTAGTGCAAACATGTGAAGTTGATCTGCCAGTTAAAATGATCATTTTAAACTGATCATTGGTGCTCATTGAGTAAAAGCTTATAAATGAAGAATAATGCATGGCATCAAGCAGTTTGGATAGATTGGATTACTTGGACGCTTTGTAATCTCTATTTCAGTCTGAGCTCTAAATCAAAATTTATGGTCGATTTAGTGCGTAGATGTGAAGTTGATCGGTTAGTTAATATGATTATTCTAAACTGATCATTGGTGCTCATTGAGCATATTGCATGGCATCACGCAGTTTGGGATAGATTGGATTACTTGGACTCTTTGTCGTATCTAGTTATATCCCAAATTTTATCACAATGTAGAAAATTTTTCTATCTTAACGTGGGCATTGGATTCGTGTCATTTTGAGCTCTAAACATTAATTTACGCACGACTTCGTGGAGACATTTCAAGTTGATCGGCGAGTTAAAATGATCATTCTAAAGTGATCATTAATGCTCATTGAGTAAAGGCTTATAAATGAAGCATAATGCTTGGCATCACGCAGTTTGGGATAGATTCGATTACTTGGACGCCTTGTCGTATCTAATTCTGTATAAAATTTTGTCAGATTATAGAAAATTGAACTATATTAACGTGAGCATTGGATTCGTGTCATTGTGAGTTATAACCCAAAAGTTAAAGACGATTTATGCAGGCATATAAAGTTGATCGGCTAGTTAATGATCATTCTAAATGGATCATTGGTGCTCATTGAGTAACAGCTTATAAATGAAGAATAATGCATCGTATCACGTAGTTTGTGATCGATTGGATTACTTGGATGCTTTGTCTTATCTAAATCTGTCTCAAATTTTGTCAAAATATAGAAAATTGAGGTAGCTTAACATGGCATTGGATTCGTGTAATTCTGAACTCTAAATCAAAAGTTACAGATGATTTAGTGCGGACATGTCAAGTTGGTTGGCCAGTTAATATGATTATTCTAAACTGATCATTGGTGCTCATTCAGTAAAGGCTTATTAATGAAGCATGATGCCTGGCATCACGGAGTTTGATATATATTGGATTACTTGGAAGACTTGTCGTATCTAGTTCTATCTCAAATTTTGTCACAATATAGAAAATTCAACTAGCTTAACGTGTACATTGGATTCGTGTCATTCTGAGCTCTAAATTAAAAGTTATGGATGATTTAGTTGGAAAGGTCAAGTTGATCGGCCAGTTAATATGATTATTGTGAACTGATCATTTGTCCTCATTGACTAAAGGCCTATAGATGAAGCATAATGCATGGCATCATACAGTTTGGGATAGATTGAATTATTTGGATGCTTTATCGTACCTATTTCTGTCTCAGATTTCATCAAAATTTAGAAAATTGAGATAGCTTAACATGGGCATTGGATTCGTGTCATTCCGAACTCTAAATCAAAAGTTACAGATGATTTAGTGTGGACATGTCAAGTTGGTCGGCCTGTTAATATGATTATTGTAAACTGATCATTGGTGCACATTGACTAAAGGCTTATAGATGAAGCATAATGCATGGCATCATGCAGTTTGGGATAGATTGAATTATTTGGACACTTTGACGTATCTATTTCTATCTCAAATTTTGTCACAATATAGAAACTTAAACTAGCTTAAGATGGGAATTGGATTCGTGTCATTCTGAGTTATAACTCAAAAGTTACGGACGATTTAGTGCAGACATTTGAAGTTGAACGGCCAGTTAAAATGTTCATTTTAAACTGATCTTGGTGCTCATTGAGTAAAAGCTTATAAATGAATAATAATGCATGGTATCAAGTAGTTTGGATATATTGGATTATTTGGACGCTTTGTCATATCTATTTCTGTCTCAAATTTGACAAAATATAGAAAACTGAGCTAGCTAAACGCGACCATTGGATTCGTATCATTCTGAGCTCTAAATCAAAATTTGCGGACGATTTAGTGCAGACATGTGAAGTTAATATGATTATTCTAAACCAATCATTGGTGCTCACTGAGTAAAGGCTTATAAATGAAACATAATGCATGACATCACGCAGTTTGGGATAGATTGGATTACTTGGATGCTTTATCGTATCTATTTCGGTCCCAAATTTTATCAGAATATAGAAAATTGAGCTCGCTTAACGTTGGCATTGGATTCGTGTCATTATGAGCTCTAAATCAAAAGTTAAAGATGAATTAGTGCGGACATGTCAAGTTTGTCAGCCAGTTAATTGATTATTCTAAACTTATCATTGGTGCTGATTGAGTAAAAGCTTATAAATGAAAAATAATTCATTGCATCACGCAGTCTGGCATGGATTGGATTACTTGAACGCTTTGTCGTATCTATTTCTGTCTCAAGTTTTATCAGAATATAGAAAATTGAGCTCGCTTAACGTGGGCACAGTATTCGTGTCATTCTGAGCTCAGAATCAAAAGTTACGGACGGTTTAGTGCGGACATGTCAAGTTAATCGGACAGTTAATATGATTATTCTAAACTGATCATTGGTGCTCATTAAGTAGAGGCTTATAAATGAAGCATAATGCATGGCATCACATAGTTAGGATAGATTGGATTACATGGACGCTTTTTCGTCTCTACTTCTGTCTCAAAATTTGTCAAAATATAGAAAATTTAGCTAGCTTAACGTGGATATTTTGTTCTTGTCATTCAGAGCTCAAAATCAAAAGTTACTGACGATTTAGTGCGGACATGTCAAGTTGATCAGCCAGTTAATATGATTATTCTAAACTGATCATTGGAGCTCATTGATTAAAGGCTTATAAACGAAGCATAATGCATGACATCACACAATTTTGGATAGATTGGCTTTCTTGGATGCTATGTCGAGTCTATTTTTGTCTCAAATTTTGTTACAATATATCGAAAATTGAGTTAGCTTAACATGGGCATTGGATTCGTGTCATTCTGAGCTCTTAATGAAAAGTTACGGACGATTTAGTGCGGACATGTCAAGTTTAGTGGCCAGTTAAAGTGATAATTTAAACTGATCATTGGTGATGATTAAGCTAAGGTTTATCAATGAAGCATATTGCATGGAATCAAGCAGTTTGGATAGACTGGATTACATGGATGCTTTGTCGTCTCTATTTCTGTTTCAAATTTTGTCACAATATAGAAAATTGAGGTAGCTTAATGTGGGCATTGGATTCGTGTCATTCTTAGCTCTAAGTGAAATGTTACGGACGATTTAGTGCAAACATGTCAAGTTTATCGGACAGTTAAAGTGATCATTCTAAATTGACCATTGGTGCTCATTGAGAAAACACTTATAAATGAAGCATAATACATAACATCACATAGTTTTGTATAGCTTGGATTAATTGGACGCTTTATCGTATCAATTTATGTCTCAAATTTTGTTACAACATAGAAAATTGAGCTTGCTTAACGTGGGCATTGGATTCGTGTGTTTCTGAGATCTAAATCAAAAGTTACACACAATTTAGTGCGGACATGTGAAGTTAATCGGCCACTTAAAGTTATCATTCTAAACTGATCATTGGTACTCATTAGGTAAAGGCTTATAAATGAAGTCTAAAGCATTGCATCACGCAGTTTGGGATAGATTGGATTACTTGGATGCTTTGTGTCTCTAAATCTGTGTCAAATTTTGCCAAATATTGAAAATTGTGGTATCCTAACATGGGCATTGGATTCATGTTATTCTGAGCTCTAAATCAAAAGTTACGAATGATTTACTGCGACATGTGAAGTTGATTTACCAGTTAAAGTGATCATTCTAAACTGATCATTGGTGATCATTCTAAACTGATCATTGGTGCTCATTGAGTAAAAACTTATAAATGAAGCCTAAGGCAAGGCATCAAGCAGTTTGACATAGATTGGATTACTTAGACGTTATGTCGTATCTAATTCTGTCCCAAAATTTTTCACAATATAGAAAATTTAACTAGCTTAATGTGGGCATTGGATTCGTGTCATTCTAAGCTATAAATTAAAAGTTATGGACAATTTAGTACAGACTTGCCCAATTGATAGGCCAGTTAAAATGATCTTTTTAAACTACTCATTGGTGCTCATTTAGTAAAAGCTTATAAATGAAAAATAATGCATTGCATCACGCGATTTGGCATTGATTGGATTACTTGGACGCTTTATCGTATCTATTGTTGTCTCACCTTTTTCACAATATAGAAAATTGTGCTAGCTTATCGTAGGCATTGGATTCGTGTCATTCTGAGCTCGAAATCAAAAGTTACGACCGATTTAGTGTGATTATGTCAAATTGATTGGCTAGTTAAAGTGATCATCTAAACTGATCATTGGTGCTCATTAAGAAATGCTTATAAATGAAGCATAATGCATGGCATCAAGGAGTGTGGATACATGGGATTACATGGACGCTTTGTCATCTCTATTGCTGTCTCAAATTTTTTCAAAATATAGAAAATTGAGCTAGATTAACGTATGCACTGGATTCGTGTCATTCGGAGCTCTAAATCAAAAGGTACAGACGATTCAGTGCGGACCTGTGTCAAGTTGATCGGCCAGTTAATATGATTATTCTAAACTCATCACTGGTGCTCATTAAGTAAAAACTTATAAATGAAGCACAATGCATGACATCACGTAGTTGGGGATAGATTCGATTACTTGGACACTTTGTCGTCTCTATTTCCGTCTCAACTTTTGTCAAAATATTGAAAATTTATCTAGCTTAACGTGGGCATTGTATTCATGTCATTCTGAGCTCAGAATCAAAAGTTACGGACGATTTAGTGTGGATATGTCAAGTTGATCGGCCAGCTAATATGATTATTCTAAACTGATCATTAGTGCTCATTAAGTAGAGGCTTATAAATGAAGCATAATGCATGGCATCACATAGTTTTGGATAGATTGGATTACATGGACGCTTTTTCGTCTCTACTTTCGTCTCAAATTTTGTCAAAATATAGAAATTTAGCTAGCTTAACGTGGGCACTATATTCGTGTCATTCTGAGCTCAAAATCAAAAGTTACTAACAATTTAGTGCGGACATGTCAAGTTCATCGGCCAGTTAATATGATTATTCTAAACTGATCATTGGTGCTCATTGATTAAAGGCTTATAAAGGAAGCATAATGCACGACATCACACAACTTTGGATAGATTGGCTTACTTGGATGCTATGTCGAGTCTATTTTTGTCTCAAACTTTGTTACAATATCGAAAATTGAGCTAGCTTAACTTGGGCATTGGATCGTGTCATTCTGAGCTCTAAATGAAAATTTACGGACGATTTATTGCGGACATGTCAAGCTTAGTGGCCAGTTAAAGTGATAATTTAAAATGATCATTGGTGCTGATTAAGCTAAGGCTTATAAATGAAGCATACTGCATGGAATCAAGCAGTTTGGATAGAATTACTTGGACACTTTTTCGTCTCTTTTTTTGTTTCAAATTTTGTCACAATATAGAAAATTGAGGTAGCTTAACGTGGGCATTGGATTCGTGTCATTCTGAGCTCTAAATCAAAAGTTATGAACGATTTAGTGCGAACATGTCAAGTTTATCGGACAGTTAAAGTGATCATTCTAAATTGACCATTGGTGCTCATTGAGAAAAGACTTATAAATGAAGCATAATACATAACATCACATAGTTTTGTATAGATTGGATGCTTTATCGTATCTATTTATGTCTCAAATTTTGTTACAACATAGAAAATTGAGTTTGCTGAACGTGGGCATTGGATTCGTGTGTTTCTAAGATCTAAATCGAAAGTTACACACGATTTAGTGCGGACATGTGAAGTTAATCGGCCACTTAAAGTTATCATTCTAAACTGATCATTGGTACTCATTAGGTAAAAGCTTATAAGTGAAGTCTAAAGCATTGCATCACGTAGTTTGGGATAGATTGGATTACTTGGATGCTTTGTGTCTCCAAATCTGTCTCAAATTTTGCCAAAATATTGAAAATTGTGGTATCTTAACATGGGCATTGGATTCGTGTTATTCTGAGCTCTAAATCAAAAGTTACGAATGATTTACTGCGACATGTCAAGTTGATGTGCCAGTTAAAGTGATCATTCTAAACTGATCAATAGTGCTCATTGAATAAATACTTATAAATGAAGCCTAAGACGTGATGCCTGCGACATGTCAAGTTGATGTGCCAGTTAAAGTGATCATTCTAAACTGATCAATAGTGCTCATTGAATAAATACTTATAAATGAAGCCTAAGACATGGCATCACGCAGTTTGTTAGAGTTTGGATTACTTGGACGTTATGTCGTATCTAGCTCTGTCTCAAATTATGTCAAAATATAGAAAATTGAACTAGCTTAATGTGGGCATTGGATTCGTGTCATTCTAAGTTATAAATCAAAAGTTATGGACGATTTAGTGCAGATATGACAAGTTGATCGGCCAGTTAAAATGATCATTCTAAACTGATCATTGGTGCTCATTTAGTAAAAGGTTATAAAAGAAAAATAATGCATGGTATCATGAAGTCTGGGATGGATTGAAGTTTTTGGATGCTTTGTTGTATCTATTTCTTTCTCAAATTTTGTCATAATATAGAAAATTAATCTAGCTTAATGTGGGCATTGGATTCGTGTCATTATGAGCTCTAAATCAAAAGTTACAGACGATTACTGTGGACATGTCAAGTTGATTGGCAAGTTAAAGTGATCATTCTTAACAGTTAATTGGTGCTGATTAAGTAAAGGCTTCTAAATGAAGCATAATGCATGGTATCAAGTAGTTTGGATATATTGGGTTACTTGGACGCTTTGTCGTCTCTATTTCGGTCTCTAATGTTTTCAAAATATAGAAAATTGATCTAGCTTAACGTGGACATTGTATTCGTGTCCTTCTAAGCTATAAATCAAAAGTTCAGGACGATTTAGTGCGGACATGTTTAGTTGATCGGCCAGTTAAATTGATCATTCTAAACTGATCATTGGTGCTCATTGAGTAAAGGCTTATAAATGAAGCATAAGGCACGGCATCACGCAGTTCGGGATAGATTGGATTATTTGTATGCTTTATCGTATATAGTTTTGTCTCAAATTTTGTCAAAATATAGAAAATTGAGCTAGATTAACGTATGCACTGGATTCGTGTCATTCGGAGCTCTAAATCAAAAGGTACAGAAGATTCAGTGCGGACCTGTGTCAAGTTGATCGGCCAGTTAATATGATTATTCTAAACTCATCACTGGTGCTCATTGAGTAAAAACTTATAAATAAAGCACAATGCATGACATCACGTAGTTGGGGATAGATTCGATTACTTGGACGCTTTGTCGTCTCTATTTCCGTCTCAACTTTTGTCAAAATATTGAAAATTTATCTAGCTTAACGTGGGCACTGTATTCATGTCATTCTGAGCTCATAATCAAAAGTTACGGACGATTTATTGCGGATATGTCAAGTTGATCGGCCAGCTAATATGATTATTCTAAACTGATCATTAGTGCTCATTAAGTAGAGGCTTATAAATGAAGCATAATGCATGGCATCACATAGTTTTGGATAGATTGGATTACATGGACGCTTTTTCGTCTCTACTTTCGTCTCAAATTTTGTCAAAATATAGAAATTTAGCTAGCTTAACGTGGGCACTATATTCGTGTCATTCTGAGCTCAAAATCAAAAGTTACTGACAATTTAGTGCGGACATGTCAAGTTCATCGGCCAGTTAATATGATTATTCTAAACTGATCATTGGTGCTCATTGATTAAAGGCTTATAAAGGAAGCATAATGCACGACATCACACAACTTTGGATAGATTGGCTTACTTGGATGCTATGTCGAGTCTATTTTTGTCTCAAACTTTGTTACAATATCGAAAATTGAGCTAGCTTAACTTGGGCATTGGATCGTGTCATTCTGAGCTCTAAATGAAAAATTACGGACGATTTATTGCGGACATGTCAAGCTTAGTGGCCAGTTAAAGTGATAATTTAAAATGATCATTGGTGCTGATTAAGCTAAGGCTTATAAATGAAGCATATTGCATGGAATCAAGCAGTTTGGATAGAATTACTTGGACACTTTTTCGTCTCTTTTTTTGTTTCAAATTTTGTCACAATATAGAAAATTGAGGTAGTTTAACGTGGGCATTGGATTCGTGTCATTCTGAGCTCTAAATCAAAAGTTATGAACGATTTAGTGCGAACATGTCAAGTTTATCGGACAGTTAAAGTGATCATTCTAAATTGACCATTGGTGCTCATTGAGAAAAGACTTATAAATGAAGCATAATACATAACATCACATAGTTTTGTATAGATAATTGGATGCTTTATCGTATCTATTTATGTCTCAAATTTTGTTACAACATAGAAAATTGAGTTTGCTGAACGTGGGCATTGGATTCGTGTGTTTCTAAGATCTAAATCGAAAGTTACACACGATTTAGTGCGGACGTGTTAAGTTAATCGGCCACTTAAAGTTATCATTCTAAACTGATCATTGGTACTCATTAGGTAAAAGCTTATAAGTGAAGTCTAAAGCATTGCATCACGCAGTTTGGGATAGATTGGATTACTTGGATGCTTTGTGTCTCCAAATCTGTCTCAAATTTTGCCAAAATATTGAAAATTGTGGTATCTTAACATGGGCATTGGATTCGTGTTATTCTGAGCTCTAAATCAAAAGTTACGAATGATTTACTGCGACATGTCAAGTTGATGTGCCAGTTAAAGTGATCATTCTAAACTGATCAATAGTGCTCATTGAATAAATACTTATAAATGAAGCCTAAGACGTGATGCCTGCGACATGTCAAGTTGATGTGCCAGTTAAAGTGATCATTCTAAACTGATCAATAGTGCTCATTGAATAAATACTTATAAATGAAGCCTAAGACATGGCATCACGCAGTTTGTTAGAGTTTGGATTACTTGGACGTTATGTCGTATCTAGCTCTGTCTCAAATTATGTCAAAATATAGAAAATTGAACTAGCTTAATGTGGGCATTGGATTCGTGTCATTCTAAGTTATAAATCAAAAGTTATGGACGATTTAGTGCATATATGACAAGTTGATCGGCCAGTTAAAATGATCATTCTAAACTGATCATTGGTGCTCATTTAGTAAAAGGTTATAAAAGAAAAATAATGCATGGTATCATGAAGTCTGGGATGGATTGAAGTTTTTGGATGCTTTGTTCTATCTATTTCTTTCTCAAATTTTGTCATAATATAGAAAATTAATCTAGCTTAATGTGGGCATTGGATTCGTGTCATTATGAGCTCTAAATCAAAAGTTACAGACGATTACTGCGGACATGTCAAGTTGATTGGCAAGTTAAAGTGATCATTCTTAACAGTTAATTGGTGCTGATTAAGTAAAGGCTTCTAAATGAAGCATAATGCATGGTATCAAGTAGTTTGGATATATTGGGTTACTTGGACGCTTTGTCGTCTCTATTTCGGTCTCTAATTTTTTCAAAATATAGAAAATTGATCTAGCTTAACGTGGACATTGTATTCGTGTCCTTCTAAGCTCTAAATCAAAAGTTCAGGACGATTTAGTGCGGACATGTTTAGTTGATCGGCCAGTTAAATTGATCATTCTAAACTGATCATTGGTGCTCATTGAGTAAAGGCTTATAAATGAAGCATAAGGCACGGCATCACGCAGTTCGGGATAGATTGGATTATTTGTATGCTTTATCGTATATAGTTTTGTCTCAAATTTTGTCAAAATATAGAAAATTGAGCTAGATTAACGTATGCACTGGATTCGTGTCATTCGGAGCTCTAAATCAAAAGGTACAGAAGATTCAGTGCGGACCTGTGTCAAGTTGATCGGCCAGTTAATATGATTATTCTAAACTCATCACTGGTGCTCATTGAGTAAAAACTTATAAATGAAGCACAATGCATGACATCACGTAGTTGGGGATAGATTCGATTACTTGGACGCTTTGTCGTCTCTATTTCCGTCTCAACTTTTGTCAAAATATTGAAAATTTATCTAGCTTAAAGTGGTCACTGTATTCATGTCATTCTGAGCTCATAATCAAAAGTTACGGACGATTTAGTGCGGATATGTCAAGTTGATCGGCCAGCTAATATGATTATTCTAAACTGATCATTCGTGCTCATTAAGTAGAGGCTTATAAATGAAGCATAATGCATGACATCACATAGTTTTGGATAGATTGGATTACATGGACGCTTTTTCGTCTCTACTTTCGTCTCAAATTTTGTCAAAATATAGAAATTTAGCTAGCTTAACGTGGACACTATATTCGTGTCATTCTGAGCTCAAAATCAAAAGTTACTGACAATTTAGTGCGGACATGTCAAGTTCATCGGCCAGTTAATATGATTATTCTAAACTGATCATTGGTGCTCATTGATTAAAGGCTTATAAAGGAAGCATAATGCACGACATCACACAACTTTGGATAGATTGGCTTACTTGGATGCTATGTCGAGTCTATTTTTGTCTCAAACTTTGTCACAATATCGAAAATTGAGCTAGCTTAACTTGGGCATTGGATCGTGTCATTCTGAACTCTAAATGAAAAATTACGGACGATTTATTGCGGACATGTCAAGCTTAGTGGCCAGTTAAAGTGATAATTTAAAATGATCATTGGTGCTGATTAAGCTAAGGCTTATAAATGAAGCATATTGCATGGAATCAAGCAGTTTGGATAGAATTACTTGGACACTTTTTCGTCTCTTTTTTTGTTTCAAATTTTGTCACAATATAGAAAATTGAGGTAGCTTAACGTGGGCATTGGATTCGTGTCATTTTGAGCTCTAAATCAAAAGTTATGAACGATTTAGTGCGAACATGTCAAGTTTATGGGACAGTTAAAGTGATCATTCTAAATTGACCATTGGTGCTCATTGAGAAAAGACTTATAAATGAAGCATAATACATAACATCACATAGTTTTGTATAGATTGGATGCTTTATCGTATCTATTTATGTCTCAAATTTTGTTACAACATAGAAAATTGAGTTTGCTGAACGTGGGCATTGGATTCGTGTGTTTCTAAGATCTAAATCGAAAGTTACACACGATTTAGTGCGGACATGTGAAGTTAATCGGCCACTTAAAGTTATCATTCTAAACTGATCATTGGTACTCATTAGGTAAAAGCTTATAAATGAAGTCTAAAGCATTGCATCACGCAGTTTGGGATAGATTGGATTACTTGGATGCTTTGTGTCTCCAAATCTGTCTCAAATTTTGCCAAAATATTGAAAATTGTTGTATCTTAACATGGGCATTGGATTCGTGTTATTCTGAGCTCTAAATCAAAAGTTACGAATGATTTACTGCGACATGTCAAGTTGATGTGCCAGTTAAAGTGATCATTCTAAACTGATCAATAGTGCTCATTGAATAAATACTTATAAATGAAGCCTAAGACGTGATGCCTGCGACATGTCAAGTTGATGTGCCAGTTAAAGTGATCATTCTAAACTGATCAATAGTGCTCATTGAATAAATACTTATAAATGAAGCCTAAGACATGGCATCACGCAGTTTGTTAGAGTTTGGATTACTTGGACGTTATGTCGTATCTAGCTCTGTTTCAAATTATGTCAAAATATAGAAAATTGAACTAGCTTAATGTGGGCATTGGATTCGTGTCATTCTAAGTTATAAATCAAAAGTTATGGACGATTTAGTGCATATATGACAAGTTAATCGGCCAGTTAAAATGATCATTCTAAACTGATCATTGGTGCTCATTTAGTAAAAGGTTATAAAAGAAAAATAATGCATGGTATCATGAAGTCTGGGATGGATTGAAGTTTTTGGATGCTTTGTTGTATCTATTTCTTTCTCAAATTTTGTCATAATATAGAAAATTAATCTAGCTTAATGTGGGCATTGGATTCGTGTCATTATGAGCTCTAAATCAAAAGTTACAGACGATTACTGCGGACATGTCAAGTTGATTGGCAAGTTAAAGTGATCATTCTTAACAGTTAATTGGTGCTGATTAAGTAAAGGCTTCTAAATGAAGCATAATGCATGGTATCAAGTAGTTTGGATATATTGGGTTACTTGGACGCTTTGTCGTCTCTATTTCGGTCTCTAATTTTTTCAAAATATAGAAAATTGATCTAGCTTAACGTGGACATTGTATTCGTTTCCTTCTGAGCTCTAAATCAAAAGTTCAGGACGATTTAGTGCGGACATGTTTAGTTGATCGGCCAGTTAAATTGATCATTCTAAACTGATCATTGGTGCTCATTGAGTAAAGGCTTATAAATGAAGCATAAGGCACGACATCACGTAGTTCGGGATAGATTGGATTATTTGTATGCTTTGTCGTATATAGTTTTGTCTCAAATTTTATCATAATATAGAAAATTGAACTAGCTTAATGTGGGCATTGGATTTGTGTCATTCTAAGCTATAAATCAAAAGTTATGGATGATTAAGTGCAGACATGACAAATTGATGTGGCAGTTAAAATGATCATTTTTAACTGATCATTGGTGATCATTTAGTAAAAGCTTATAAATGAAAAATAATGCATTGCATCACGCAGTTTGGCATGGATTAGACTACTTGGACGATTTGTCATATCTATTTCTGCCTCTAATTTTGTCACAATATAGAAAGTTGTGCTAGCTTATCGTAGGCATTGGATTTTCATGTAATTTTGAGCTCTAAATCAAAAGTTACGACCCATTTAGTGCGGACATGTCAAATTGATTGGCCAGTTAAAGTGATCATTTTAAACTGATCATTGGTGCTCATTAAGAAAAGGCTTATAAAAGAAGCATAATGTATGGCATTAAGGAGTTTCGATACATTGGATTACATGGACGCTTTGTCACTTTTACTTCTGTCTCAAATTTTGTCAAAATATAGAAAATTAATCAAAATTAACGTATGCACCGGATTCGTGTCATTCGGAGCTCTAAATCAAAAGTTACAGACGATTTAGTGCGGACATGTGTCAAGTTGATCGGCCAGTTAATATGATTAATCTAAACTGATCATTGCTGCTCATTGAGTAAAAGTTTATAAATGAAGCACAATGCATGACATCACGTAGTTTGGGATAGATTCGATTACTTGGACGCTTTGTTGTCTCTACTTCCGTCTCAAATATTGTCAAAATATAGAAAACTTATCTTGTTTAACGTGGGCATAGGATTCGTCTCATTCTTAGCCCTAAATCAAAATTTACGGACAATTTAGAGCAGACATGTCAAGTTAATCGGCCAATTAAAGTGATCATTCTAAACTGATCATTAGTGCTCATTGAGTAAAAGCTTATAAATGAAGCACAATGCATGGCATCACACAGTTTGGGATAGATTTGATTACTTGGACGCTTTGTCGTGTCCACTTTCGTCTCAAATTTTGTCAAAATATAGAAGATTTATCTAGCTTAATGTGAACACTGTATTCGTGTCATTCTGAGCTCAAAATCAAACGTTACTGGCGATTTATTGCAGACATGTCAAGTTGATCGGCCAGTTAATATGATTATTTTAAACTGATCATTGGTGCTCATTGAGTAAAGGCTTATAAATGAAGCATAATGCATGACATCACACAGTTTTGGATAGATTGGATTACTTAGATGCTTTGTCGAGTCTATTTTTGTCTCAAATTTTTTTACAATATCGAAAATTGAGCTAGCTTTACGTGGGCATTGGATTCGTGTCTCTATGAGTTCTTAATGAAAAGTTACGGACGATTTAGTGCGGATATGTCAAGTTTAGGGGCCAGTTAAAGTGATAATTTAAACTGATCATTGGTGCTGATTAAGCTAAGGCTTATAAATGAAGCATATTGTATGAAATAATATTGAGATTAGAGATGAGAAATGTGAAGAATTGTCAAAGAAAAGCATGAGAAGATGAGAAATGTCTTAGACTTCTGGAGAATAATCTCCTAAGAGTTTTTATCATACATCGAGTGTTTACAGCCCTTTTATAGAGGATTTACAATGTGAACACAAAACAAAAACGAATTCAAACTTGTGGATGAGCTTGAATAGAGGAGGAGCTAGTCAACAACCAATGAGAAGAGAGGCGAAGAGCTGCAAACTGTCTCATGAACGTTTGGTGTGGTTACCAAGACTATGTGCAGCAGGCATGACTGTTTGGTGTGGTTACCAAGACTGTGTGCAGGATGGACATGTCTTTGTCACCTTGATTCTTCTCCCAAGGCAGCTATTTAACCATTTAACCATGTGGTTAAGAATAACCCCCTCCTTTTTCTTTTCCCTTGTTATTCAAACTGAATTTTTGTGCTCACACTTGACTTGTAGGTAAAGATTGGTCTTATTTGATTTCTATGTCAATACTCCCCCTCAAGATAAAGACTTTGGAATCACCCTAAAGTCTTAAGCTTTGGAACCCAATGCAACACCTCATTAAAAACCTTATTAAGTAAAACCACTTGGGACAAAACCTTAATAAGGGAAAAAGATTGTGTTGCTCTTGGATTAAGGGACCTCTAATCATGGATGTGATAAATCAGCAAGCCCAAGTTTGCTAAAGATGTTATTGCAAACTTTGAGACTTGCTGCCTTTGTGAAGATGTCAGCTAGTTGATCTTCACTTCTTGTATAACATGGCAGAATGGTTCCATCTTGAACTTTCTCCCTAACCTTATGGCAATCGATCTCTATGTGCTTGGTCCTCTCGTGAAACACTGAGTTTGAAGCAATGTGAATGGCTGCCTGATTATCACAATGGAAGGTAATTGGCCCTGGTTGTTCAATACCGAAATCTTTCAAGAGCGCTTTGAGCCAAGTTACTTCATTTGTCAGCTTCCTCATAGCCCTATATTCTGCTTCAGCACTAGAACATGATACCACCTTCTGCTTCTTAGTCTTCCAAGTGACTAAGTTCCCACCAATGAAGGTGCAATACCCAGTGGTTGATTTCCTATCGACCCTATCACCAGCCCAATCCGCATCACAATATCCGACAATCTCAGTGCTCCCATGCTTGCCCATCCAGATGCCTTGACCAGGAGATCTTTTGATGTATCTAAGGATCCTTTCTACCATGCTCCAATGATATTCAATAGGTTTTTGCATATGTTGACTCACTTGATTCAGAGAAAAACACAAGTCTGGTCGTGTGAGGGTGAGGTAGATTTCCCAACTAGTCCCTATACTGAGAAACATCCTTAAATAACTCATCAGCTTTCTCCCCCTTTCCGTTGACCTTGTAGCCATCTTCAAGAGGAGTTTTGGCCGGTTTAGCCCCAAGCTTTCCCGTGTCTGTCAACAGATCAATAGCATACTTTCTTTGGGATAGAAAGAGCCCTTCCTGAGACCGACACACTTCAATACCCAAGAAGTACTTTAACTCTCCAAGATCCTTGATGTCAAATGATCTGTTTAAAGAGGCCTTTGTGGACTGAATTCCTTCCTTATCATCTCCTGTGATGATAAGGTCATCCACATAAACCAAGACCACCACAATTCCTTTGGCGTTTTGACGAGTGAACAAAGTATGATCTGAATGGGATTTCCTAAACCCATTACCAGTAAGTGTGGAGCTTAATTTGTGATACCACACCCTTGGTGACTGCTTCAACCCATATATTGCCTTCCTAAGTCTTAGAACCTGTCCCTCTTTGCAAAGATCTTCAAGGCCTGGTGGTGGAGTAATATACACTTCCTCTTCAAGTTCTCCTTGTAGGAATGCGTTCTTGACATCCATTTGCCATAAGTCCCAAGTCAGATTCGTAGCAAGTGAAAGAACAACCCTTACAGTATGTAGCTTAGCCACCGGTGCAAAGGTATCAGTGTAGTCCTCTCCATATATCTGAGTGAAACCTCTTGCAACTAGATGTGCCTTGTACCTTTCTATGTCCCCATTGCTCTTATACTTGATGGTGAACACCCACTTGGAACTCACAGCCTTCTTGCCTTTGGGAAGTTCTTGTATATCCCACGTATGATTCCTTTCCATAGCTTCCTTCTCGTCTCTTACTGCATCTAACCATTCTATCTTGCTCTTAGCTTCTTCATAAGTCCTTGGAATCTGACTTTGTTCAATCTTTCAAAGGAATGCTTGATGACTAGATGGCAAGAGGTCAAGGGAACAAACAGCTTGTATGGGATGGGCCACGGCATGGTTGTTGTAGAAGACCCTAGTGTTTACCCAATTGGATGGGTCTTTCCTAAGTCTAGTACTCCTCCTTAGTTGCTGAACAGATGGTGCAGCCTCCTCTACAACTGTTTCCTCTTCCATTTGGTGAATAGGTTCCTCTATATCCACTTCCAAGTCGTCTTGTTCTTGGTTTTGGGCCGTAGCTTCTTCTTGGATTGGAGTTGGTTCTTGAGTTACCACCCCTTTTTCATTCTCTTGGGTATCTTGTGAACTACTTAAGGTTCTTGTTTCTTCGTGTCTTGAATCCTTTGGCAGATCATTTCCCAAATGATTCAAGAGAAACCTCAAACTCGTAGCCAAATCAGAAGGTGACCTTGAGAGATCCTTCAATCCTTCCCAATCTTTCTGATCATAATAGCTTTGTTCTTCTATGAACTTGACATCTCTAGACACATATGTCCTGTTGATGCTCGGATCATAGGACTTATAACCCTTTTGTGTTGTCGAATATCCAAGGAACATACACTTGATGCTCTTTGCCTCCAACTTGTTTCTTAGATCACCTGGAACATACACAAAACACACACACCCAAATACACGTAAATGATCAATGGAAGGTTTATTTTTATTGAGTACCTCAAATGGGGATATGTCTTGCAAGACTTTGGTTGGAATCCGATTGATGAGGTAGCAAGCAACCAAGACCGCATCTCCCCAAAAACTTTTTGGAACATTGGTATGAAATATCATGGATCTTGCTACTTCCATTAAGTATCGGTTCTTCCTTTCAGCAACTCCATTTTGTTGTGGTGTGTGTGGGCAGCTAGTTTGATGTAGTATTCCATGTTTGTTTAAGTGAGCTTTGAATCTTTGACTTGTGTATTCCCCTCCATTATCTGATCTTAACACTTTGATCTTGGCATTGAATTGATTAGTAACATAATTATGAAAGTTTATAAATGCCTCATAAACCCTATCTTTAGATGGAAGTAATGTAACCCATGTATATTTCGATTTCTCATCTATAAAGGTCACAAAGTATTTATTCCTATCTCTAGACATGCAAGGTGAGGTCCAAACATTGGAATGTACTAAATCAAAGCAATGCTCATAAATTGTAGACGATTTAGGGAAAACAACACGACAATGTTTGCCAAGGATACAAGCCTCACAAACTGAGTAATCATAAGCGACATTAGGAATTATCAATCTTAAAGCACGAGCATGAGGATGTCCTAATCTAGCATGCCATAAGACATCTTTATTAGCAAAAACACAGGATTTGAAAGCTAAGGAATCCAAATTGCTTGGAGGAGTGTCTTCAAGAACATAGAGCTCATCTTGAGTTCCACCACCTCCAAGTATCTTACCACTCTTAATATCCCGAAAGTAAACATTGTTAGGCCAGAAAGTAACATTGCAATTCAGGTCTTTAGTAGCCCTTTTGACCGAAACTAGATTAGACTTAAACTTAGGTACAAAGAAAGCATTACTTTCTTTGTTAAATAGTCTTAATTTTCCGGTTCCTTCAATTGGAATACCCTTACCATCAGGTGTAGTTACTTGTCCTAGACATGGTTTAATGTTCTTTAACAACCTAGCATTGCTAATCATATGGTGAGAAGCACCCGAATCCACTACCAACTTATGATCCGCTTTATCAAACCATTTATGGGAGTAGAGTGTGATACCGGAGATTTTTGAGGCATAGGCCTTGATGAGATCCTCCAAGTCACTCTTCTTAACATACTCCATGGATACATTAATAGCTAGCTCCCCTCCTTGGTTGGATGAACTTGCCGGATCAGTCACAACTTTTTGAGAGATGTTAGCCTTTGAATCCTTGAACCGGTTTAGCTTGAGATGAGGATGAAGTATCCAGCACTTGTCCTTGATGTGGCCATTCGTCTTACAATGTTCACACATCACACTCTTCCTATCCTCTTGCTTAAAAACGCTCTTGTTGGCCATGACTAGTTCTCCTTTTCTACCAAACAACCCAATGTTGCCTTGCTCCTTTTGAATCCGTGAGCACACCTCTTCGAAATCAGGGAGTTTTGGCTCTCCTAGGATGGACTTGATCACATCCTTAAAGGCTGGATTTAGGCTGAGAAGGAGCCCAAATATCTTGTCTTGTTCCTTCCTTTCATTAAGCACCTTTGGATCCATAGAACTTGGTCTCAACATGTCAAGCTCGGACCATGTTGATTGGAACTTGCCTAGGAACTTTGTGAATTCCATATCCTCTTGGTGTAGATCATTGAGAGCCTTCTTAACCTCATACACACGGCTGAGGTTTGAAACATCCCCATATACCCTCTTGAGAGTCTCCCAAAGATACTTGGCGGTTTCACATTGTGAATAAGCTTCAAGAATGGATGGGTCCAATGAATTTTGGAGGAATCCAAGCACTGATTGATCTTTTTGGAACCACCTAGCTTCTTCTTTTCTTGTTGCCTCATCCTTCTTCTCTTTTGGATCATCTATATATGGAGTATTATCCTCCAAGATGTAATTCCAAAGTTCTTTCCCACAAATGGCTGTGTTGATGGTTCTTGACCATAATATGTAGTTCAAGCCTTTGAGAACTACTTCTATCACCATAGGTTCAGGCTGGAACTGATTTGAACTGTATCCTCCATTGTTAGGCTTTGAAGAGCTAAAAGGAGGCAGCTTTTTTGGTTGAATAAAACCGTGAGTTTTTAGTTTAAAGGCTGAGAGATTTTTGACAGAATTTTAGATTCGAAACTGAGAGATTTGAGTAGAAAAGATAAGAGAATGATCTTATTCTCTGATACCATGAAAGAATATTGAGATTAGAGAGCAGAAATGTGAAGAATTGTCAAAGAAAAGCATGAGAAGATGAGAAATTTCTTAGACTTCTGGAGAATAATCTCCTAAGAGTTTTTATCATACACTGAGTTTTTACAGCCTCTTTATAGAGGATTTACAATGTGAATACAAAACAAAAACGAATTGAAACTTGTGGATAAGCTTGAATAGAGGAGGAGCTTGTCAACAATCAATGAGAAGAGAGGGAAAGAGCTGCAAACTGTCTCATGAACGTTCGGTGTGGTTACCAAGGCTATTTGCATCAGGCATGACTGTTTGGTGTGGTTACCAATACTGTGTGCAGCATGGACATGTCGTTGTCACCTTGATTCTTCTCTCAAGGCAGCTATTTAACCATTTTAACCATGTGGTTAATAATAACTCCCTCCTTTCTCTTTTCCCTTGTTATCCAAACTGAATTTTTGTGCTCACACTTGATTTGTAGGTCAAGATTGGTCTTATTCGATTTCCTATGTCAATATTGCATGGCATCAAGCAGTTTGGATAGGTTGGATTACTTGGACGCTTTGCAATCTCTATTTCTTTTTCAAATTTTGTCACAATATAGAAAATTGAGGTAGATTAACGTGGGCATTGGACTCGTGTCATTCTGAGCTCTAAATCAAAAGTTACGGACGATTTAGTGCGGATATGTCAAGTTGATCGGCCAATTAAAGTTATCATTCTAAACTGATCATTGGTGCTCATTGAGTAAAGACTTATAAATGAAGCACAATACATAACATCAGATAGTTTTGGATAGATTGCATTAATAGGATGCTTTATCGTATCTATTGATGTCTCCAATTTTGTTAAAACATAGAAAATTGAGTTTGCTTAATGTGGGCATTGGATTCGTGTCTTCCGGAGGTCTAAATTGAGAGTTACACACGATTAAGTGCGGACATGTCAAGTTAATCGGCCACTTAAATTTATCATTGTAAACTGATCATTGGTGGTCATTAGGTAAAAGCTTATAAATGAAGCCTAAAGCATGGCATCACGCAGTTTGGGATAGATTGGATACTTGGATGCTTTATGTCTCTAAATCTGTCTCAAATTTTGTCAAAATATAGAAAATTGTGCTAGCTTAACTTGGGCATTGGATTCGTGTCATTCTGAGCTCTAAATCAAAAGTTACAAATGATTTAGGGCGACATGTCAAGTTGATCTGCCAGTTAAAGTCATCACTCTAAACTAATCATTGGTGCTCATCGAGTAAGAACTTATAAATGAAGCCTAAGACATGGCATCAAGCAGTTTTAGATAGATTGGATTACTTGGACGCTCTGTCGTATCTAGTTCTGTCTCAAATTTTGTCACAATATAGAAAATTGAACTAACATAATGTGGGCATTGGATTCGTATCATTCTAAGCTATAAATCAAAAGTAATGGACGATTTAGTGCAGACATGACAAGTTGATCGGCCAGTTAGGATGATCATTTTAAACTTATCATTGGTGCT
Organism: Pugionium cornutum; assembly: GCA_018901935.1. Taxonomy (NCBI): domain Eukaryota; kingdom Viridiplantae; phylum Streptophyta; class Magnoliopsida; order Brassicales; family Brassicaceae; genus Pugionium; species Pugionium cornutum. The sequence goes on from JAENJI010000013.1 coordinate 12,096,633, forward strand.
CATTTAGTAAAAGCTTATAAAAGAAAAATAATGCATGGCATCACGAAGTTCGGGACGGATTGGATTACTTAGAGGGTTTGTTGTATCTATTTCTGTCTCAAATTTTGTCATAATATAGAAAATTGACCTAGCTTAATGTGGGCATTGGACTCGTGTCATTCTGAGCTCTCAATCAAAAGTTACGGACGATTTAGTGCGGACATGTCAAGTTGATTGGCCAGTTAAAGTGATCATTCTAATCTGATAATTGGTGCTCATTAAGTAAAGACTTATAAATGAAGTATAATGCATGGTATCAAATAGTTTGGATAGATTGGATTACTTGGACGCTTTGTCGTCTCTATTTCGGTCTCTAATTTTTTCAAAAAAGAGAAAATTGAGCTAGCTTAACGTGGACATTGTATTCGTGTCCTTATGAGCTCTAAATCAAAAGTTAGGGATGATTTAGTGCGGACATGTCAAGTTGATTGGCTAGTTAAAGTGATTGTTCTAAACTGATCATTGGTTCTCGAGTAAAGGCATATAAATGAAGCATATGGCATTGCATCACGCAATTTGGGAGAGATTGGATTACTTTGATGCTTTGTTGTATCTATTTCGGTCTCAAATATTTTCACAATATAGAAAATTGAACTAGCTTAATGTGGGCATTGGATTCGTGTCATTCTAAGCTATAATCAAAAGCTATGGACGATTTACTGCAGACATGACAAGTTGATCGGCCAGTTAAAATAATCATTAGAAACTGATAACTGGTGCTCATTTATTAAAAGCTTATAAATGAAAAATAATGCTTTGGATCACGTAGTTTGGTATGGATTGGATTACTTGGATGTTTTGTCGTATCTATTTCTGTCACAAATTTTGTCACGATATATAAAACTACACTAGCTTATCTTAGACATTGGATTCGTGTCATTCTGAGATCTAAATCAAAAGTTACGACCGATTTAGTGCGGACATGTCAAATTGATTGGCCAGTTAAAGTGATCATTCTAAACTGATCATTGGTGCTCATTAAGAAAAGGCTTATAAATGAAGCATAATGCATGGCATCAAGGAGTTTGGATACATTGGATTATATAGACGCTTTGTCATCTCTATTTCTGTCTCAAATTTTGTCAAAATATAGAAAATTGAGCTAGCTTAACATATGTACTGGATTCGTGTCATTCGGAGATCTAAATCAAAAGTTACAGACGATTTAGTGCGGACATGTGTCAAGTTGATCGGCAAGTTAGTATGATTATTCTAAACTGATCATTGGTGCTCATTGATTAAAGGCTTATAAATGAAGCATAATGCATGACATCACACAGTTTTGGATAGATTGGATTACTTGGACGCTTTGTCGTGTCTATTTTTGTTTCAAATTTTGGTAGAATATAGAAAAGTGAATAAGCTTAACGTGGCCATTGGATTCGTGTCATTTTGATCTCTAAATTAAAAGTTACGGACGATTTAGTATGGACATGTCAAGTTGAGTGGCCAGTTAAAATGATCATTTTAAATTGATCATTGGTCATTAAGTAAAAGCTTATAAATGAAGCATAATGCATGGCATCAAGCAGTTTGGATAGATTGGATTAGTTGGATGCTTTGTCATCTCTATTTTTGTTTTAAATTTTGCCAAATATAGTAAATTGAGCTAGCTTAACGTTGGCATTGGATTCGTCTCATTCTAATATCTAAATCAAGAGTTAGAGACGATTCAGTGTGGACATGTCAAGTTGATCAGCCAGTTAAAATTATCATTCTAAAATGATCATTGGTGCTCATTAAGCAAAAGCTTATAAATGAAGCCTAAGGCATGGCATCACGTAGTTTCTGATAGATTGGATTACTTGGACGCTTTGTCGTCTCTACTTTTGTCTCAAATGTCGTCAAAATATAGAAAATTTATCTAACTTAACATGGGCATTGGATTCGTGTCATTTTGAGCTTAAAATCAAATTTTACGGACAATTTAGTGTGCACATGTCAAGTTGATCGAACAGATATGATTATTCTAAACTGACCATTGCTGCTCATTGAGTAAAGGGTTATAAATGAAGCATAATGCATGGCATCACACTGTTTTTGGTTAGATTAGATTACTTGGAAGCTTTGTCGTGTCTATTTCTGTCTCAAATTTTGTTACACTATAGAAAATTGAGCTAGTTTAACGTGGGCATTAGATTTGTGTAATTCGAAGCTCTAAATCAAAAGTTATAGACGATTTAGTACGGACATGTCAAGTTGTTTGGCCATTTAAAGTGATCATTATAAACTAATTGGTGCTCATTAAGTAAAGGCTTATAAATGATGTATAATACATGAAATCAAGCAGTTTGGATAAATTCGATTACTAACTTGGACAGTTTGACATCTCTATTTCTGTCTCAAATTTTTCAAAATATAGAAAATTGAGCTAGCTAAAAGTGACAATTGGATTCGTGTCATCCTTAGCTCAAAATCAAAAGTTACTCATGATGTGGTGTAGACATGTCAAGTTGGTCGGCCAGTTAATATGATTATTCTAATCTGATCATTGGTGCTGATTGAGTAAAGGCTTATAAATGAAGCATAATTCATGCGTTCACACAGCTTGGGATAAAATGTATTACTTGGATACTTTGTCATATCTATTTCCGTGTCAAATTTTGTCACAATATAGAAAAATGAGCTAGCTTAACATGGGTATTGCAATCATGTCATTATGAGCTCTAAATCAAAATTTACCGACAATTTAGTGCGGACATGTCATGTTGATCAGCCAGTTAATATGATTATTCTAAACTGATCATTGGTGCTCATTGAGTAAAGGCTTATAAATGAAGCATAATGTCTGGCATAACGAAGTTTGGGATAGATTTGATTATTTGTACACCTTATCATATCTCAAATTTTGTAACAGTATAGAAAATTTAACTAGCTTAACGTGGGCATTGGATTCGTGTCTTTCTGAGCTTTAAATTAAAAGTTATGGACGATTTACTTCGGATATGTCAAATTGAACGGCCAGTTAATATGATTATTGAGAACTGATCATTGGTGCTCATTGACTAAAGGCTTATAAATGAAGCATAATGCATGGTATCATGTAGTTTGGGAAAGATTGAATTATTTGGACGCTTTTTCGAATCAATTTATGTCTCAAATTTTATTAAAATACAAAAAATTGAGCTAGCTTAACGTGCGCATTGGATTCGTGTCATTCTGAGCTCTAAATCCAAAGTTACATATGATTTAGCGCGGACATGCCAAGTTGGTTGGCCAGTTAATATGATTATTCCAAACTGATCATTGGTGATGATTGAGTAAAAGCTTATAAACGAAGCATAATTCATGGGTTCAAGCTGTACTGGACAGATTGTATTACTTGGATAGTTGTTCATATCTATTTTGTCTCATATTTTGCCACAAAATAGAGAAATGAGCTAGCTTAACATGTGCATTGGATCTGTGTCATTATGAGCTCCAAATCAAAATTCATGGACGATTTATTGCGGACATGTCAAGTTGATCGGCCAGTTAATATGATTATTCTAAAATGATCATTGGTGCTCATTGAGTAAAGGCTTATAAATGAAACATAATGTCTGGCATCACGCAGTTTGGGATAGATTTGATTACTTGGACGCCTTGTCGTATCTAGTTCTTTATTAAATTTTGTCACAATATAGAAAATTGAACTAGCTTAGCGTGGGCATTGGATTCATGTCATTGTGAGTTATAACCCAAAAGTTACGGACGATTTAGTGCTTACATGTCATGTTAATCGGCCAATTAAAATGATCATTCTAAACTGATCATTGGTGCTCATTAAGTAATAGCTTATAAATGAAGAATAAGCATGCATGGAATCACGCAGTTTGTGGTAGATTGGATTACTTGGATGCTTTTTTCGTATCTATTTATGTTTCAACTTTTTTAAAAATATAGAAAATTGAACTGCCTTAACATGGGCATTGGATTCGTATCATTCTGAATTCTATATCAAAAGTTACGGATGATTTAGTGCGGACATGTCAAGTTGATCGCCCAATTAATATGATTATTCTAAACTGATCATTGGTGCTCATTGAGTAAACGCTTATAAATGAAGCATAATGAATGGACTCACGAAGTTTAGGATAGATTGGATTACTTGAACTCTTTGTCGTATCTATTTCTGTCTCAAATTTTGTTACAATATAGAAAAATGAGCTAGCTTAATATGGGCATTGGCTATGTGTCATTATGAGCTCTAAATCAAAATTTACGGATGATTTAGTGCGGACATGTGAAATTGATCGGCTAGTTAAAGTGATCATTCTGAACTGATCATTGCTTCTCATTGAGAAAAGGCTTATAAATGAAGCATAATGCCTGGTATCACACAGTTTGGGATAGATTTGATTTCTTGGACACCTTATCGTATCTAGTTTTGTACCAAAATTTGTCACAGTATAGAAAATTGAACTAGCTTAACGTTGGCATTGGATTCGTGTCATTGTGAGTTATAACCCAAAAGTTATGGACGATTTAGTGCAGACATTTCATGTTGATCGGCCAGTTAAAATGATCATTCTAAACTGATCATTGGTGCTCATTGAGTAATAGCTTATAAATGAAGAATAATGCATGAAATCTTGCAGTTTATGATAGATTGGATTACTTGGATGCTTTGTCGTATCTATTTATGTTTTAACTTTTTATCAAAATATAGAAAATTGAGCTAGGTTAACATGGACATTGGATTCGTGTCATTTGGAAGTATAAATCAAAAGTTATGGATGATTTAATACGGACATGTCAAGTTGATCGCCCAATTAATATGATCATTCTAAACTGATCATTGGTGCTCATTGAGTAAACGCTTATCAATGAAGCATAATGCGTGGACTCACGGAGTTTAGGATAGATTGTATTACTTGGACTCTTTGTCGTATCTATTCCTGTCTCAAATTTTGTCACCATATAGAAAAATGAGCTAGCTTAACATGGGCATTGGATACGTGTCATTATGAGCTCTAAATCAAAATTTACGGACGATTTTGTGGGGACATGACAAGGTTATCGGCCAGTGAATATGATTATTCTAAACTGATCATTGGTTGTCATTGAGTAAAGGCTTATAAATGAAGCATAATGCATGGCTTCACACAGTTCGGGATATATTGGATTTCTTGGACGCTTTGTCATATCTAGTTCTGTCTCAAATTTTATCACAATATAGAAAATTGAACTTGTTTAACGTGGGCATTGGATTCGTGTCATTCTGAGTTATAACTCAAAAGCTACAGACGATTTAGTGCAGACTTGTGAAGTTGATCGGCTAGTTAAAATGATCATTTTAAATGATCATTGGTGCTTATTGAGTAAAAGCTTATAAATGAAGAATAATGCATGACATCAAGCAGTTTGGATAGATGGGATTACTTGGACAATTTGTCATCTCTATTTATGTCTCAAATTTTGTCAAAATATAGAAAATTGAGCTAGCTTAACGTGGGCATTGGATTCGTGTCATTCTAAGCTATAAATCAAAAGTTACATGTGATTTAGTACGGACATGTCAAGTTGGCCGGCCAATTAATATGATTATTCTATACTGATCATTGGTGGTGATTGAGTAAAATCTTATAAATGAAGCCTAATTCATGGGTTCACGTAGTTTGGGATAAATTATATTACTTGGACACTTTGTCGTCTCTACTTCGGTCTCCAATTTTGTCACAATATAGTAAAATGAGCTAGCTTAACGTGGGTATTGGATTTGTGTCATTTTGAGCTCTAAATCAAAATTTTCTGTCAGTCTGAGCTCTAAATAGAAATTTACAGACGATTTGGTGTGGACATGTCAAGTTGATCGGCCAGTTAATATGATTATTCTAAAATGATCACTGGTGCTCATTGAGTAAAGGCTTATAAACGAATCATAATGTCTGGCATTACGCAGTTCGGGATAGATTGGATTAATTGGACACTATGTCGTATCTAGCCTTGTCTCAAATTTTGTCACAGTATTGAAAATTGAACTAGCTTAACGTGGTCATTGGATTCGTGTCATTGTGAGTTATAACTCAAAAGTTACAGACGATTTCGTGTAGATACGTCAAGTTGATCGGCCAGTTAAAATGATCATTCTAAACTGATCATTGGTGTTCATTGAGTAATAGCTTGGATTACTTGGATGCTTTGTCGTATATATTTTGGTCTCAAATTTTGTCAAATTATAGAAAATTGAGCTAGTTTAACATGGGTATTGGATTCGTGTCATTCTGAACTCTAAATCAAAAGTTATGGATGATTTAGTGCGGACATGTGAAGTTGATCGGCCAGTTAATATGATTATTCTAATTTGATCATTGGCTTTCAATGAGTAAACGTTTATAAATGACGCATAATGCATGGGTTCATACAATTTGGGATAGATTGTATTACTTGGACGCTTTGTTGTATCTATTTCTTTCTCAATTTTGTCACAATATAGATTTATGATCAAGCTTAACGTGGGCATTGGATATGTGTCATTCTGAGCTCTAAATAAAACTTTATGGACAATTTAGTGCAGACATGACAAGGTTATCAGCCAGTTAATATGATTATTCGAAACTGATCATTGGTGCTCATTGAGTAAATGCTTATAAATGAAGCATAATGCATGGTTTTACACAGTTTGCGATATATTGGATTACTTGGACGCTTTGTTGTATCAAGTTCTGTATCAAATTTTGTCACAATATAGAAAATTGAACTAGCTTAAAGTGGGCATGGGATTTGTGTCATTCTGAGTTATAACTCAAAAGTTACAGACGATTAAGTGCAGACAAGTGAAGTTGATCGGCCGGTTAAAATGATCATTTTAAATGGATCATTGATGGTCATTGAGTAAAAGCTTATAAATGAAGCATAATGCATGGCATCACACAGTTTTGGATAGATTGGAAAACTTGGACGCTTTATTGTATATATATTTCTGTCTCAAATTTTGTTCAATTATAGAAAATTTAGCTAGCCTAACGTGGGCATTGGATTCGTATAATTCTGAGCTCTAAATCAAAAGTCGTGGATGATTTAGTGTGGACATGTCAAGTTGATCAGCCAATTAAGATGATTTAGTGTGGACATGTCAAGTTGATCAGCCAATTTTGTCACAGTATAGAAAATTGAACTAGCTTATTGTGGGCATTGGATTGGTGTCATTCAGAGCTCTAAATTTAAAGTGATGGACGATTTAATTCGGATATGTCAAGTTGATCGGCCAGTTAATATGGTTATTGTAAACTGATCATTGGTGCTCATTGACTAAATCCTTATAAATGAAGCATAATGCATGGCATCATCCAGTTTTGGATAGATTGAATTATTTGGACGCTTTGTTGTATCTATTTTTGTCTCAGATTTTATCAAAATATAAAAAATTGAACTAGATTAACGTGGGAATTGGATTCGTGTAATTCTGAGCTCTAAATCAAAAGTTACGGACGATTTAGTGCGGACATGTGAAGTTGATCAGCCAGTTAATATGATTATTGTAAACTGATCATCGGTGCTCATTGACTAGAGGCTGATAAATGAAGCATAATTCATGAGTTCACGCATTTTTTTTTTTGCCAACTAAATATTATTAATAACTGGTATCATTGTATACAAAGGGAATTAGAAATCTGGGACAATATTGATAAATGTTCCAATCCACAGAAGAAGAAAGACATGACGAGGCCAAGAAGTCCGCCGCTTGATTTGATGTACGATGTTGATGGTTAAAAGAAACTCCTTTGAACATTTGTACCCAATAACGTATGGTTTGAAGATAGTGTAGGATATGCATGTTACTTCCGATACCGTTGACTAGATTGTTGAGAGTAAGATTATCACCTTCAAAAATGAGTTCACGCATTTTAGGATAGTTTGTATTACTCGGACGCTTTGTTTTGTCTAATTTTGTCTCAAATTTCGTCAAAATATAGAAATTGAGCGAACTTAACATGGCATTGGATTCGTGTCATTCGGAGCTCTAAATCAAAATTTACGGACGATATAGAGCGAACATGTCAAGTTGATCAGCCAGTTAATATGATTATTTTAAACTGATCATTGGTGCTCATTGAGTAAAGGCTTATAAATGAAGCATAATGCCTAGCATCACGGAGTTTGGGATAGATTAAATTACTTGGATACCTTTTCATATCTAGTTTTATCTTAAATTTTGTCACAGAATAGAAAATTAAACTAGCTTAACGTGGGCATTGGATTCGTGTCATTGTGAGTTATAACCGAAAAGTTACAATCAATTTAGTGCAGACTTGTCAAGTTGATCGGCCAGTTAAAATGATCATTCTAAACTTATCATTGGTGCTAATTGAGTAATTGCTTATAACTGAAGAATAATGCATGGAATTACGCAATTTGTGATAGATTGTATTACTTGGATTCTTTGTCATATCTATTTCTGTCTCAAAAATTTTGTCAAAATATAGAAAATATAGCTAGCATAACACTGGCACTGGATTCGTATCATTATGAACTCTAAATTAAAAGTTACAGATGATTTAGTACGGACATGTCAAGTTGATCGGCCAGTTAAAATGATTATTCTAAACTGATCATTGGTACTCATTGAGTAAACGCATATAAATGAAGCATAATGCATGGATTCACGCTGTTTAGGATAGATTGTATTACTTGGACGCTTTGCAGTGTCAATGTTTATCTCAAATTTTATCACTATATAGAAAAATTAGCTAGCTTAACGTGGGCATTGGATCAGTGTCATTCTGAGCTCTAAAACAAAATTTATGGACAATTTTGTGTGGACATGTCAAGTTGATCGGCCAGTTAATATGATTATTCTAAAATGATCATTGGTGCTCATTGAGTCAATGCTTATAAATGAAGCATAATGTCTGGCATCACGCAGTTTGGGATAGATTTGGTTATTTGGACGCATTGTCGTATCTTGTTGTCACAAATTTCTTCACAGTACATAAACTTTATTTAGGTTAACATGGGCATTGGATTCGTGTCATTGTGAGTTATAACACAAAAGTTACGGACGATTAAGTGCAGACACGTCAAGTTGATTGACCAGCTAAAATGATCGTTCGAAACGGATCATTGGTGCTCATTGATTTATAACTTATAAATGAAGAATAATGCATTGAATCACGTAGTTTGTGATAGATTGGATTACTTGCATGATTTGTCGTATCAATTTCCATCTCAAATTTTGTCAAAGAATAGAAAATTGAGCTAGCTTAACATTGGCATTGGATTCGTGTCATTCTGAGCTCTAAATCAAAAGTTACAGATGATTTAGTGCGGACATGTCAAGTTGATCGCCCAGTTAAAATGATCATTTTAAACTGATCATTGGTGCTCATTGAGTAAAAGCTTATAAATGAAGAATAATGCATGGCATCAAGCAGTATGGATAGATTGGATTACTTGGACGCTTTTTCATCTCTATTTCAGTCTCAAATTTTTTTCAGACAATATAAAATTTAGCTGGATAAACGTGGCCGTTGGATTCATGTGATTCTGAGTTATAACTCAAAACTTACGGACGCTTTAGTGTGGACATGTGAAGTTGATCGGCCAGTTAATATGATTATTCTAAACTGTTCATTGGTGCTCATTGAGTAAAGACTTATAAATGAAGCGAAATGCATGGCATCACGCAGTAGGGACAGATTGGCTTACTTGGACGCTATGTCGTATCTAGTTTTATATCAAATTTTGTCAAAATATAAAAAATTGAACTAGCTTAACGTGGGCATTGGCTTGGTGTCACTCTGAGCTATAAATCAAAAGTTACGTACGATTTAGTGTAGAAATGTTAAGTTGATCGGGGAGTTAAAATGATCATTCTAAACTGATCATTGATGCTCATTGAGTAAAAGCTTATAAATGAAGAATAATGCATGGCATCACGCAGTTTGTGAGATTGGATTATTTGGATGCTTTGTCGTATCTATTTAGGTCTCAAATTTTGCCACAATATAGAAACTTGAGCTAGCTTCACGTGGCCATTGGATTCGTGTTATTCGGAGCTCTAAACCAAAAGTTACGGACGATTTAGTGCGGAAATCTCAAGCTTATTGGCTTATTAATATGATTATTCTAAACTGATCATTGGTGCTCATTGAGTAAAGTCTTATAAATGAAGCATAATTCATGGGTTCACGAAGTTTGGGATAGATTGTATTGCTTGGACACTTGTCGTGTCTATTTCTGTCTCAAATTTTGTCACAATATAGAAAAATGAGCTAGCTTAACGTGGGCATTGGACTTGTGTTATTCTAAGCTCTAAATCAAAATTTATGGATGATTTAGTGCGGATATGTCAAGTTTATCGGGCAGTTAATATGATTATTCTAAACTGATCATTTGTGCTCATTGAGTAAAGGCTTATAAATGAAGCATAATGCATAGCATCATACAGTTTGGGATAGATTGGATTACTTGGATGCCTTGTCGTATCGATTTCTGTCTCAAATTTTGTCACAGTATAGAAAATTGAACTAGCTTAACGTTGGCATTGGATTCGTGTCATTGTGAGTTATAACTCAAAAGCTACGGACGATTTTGTGCAGACATGTCAAGTTGATCGGCTAGTTAAAATGGTCATTCTAAACTGATCATTGGTACTCACTGAGTAATAGCTTATAAATGACGAATAATGCATGGAATCATGCAGTTTGTGATAGATTGGATTACTGGGATGCTTTGTCGTATCTATTTATGTCTCAAATTTTGCTACAATATAGAAAACTGAGCTAGCTTAATGTGGGCATTGGATTTCTGTCATTCTGAGCTCTAAATTAAAAGCTATGGACGATTTAGTTCGGACATGTCAAGTTGATCGGCGAGTTAATATAAATTATTCTAAACTGATCAATGGTGCTCATTGAGTAAAGCCTTATAAGTGAAGCATAATGCATGATATCACGCAGTTTGGTATATATTGGATTATTTGGTCGCTTTGCCGTATCTAGTTCTTTCTTAAATTTCGCCACAATATAGAAAATTGAACTAGCCTAACGTGGGCATTTGATTCCTCTCATTCTAAGTTATAACTCAGAAGTTAAGGACAATTTAGTGTAGACATGTGAAGTTGATCGGCCAGTTAAAGTGATCATTTTAAACTGATCATTGGTTCTCATTGAGTAAAATCTTATAAATGAAGAATAGTGCATAGCATCAAACAGTTTGGATAGATTGGATTACTTGGACGCTTTGTCGCCTCTATTTCACTATCAAATTTTGGAAGAAATAGAAACTTAAGCTAGCTAAACATGTCCATTGGATTCGTGTCATTCTGAACTCTAAAGCAAAATTTATGGATGATTTAGTGCGGACTTGTGAAGTTGATCGACCTGTTAATATTATTATTTTAAACTGATCATTGGTGCTCATTGAGTAATAGCTTATAAATGAAGAATAATGCATGAAATCACGCAGTTTGGGATAGATTGGATTACTTGGATGCTTTTTCGTATCTATTTATGTCTCAAATTTTATCAAAATATAGAAAATTGAGCTAGCTTAACGTGGGCATTGGATTCGTGTCATTCTGAGCTCTAAATCAAAATTTACGGATAATTTAGGGCGGACATGTGAAGTTGATCTGCTTGTTAGTATGATTATTCTAAACTGACCATTGGTGCTCATCGAGTAATAGCTTATAAGTGAACAATAATGCATGGAATCACACAGCTTGGGATAGATTGGATTACTTGAATGCTTTGTCATATCTATTTCTGTCTCAAATTTTGCCAATGTTTTGAAAATTGAGCTAGCTTAACATGGGCATTGGATTCGTGTCATTTTGAGCTCTAAATCAAATGTTACGGATGATATATTGCGGACACGTCAAGTTGGTCGACAAGTTAATATGATTATTATAAACTGATCATTGGTGCTAATTGAGTAATGGCTTATAAATGAAGCATAATGCATGGATTCATGCAGTTTGGGATTGATTGTATTACTTGTATGATTTTTCGTATCTGTTTCTGTCTCAAATTCTTTCACAATATAGAAAATGAGCTAGCTTAACGTGGGCATTGGATCTGTCTCATTCTGAGCTCTAAATCAAAAGTTACGGATTATTTAGTGCAGACATGTCAAGTTGATTTGTGAGTTATTTTGATTATTCTAAACTGATCATTGGTGCTCATTGATTAAAGGCTTATAAATGAAACATAATGCATGGATTCACGTAGTTTGGTGTAGATTGTATTATTTGGACAGTTTGTCGTATCTATTTATGTCTCAAGTTTTGTCATATTATCGAATATTGAACTAGCTTAACCTGGGCATTGGATTCCTGTCATTCTGAATTATAACTCAAAAGTTACGGACAATTTAGTGCAGACATGTAAAGTTTATCGTCCAGTTAAAATGATCATTTCAAACTGATCATTAGTGCTTATGGAGTAAAAGCTTATAAACAAAGAATAAGGCATGGCATCAAGCAGTTTGGATAGATTGGATTACTTGGACTCTTTGTCATCTCTATTTCTTTCTCAATTTTTGTCAAAATATAGAAACGTGTGCTAGCTTAACGTGGCAATTGGATTCGTGTCATTCGGAGCTCTATATAAAAATTAATGGACGATTTAGTGATAACATGTGAAGTTGATCTACCAGTTAATATGATTATTCTAAATTGATCAATGGTGCTCATTGAGTAAAGGCTTATAAGTGGAGCATAATGCATGGCATCACGCAGTTTGGGATATATTGGATTACTTGGTCGCTTTTTCCTATCTAGTTCCGTCTCAAATTTCGTCACAATATAGAAAACTGAACTAGCCTAACATGGGTATTGGATTCGTGTCATTCTGAGTTATAACTCAAAAGTTACAGACAATTTAGTGCAGAGATGCAAAGGTTATCGGCCTGTTAAAATGATCATTTTAAAGTGATCATTGGTGCTCATTGAACAAAAGCTAATAAATGAAGAATAATGCATGACATCAAGATGTTTGGATAGATTGGATTACTTGGATGCTTTGTCATCTTTATTTCTGTCTCAAATTTTTCCAAAAAAAAAGAAATTTGAGCTAGCTAAACGTGGCCATTGGATTTGTGTCATTCAGAACTCTAAATCAAAATTTACGGATGATTTAGTGCGGACTTGTGAAGTTGATCGGCCATTTAATATGATTATTTTAATCTGAACATTGGTGCTCATTGAGTAAAGCATTATAAATAAAGCATAATGCATGGTATCACGCAGTTGGGATAGGGTGGATTATTTGGACGCTTTCTCGTATCTAGTTCTCTCTCAAATTTTGTAATTATTTAGAAAGTTGAACTAGCTTAACTTGGGCATTGTATTCATGTCATTATTAACTATAAATCAAAAGTTACAGATGATTTAATGCAGACATGTCAAGTTGATCGGCGAGTTAAGATGAACATTTTAAACTAATCATTGATGCTCATTGAGTAAAAGCTTTTTAAATGAAGAATAATGCATGGCATCACGCAGTTTGGGATAGATTGGCTTATTTGTATACTTTGTCATATCTTTTTCTGTCTCAAATTTTATCAAAATAAAGAAAATTAAGCTAGCTTAATGTGGCATCGGATTCGTGTCATTCGGAGCTCTAAATTAAACGTTATGAGCGATTTAGTTCGGACATATCAACTTGATCGGATAGTTAATATGATTATTGTAAACGTATCATTGGTGCTCATTGAGTACATGCTTATAAATGAAGCAAAATGCATGACATCATGCAGTTTGGGATATATTGAATTATTTGGACGTTTTGTCGTTTATATTTCTGTTTCAAATTTTATCAAAACATAGAAAATTGAGCTAGCATAACGTGGGCATTGGATTCGTGTGATTCCGAGCTCTAAATCAAAACTTATGGACGATTTAGTTCAGATATGTCAAGTTGATCAGCCAGTTAATATGATTATTGTAAACTTATCATTGGTGCTCATTGAGTAAAGGCTTATAAATGAAGGATAATTCATGGGTTCACACAGATTAGGATAGATTGTATTACTTGGACGCTTTGTGCTGTCTATTTTTGTCTCAAATTTTATCGCAATATATAAAAATGATCTAGCTTAACGTGGGCATTGGATTCGTATCATTCTGAGCTCTAAATCAAAATATACGGACAATTTAATGCGGACATGTCAAGTTGATAGGCCAGTTAATATGATTATTCTAAACTGCTAATTGGTGCAAATTGAGTAAAGGCTTATTAATGAAGCATAATGCCTGGCATCATGCAGTTTGGGATAGATTGGATTACTTTGACGCGTTGTCATATCGAGTTCTTTCTCAAATTTTGTAACATTATAGAAAATTGAAATAGCTTAATGTGGGCATTGGATTCGTGTCATTGTGAGTTATAACCCAAAAGTTACGGACGACTTAGTGCAGATATGTCAAGTTGATCACCTAGTTAAAATGGTCATTTTAAACTGATCATTTGTGCTCATTGAGTTATGGGTTATAAATGAAGAATAATGCATGTAACCACACAGTTTGTTCTAGATTGGATTACTTGGATGCTTTTTCGTATCTATTTCTTTCTCAAATTTTGTCACAATATAGAAAATTGAGCTAGCTTAACGTGGGAATTGGATTCATGTCATTCTGAGCTCTAAATTAATAGTTTTGGACGATTTAGTTCGGACATGTGACGTTGTTCGGCCAGTTAACATGATTATTGTAAATTGATCATTGGTGCTCATTGAGTAAAGGCTTATAAATGAAGCATAATGCATGGCATCAGGCAGTTTGGACAGATTGAATTATTTGGACGCTTTGTCGTATCTATTATGGTCTCCAATTTTATCAAAATATAGAAAATTGAGCTAGTTTAACGTGGGCATTGGATTCATGTCATTTAGAGCTCTAAATCAAAACTTACGGATAATATAGGGCGGACATGTCAAGATGATCAGCCAGCTAGTATGATTATTCAAAACTGATCATTGGTGCTCATTGAATAATAGCTTGTAAATGAAGAATAATGCATGAAATCACGCAGTTTGGGATAGATTGGGTTACTTGGATGCTTTGTCGTATCTATTTCTGTCTCAAATTTTGTTAAAATATAGAAAATTGAGCTAGCTTAATGTGGGCATTGGATTCGTGTCATTTTGAGCTCTAAATTAAACGTTATGAACGATTTAGTTCGGACATATCAAGTTGATCGGATAGTTAATATGATTATTGTAAACTTATCATTGGTGCTCATTGAGAACATGCTTATAAATGAAGCAAAATGCATGGCATCATGCAGTTTGGGATATATTGAATTATTTGGATGTTTTCTCGTTTATATTTCTGTTTCAAATTTTATCAAAATATAGAAAATTGAGCTAGCATAACGTGGGCATTGGATTTGTGTGATTCTGAGCTCTAAATCAAAACTTATGGACGATTTAGTTCGGTTATGTCAAGTTGATCAGCCAGTTAATATGATTATTGTAAACTTATCATTGGTGCTCATTGAGTAAAGGCTTATAAATGAAGCATCATTCATGGGTTCAAATAGATTAGGATAGATTGTATTACTTGGACGCTTTGTGGTGTCTATTTTTGTTTCAAATTTTGTCACAATATATAAAAATGATCTAGCTTAACGTGGGCATTGGATTCGTATCATTCTGAGCTCTAAATCAAAAATATACGGACAATTTAATGCGGACATGTCAAGTTGATTGGCCAGTTAATATGATTATTCTAAACTGGACATTGGTGCACATTGAGTAAAGGCTTATTAATAAAGCATAATGCCTGGCATCATGCAGTTTGGGATAGATTGGATTACGTGGATGCGTTGTCGTATCGAGTTCTGTTTCAAATTTTGTCACATTATAGAAAATTGAACTAGCTTAACGTGGGCATTGGATTCGTGTCATTGTGAGTTCGTTATAACCCAAAAGTTACGGATGACTTAGTGCGGACATGTCAAGTTGATCACCTAGTTAAAATGGTCATTTTAAACTGATCATTTGTGCTCATTGAGTAATGGGTTATAAATGAAGAATAATGCATGTAATCACACAGTTTGTTATAGATTGGAATACTTGGATACTTTTTCGTATCTATTTCTGTCTCAAATTTTGTCACAATATAGAAAATTGAGCTAGCTTAACGTGGGAATTGGATTCGTGTCATTCTGAGCTCTAAATTAAAAGTTTTGGACGATTTAGTTTGGACATGTGAAGTTGTTCGGCCAGTTAACAAGATTATTGTAAATTGATCATTGGTGCTCATTGAGTAAAGGCTTATAAATGAAGCATAATGCATGGCATCAGGCAGTTTGGATAGATTGAATTATTTCGACGCTTTGTTTTATCTATTACGGTCTCAAATTTTGTAAAAATATAGAAAATTGAGCTAGTTTAACGTGGGCATTGGATTCATGTCATTTAGAGCTCTAAATCAAAATTTACGGATAATATAGGGCGGACTTGTCAAGATGATCAGTTAGCTAGTATGATTATTCAAAACTGATCACTGGTGCTCATTGACAAATAGCTTGTAAATGAAGAATAATGCATGAAATCACGCAGTTTGGGATAGATTGGGTTACTTGGATGCTTTGTCGTATCTATTTCTGTCTCAAATTTTGTCAAAATATAGAAAATTGAGCTAGCTTAATGTGGGCATTGGATTCGTGTGATTCCGAGCTCTAAATCAAAACTTATGGACGATTTAGTTCGGATATGTCAAGTTGATCAGCCAGTTAATATGATTATTGTAAACTTATCATTGGTGCTCATTGAGTAAAGGCTTATAAATGAAGCATAATTCATGGGTTCACACAGAAAAGGATAGATTGTATTACTTGGACGCTTTGTGCTATCTATTTTTGTCTCAAATTTTGTCATAACATATAAAAATGATCTAGCTTAACGTGGGCATTGGATTCGTATCATTCTGAGCTGTAAATAAAAATATACGGACAATTTAATGCGGACATGTCAAGTTGATTGGCTAGTTAATATGATTATTCTAAACTGGTCATTGGTGCACATTGAGTAAAGGCTTATTAATGAAGCATAATGCCTGGCATAATGCAGTTTGGGATAGATTGGATTACGCGTTGTCATATCGAGTTCTGTCTCAAATTTTGTCAAATTATAGAAAACTGATCTAGCTTAACGTGGGAATTAGATTCGTGTCATTCTGAGCTCTAAATTAAAAGTTTTGGACGATTTAGTTCGGACATGTGAAGTTGTTCGGCCAGTTAACAAGATTATTGTAAATTGATCATTGGTCCTCATTGAGTAAAGGTTTATAAATGAAGCATAATGCATGGCATCAGGCAGTTTGGATAGATTGAATTATTTGGACGTTTTGTCGTATCTATTATGGTCTCAAATTTTATCAGAATATAGAAAATTGAGGTAGTTTAACGTGGGCATTGGATTCATGTCATTTAGAGCTCTAAATCAAAATTTATGAATAATATAGGGCGGACATGTCAAGATGATCAGCCAGTTAGCATGATTATTCAAAACTGATCATTGGTTCTCATTGAATAAGAGCTTATAAATTTAGAATAATGCTTGAAATCACGCAGTTTGGGATAGATTGGGTTACTTGGATGCTTTGTCGTATATATTTCTGTCTCAAATTTTGTCAAAATATAGAAAATTGAGCTAGCTTATCATGGTCATTGTTTTCGTGTCATTCTGAGCTGTAAATCAAGAGTTATGGATGATTTGGTGCGGACTTGTCAAGTTGATCGACAAGTTAATATGATTATTCTAAACTGATCATTGGTGCTCATTGAGTAAAGGCTGATTAATGAAGCATAATGCCTGGCATCATGCAGTTTGGGATAGATTGGATTACTTGAACGCCTTGTCGTATCGAGTTATGTCTCAAATTTTGTCACATTATAGAAAATTGAACTAGCTTAAAGTGGGCATTTGATTCGTGTCATTGTGAGTTATCACCCAAAAGTTATGGACGATTTAGTGCGGACATGTCAAGTCGATCGCCTAGTTAAAATGGTCATTTTAAACTGATCATTGGTGATCATTGAGTAATAGGTTATAAATGAAGAATAATGCATGTAATCACGCAGTTTGTTATAGATTGCATTACTTGAATGCTTTTTCGTATCTATTTCTGTCTCAAATTTTGCTACAGTATAGCAAATTGAGCTAGCTTAACATGGGCATTGGATTCCTGTCATTCTGAGCTCTATATTAAAAGATATGGACGATTTAGTTCGGACATGTGAAGTTGTTCGACCAGTTAACATGATTATTGTAAATTGATCATTGGTGCTCATTGGGTAAGGGCGTATAAATAAAGCATGTAATATATGGCATCATGCAGTTTGGATAGATTGAATTATTTGGACGCTTTGTCGTATCTATTACGGTCTCAAATTTTATCAAAATATAGAAAATTGAGCTAGCTTAACGTGGGCATTGGATTCGTGTCATTCGGAGCTCTAAATCAAAAACTACGGATAATATAGGGCGGACATGTCAAGTTGATCAGCCAGTTAGTATGATTATTCAAAACTCATCATTGGTGTTCATTGAGTAATAGCTCATAAATGAAGAATAATGCATGAAATCATGCATTTTGTGATAAATTAAGTTACTTGGATGCTTTGTCTTATCTATTTCTGTCTCAAATTTTGTTAAAATATAGAAAACTGAGCTAGTTTATCATGGGCATGGGATTCGTGTCATTCTGAGCTGTAAATCAAAAGTTACTGATGAATTAGTGTAGACTTGTCAAGTTGATCGACCAGTTAATATGACTATTCTAAACTGATCATTGGTGCTAATTGACTAAAGGCTTATTAATGAAGCAGAATGCATGGATTCACGAAGTTTGGGATAGATTGTATTACTTGGATGCTTTGTCGTATCTATTTCTATCTCAATTTTTTCACAATATAGAAAACTGAACTAGTTTAACATGGACATTGAATTCGTGTCATTATGAGTTATAACTCAAAAGGTACAGACGATTTAGTGTATACATGTGAAGTTGATCGGCCAGTTAAAATGATCATTTTAAACTTATCATTGGTGCTCATTGAGTAAAATCTTATAAATGAAGAATAATGCATGGCATCAAGTAGTTTGGATAGATTGGATTACTTGGATGCTTTGTCATCTCTATTTCTGTCTCAAATTTTGTCAAAATATAGAAAATTGAGCTAGCTGAAAGTGACCATTGGATTCATTTCATTCTGAGCTCTAAATCAAAATTTACAGACGATATAGTGCTGATATGTGAAGTTGATCGGCCAGATCATTCATGATCATTGAGTAAATGCTTATAAATAAAACATGATGCATGGCATCACGCATTTAGGGATAGAATGGATTACTTGGACGCTTTGCCTTATCTAGTTCTATCTCAAATTTTGTGACAATATAGAACATTGAGCTAGCTTTACGTTGGCACTTAATTCGTGTCATTCTGAGCGCTAAATTAAAATTGATGGACAATTTAATGCAGACATGTCAAGTTGATCGGCCTGTTAAAGTGATCATTCTAACATGGTGATTGGTGCTCATTAAGTAAAGGCTTATAAATGAATCATAAAGCATGACATCAAGCAGTTTGAATTGATTGGATTTCTTAGACGATTTGTCATCTCTATTTGTGTATCAAATTTTGTCAAAATATAGAAAATTGAGTTAGCTATACGTGGCATTGCATTTGTGTCATTGTGAGCTCCAAATCGTCATATCGAGCTTCGACGCCTTGTCATATCGAGTTTGGGATAGATTGGATTACTTGGATGCTTTGTCGTCTCTATTTCTGTCTCAAATTTTGTTATAATATATAAAATTGAGCTAACTTAATATGGGCATGAGATTCATGTCATTCTGATCTCTAAATAAAATGTTACAGATGATTTAGTGCGAAGATGTCAAGTTGATCGGCTAGCTAAAGCGGTCATTTTAAACTGATCATTGGTGCTCTTTAAGTAAAGGTTACAATTGAAGCATAAAGCATGGCATCACGCAGTTTGGGATAGATTGGATTACTTGGACGCTTTGTTGTCTCTATTTCTGTCTCAAATTTTTCAAAATATAGAAAATTTAGCTAGTTTAACATGGGAATTAGATTCGTATCATTCTAAGCGCAAAATCTAAAGTTACGGACAATTCAGTGCGGACATGTCAAGTTCATCGGCCAATTAATATGATTATTCTAAATTGATCATTGGTGCTCATTGAGTAAAGGCTTATATGTGAAGCATAATGCATGGCATCACACAGTTTTTGATAGATTGGAATACTTGGATGCTTTGTCGTATATATATATATATATATTTCTGTCGCAAATTTTGTTACAATATAGAAAATTCAGCTAGCTTAACGTGGGCATTGGATTTGTGTCATTCCGAGCTCTAAATCAAAAGTATTGGACGATTTAGTGCAGAAATGTTAAGTTTATCAGCCAATTAAAGAAATCATTCTTAACTGATCATTGGAGCTCATTAAGTAAAGCTTATCAATGAAGCATAAAACATGGCATCACGGAGTTTGGGATAGATTGGATTACTTAGATGCTTTTTCATCTCTATTTCGTTCTCAAATTTTGTGACAATATAGAAAATTGAGCTAGCTTAACGTGGTCATTGGATTTGTGTCATTCTGAGCTCTAAATCAAAAATTAAGGACAATTTGGTGCAGACTTGTCAAGTTAATCGTCCAGTTAAGATGATTATTCTAAACAGGTCAATGGTGTTGATTGCGTAAAGGCTTATAAATGAAGCATAAAGCATGACATCATGCAGTGTGGGATAGTTTGGCTTAGTTGGACGCTTTGTTGTCTCTATTTCTGTCTCAAATTTTGCAAAATATAGAAAATTTAGGTAGATTAACGTGGGCATTGGATTCGTGTCATTCTGAGCTCCAAATTAATATTACCGGACGATTTAGTGCGGACATGTCAAGTTGATCGGTCAGTTAATATGATTATTCTAAACTGATCATTGGTGCTCATTGAATAATGGCTTCTAAATGAAACATTATGCATGGCATCACAGAGTTTTGGATTTATTGGATTACTTGGAAGCTTTGTCGTATCTTTTTCTATGTAAAATTTTGTTACAATATAGAAAATTGAGCTAGATGAACGCGACATTGGATTCATGTCATTCTAAGCTCTACATAGAAAATTACAGACGATTTAGTGCGGATGTCAAGTTGATAGGGCAGTTAATATGCTTGTTCTAAACTGATCATAGGTGCTCATTGAGTAAATGCTTATAAATGAAACATAATGCATGGCATCAAATAGTTTTGGATAGGTTGGATTACTGGTACGCTATTTCGTATCTATTTCTGTCTCAATTTTTTTTACAATGTAGAAAACTGAGCTAGCTTAACATGGAAATTGGATTCGTTTCATTCCGAGCTCTAAGTCAAAAGTTACAGACGATTTAGTGCAGACATGTCAAGTAGATTGGCCATTTAAAATTATCGTTCTAAACTTATCATTGGTGCTATATAAGCAAAGGCTTATAAATGAAGCATACAACATTGCATCACGCAGTTTGGGAGAGATTGAATTACTTGTACGCTTTGTCGTCTATATTTCTACCTCAAATTTGGTCAAAATATAGAAAATTGAGCTAGTTTCATGTGGATATTGGATTCGTGTCATTCTGAGCTCAAAATCAAATGTTACGAAAGATTTACTGTGGACATGTCAAGTTGATCGGCTAGTTAGTATGATTATTTTAAAGTTATCATTGGTGGTCATTGAGTAAAGACTTCCAAATGAAGCATAATGCATGGCATCACACAGTTTTCGATATATTTGATTACTTGGATGCTTTATCATATCTATTTTTTCTCAAATTTTGTTACAATATAGAAAATTAAGTTCATAACTAGGGCATTGGATTCGTGTCATTTTGAGCTCAAAATCAAAAGTTACGAACGATTTAGTGCGGAAATCTCAAGTTGATCGGCCAGTTAATACGATTATTCTAAACTGATCATTGGTGATGATTGAGAAAATGCTTATAAATATAGCATAATGCATGGCAGCACAAAGTTTTGGATAGATAGGATTACTTGGACGCTTTGTCGTATTTATTTTTTTATAAAATTTTGTTACAATATAGAAAATTGAGCTAGCTTAACATGGACATTGTATTCGTGTCATTCTTAGCTCTAAATCAAAAGTTGCAGACGATTTAGTGTAGACATATCAAGTTGATAGGCCATTTAAAGTTATCATTCGAAATTGATAATTGGTGCTCTTTAAGCAAAGGCTTCTAAATGAAGCATACAACATTGCATCACGTAGTTTGGGATACATTGGATTACTTAGACGCTTTGTCGTATCTATTTATGTCTCAAATTTTGTGATAATATAGAACATTTAGCAAGCTTAACATGCGCATTGGATTCTTGTTATTCTGAGCTCAGAATCAAAAGTTACAGACGATTTACTACAGACATGTCAAGTTGATCGACCACTTCATATGATTATTCTAAATTGATCATTGGTGCTCATTGAGTAAAGACTTATAAATGAAGCACAAAGCCGGACATCATGTAGTTTGGGATAGATTGACTTACTTGGACACTTTTTCGTTTCTATTTCTCTCACAAATTTTGTTACAATATAGAAAATTGAGCTAGCATAACGTGGGCATTGGATTTGTGTCATTTAGAGCTCTAATCAAAAGTTACAGACAATATAGTGCGTACATGTCAAGTTGATCGGCTAGTTAAAATGATCATTCTAAACAGATAATTGGTGCTCTTTGAGTAAATGCCTATAAATGAAGCATAAAGCATGGTGTCACGACGTTTGGGACCGATTGTATTACTTAGACGCTTTGTCGTCTCTTTTTGGTCTAAAATTTCGTGACAATATCGAAAATTAAGCTACCTTAACGTGGCATTCGATTGGTATTATTCTGAACTCTAAATCAAAAGTTACGGACGATTTAGCACTACAAGAAAATATTAACATTTCCGACGGCATTTCCGACGGAACTAAAACCGTCGGACTTTTCCGACAATTTTGCGATGGCTTCTCGATGGACTACCGAGGGAACCAAAACCCTCGGAGATCCATCTGTAATTTCTGATGCCAGCGAGGCAGTTGTGAAATCGATGGTAAAACCTGACGGTAAACCGTCAAATTTCCGACGAAGACGTAATCGTTGGGATATCCTCTTGAAACCATCAGAAAATTACCGACGTATATAAGGCCATCGGTAATATTCCGAGGACTTCCCGATGGCATATGTGGTTTACACTCCGTCGGGAATCCGTCGGCCTCCTTCGTCGGAACGCCGTCAGAAGTATCCGACCATTGTCGGATGCTATCGGCAATCCATCGGAAACATTAGAATAATCTATTAAAATTTTGTGTTTATCCGTCGGTGGTCGAAAACCGTCAGAAATCCGACGGGAGATGAAGATAAAATCTATTCAAAATATGTGGTTATCCGGTTGTGGTCGGAAACCGTCGGAATTCCGTCGGAAAAGGAGAATATTCCAAAGAATAATCTGTTAAAAATTCGTAATTATCTGTCAAAAATTTGTAATAATCTGTTAAAAATTCGTGATAATATCTAATTTTCACTATAAATAAGCTATGATCTTTCACAATTTTAAGAGAATAAAACTTTTTAAGAAAATGTATTTTTTGGGTTCTTATGAGTATTTTCGATCGTGGATGGATAAACCTTGATATGATTCAACAACGGGGGAATTGGCTGATGAATTTGCGCAAGGTGTTGAAGAGTTCATGGCATTTGCATCAAAGAATAACATGACATCGGACTACGGTAAAATGTATTGTCCGTGTATTAAATGTCGAAATCATAGATTAATCTCTATTAGAGAAGTACGTAATCATTTATATAGGAATGGAATTATGCCGGGTTACAAAGTTTGGTATTCACATGGAGAAACTGATGCAACGATGCAATATTATGGTAGTACTTCAAAAAGGATAGATAGTACTAATGTTAGGATAGAGGAACCGGCATCAAAATTTGATATAAACGGAGGTACTGTTCAGATGGTGAATGATGCATTTTGTGAACAAAGAACATCGTACATTGAAGATATTAGCAGAATAGAGGAACCTAATTTGGAAGCGCGGAAATTTTTTGATATGTCAGATGCATCCAAGCAGCCTTTGTATAAAGGATGTAGAGATGGATTATCGCCTTTATCTGCTGCAAGCAAGTTGATGACGATAAAGACGGATTTCAACTTGGCTGAAGATTGTGTGAATGCGATAGCTGATTTTGTTAGAGATATATTACCTGAAGATAATATTGCAGCTGCTTCATATTACGAGGTTCAAAAACTTGTATCTGGTCTTGGATTGCCATATCAGATGATCGATGTATGTATTGACAACTGCATGATCTATTGGAGAAATGATAAAAACCGCATGAAGTGACGATTTCGTCACAAACCTCGATTTCAAGAGACAAGCGGTAGAGTACCAATTCTGCATAAACGGATGTGGTATTTGCCATTAACAGAGAGGTTAAAGAGGTTATATCAATCTGAACACACGGCAAAACCTATGAGATGGCATGCAGAACATAATTTTTGAATGGAGAAATTGTGCATCCCTCCGATGCAGAAGCATGGAAACATTTTCAACAGGTTTATCCTAGTTTTGCATATGAGCCTAGAAACGTATACCTCAGGTTATCTACAGATGGATTCAACCCTTTGGGGAAGCATGGGAGGCAATACTCGTTGTGGCCAATTATCGTTACACCTTATAATTTGCCTCCTTCTTTGTGTATGAAACGAGAGTTTTTATTTCTAAAAATTCTCGTCCCCGGCCCAGAGCATCCTAAGCTATCGCTTGATATTTTCTTGCAGCCACTAATTCATGAGTTAAAAATATTATGGGAAAATGGTGTCGAATCATTCGATGTTTCTAACCAATAGAACTTCTGATGCGAGCAGTACGTATGTGGACGATAAGTGATTTTCCAGCATATGGTATGTTATCAGGATGGTCGACGCATGGAAGATTAGCATGCCCAAATTGTCAAGATAATACTGATACGTTCCAATTGAAACACGGACGAAAGAGTAGTTGGTTTGATTGTCATCGTCGATTTCTACGACATTGTTTAGGAAAAACAAAAACATTTTGATGCTCCACCTCCTATTCTTGACGGCAATTATATGATGACTCAACTTAGAGATTTTGGTGCTGATAGAACGACTTCATGTGGAGGTAACGGACATTATCCTGTTGATGGTTGTGGCGAATACCATAATTGGCACAAGAAGAGCATTTTTTGGGATTTACCATATTGGAAGGACCATTTGTTGCGCCATAATCTAGATGTTATGCACATTGAGAAGAATTTTTTCGACAACATAATGAATACCGTTCTAAATGTGCAAGGAAAAACAAAAGAAAATTTGAAAGCTAGATTGGATTTTCCGTATATTTGTTCCCGGAAAGAACTACATGTAATGTCAAATGGAAAATCATTGTCTCCCGCATTCCGGTTGGATGTGCATGCAAAAGATAAATTCTTTGACTGGATTAAGCATAGTGTCAAATTTCCAGATCGATACGCATCTAATCTTCGTAATTGTATCGATACTATTGAAGGTAAATTTTCAGGGATGAAAAGTCATGATTGTCATGTTGTCATGCAAAAACTATTCCCATTTGCCTTTAGCGATCTACTGCCTAATAACATCCACAGAGCAATTGTAGGTACGACGTTTACATTATTTTATATATAACTAATCATAATTATGTATATTATATGATATTAAAATATTTTGTTTAGGGATTGGTGCTTTTTCCGAGATTTGTGTACAAGATCACTTACTGCAGACGATATCCGAAATTTGGAGGAAAAAATACCGGTTCTCATTTGTAACTTTGAGGAAATATTTCCACCAGCATTTTTTGATGTTATGGAGCATCTTCCTATTCACCTCCCTAGAGAAGCAACGCTTGGAGGACCTGTTCAGTACCGATGGATGTATCCTTTTGAGAGATATATGTGCCATCTAAAGAAAAAAGTTTAAAAATCTTGTCAGGGTTGAAGGTTCAATCATCGCACAAAGTATTAATGAAGAAACATCTAACTTTGCCAACTACTATTTTCCATCGCAAGTGCAAACAAAAAATTGATGACTTGCACGACATGATGATGGAGGAGAAAAACCAAGTTATCCAGTGTATGTGCGAGAAATATTTGCACAAATTGGACGTTTAAGTGGAAAAGGGAAGATGCGACGCCTATCAGAAGAGGAACACAATCACTTGCATTTGTATATTTTAACAAATTGCGATGACGTTTTGGAATATAAAAGGTATATTCAATTTAATTTTGTTTTTAGTTATTATTATAATTTATTGTTAATTTGTTTTTCATAATTAGCAAGATATACAGGGAACAAATACGTGTTCATTATTCAGATTACAGCGAGAATGAGTTGGTCGAACTTAAAAAAGCGAATTTGCAAGATGGTTGCATTTTTATGTTAGTGCTACCACAATTATGTAATTTTCAATAATAGTTTACTATATATATATATATCTATATATATTTATAATTTACTACATTCTATTATTTCATAGGTTACTACAGGTCCTTCTAGGGGGATAACGTTTCCCACGTGGTTAGTTGAGCTGGTGAGTGGTCCTACATTTACTGCAAAATCTTATCCAATGTACTGCACTCGTGGATATGCTTTTAAGAGTCTTCACGAAGGAAGCTCACAAACAACTTGTAATTATGGTGTATCATATCAATCGAGAGAAATTGTATACAATGGTATTCTTTGTGAAATATTAGAAGTTCACTCTCCAGGAATGATTGATTTGAGATATATTGTGTTCTATTGTGACTGGTATGATCCTGTTATGGGTCAACGTAAAGACGAATTCGTGTTACATTTGTCCACTGTCGTAAGCGACATCGAAAATATGATCCTTTTATACTTGCATCACAAGTGGACCAGGTTTGTTACATTCAATATCCTCGTGTGAGAAACAAGCAAGATCTTTGGATTATAGTGACCTCAATACATCCTAGAGGAATGGTATGTGGTATTACCGAACAAGAGCCTATGCAACAAAGCACAATTGGTAACTGAGGTTCAATAGACACTTTTCTTGAAGTTAACCTTGTTGTTGATGACACCACGAACGAAGATTACAACGTGTTTCAAGATTCAGAAGAAGAGATTGGCGAGTTTGACGACCAAAATTCAGCTAATTCAGAATATTAATCAAATTTGGATTACATTTGTTATAATAATATTTTTTTTTCACCAAAAAATCTTGTTTAACAAGGTACATTGCTTTGGCTATTGCTAGGATTGGTGTAGTTTCGAACAACTTCCTTTGTTTGGTTTGAAAACTCGTCTCGTTAAAATTGTGGGTTTTAGTATTGTTGTCCTATTTGAATAATAGATAACCAATATGTATGTTATACAAACATTAGAGTTATTTTGATAAAAGAAATGAATTAGAAAATTATAGAATATATCAATAATCATATTTTATTTTATTTAAAATTTATTTAATTTAAAAATTGATATACATATAATTATATGAAATTGGTTAAAAAAATATCCTTATATTATAAGTTTGATCTAAAGTATTAATATACATATAATTATATAAAATAAACTATTTGGTAAATACATCCTAAAAGTACAAATATTTTTTTGGATTATTGACTCTACAGCCCGACGGATTTCCGATGGCCATTGTGATTCCGTCGGATATCCGTCGAAAACCCATTTGCAACGTGGGTAGACCATGTGTCGATCATGCACGGTGTTATAAAAAATCCGACGGATTTCCGACGGATTTACGCGGTAAACGAAATTAAAAACAGGGGGTTTCGCGAAAATTAATTGATGTACCGATGGATTTTCGACGGAATATTCGGTCGGAAATATCGATTATAACCTACGACTTCTTCTTCTCCTCTCTCTCTCGCTGTTTCGCGTTACCCTCAAATTTCTTCCTCGTCGCCGTTAACAAATCACCGATTCCTCCTCATCGCCGTTGCTCCTCGCCGCCGTTTTTCTCCTCGTCGCCGCCGATTCTCGTCCATGTAAGTTTTATCGAAACAATGTGTTTACATAACAAAATTTTGCGACATCAAAATAACTATGATATTGACCTTTTTTTTTCTTGGCTGGTTGCATCAAACAATTGCATTTTAACCAAAATTCATTATTACATTTACAGTTTTACAGTAACATTATAATCTACTTGCATTTTGCAAATAAGAGGTGATTCTATAAAAAAATTCCAGTTTCTAGCTTTTGTGGGGAATTTGTTTTCACATCATAAAAGCTAAGAAAGTATAACATTAGAAATCATATACTGTTGTGCACTTAGCACTACATTAAGTCTTTGGGTGATACCATTTTGAAGATTTCATCTCTTCTTTGCTCAACGATGCTTCAACAATAATCTGCAGTTAATGTTTTCTACTGAAACATCCAAGATTCAGAAGAAAAAAAAACAGGACATCAAGATATATATATATATATATATATATATATATATATATAACATTTAGAATTTTAATTTAGGAAAAAAAATTCACATGAGATAGATATTATGGAAATAAAGAGGCAGCGAAAGGAGACTTTGCATGGTCTTGAGATTGCTTTGGTTCTATTTATGGTTAACATATAATTGTTGGCACTCTTTGCATCCACACACGTATGATCAGCTGATTAGGATGGCATATAAATATCTGAACCAGACTATAAATTAATACAAATTAATAAACTTTTATTTAAATATTATTAAAATTATTTTTTTACAAAAATATCATAAACAGTAAAAATTATAGGTTTATTGTTCAAACTATTTAAAATTATTAAAAATTATAGGTTTATATTTAGTATATAAATGTTCCAATAATAGGTCGTATCAAGATTACCAAAGACGTGGTGAGTCGTCTACTCCGAGTTTCATACCAAATCAAGTTCCAGAATTCTGCAAATGATTCTTTCCGACCAATGACAATTGAAGAATTGGTTCAGCAGCCTGGTCGCGAACTTCTTACTTTTTTTTATCTGAGGCGTCAAGGAAATTCGACATGGTAAATTAAATTTTCTATAATTATATTTAAAATAATTATTTTTACGAATTCTATAATTATATTTAAAGTAATTATTATAACGCTATTATAATAAAAATTCGTAGGTTTGGTATTTCAAACAATGGAATAAGCAAATCTATATTAAAGATGCTTCATTATCTTTTGAACAAACCATATACCAAATTTAGAGATATTTTGTACGAGGAACGTCAGATTTGGTTCAGGACGTTTGCGGTACGTTATTTAAATTTTAAATATATAATTGTTTTAAATAGTTTTTAATAATATTTTTTAGTAATATATAAGTAAATTTCGCAGCAAGAATTTACATGGGATCCCATGAACACAAAATTGGTGGAAGAAGCTTTCGAAAAAGAGGCTGCAGTACAATTTTCCCACCACATGAACGAGTGGAAACAAAAATGGAAAAAGGGAAAAGATAAACCAAAAGGGTTGAATGAGTCTATTCGGAACGATTTTATTCGTTATTGGGAATCTTCTAGTGCTGAGGTCATCTCGAGAACTAATTCGAGAAACCGGAAGGGCGACCGAGGAGGCAAAGGCATTTATATTCACAATGCCAGATCGACTAGTTTTCGGAGACGAGCCGATCAATTGGTAAATGCATTATTATATTAATTTTATTTATTATTATTTAAAAATTTTAAAATTATTAATTTAGAATTTTTTAACTTTTAGGCACAAGAAATTGGAGCACCTCCAGATCACTTACAACTTCTCGAGGCTGTCCACACGAACAAAAAGACTGGTCGTATCCAAGATAGTCTCGTTAGTGAGATCATCGAAAAAGTAAAAAAAGAAAAAAGTGATATTTTAACCCAACAGTCTCAAGTTGGTTCTTCATCTTTGGTCGCCGAATCGCCTCGTTCTAAGATTAATCGTCTCGTTCTTGATGCAAGTTTCATTTTTTTTAATATTATAATAATTTTCATTAAATTTTGTAATAATATTTTTTTTACAGGAAGTACCATTTTCTAAAGGTCGTCATCCAGGACTCGGGAGAGTTGCAGATACCGGTGGCGCAATATCTATATCTAGAAGCGAGGAGAATGAACAGCTAAAAGAAGAAATGGCGGCTATAAAAATAGAAATGAATAATCTCAAAAAAATTGTAGAAATGATAAGAAATAAATTGTTTGATGATTTTTTTTCTCCTCGTTCTCCTCCTGCCCCTCCGTTGTAATTTCTATTTTAAAACAAATATTATTTATAATTAGAATATTATTTTTATTAATTGTATGATTATTTTTTAAATATTTAAAAATATTAATTTAATTTATTAAAATAAATTTTAATTTATATTTTAATATTTAAAATTTAAAAATATTTAATTCAATATATTTAAAATATAAATATTAAAAAATAAATTTTTTATTTTTTTCAATTAATTGGTTTTTCCGACGGATTCTGTCGTCGGAAATTTCCGACGGAATATTCCATCGGAAACTTGTCCAGTAACTTCCCACGGTTATATCCCGTCGGGAAATGTCATCGGACCAGATTCTCGATGACAACAGTCATCGGAAAGCATCCCTCGATAATTCGTCGGTAATTTCCGATGGTGTTTTCATTGAAAATCCTGACGTGGTAGAAATCGATGGTAAAACCTAATGGTAAACCGTCGAATTTCCGACGAAGATGTAATCGTTGGGATATCCTCTTGAAACCATCAGAAAATTACCGATGCATATAAAGCCGTCGGTGATATTCCGAGGACTTCCCGACGGCATATGTGGTTTACACTCGGTAGGGAATCCGTCAGCCTCCTTCATTGGAACGCCGTCGGAAGTATCTGACCATTGTCGGATGCCGTCGGCAATCCGTCGGAAACATTAGAATAATCTATTAAAATTTTGTGTTTATCCGTCGGTGGTCGGAAACCGTCAGAAATCCAACGGGAGATGAAGATAAAATCTATTCAAATATGTGTTTATCCGATTGTGCTCGGAAACCGTCGGAATTCCGTCAGAAAAGGAGAATATTCCGAAGAATAATCTTTTAAAATTCGTAATTATCTGTCAAAAATTTGTAATAATCTGTTAAAAATTCGTGATAATATCTTATTTTTCACTATAAATAAGCTATGATCTTTCACAATTTTAAGAGAATAAAAATTTTTAAGAAAATGTATTCTTTGGGTTCTTATGAGTATTTTTGATCGTGGATGGATAAACCTTGATATGATTCAACAACGGGGGAATTGGCTGATGAATTTGCGCAAGGTGTTGAAGAGTTCATGGCATTTGCATCAAAGAATAACATGACATCGGACTACGGTAAAATGTATTGTCCGTGTATTAAATGTCGAAATCATAGATTAATCTCTATTAGAGAAGTACGTAATCATTTATATAGGAATGGATTTATGCCGGGTTACAAAGTTTGGTATTCACATGGAGAAACTGATGCAACGATGCAATATTATGGTAGTACTTCAAAAATGATAGATAGTACTAATGTTAGGATAGAGGAACCGGCATCAAAAGTTGATATAAACGGAGGTACTGTTCAGATGGTGAATGATGCATTTTGTGAACAAAGAGCATCGTACATTGAAGATATTAGCAGAATAGAGGAACCTAATTTGGAAGCCCGGAAATTTTTTGATATGTTAGATGCATCCAAGCAGCCTTTGTATAAAGGATGTAGAGATGGATTATCGCCTTTATCTGCTGCAAGCAAGTTGATGACGATAAAGACGGATTTCAACTTGGCTGAAGATTGTGTGAATGCGATAGCTGATTTTGTTAGAGATATATTACCTGAAGATAATATTGCAGCTGCTTCATATTACGAGGTTCAAAAACTTGTATCTGGTCTTGGATTGCCATATCAGATGATCGATGTATGTATTGACAACTGCATGATCTATTGGAGAAATGATAAAAACCGCATGAAGTGCCGATTTTGTCACAAACCTCGATTTCAAGAGACAAGCGGTAGAGTACCTATTCTGCATAAATGGATGTGGTATTTGCAATTAACAAAGAGGTTAAAGAGGTTATATCAATCTGAACACACGGCAAAACCTATGAGATGGCATGCAGAACATAATTTTTGAATGGAGAAATTGTGCATCCCTCCGATGCAGAAGCATGAAAAAATTTTCAACAAGTTTATCCTAGTTTTGCATATAAGCCTAGAAACGTATACCTCAGGTTATCTACAGATGGATTCAACCCTTTTGGGAAGCATGGGAGGCAATACTCGTTGTGGCCAGTTATTGTTACACCTTATAATTTGCCTCCTTCTTTGTGTATGAAACGAGAGTTTTTATTTCTAACAATTCTCGTCCCCGGCCCAGAGCATCCTAAGCGATTGCTTGATATTTTCTTGCAGCCACTAATTCATGAGTTAAAAATATTATGGGAAAATGGTGTCGAATCATTCGATGTTTCTAACCAATAGAACTTCTGATGCGAGCAGTACTTATGTGGACGATAAGTGATTTTCCAGCATATGGTATGTTATCAGGATGGTTGACGCATGGAAGATTAGCATGCCCTAATTGTCAAGATTATACTAATACGTTCCAATTGAAACACGGACGAAAGAGTAGTTGGTTTGATTGTCATCGTTGATTTCTACCACAAGATCATCCATATCGCCGGAGCACCACATTGTTTAAGAAAAACAAAAAAATTTTGATGCTCCACCTCCTATTCTTGACGGCAATTATATGATGACTCAACTTAGAGATTTTGGTGCTGAGAGAACGGCTTCATGTGGAGGTAACGGACATTATCCTGTTGATGGTTGTGGCGAATACCATAATTGGCACAAGAAGAGCATTTTTTGGGATTTACCATATTGGAAGGACCATTTGTTGTGCCATAATCTAGATGTTATGCACATTGAGAAGAATTTTTTCGACAATATAAAGAATACCGTTCTAAATGTGCAAGGAAAAACAAAAGATAATTTGAAAGCTAGATTGGATTTTCCGGATATTTGTTCCCGGAAAGAACTACATGTAATGTCAAATGGAAAATCATTGTCTCCCGCATTCCGGTTGGATGTGCATGCAAAAGATGAATTCTTTGACTGAATTAAGCATAGTGTCAAATTTCCTGATCGATACGCATCTAATCTTCGTAATTATGTCGATACTATTGAAGGTAAATTTTCAGGGATGAAAAGTCATGATTGTCATGTTGTCATGCAAAAACTATTCCCATTTGCCTTTAGCGATCTGCTGCCTAAAAACATCCACAGAGCAATTGTAGGTACGACGTTTACATTATTTTATATATAACTAATCATAATTATGTATATTATATGATATTAAAATATTTTGTTTAGGGATTGGTGCTTTTTCCGAGATTTGTGTACAAGATCACTTACTGCAGACGATATCCGAAATTTGGAGGAAAAAATACCGGTTCTCATTTGTAACTTTGAGGAAATATTTCCACCAGCATTTTTTGATGTTATGGAGCATCTTCCTATTCACCTCCCTAGAGAAGCAACGCTTGGAGGACCTGTTCAGTACCGATGGATGTATCCTTTTGAGAGATATATGTTCCACCTAAAGAAAAAAGTTAAAAATCTTGTCAGGGTTGAAGGTTCAATCGTCGCACAAAGTATTAATGAAGAAACATCTAACTTTGCCAGCTACTATTTTCCATCGCAAGTGCAAACAAAAAATAGACGACTTGCACGACATGATGATGGAGGAGAAAAACCAAGTTATCTAGTGTATGTGCCAGAAATATTTGCACCAATTGGACATTTAAGTGGAAAAGGGAAGATGCGACGCCTATTAGAGGGAGGAACACAATCACTTGCATTTGTATATTTTAACAAATTGCGATGAAATTTTAGAATATGAAAGGTACATTCAATTTAATTTTGTTTTTAGTTATTATTATAATTTATTGTTAATTTTTTTTTAATATTAACAAGATATATATGGAACAAATACGTGTTCATTATCCAGATTACACCGAGAATGAGTTGGTCGAACTTAAAAAAAGCGAATTTGTAAGATGGTTGCATTTTTATGTTAGTGCTACCACAATTATGTAATTTTCAATAATAGTTTACTATATATATATATATTTATAATTTACTATATTCTATTATTTTGTAGTTTACTACAGGTCCTTCTAGGGGGATAACGTTTCCCACGTGGTTTGTTGAGTTGGTGAGTGGTCCTACATTTACTGCAAAATCTTATCCAATGTACTGCACTTGTGGATATGCTTTTAAGAGTCATCACGAAGGAAGCTCACAAACAACTTGTAATTATGGTGTATCATATCAATCGAGAGAAATTGTATACAATGGTATTCTTCGTGAAATATTAGAAGTTCACTCTCCAGGAATGATTGATTTGAGATATATTGTGTTCTATTGTGACTTGTATGATCATGTCATGGGTCAACGTGAAGACGAATTCGGTGTTACATCTGTCCACTCTCATAAGCGACATCAAAAATATGATCCTTTTATACTTGCATCACAAGCGGACCAGGTTTGTTACATTCAATATCTTCGTGTGAGAAACAAGCAAGATCTTTGGATTACAATGACCTCAATACATCCTAGAGGAATGATATGTGGTATTACCGAACAAGAGCCTATGCAACAAAGCATAATTGGTAACTTAGGTTCAATAGACACTTCTCTTGACCTTAACCTTGTTGTTGATGATACCATGAACGAAGATTACAACGTGTTTCAAGATTCAGAAGAAGAGATTGGTGAGTTTGACAACCAAAATTCAGCTAATTCGGAATATTCATCAAATTCAGATTACATTTGTTATAATAATATTTTTTTTCACCAAAAAATCTTGTTTAACAAGGTACATTGCTTTGGCTATTGCTAGGATTGGTGTAGTTTTGAACAACTTCTTTTGTTTGGTTTGAAAACTCGTCTCGTTAAAGTTGTGGGTTTTAGTATTGTTGTCCTATTTGAATAATAGATAACCAATATGTATGTTATACAAAAATTAGAGTTATTTTTATAAAATAAGTGAATTAGAAAATTATATAATATATTAATAATTATATTTTATTTTATTTAAAATTTATTTAATTTAAAAATTGATATACATATAATTATATGAAATTGGTTAAAAATATCCTTATATTATAAGTTTGATCTAAAATATTAATATACATATAATTATATAAAATAAACTATTTGGTAAATACATCCTAAAAGTACAAATATTTTTTCGGATTATTGACTCTACAGCACGACGGATTTCCGACGGCCATTGTGATTCCGTCGGATATCCGTCGAAAACCCATTTGCAACGTGGGCAGATCATGTGTCGATCATGCACGGTGTTATAAAAAATCCGACGGATTTCCGACGGATTTACGCGGTAAACGAAATTAAAAACAGGGGGTTTCGCGAAAATTAATTGATGTACCGACGGATTTCCGACGGAATATTCTGTCGGAAATATCGATTATAACCTACGACTTCTTCTTCTCCTCTCTCTCTCGCTGTTTCGCGTAACCCTCAAATTTCTTCCTCGTCGCCGTTAACAAATCGCCGATTCCTCCTCGTCGCCGTTGCTCCTCGCCGCCGTTTTTCTCCTCGTCGCCGCCGATTCTCGTCCATGTAAGTTTTATCGAAACAATGTGTTTACATAACAAAATTTTGCGACATCAAAATAACTATGAATGAGATGTTGAGGTTGTTTTTTTTTCTTGGCTGGTTGCATCAAACAATTGCATTTTAACCAAAATTCATTATTACATTTACAGTTTTACAGTAACATTATAATCTACTTGCATTTTGCAAATAAGAGGTGATTCTATAAAAAAAATTCCAGTTTCTAGCTTTTGTGGGGAATTTGTTTTCACATCATAAAAGCTAAGAAAGTATAACATTAGAAATCATATACTGTTGTGCACTTAGTACTACATTAAGTTTTTGGGTGATACCATTTTGAAGATTTCATCTCTTCTTTGCTCAACGATGCTTCAACAATAATCTGCAGTTAATGTTTTCTACTGAAACATCCAAGATTCAGAAGAAAAAAAACAGGACATCAAGATTTATATATATATATATATAACATTTAGAATTTTAATTTAGGAAAAAAAATTAACATGGGATAGATATTATGGAAATAAAGAGGCAGCGAAAGGAGACTTTGCATGGTCTTGATATTGCTTTGGTTCTATTTATGGTTAACATATAATGGTTGGCACTCTTTGCATCCACACAAGTATGATCAGCTGATTTGGATGGCATATAAATATCTGAACCAGACTGTAAATTAATAAACTTTTATTTAAATATTATTAAAATTATTTTTTTACAAAAATATTATAAACATTAAAAATTATAGGTTTATTGTTCAAACTATTTAAAATAATTAAAAATTATAGGTTTATATTTAGTATATAAATGTTCCAATAATAGGTCGTATCAAGATTACCAAAGACGTGGTGAGTCGTCTACTCCGAGTTTCATACCAAATCAAGTTCCAGAATTCTGCAAATGATTCTTTCCGACCAATGACAATTGAAGAATTGGTTCAGCAGCCTGGTCGCGAACTTCTTACTTTTTTTTTATCTAAAGCGTCAAGGAAATTCGACATGGTAAATTAAATTTTTTATAATTATATTTAAAATAATTATTTTTATGATATTCTATAATTATATTTAAAGTAATTATTATAACGCTATTATAATAAAAATTTGTAGGTTTGGTATTTCAAACAATGGAATAAGGAAATCTATATTAAAGATGCTTCATTTTCTTTTGAACAAACCCTATACCAAATTTAAAGATATTTCGTACGAGGAACGTCAGATTTTGTTCAGGACGTTTGCGGTACGTTATTTAAATTTTAAATATATAATTGTTTTAAATAGTTTTTAATAATATTTTTTAGTAATATATAAGTAAATTTCACAGCAAGAATTTACATGGGATCCCATGAACACAAAATTGGTAGAAGAAGCTTTCGAAAAAGAAGCTGCAGAACAATTTTCCCGCCACATGAACGAGTGGAAACAAAAATGGAAAAAGAGAAAAGATAAACCAAGAGGGTTGAATGAGTCTATTCGGAATGATTTTATTCATTATTGGGAATCTTCTAGTGCTGAGGTCATCTCGAGAACTAATTTGGAAAACCGGAAGAGCGACCGAGGAGGCAAAGGCATTTATATTCACAATCTCGGATCGACTAGTTTTCGGAGACAAGCCGATCAATTGGTAAATGAATTATTATATTAATTTTATTTATTATTATTTAAAAATTTTAAAATTATTAATTTAGAATTTTTTTAACTTTTAGGCACAAGAAATTGGAGCACCTCCAGATCACTTGCAACTTCTAGAGGCTGTCCACACGAACAAAAAGACTGGTCGTATCCAAGATGGTCTCATTAGTGAGATCATCGAAAAAGTAAACAAAAGAAAAAAAGTGATTTTAACCCAGCAGTCTCAAGTTGGTTCTTCATCTTCGGTCGCCGAATTGCCTCGTTCTGAGATTAACCGTCTTGTTCTTGATGCAAGTTTCATTTTTTTAATATTATAATAATTTTCATTAAATTTTGTAATAATATTTTTTTAATTTTTACAGGAAGTACCATTTTCTAAAGGTCGCCATCCAGGACTCGGGAGAGTTGCAGATACCGGTGGCACAACATCTGTATCTATGCGAGGAGAATGAACAGCTAAAAGAAGAAATGGCGGCTATAAAAATAGAGATGAATAGTCTCAAAAACTTTGTAGAAATGATAAGAAGAAATTGTCTGCTAAACTTTGTAGAAATGGCGGGTATAAAAATTGTCGGAAACTTGTCCAGTAACTTCCGACGGTTATATCTCGTCGGGAAATATCATCGGACCAAATTCCCGATGGCAACAGTCATCGGAAAGCATCCCTTGATAATTCGTCAGTAATTTCCGATGGTGTTTTCATTGAAAATCCGTCGGATATTTCCGACGACTAGGACCATCGAAAATCCATCGATATTTTCCGACGACTGGGTCCATCGAAGATCCATCGGTATTTTCTGACAGACATCTTCCATCGCACATCCGTTGGAAATTACCGATACATTCCAGACGGAAATTCATTTCCGACGAAATAGTCCCGACGTACGATATTCGTCAGAAATTCGACGGGAATCGGTTTTACCGACGTATTTCTGACGATTATGGCCGTTGGAAATGTGCAATTTTCTTGTAGTGTAGTGCGGAGATGTCAAGATAATCGGCCAGTTAATATGATTATGCTAAACCGATCATTGGTGCTCATTGACTAAAGCCTTGTAAATGAAGTATAATGTATGGCATCACACATTTTTGGATTTATTGGATTACTGGGACGCTTTCTCGTCTCTATTTATGTCTCAAATTTTGCAAAATATAGAAAATTTAGCTAGCTTAACATGAGCATTGGATTCGTGTCATTCTAAGCTCTTAATCAAAAGTTACAGTCGATTTAGTGTGGGCATGTCAAGTTGATCGGCCAGTTAATATGATTATTCTAAGCTTATCATTGGTGCTTGTTGAGTAAAGGCTTCTAAATGAAGGATAATGCATGGCATCACACAGTTTTGGATTTATTGGATTACTTGGACGCTTTGTCATATCTATTTTTGTCTCAAATTTTGTTACAATATAGAAAATTGAGCTAGCTTAAAGTGGCAATGGATTTGTGTCATTCTAAGCTCTAAATCAAAAGTTACAGATAATTTATTGCGGACATGTCAAGTTGATCGGCCAGTTAAATTGATCATGCTAAACTGATCATTGGCTCTCTTTAAGTAAAGGCTAATAAATGAAGCATAAAGCATGGCATCACGTAGTTCCGGATATATTGGATTACTTGGACGCTTTGTCATCTCTATATCTTTCTCAAATTTTGTTAAAATATATAAATTTTAGCTAGCTAAACGTGGGCATTGGATTCTTGTCATTATGAGCTCAAAATCAAAAGTCACGGATGATTTAGTGCGACTTCTCATGTTGATCGGCCAGTTAATATGATTATTCTAAACTGATCATTGGTTCTCATTGAGTAAAGGCTTCTAAATGAGGCATAATGCATGACATCACACAGTTTTGATATATTGGATTACTTGGACGATTTGTCATATCTATTTTCGTCTCAAAAGTCGTTACAATATAGAAAAGTGAGGTAGCTTAAAATGGGCATTGGATTCATGTCATTCTGAGCTCTAAATCTGTAGTTACAGACGATTTAGTGCGGAGATGTCAAGTTGATCGGCCAGTTAAAGATATATTTTAAACGGATCATTGATGCTCTTTAGGTAAAGGCTTACAAATGAAGCATAAAGCATGACATCACAAAGTTTGGGAAAGATTGGATTACTCTGACGCTTTGTCGTCTCTATTTTTGTCTTAAATTTTGTGACAATATATAAAATTGAGCTAGCTTAATGTGGGCATTCGATTGGTGTCATTCCGAGCACTAAATCAAAAGTTATGGACGATTTAATGCGTACATGTTAAATTAATCGTCCAGTTAAATGATCATTCTAAACTGATCATTGGTGTTCATTGAGTAAAGGCTTATAAATGAAGCATAATGCATGACATCACAGAGTTTTGGATAGATTGGATTACTTGGACGCTTTTTCGTTTATATTTTTTGTCTCAAATTCTGTTATAATAGAAAATTGAGCTAGCTTAACATGGTTATTGGATTCGTGACATTCTGAGCTCTAAATCAAAAACTACAAAAGATTTATTGCGGACATGTTGCTTGGGCAGTTAAAGTTATCATTCTAAACTGGTCATTAGTGCTCCCTAAGTAAAGGCTTATAAATGAACCATAAAGCATGGAATCACGCAGTTTGGGAAATATTGGATTACTTGGAAGCTTTTCCGTCTCTATTTCTGTCTTAAATTTTGTCAAAATTAGAGAGCTTAACGTGTGCATTGGATTTGTATCATTCTGAGCTCAAAATCAAAAGTTACGGACGATTTCGTGCCGACTTGTCAAGTTGATCGACCAGTTAATATGATTATTTTAAACTGATCATTGGTGCTCTTTGAGTAAAGGCTTATAAATGAAGCATAATGCATAGCATCACACAGTTTTGGATAGATTGGATTACTTGGATGCTTTGTCATCTCTATTTCTGTCTCAAATTTTTTTAAAATATAAAAGATTTATCTAGCTTAACATGGGCATTGGATTTGTGTCATTCTAAGCTCAAAATCAAAAGTTACCGACGATTTAGTGAGGACATGCCAAGTTCGTTGGACAGTAAATATAATTATTCTAAATTGATCATTGGTTTCATTGAGTGAAGCATAATGAATGGTATCACACAGTTTTGGATAGATTGCAATACTTAATGTAGAAAAATTGAGCTAGCTAACATGGGCATTGGAGTTGTGTCATTTTGAGCTCTAAATCAAAAGTTATGGACGATTTAATGCGGACATGTGAAGTTTATCGGCCAATTAATATAATTATTCTAAACTGATCATTGGAGCTCATTAAGTAAAGGCTTATAAATGAAGCATAAAGTTGGGCATGACGCAGTTTGAGACAGATTGGGTTACTTAGATGCTTTTTCATCTCTATTTCTGTCTCAAATTTTATCACAATATAGAAAACTGAGTTAGCTTAACTTGGGCATTAGATTCATGTCATTCTGAGTTTTAAATAAAAAAATTATGGATTATTTTGTTTAGACATGTCTAGTTAATCAGCCAGTTAAGATGACTATTCTAAACTGGTCAATGGTGTTGATTGAGTAAAGGCTTATAAATGAAGCATAAAGCATGGCATCCAGCATTTTCGCATAGATTGGATTACTTGGATGCTTTGTTGTCTCTATTTCCATCTCAAATTTTGCAAAATGTAGAAAATTTAGCTAGCTTAACGTGGGCATTGGATTCGTGTAATTTTGATCTTTAAATTAAAAATTACGGATGATTTAATGCGGACATGTCAATTTGATCGGCTAGTTAATATGATTATTCTAAACTGATCATTGGTGCTCATTGAGTAAAGGCTTCTGAATGAAGCATAATGCATGGCATCACACAGTTTTCGATTTATTGGATTACTTGGATGCTTTGTCATATCTATTTTTGTCTCAAGTTTTGTTACAATATTGAAAATTGAGATAGCTTAATATGGGTACTGGATTCGTGTCACTCTGAGCACTAAATAAAAAGTTACGGACGATTTACTACGGACATGTCAGGTTGATCGGCTAGTTAAAGTGATCATTATAAAGTGATCATTGATGCTTATTGAGTAAAGGCTTATAAATGAAGCATAAAGCATGGATCATGCAGTTTGGGATAGATTAGATTACTTGGATGCTTTGTCGTCTCTATTTCTATCTCAAGTTTTGTCACAATTTAGAAACTCAAGAAAATCAAGAGTTACCAACATATAGTGCAGACAAGTAAAGTTTATCGGCTAGTTAAAGTGATCATTTTAAACTGATCATTGGTGCTCATTAAGTAAAAGCTTATAAATAAAGTACAAAGTATGGCATCACACAGTTTGAGACAGATTGGATTACTTGGATACTTTGTCATCTCTATTTGTGTCTCAAATTTTTCAAAATATAGAAAATTTAGCTAGCTTAACGTCGGCATTGGATCTGTGTCTGAGCTCTAAATCTAAAGTTGATCGATCAGTTAATATGATTATTCTGAATTGATCATTGGTGCTCATTTAATAAAGGCTTGTAAAGAAAACATAATGCATGGCATCACACAGTTTTGGATAGATTGGATTAATTGGACTACTTGGATGCTTTCTTGTATCTATTTTTGTCTCAAATTTTGTTGCAATATCGAAAATTGAGCTAGCTTAACTTGGACATTGGATTCGTGTCATTCTGAGGTCTAAATCAAACGTTACGGACGATTTAGTGCAGACATGTCAAGTTGATCGGCCATTTAAAATAAAGGCTTATAAATGAAGCATACAACATTGCATCACGCAGTTTGGGATATATTGTATTACTTGGACACTTTATCGTCTCTATTTTTGTCTCAAATGTTGTCAACATATAGAAAATTGAGCTAGCTTAATGTGGGCATTGGATTTGTGTCATTCTAAGCTCAAAATCAAAGGTTACGGACGTTTTTCTGTTGACATGTCAAGTTGATCGGCCAGTTAATATTATTATTCTAAACTGAACATTGGTGCTCTTTAAGTAAAGGCTAATCAATGAAGCATACAACATTACATCACACAGTTTGGGATATATTGGATTACTTGGACGCTTTGTCGTCTCTATTTCTGTCTCAAATTTTGTCAAAATATAGAAAATTTAGCAACCTTAATGTGCGTATTAGATTCGTGTACTTCTGAGGTCAAAAACAAAAGTTACGGATGATTTATTGCGGACATGTCAAATTGATCGACCAGTTAATATGATTATTCTAAACTGATCATTGGTGTTCATTGAGTAAAGACTTCTAATAGAAGCATAATGCATGGCATCACACAGTTTTGGATATATTTGATTACTTGGACGCTTTGTCATATCTATTTTTGTCTCAAATTTTGTTACAATATAGAAAATTAAGCTAGCTTAACATTGGCATTGGATTCGTGTCAAAAGTTACGGAAGATTTAGTGCAGACATGTCAAGTTGATCGGCCAATTAATATTATTATTCTAAACTGATCATTACTGTTGATTGAGTAAAGGCTTCAAAATGAAGCATAATGCATGACATGACATAGTTTTGGATATATTGGATTACTTGGACGCTTTGTCGTATCTATTTCAGTCACATATTTTGTTGCAATATAGAAAATTGAGCTAGCTTAATGTGGACATTGGATTTGTGTCATTCTTAACTTTAAATCAAAAGTTACAGACGATTTAGTCCAGACATATCAAGTTGATCGGCCATTTAAAGGTATCTTTCTAAACTGATCATTGGTGCTCTTTAAGTAAAGGCTGATAAATGAAGCATACAACATTGCATCACACAGAGTTGGAAAGATTGGATTGCTTGGACGCTTTATCGTCTCTATTTATGCATCAAAATTTTAGAAAATATAGAAAATTTAGCAAGTTTATTGGGCGCATTAGATTCGTGTCATTCTGAGGCAAAATCAAAAGTTACGGACGATTTACTGCGGACATGACAAGTTGATCGGCAAGTTAATATGATTATTCTAAACTTGGTGCTCATTAAGTAAAGACTTCTAACTGAAGCATAAAGCATGGCATCACACAGTTTTGGATATATTTGATTACTTGGATGCTTTGTCGTATCTATTTTTGTCTCAAATTTTGTTGCAATATACAAAATTAAGCTAGCTTAACGCGGGCATTGGATCATGTCATTCTGAGCTCTAAATCAAAAGCTACGCACGATTTAGTGTGGACATGTCAAGTTGATCGGCTAGTTAATATGATTATTCTAAACAGATCATCGGTTCTCATTGAGTAAAGGCTTCTATATCAAGCACAATGCATGGCATCACATAGTTTAGGATATATTGGATTACTTTGACACTTTGTCATATCTATTTCTGTCTCAAATTATGTTACAAAATAGAAAATTAAGCTAGCTCAATGTGGGTATTGGATTCGTGTCATTCTGAACTCTAAATCAAAAGTTAGGGACGATTTATTGCGGACATGTCAAGTTGATTGGCCAATTAAAATGATCCGTTTTAATGAAGCGTAGAGCATGGATCACGCAATTTGGTAAGATTGGATTACTTGGACGCTTTGTCGTCTCTATTTCTGTCTCGAATTTTGTCACAATATAGAAAATCAAGAAAAGTTAACGTGGGCATTAGATTCATGTCATTCTGAGCTCTAAATCAAGAGTTACAGACAATGTAGTGCAGACAAGTCAAGTTGATTGACTAGTTAAGTGATCGTTCTAAACTGATCATTGGTGCTCATTAAGTAAAAGCTTATAAAATGAACTATAAAGCATGGCATCATACAGTTTGGATACATTGGATTACTTGGATGCTTTTTTCCTATTTATATCTCAAATATTGTCACAATATAGAAAATTGAACTAGGTTAACATGGTCATTGGAGTCGTATCATTCTGAGCTCAAACTCAAAAGTTACGGATGATTTACTACAGACATGTCAAGTCGATCGGCTAGTTAATAAGATTATTCTATACATATCATGGTGTTCACTAAGTAAAGGCTTATAAATGAATCATAATGCGTGACATCATACATTTTTGGATAGATTGGATTACTTGAACGCTTTGTTGTATATATTTCTGTTTCAAATTTTGTTGCAATATAGAAAATTGATCTAGCTTAGCATGGGCATTGGATTTGTGTCATTTTGAGCTCTAAATAAGAACTTATGGAC
The DNA here is from genome assembly GCA_018901935.1 of Pugionium cornutum. Lineage (NCBI taxonomy): Eukaryota > Viridiplantae > Streptophyta > Magnoliopsida > Brassicales > Brassicaceae > Pugionium > Pugionium cornutum. The sequence goes on from JAENJI010000013.1 coordinate 12,141,005, forward strand.
GATTTAGTGCAGACATATCAAGTTGATCGGCCATTTAAAATTATCATACTAAACTTATCATTGGTTCTCTTTAAATAAAGGCTTATAAATAATGCATACGACATTGCATCACATAGTTTGGGATAGATTGGATTACTTAGATGTTTTGTTGTTTTGATCACGTAGTAAAGGCTTATAAAGGATTCGTGTGATTTTGATCTCTAAATCAAAAGTTACGGACGATTTATTGCCGAAATGTCAAGTTGATCAGCCTGTTAATATGATTATACTAATCTGAGCATTGATGCTTATTTAGTAAAGGCTTATAAATGAAGCATAATGAATGGCATCACGCAGTTTGGGATATATTGGATTATTTAAACGCTTTGTCGTATCTAGTTTTGTCTCAAATTATTTCACAATATAGAAATTTGAGCTAGCTTTACGGGGGCATTGGATTCGTGTGATCATTCTAAGCTCAAAATCAAAAGTTATGAACGATTTAGTGCGGACATGTCAAGCTGATCGGCCAATTAATATGATTATTCTAAACTGATCATTGGTGCTCATTGAGTAAAGGCTTATAAATTAAGTATAATGCATGGCATCACACAGTTTTAGATAGATTGGATTACTTGGACGCCTTTCATCTGTATTTCTGTCTCAAATTTTGTTAAAATGTAGAAAATTTATCTAGCTTAACGTGGGCATTGGATTCGCGTCATTCTGAGCTCAAAATCAAAAGTTACTGATGATTTAGTGCGGACATGTCAAATTCATTGGCCAATTAATATGACTATTCTTAATTGATCATTGGTGCTCACAGTTTGGGGTAGATTGAAATACTTGGATGCTTTCCCGTATATATATTTTCGTCTTAAATCTTATTACAATATAGAAAATTGAGCTAGCTTAACGTGGGCATTGGATTTGTGTCATTCTGAGCTCTAAATGAAAAGCTACGTACGATTTATTGCAGACATGTCAAGTTGATCGGCCAGTTAAAGTAATCATTTTCAGCTGATCATTGGTGCTCATTAAGTCAAGGCTTATAAATGAAGTATAAAGCATGACATCACGCAGGGTGGGATAGATTAGATTACTTGTACGCTTTGTCATCTCTATTTTTGTCTCAAATTTTGTTAAAATATAGAAAATTTAGCAAGCTTAACGTGCGCATTAGATTCGTGTCATTCTGAGATGAAAATCAAAAGTTATGGATGATTTACTACGGACATGTCAAGTTAATCGGTCGGTTAATATGATTATTCTAAACTGATCATTGGGGCTCATTGAGTAAAGGCTTATAAATTAAGCATAATGCATGGCGTCGTGCATTTTGGAATAGATTTGATTATTTGATTTGATTTGATTTCTGTCTCAAATTTTGTTACAATATAAAAAATTTATCTAGCTTAACATGGGCATTGGATTCGCGTCATTCTAAGATCAAAATCAAAAGTTACTGACGATTTTGTGCGGACATGTCAAGTTCATCAGCCAATTAATATGATTACTCTTAATTGATCATTGGTGCTTAATGAGTAAAGGTTATAAATGAAGCATAATGCATGGCACCACACAGTTTTGGATAGATTAGAATACTTGGACGCTCTGTTGTCTCTATTTCTGTATTAAATTTAGCAAAATATAGAAAATTTAGCTAGCTTAACGTGGGCACTCGATTCGTGTCATTCTGAGCTCTAAATCAAAAGTTACATACAATTTAGTGCGGACATATCAAGTGGATCATTCTAAACTGATCATTGTGCTCATTAAGTAAAGGCTTATAAATAAAGCATAATGCACGCCATCTTACAGTTTTGGATAGATTGGATTACTTGGACGCTTTGTCGTATCGATTTTGGTATTAAATGTTTTAACAATATGGAAAATTGAGCTACCTTAACGTGGACAATGGATTTGTGTCATTCTGAGCTCTAAATCAAAGTTGTGGAGGATTTAGTTTGGAGATGTCAAGGTTACCGGCCAGTTAAAGTAATCATTCTAAACTGATCATTGGTGCTCATTAAGTAAAGGCTTATAAATGAAGCATAAAGCGTGGCACCACACAGTTTGGGATAGATTGGATTACTTAGATGCTTTGTTGTCTCTATTTTTATCTCAAATTTTGTCACAATATAAAAATATAGCTAGATTAACGTGCTGATTGGATTCGTGTCATTCTCACCTCTAAATCAAAAGATACGAACGATTTGGTGCGGACATGTAAAGGTTATCTGCCTATTAAGATGATTATTCTAAACTGATCAATGGTGCTGTTGAATAAAGGCTTATAAATGCAGCATAAATCATGGCATCACGCAGCTTGAGATAGACTGGATTACTTGGACACTTTGTTGTCTCTATTTCTGTCTCAAATTTTTCAAAATATAGAAAATTTAGCTAGCTTAACATGAGCATTGGATTCGTGTCATTCTAAGCTGTAAATCAGAAGTTACATATGATTTTGTGCGAACATATCAAGTTGATCGGCCAGCTAAAGTGATTATTCTAAAACAATCATTGGTGCTCATTAAGTAAAGGCGTATAATTGAAGCATAAAGCATGGCATCATCTAGTTTAATATAGAATGGATTACTTAGATGCTTTGTCGTCTCTATTTCTATCTCAAATTTTGCAAAATATAGAAAATTTTGTGCGGACATGTCAACGTGGAAATTGAATTCGTGTCATTCCGAACTCAAAATCAAAAGTTACGGACGATTTAGGGCGAACATGCCAAGTTCATCGGCCAATTAATGATCATTCTAAACTGATCATTGGTGCTCATTGAGTAAAGACTTATAAATCAAGTATAATGCATGGCATCACACAGTGTCTGATAGATTGGATTACTTGGACGGTTTCTCGTCTCTATTGCTATCTCAAATTTTGTTAAAATTTAGAAAATTGAGCTAGCTTAACGTGGGCATTGGATTCGTGTGTTTCTGAGCTATAAATCAAAAGTTGCGGAGGATTTAGTGCGGACTTGTCAAGTTGATTGGTCAGTTAAAGTGATCATTCAAAACCGATCAATGGTGCTTATTAAGTAAAGACTTATAAATGATGCATAAAGCATGGCATCATGCAACTTGGGATAGATTGGATTACTTGGACGCTTTGTCGTCTCTATTTCTGTCACAAATTTTTTCAAAATAAAGAAAATTTAGGAAGATTAAGGTGGGCATTGAATTCGTTTCATTTTGAGCTCAAAATCAAAAAATTACGGATGATTTGGACATGTTAACTTGATCGGCCAGTTAATATGATCATTATAAACTTATCATTGGTGCTTATTGAGTAAAGGATTATAAATGAAGCATAATGCATGGCATCAAGTAGTTTGGGATAGATTAAATTATTTGTATGCTTTTTCGCATCTAGTTATGTCACAAATTTTGTAACAATAGAGAAAATTGAGCTAGCTTACCGTTGGCGTTGGGTTCATGTCATTCTGACCTCAAAATCAAAAGTTACGGACGATTTTGTGTGGACATGTCAAGTTGATCGGCCAGTTTATAAGATTTTTCTAAACTGATCATTGGCGCTCATTGAGTAAAGGCTTATAAATGATGTATAATGCATAGCATCACACAGTTTTGGATATATTGGATTACTTGGACACTTTGTCGTTTCTATTTCTATCTCAAATTTTGATAAAATATAGAAAATTGAGCTAGCTTAACGTGAGCATTGAATTCGTGTGTTTCGAAGCACTAAATCAAAAGTTACAAACGATTGAGTACAGATATGTCAAGTTGATCGGCCAGTTAATATGATCATTCTAAACTGATCATTGGTGCTCATTTTGGAAAGGCCTATAAATGAAACATAATACATGGCACCACGCAGTTTGGGATAGATTGAATTCTTTGGATGCTTTGTCGTATCTAGTTTTGTCTCAAATTTTATATCAATATAGAAAATTGAGCTAGCTTAACGTGGCCATTTGATTCATGTCATTCTGAGCTCAAAATCAAAAGTTACGGGTGATTTAGTGCAGACATGTAAAGTTGATCTACAGTTAATATGATTTTTCTAAACTGATCATTGGTGCTCATTGAGTAATGGCTTATACATGAATCATAATGCATGGTATCACACAGTTTTGGGAATAGATTGGATTACTTGGACACTTTGTCGTCTCTATTTCTATCTCATATTTTGTTAAAATATAGAAAATTGAGCTAGCTTAACGTCGGCATTGGTTTCGTGTGTGTCTCAGCTCTAAATAAAAAAAAATACAGCCAATTTAGTGCGTACATGTCCAGTTGATCGGCTAGTTAAAGTGGTCATTCTAAACTGATCATTGCTGCTCATTAAGTAAAGGCTTACAAATTAAGCATAAAGCATGGCATCACACAACTTGGGATAGATTGGATTACTTGGCCGCTTTGTCGTCTATATTTATGTCTCAAATTTTGTTAAAATATAAGAAATTTGTCTAGCTTAACATGGGTGTTGGATAAGTGTCATTCTGAGCTCAAAATCAAAAGTTACGGACGATTTAGTGCGGACATTTCAAGTTGATCGGCCAGTTAATATGATTATTCTAAACTAATCATTTGTGGTCATTGAGTAAAGTATTATAAATGTAGCATAATGCGTGGCATCACGCAGTTTGGGATAGATTGGATTATTTGGACACCTTGTTGTATCTAACTGTCTCAAATTTTATAACAATATAGAAAATTGAGCTAGCTTAACGTGGGTATTGGATTCATGTCATTCTGAGCTAAAAATCAAAAGTGAAAGATGATTTAATGCGGAATGTCAAGTTCATCAGCCAGTTAATATGATTTTTTCTAAATTTATCATTGCTGCTCATTGAGTAAAGGCTTTTAAATTAAGCATAATGCATGGCATCACACTGATTTGGATAGATTGGATTACTTGGACGCTTTGCCATCTCTATTTCTTTCTGAAAATATGTTAAATATAAAAAATTGAGCTAGCTTAACGTGGGCATTGGATTCGTGTCATTTTGAACTCAAAATCAAAAATTACGGATGATTTAGTGTTCATTGAGTAAAGGCTTATAAATGAAGCATAATGCATGACTTCACACAGTTTGGGATAGATTGAATTATTTGGATGCTTTGTTGTATCTAGTTATGCCTCAAATTTTGTATCAATAGAGAAAATTGAGCTAGATTAACGTGGGCATTGGATTCGTGTCATTATGAGCTGAAAATGAATAGTTATGGACGACTAAGTACGGACATATCAAGTTGATCGGCCATTTAATAAGATTTTTCTAAACTGATCATTGGAGCTCATTGAGTAAAGACTTATAAATGAACCATAATGCATGGCATCACCCAGTTTTGGATAGATTGGATTACCTGGACGCTTTGTCATCTCTATTTCTATCTCAAATTTTGTTAAAATATAGAAAATTGAGCTAGCTTACTGTGGGCATTGGATTTGTGTGTTTCGGAGCTCTAAATCAAAAGTTATGTACGATTTAGTGTGGACATGTCAAGTTGATTGGCCAGTTAATATGATCATTCTAAGCTGTTCCTTGAGTATAGGCTTATAAATGAAGCATAATGCATGGCATCACCCATTTTGGGATAGAGTGGATTATTTGCACGCTTTGTCGTATCTAGTTTTGTCTCAAATTTTTTAAAAATATAGAAAATTGAGCTAGCTTAACGTGGGCATTGGTTTTGTGTTTTTCTGAGCTCTAAATAAAAAGTTACGGATGATTTAGTGCGGAAATTTCAGGTTGATCTGCTAGTTTAAGTGATCATTCTAAACATATCATTGGTGCTCATTAAGTAAAGGCTTATAAATTAAGCATAAAGCATGTCATCACGCAACTTAGGATAGATTGGATTACTTGGACGCTTTGTCGTCTCTATTTCTCTCTCAAATTTTTACAAAATAAAGAAAATTTAGCAAGTCTAACGTGTGCATTCGATTCGTGTCATGTTGAGCTTAAAATCAAAAGTTACATACGATTTCGTGCGGACATGTCAAGTTAATCGGCCAGTTAATATGATTATTCTAAACTGATCATTTGTGCTCGTTGAGTAAAGACTTATAAATGAAGCATAATGCATGACATCACACAGTTTTGGATAGACTGGATTACTCTGACGATTTGTCATCTATTTGTGTCTCAAAATTTGTTAAAATATAGCAGATTTTTCAGGCTTAACGTGGACATTGGATTCTTGTCATCCTGAGCTCAAAATCAAAAGCTACTGACGATTTAGTGTACAAATGCCAAGTTGATAGGCAGTTAATATGATTATCCTAAACAGATCATTGGTGATCACTAAACAAAGGCCTATAAATCAAGAATAATGCATGACATCACACAATTTTGGATAGATTGTATTACTTGTACACTTTGTCCTCTCTATTTTTGTTTCAAATTTTGTTAAAATATAGAAACTTTATCTAGCTTAACGTGGGCATTGGATTTGTGTCATTCTGAGCTCAGAATAAAAAATTACTAACGATTTATCGCGGACATGTAAAGTTCATCAGCCAGTTAATATGATTATTCTAAATAGATCATTGGTGCTCATTGAGTAGAGGCTTATAAATGAATCATAATACATATGATCACGAAGTTTTGGATATATTGGATTACTTGGATCGTATCTATTTCTGTCTCAAATTTTGTTACAATATAAAAAATTGAGCTAGCTTAACGTGGGCATGGGATTCATGTCATTCTGACCTCTAATCAAAAGTTATGGATGATTTAGTGTGGACATATCAAGTTGATCGCCCAGTTATATTGATCATTCTAAACTGATCCTTGGTGCGCATTGAGTAAGGCCTTATTAATGAAGCATAATGTGTGGCAACACGCAGTTCGGGATAGGTTCGATTATTTGGACGCGTTGTCGTATTTAGATGTCTCAAATTTTGTAATAATATAGACAATTGAGCTAGCTTAACGTGGGCATTGGATTCGTGTCATTTTGAGCTAAAAATCAAAAGTTATGGATGATTTAATGCGGACATGTCAGGTTGATCGGCCAATTAATATGATTTTTTCTAAACTGATCACTGGTGCTCGTTGAGTAAAGGCTTATAAATGAAGCATAATGCATGGCATCACATAGATGTGGATAGATTGGATTACTTGGATATTTTTTCGTCTCTATTTCTGACTCAAATTTTGTCACAATATAGAAACTCGAGAAGCTTAATGTGGGCATTTGATTCGTGTCATTCTTAGCTATAAATCAAGAGATACAAACGGTTTAGTGCCGACATGTCAAGTTGATCGGCCAGTTAAAGTGATCATTATAAAATGATCATTGCTGCTCTTTAAGTAAAGGCTTATAAATGAAGCATAAAGCATGGTATCATGCAGTTTGGGATAGATTGGATTATTTGGATGCTTTATATTATCTAGTTCTCTCTCAAATTTTGTAACGATATAGAAAATTGATCTAGCTTAATGTGGGCATTGGATTCGTGTCACTGAGAGCTCAAATAAAAAAGTTACAGACGATATATTGTGGACATATCAAGTTTATCGACCAGTTAAAGTGATCATTCTAAACTGATCCTTGGTGCACATTAAGTGAAGGCTTATAAATGAAGCATAAAGCATGCAATCACGCGCTTTGGGATAGATTGGATTACTTGGACGCTTTGTCCTATCTAGTTCTTTCTCAAATTTGGCCACAATAAAGAAAATTGAACAAGCTTAATGTGTGTATTGGATTCGTGTCATTATGAGCTATAAATCAAAAGTTATGGACGATTCAGTGCAGACATGTCAAGTTGATCGGCCAGCTAAAATGATCATTCCAAATTGATCATTGGTGCTCATTGAGTAAAAGCTTATAAATGAACAACAATGCATGGCATCACGCAGTGTGGGATGGATTAGAATACTTGGACGCTTTCTCGTATCTATTTTTGTCTCAAATTTGGTTACAATATAGAAAATTGAGCTAGATTAGCGTGGGCATTGGATTCGTGTGTTTCTGAGCTCTCAATCAAAAGTTACGAACGATTTAGTGTAGACATGTCAAGTTGATTGGCCAGTTAAAGTGATTATTCAAAACTGACCATTGGTGCTCACTAAGTAAAGGCTTAAAAATGAAGCATAAAGAATGGCATCATGCAGTTTGGGTTAGATTGGAGTACTTGGACGTTTTTCCGTCTCTTTTTCTGTCCCAAATTTTGTCAAAATATAGAAAATTGAACTAGCTTAACGGGGTAATTGGATTAGTGTCATTCTGAGCTCTAAATCAAAAGTTACAGACGATTTAATGTGGACATGTCAAGTTGATCGGCCAGTTAAAATGATCATTCTAAGCTGATCATTGGTGCTCAATGAGGAAAGGCTAATAAATGAAGCATAATGCATGGCATCACAAAATTTTGTTAAAGTATAGAAAATTGAGCTAGCTTAACGTGGGCATTGGATTCGTGTCATTTGGAGCTCTAAATCAAAAGTTATGGACGATTTAGTACTGACATGTAAAGGTGATTGGCCATTTAACGTGATAATTCTAAACTGATCAGTAGTGCTCATTACGTAAAGGCTTACAAATGAAGGATACAACATGGCATCAAGCTGTTTTGATAGATTGGATTACTTGGACGCGTTATCGTCTCTATTACTTGGACCCTTTGTAGTATCTAGTTTGGTCACAAATTTTGTCACAATATAAAAAATTTAGCTAGCTTAATGTGTGCATTGGATTCGTGTCATTTTGAGCCATAAATCAAAAGTTACGGATGATTTATTGCGGACATGTCAAGTTGAGTGGCCAGTTAAATTGATCATTCTATCAAGATCATTGGTGCTCATTAAGTAAAGGGTTATAAATGAAGCCTAAAGCAGGGCATAAAGCAGTTTGGATAGATTGGATTACTTGGAAGCTTTGTTGTCTGTATTTCTGTCGCAAATTTTGTCAGAATATAAAAACTTTAGCTAGCTTAACGTGAGCATTAGATTCGTATCATTTTGAGCTCTAAATCAAAAGTTACAGATGATTTAGTGCGGACATGTCAAGTTGATCAGCATGTTAAAGGGATCATTCTAAACGGATCATTGGTACCCTTTGAGTAAAGGCTTATCAATGAAGCATAATGCATGCATCACATAGTTTTGGTAGATTGGATTACTTGGACGCTTTGTCATATCTAGTTTTATCTCAAATTTTCTTACAATATAAAAAATTGAGCTACCTTAACGTGGGCATTGGATTCGTGTGTTTCTGAGCTCTAAATCAAAAGTTACAGACGATTTAGTGCGGACATATCAAGTTATCGGCCAGTTAAAGTGATAATTCTAAACTGATCATTGGTGCTCCTTAACTAAAGGCTTATAAATGAAGCCTAATGAATGGCAACACGCTGTTTGGGATTGATTGGATTACTTGGACCCTTTGTCATCTCTATTTATGTCTCAAATTTCTTCAAAATATAGAAACTTGAGCTAGCTTAACATGGGCATTGGATTCGTGTCATTCTGAACTCTAAATCAAAAGTTACGGATGATTTAATGCAGACTTGTCAAGTTGATCGGCTAGTGAATATGACTATTCTAAACTGATTATTGGTGCTCATTGAGTAAAAGCGTATAAATGAAGCATAATGCATGGCATCAAATTGTTTTCGATATATTGGATTACTTGGACTGTTTGTGGTCTCTATTTCTGTCTCAAATTTTGTCAAAACATAGAAAACTAAGGTAACTTAACGTGGGCATTGGATTCGTGTCATTCTGAGCTCTAAAACAAAAATTACAAACAATTTAGTGCGGACATGTCAAGTTAAGTGGCCAGTTAAAGAAAAAATATCATTTTTCTTTTTCACTTTTTTCGATGATCTCACTAACGATACTATCTTGGATACAACCAGCGTTTTTGTTCGTGTGGACGGCCTCGAGATGTTGCAACTCATCTGGAGGCGTTCCAAATTCTTGTGCCTTAAAGTAAAAAAAAATACTAAATTAATATTTAAAAAAAATTTGAATAATAATAAATAAAATTAATATAATAAGAAATTTACAAATGGATCGGCTCGTCTCAAAAAAATAGTCCATCCAGCTTTATGAATGTAAATACCTTTGCCTCCTCAGTCGCTTTTTTGGTTTCCTAAATTTGTACTCGAGATGGCCTTAGCGCTGGAAGATTCCCAATAACGAATAAAGTCACTCCAAACTGACTCATTCAACCCTTTTGGTTTGTCTTTTTCCTTTTTGCACTTTTGTTTCCACTCGTTCATGTGGCAGGAAAATTGTACGGCAGCCTTATTTTGAAAACCTTTTTCCACCAATTTTGTATACATGGGATCCCATGTAAATTATTGCTGCATAATTTAATTATATATTACTAAAATATATTTTAAATAATTACATATTCAAAAATAAATTAACGTACCGCAAACATGCTGAACCAAATTTGACGTTCTTCGTACGGAATATCTCTAAATTTTGTATACGATTTGTTCAAAAGAGAGTGAAGCATCTTTAATATGCTTATTCCGTTATTTGAAATACCAAACCTACGAATTTTTACTAGAATAATGTTAAAATAATTATTTTAAATCTAATTATAGAAAATTTAATATACCATGTCAAATTTCCTTGATTTCTCGGATCAAGAAAAGTAATATGTTCACGACCAGGTTGCTGAACCAATTCTTCAATTGTCACTGGTCGAAAAGAATCATTTGCAGATTCTGGAACTTGAGTTGGTATAAAACTCGTAATAGACGACTCACCACATCGGTACTCTTGATACGAACTTGAAAATATTATTATTACATGAATACGGCGACTATGTTTGATGTTAATAATAATATTTGACCCATATAATCTAATACAAAGTATAAATACATAATATCTATCCAAATCATTTAAATTATTTCAAATAATAGTAAATAAATGATTTTTTTATCCATAATTAATAAAAATATAAAATTTGTTAATAAAAATGTTGTTTTATAAGAAAATAGTTTCACACTAACCTAGAATCTCCAACATAATTTTAAGCATATTTCATGAATATACAAATAAAATAACATTCATAACTAACTTATAAAATAACTTATATGTTACATAAATAATTACCAATTCGAGTAATTATTTGACAAGTAAAACTATGGCATTTTTAGCTAACTGCAACTTTCCAATATCAAATAGCATTCGTAAAACGTCAAAATAGCTTTCCGATCAAAGACTTGTTTGATCATACCTTTTACTTTTGCAAAAAAAATTGCAAAAAATTGTAATTTTTATCTAATTAATTTGTTGGCTAACAATCAATGGATGAAAATAAAAACAATCAGACATGAAACTCATTTAGACAATTCATCGAACATATTACTTTCATCCAACATTACAAGAATAATGTTCTTAAGCTTATAAGAATTAACAATCACAAACACCCATAAATCCCACATCTTGTGCGACTAGAAACTGAGAGTCAAAAATCTATTGGAACATTCAATTCAACAAGCGTCAGGTTCAAAGGGTTTAGGTATGAAAGAAAACCTGATTTCAAAATTCTTCTAGATATTTTTTGACCTCTATAAAAAATTGAGGGGAGAAGCAGAAAGAGAGATCTATATAACTCTCTCTCTCTAACCCAAATTAAGTACGGCTCCAAATTTAAAACGCCAAAATCTCAAAGAATAATATCGAGAGAGAGAGAAAGAACATTGTGAAGGTTTTATAAAATTACATTTCTGACAGTTACACTTACAAAGACCAAGAGGAGACTTCAGGCGACGTTAGCAGCGGGAGGGAAAGGCGGATTTCCGAACGGGAGAGGAAAAGGCCAATTTCTGAATGGAAGAGAAGACTGAAAGAGATGTCGTGGGGTCATAGTTTATATTCGATATTTCTGACGACAAAATCCGTTGGAAACCCGTCAACCAAATAATAATTATTTTTGCGAAAACCCCCGTGCTAAATTAACTTTCCTGCGTATAATTTCATATTTGTTGGTATTCCGTCGGAAATTACCGACGGATTTCTGACGGACACTGAAAGTTCTGCATGTTCACCAAATTGTCAGCCGACATGGTAAACGATATTTCCGACGGTTTTCCGTCCAATCTAGTGGCATGATCTGTAAGCCATCGGAATATTCCGATGGATTTATGATGATCCTATTATTTGTTAACAAAAATAGTGAATATTTTTATTTATTAAATATGAAATAGTCCTTTCTCATAATTTCTTATTTATTCATATTTTGAAGTTTTTATAGCTAATAATGTTCATAGTATTTTTTGTAGTATTGTTGTTTTTGGATCCATACGCGAAGCAAGTTAAAGATCACCGCCTATTTGGCGATAGTAACCAAAAGTTTGTTATATTCTATGAATTTAATTATAACTTTGAGAGATCGCCATTTAACTAGGGAGATGACTAAGTCTCCTAAATTGGATTGCAGTTTATATTAGAAATGTTTATAAAACTGTTTATTTTGAAAAAACTATCTAGTATATAACATTAGGAATGTGTACCATTTAGTCGTAGCCCATATATGTTTTATACTTTTAAATCAATAAAAATTTACATTTGAAATTTCTGTTTTTTGCATATCCGTGGGAAATTGCAGACGAAATTCCGATGGGTATTCAAATTCTGTCGGCAATCCGTCGGATAATATTCTCCGATACAATAGGGTATAGTATCAATACCCTATGTCCTCGAGAATTTGACTCTAGTTTCCGACGGCATTGCGACGGGTTCCGATGGGTATTCAAATTTCGTCGACAATCCGTCGGATAATTTTCTCCGACACGATAGGGTATAGTATCAATACCCTATGTCGTCGGACTCCGACTGGAGTTTCCGATGGAATTGCGATGGGTTTTGTAGTTCTGTTGGAAATCCGTCGAACACAGGAATATAAAATTTTTAAAAAATATTATTTGACACTGAAAATTAAAGTATCATAAAAAGTAAAACATTGCAATCACAGATTTAATCTGAATCTGATTAACATTCCGAAGTAGCTGAATTTTCTCTTCAAACTCACCAATCTCCTCTTCAAAATCTTGAAATACGTTGTAATCTCCGTATGTGGTATCATCAACCACAAGGTTAACTTCAATAGAAGTCTCTATGGAACATAAGTTATCAATTGTGCTTTGCTGCATATATAGGGCCTTGCTCGGAAACACCACATACCATTCCTCTAGGGTGTATTGATGTAACTGTAGTCCAAGGATCTTGTTTGTTCTTCACACGATGATATCGAATGTAACAAACCTGGTCCGCTTGTGATGCAAGTATAAAAGGATCATATTTTAGGTGTCACTTACGAGAGTGGACAGATGTAACACCAAATTCATCTTGATGTTGACCAATGAAAGGGGCATACCAGTCACAATAGAACACAATACAACTCAAATGAATCATTCCTGGATAGTGAACTTCTAATATTTCACAAAAACACTATTGTATACAATTTTACTAGATTGAGATGATATACCATAATTATAAGTTGTTTGTGAGCTTCCTCCGCGATGAGTCTTAAAAGCATATTCATGAGTGCAGTACATTGGATAAGATTTTGCCATAAATGTAGGACCGTTCACCAACTAAACTAACCACGTGGGAAACATTATCCCCTTAAAAGGACCCGTCGTAACCTGCAAAATAGTTGAATACACTCAACTATATATTTATATATATAGGAAATTATTATTGAAAATGACATAATTAATTAACACTGATGGAAAAGTGCAACCAACTTGCAAATTCGCTCTTTTTAAGTTCGACCAACTCATTCTCTGTGTAATTTGAATAATAAACACGTATTTGATTCATGTATATCCATTTAATTATAAACAAAATAATTAAAAATAAAGTATAATAACATTTACAAAAAATTTTAAATGAGTGTACCTTTCATATTCCAAAACATCATCGCAATTTGTCAAAATATATAGATGTAAGTGTTTGTGTTCCTCCTCTGATAGGCGTCGCGTCTTCCCTTTTCCACTTAAATGTCTAATTTGTGAAAATACTTCTAGTACATACGGTGGATAACTTGGTTTTTCTTCTCTATCATCATATCGTGCAGGTCATCTATTTTTTTGGACTTGCGATAGAAAATAGTAGCTGGCGAAGTTAGAAAATACTTTGTGCGATGATTGAACCTTTAACCCTGGCAAGATTTTTAACTTCTTTCTTTAGGTGGAACATATATCTCTCAAAAGGATACATCCATCGGTACTGAACATGTCCTCCAAGCGCTGCTTCTCTAGGCAGGTGAATAGGAAGATGTTCCATAACATCAATAAATGCTGGTGAAAATATTTTCTCAAGGTTACAAATGAGAACCAGTATTTTTTTCTCCAAATTTCGTATATCGTCTCTAGTAAGTGATCTTGTACATAAATGTCGGAAAAAGCACCAATCCTTGCATAATAAAAAAAGTTAATCCAGCCGGACAATTATGATTATATATAAAATAATGTTAACGTATCTACAATTACTTCGTGGACGTTTTTAGGCAGAAGATTGCTAAAGGTAAATCGAAATAGTCTTTGCATGACAACATGACAATCATGACTTTTCATCCCTGTAAATTTTCCTTCAATACTATCGACACAATTACGAAGATTAGATTTGTATCCGTATGGAAATTTGACATTATGCTTAATCCACTAAAAAAACTTGTCGTTTGCATGTGCATCCAACCGGAATGTGGAAGACAATGATTTTCCATTCGATACTACATGTAGTTCCTTCCGGGAACAGATATCTGGAAAATCCAATCTAGTTTTCAAATTATCTTTCGTTTTTCCTTGCAAATTTAGAATAGTACTCATTATGTTGTCGAAAAATTCTTTTCAATGTGCATAACATCTAGATTGTGGCGCAACATATGGTCCTTCCAATATGGTAAATCCTAAAAAATATTATTCTTGTGCCAATTATGGTATTCGCCACAACCATCAACAGGATAATATCCGTTACCTCCACATGAAGCCATTCTCTCACCACCAAAATCTTTAAGTTGAGTCATCATATAATTCCCGTCAAGCAAAGGAGGTGGACCATCAAATTTTTTTTTGTTTTTCCTAAACAATGTCGTGATCCGACGATATGGATGATCTTGTGGTAGAAAGCGTCGATGACAATTGAACCAACTTGTCTTTCGTTCGTGTTTCAGTTGGAACGAAAATATGGGCATGCTAACTTTCCATACGTCGACCATCTTGATAACATACCATATGTTGGAAAATCACTTATGGTCCACATAAGTACTGCTCGAATCAAGAAGTTCTATTGGTTGGAAACATCAAATGCTTCGACAACATTTTCCCACAACATATTTAACTCATGAATTAGTGACTGCAAGAAAATATCAAGCGATCGCTTAGGATGCTCTGGACCGGGGACGAGAATTGCTAGAAACAAAAACTCTCGTTTCATACACAATGAAGGAGGAAAATTATAAGGTGTCATGATAACTGGCCACAACGAGTATTGCCTCCCATGCTTCCCAAAAGGATTGAATCCATTTGTAGGTAACCCGAGGTATACGTTCCTAGGCTCATATGCAAAACTAGGATAAACCTCTTTAAAATGTTTCCATGCTTCCGCATCCGAGGGATGCACAATTTCTCCATTCGAATTATTTTCTGCATGCCATCTCATAGGCTTTGCCATGTGTTCAGATTGATATAACCTCTTTAACCTCTCTGTTAATGGCAAATACCACATCCGTTTATGCGGAATATGTACTCTACCGCTTGTCTCTTGAAATCGAGGTTTGTGGCAAAATCGACACTTCTTGCGGGTTTCATCATTTCACCAATAGATTCATGCAGTCTTCAATACATACATCGATCATCTGATACGGCAATCCAATGCCAGCTGCAAGTTTTTGAACCTCGTAATATGAAGCAGGTTCAATATTATCTTCATGTAATATATCTCTAACAATATCAGCTGTCGCATTCACCTAATCTTCAGCCAAGTTGAAATCCGTCTTTATCGTCATCAACTTGCTTGTAGCAGATAAAGCCGATAATCCATCTCTACATCCTTTATAAAAAGACTGCTTGGATGCATCTAACATATTAAAAAATTTTTGAGTTTCCAAATTAGGTTCCTCTATTCTACTCTTATCTTCACTGTACGATGCTCTTTGTTCAAAAAACGCATCATTCACCATCC
The DNA here is from genome assembly GCA_018901935.1 of Pugionium cornutum. NCBI lineage: Eukaryota > Viridiplantae > Streptophyta > Magnoliopsida > Brassicales > Brassicaceae > Pugionium > Pugionium cornutum. Next base: position 12,157,128 of record JAENJI010000013.1, read on the forward strand.
AAACAGTACCTCCGTTTATATCAATTTCTGATGCTAGTTCCTCTACCCTAACATTAGTACTATCTAACCTTTTTGAAGTACTACCATAATATTGCATCATTGCATCAGTTTCTCCATGTGAATACAAAATTTTGTAACCCGCCATAAATACAGAGTCCTATACAAATGATTACGTACTTCTCTAACAGACATTAATCTATGATTTTGACATTTAATACACGTACAATATATTTTACCATATTCCAAAGTCATGTTATTGTTTGATGCAAATGTCATGAACTTTTCAACACATTGCGCAAATTCATACGTCAATTCCCCCATTGTTGAATCATACCAAGGTTTATCCATACATGATCGAAAATAATCATAAGAGCCTGAAGAAGACATTTTGTTAAGATTTTTTGTACTCGTGAAATTGTGACGGAGCAGAGCGTATTTATATTGAAAATTAAAACATTATCACGAATTTTTAACTGATTATTACGAATTTTTAACAGATTATTATGAATTTTTAATAGATTATTACGAATTTTTAACATATTATTACGAAATGTTAATAGATTATTACGAATTTTTAACAAATTATTATGAATTTTTAACAAATTATTATGAATTTTTAACAGATTATTATGAATTTTTAACAGATTATTATGAATTTTTAACAGATTATTATGAATTTTTAACAGATTATTATGAATTTTTAACAGATTATTATGAATTTTTAACAGATAATCACAAATTTTTAGCAGATTAATCTTAAAAATATTCCTATTTCTGACAAATTTCCGATGGTTGCCGACCACTGCCAGAAATATGCGATGACCAACCGACGACCCTCAACGTTTACAGATCGGCCAAACTAACAATTGCCAAAAAAATAGGATTTCGTCGCAAAGTCATCGGAACTACCAACGGATTTCCGAAGATGTTTAGATTTATTTTCCTAAAAAGTAATTAAGTGGAATTAGTCAACCGATATATTCCCGACGGATTCCAGACGGATAGTAAAAACCAGAATCCATCGGGAAGTAGTCGGTAGATAAGCAATGATTTCGATTTCATCAACAATTTCTGATGGTTTTGAGAGGATATCCCGACGCCGATGTTGTTGTCGATAATAGGACGGATGTCCGTCGGGTTTTACCATCGATTTCCCGACGGTTATGTAAACGTCAGGATTTACCGACGGAATACCGACGATATGTTTTAATGTTTACTTGTAGTGTAGACATGTCAAGTTGATCTGCCAGATAAAATGATCACTCTTAACTGATCATTGGTGCTCATTCAGTAAAAGCTTATAAATGAAACATAATGCATGACATCACGCAGTTTGGGATAGATTGGATTACATGGACGCTTCTTCGTATCTATTTTTGTTTTAAATTTTGCTACAATATAGAAAATTGAGCTAGCTTAATGAGGGCATTGGATTCATGTCATTCGGAGCTCTAAATTAAAAGCTACGGAGGATTTACTACAGACATGTCAATTTGATCGTACAGTTAAAATGATCATTCCTAACTGATCATTGGTGCTCATTGATTAAAAGCTTATAAATGAAGCATAATGCATGGCATCACGTAGTTTGAGAAAGCTTGGATTACTCGGACGCTTGGTCATATCTATATTTGTCACAATATAGAAAATTGAGCAAGCTTAACGTGGGCATTGGATTCATGTCGTTATGAGATATAAATCAAAAGTTATGGACGATTTAGTGCATAACTTAAAATGATCATTCGAAACTAATCATTCGTGATAATTGAGTAAAGGCTTATAAATGAAGCATAATGTAGAGCATCATGCAGTTTGGGATAGATTGAATTACTTGGATGCTTTGTTGTATCTATTTTTGTCTCAATTTTTGACACAATATAAAAAATTAAGCTAGTTTAACGTGGGCATTGGATTTGTGTCATTTGGAGATTTGAATCAAAAATTACGGACGATTTAGTGCAGACATAACAAGTTGATCGTCCATTTAAAATGATCATTTTTAACTGATCATTGGTGCTCATTTATTGAAAGCTTGTAAATGAAGCATAATGCATGGCATCAAACAGTTCGAGATTGATTGGATTATTTGGACGCTTAGTCGTATCTATTTTTGTCTGAAATTTTGTCGCAATATAGAAAATTGAGCTAGCTTAACATGGGCATTGGATTCGTGTCATTATGAGCTATAAATCAAAAGTTATGGACGATTTAGTGCATATATGTGAAGTCAATCGGCTAGTTAAAATGATCATTCTAAATTGATCATTTGTGCTCATTGAGTAAAGGCTTCTAAATGATGCATAATGTAGAGCAACACGCATTTTGGGATAGATTGGATTAATTGGATGCTTTGTAATATCTCTTTTTTTCTCAAATTTTGGCATAATATAGAAAATTGAGATAGCTTAATGTGGGCACTGGATTCGTGTCATTATGAGATATAAATAAAAAGTTATGGATGATTTAGTGCAGACATGTCAAGTTGATCGGCCAGTTTAAATGATCATTCTAATTTGATCATTGGTGCTTATTGAGTAAAGGCTTACAAATGAAGCATAATGCATAGCATCTCACAGTTCAGTATTGTCTGGATTATTTGGACGCTTTGTCGTATCTATTTTTGTTTCAAATTTTGTAACAATATTGAAAATTGAGCTAGCTTAACGTGGGAATTGGATTTGTGTCATTATGAGCTATAAAAAAAATTTTGGACGATTTAGTGCAGACATGTCAAGTTGATCAGCTAGTTGAAATGATCATTCTAATCTTATCATTGGTGCTCATTCAGTAAAGACATATAAATGAAGTATAATGCAAAGCATCACCCAGTTCAGGATAGATTGGATTACTTTGACGCTTTGTCATATCTATTTGTGTCTCAAATTTTGTCACAATATGAAAATCGAGCTAGCTTAACGTGGGCATTGGATTCGTGTCACTCAAAGCTCTAAATCAAAAGTTACTGATGATTTAGTGTGGACATGTCAAGTTGATCAGCCAGTTAAAATGGTCATTCTTAACAAATCATTGGTGCTCATTGAGTAAAGGCTTATAAATTAAGAAGAATGCATAACATCACGCAGTGCGGGATAGAATGGATCACTTGTACGCTCTGTCATATCTATTTCTATCTCAAATTTTATCAATATAGAAAATTGAACTAGCTTTACGTGGGCATTGGATTTGTGTCATTCTGATCTCTAAATCAAAAGTTATGAACGATTTAGTGTGGACATGTCAAGTTAATCGGCCCGTTAAAATGATCATCCTTAACTGATAATTGGTTGTCATTGAGTAAAGGCTTATAAATGAAGCATAATGCAGCGCATCACGTAGCTCGGGATAGATTGGATTACCTGGACACTTTTTCTTATTTATTTTTGTCTCAAATATTGTCACAATATAGAAAATTGAGCTAGCTTAACGTGGGCAATGGGTTCGTGTCATTTTGAGCTACAAATCAAAAAGTTTGGACAATTTAGTGCAGACATGTGAAGTTGATCGGCGAGTTAAGATGGTCATTCTAAACTAATCATTCGTGCTCATTGAGTAAAGGCTTATAAATGAAGTGTAACGTAGAGCAACACGCAGTTTGGGATAGATTGGATTACTTGGATGCTTTGTCATATCTATTTTTGTCTCAAATTTTGTCACAATATATAAAATTGAGCTAGCTTAATGTGGGTATTGGATTCGTGTCATTATAAGCTATAAATCAGAAGTTATGGATGATTTAGTGCAAACATGTCAAGTTGAACAGCCAGTTAAAATGATCATTCTAAACTGATCATTGGTGCTTATTGAATAAAGGCTTACAAATGAAGCATGATGCAAAGCATCACACAGTTTAGTATAGATTGGATTACTTGGCCACTTTGTCGTATCCATTTTTGTTTCAAAGTTTTTCACAATATAGAAAATTGAGCTAGATTAACGTGGGAATTGGATTTGTGTCATTATGAGTTATACATAAAAAGTTATGGACGATTTAGTGCAGACGAGGCAAGTTGAATGGCCAGTTAAAATTATCATTCCAAGCTGATCATGGGTTCCCATTGAGTAAAGCTTTTAAATGAAGCATAATGCAGAGCATCACCCAGTTTGGGATAGGTTAGATTAGATTGATGCTTTGTCATATCTATTTCTATCTCAAATTTTGTCACAATATAGAAAATCGAGCTAGCTTAACCTCAGCATTGGATTCCTGTCACTTGGAGCTCTAAATCAAAAGTTACGGACGCTTTAGTGTGGACATGTCAAGTTGATCGTCCAATTAAAATGATCATACTTAACTGATCATTGGTGAGTAAAGGCTTATAGATGAAGCAGAATGCATAACATCACGTCGTTTGGGATATAATGGATTACTTGGAAGCTTTGTCATATCTATTTCTATCTCAAATTGAACTAGCTTTACGTGGGCATTGGATTCGTTTAATTCTGAGCTCTGAATAAAAAGTTATGAACGATTTAGTGTGCACATGTCAAGTTGATTGCCCCATTAAAGTGATCATTCTTAACTGATAATTGGTGCTCATTGAGTAAAGACTTATAAATGAACCATAATGCAGAGCATAACACAGCTCGGGATAGATTGGATTACTTGGACGCTTTTTTGTAATTATTTTTGGCTCAAATATTGTCATAATATAGAAAATTGAGCTACCTTAACGTGGGCATTGGATTCGTGTCAACGGGAGCTCTAAATCAAAAGTTACGGACGATTCAATGCATACATGTCAAGTTGATCGGCCAGTTATAATGATCATTATTAACTGATCATTGGTGCTTATTGAGTAAAATTTTATCAACGAAGCATAATGCATGGGATCACACAGTTCTTTATAGATTGGATTACTTGGATGCTTTTTCGTCTCTATTTCTGTCTATAATTTTGGCAAAATTTAGAAAATTGAGCTAGTTTAACATGGGCATTGGATTCGTGTCATTATGAGCTATAAATGAAAAGTTATGGACGATTTAGTTCAAACATGTCAAGTTGATAGGCCAGTTAAAATGATTATTCTAAACTGATCATTGGTGCTTATTGAGTAAAAGCTTACAAATGAAGCATAATGTAGAGCATCAGACAGTTTGGTATAGGTTAGATTACTTGGACGCTTTGTCGTCTTTATTTCGGTCTATAATTTTGTCAAAATACAGAATATTGAGCTACGTAACGTGGGCATTGGATTCATGTCATTCTGATCTCTATATCAAAAGTTACGGGCGATATAGTGCGGACATGTCAAGTTAATCGGCCATTTAAAATGATCATTCTTAACTGATCATTGGTGCTCATTGAGTAAACGCTTTTAAATGAAGCATAATGCATGGCATCATGCAGTTTGGGATAGATTGGATTACTTGGATGCTTGGTCGTCTCTGTTTCAGTCTATAATGTTGTCCAAAAATATAGAAAATTGAGATAGCTTAACGTGAGCATTGGATTCGTGTAATTCGGAGCTCCGAATCAAATGTTAAGGACGATTTAGTGCGGACGTATCAAGTTGATCGTCCAGTTAAAATGAACATTCTTAACTGATCATTGGTGCTCACTGATTGAAAGCTTATAAATGAAGCATAATGCATGGCACTACGCAGTTTGGGATAATGATCATAGGTGTTCATTGAGGAAAAGCTTATAAAACAAGCACAATGCATGGCATCACGCAATTCAGGATATATTGGATTACTTGGACGCTTAGTCCTATCTATTTTTGTCTCAACTTATATTACAATATAGAAAATTGAGCTAGCTTAACGTGGGCATTGGATTCATGTCATTATGAGCTATAAGTCAAAAGTTATGAACGATTTAGTGTAGACATGTCAACTTGACTAGTCAGTTAAAATGATCATTTTCAACTGATCATTGTTGCTTATTGAGTAAAGGCTTACAAATGAAGCATAATGCATAGCATCACACAGTTCGGCATAGATTGGATTACTTGGACGTTTTGTCGTATCTATTTTTGTCTCAGATTTTGTAACAATATAGAAAATTGAGCTACCTATACGGGGGCATTGGATTTGTGTCATTCGGGGCTCTAAATCAAAGTTACAGATGATTAGTGTGGACATGTGAAGTTGACCATGCAGTTAAATTATCATTCTTAACTCATCATTGGTGCTCATTGATTAAAACCTTATATATGAAGCATAATGCATGGCATCACGCAGTTCGGGATAGATTGGATTACATGGCATCACGCAGTTCGGGATAGATTGGATTAATATAGAAAATCGAGCTAGCTTAACGTGGGCATTTGGTTCGTGTCATTCGGAGCTCTAAATCAAAAGTTACGAACTATTTAGTGCAGGCATGTCAAGTTGATCATCCAGTTAAAATGATCATTCTTAACTGATCATTGGTGCTCATTGATTAAAAGCTCTTAAAAGAGACCAGCAAGAATACATGGCATCACGCAGTCTGGGATAGATTGGATTGCTTGGATGCTTTGTTGTCTCAATTTCTTTTAATAATGTTGTCAAAATATGGCTAATTGAGCTAGCTTAACGTGGGCATTGGATTCGTGTCATTCGGAGCTCTGAATTAAAAGTTACAAACGATTTAGTGCGGACATATCAAGTTGATCGTCCAGTTAAAACGATCATTCTTAACAGATCATTGGTGCTCATTGAGTAAAAGCATATTAATGAAGCATCATGCATGGCATCAACCAGTTTGGGATTGATTGGATTACTTGTGTTCTTGCTGGTCTCTATTTCTGTCTATAATTTTGTCAGAATATAGAAAATCGAGCTAGCTTAACATGGTCATTTGATTCGTGTCATTCGGAGCTCTAAATCAAAAGTTACAGACGATTTAGTGCAGACATGTCAAGTTGTTTGTCCAATTAAAATGATCATTCTTAACTGATCATTGGTGCTCATTGATTAAAAGCTTATAAATGAAGCATAATGCATGGAATCATGCAGTTTGAGATAGATTGGAATACTTGGACGCTTGGTCATATCTATTTTTGTTTCAAAATTTTTCGCAATATAGAAAATTGAGCTAGCTTAACATGCGCATTGGATTCGTATTATTATGAGCTATCAATCAAAAGTTGTGGAAGATTTAGTGTAGACATGTCAAGTTGATCGGCCAGTTAAAATGATCATTTTAAACTGATCATTGATGGTTATTGAGTAAAGGCTTACAAATGCAGCATAATGCAGAGCGTCACGCAGTTCGGGATAGATTGGATTACTTGAACGCTTTGTCGTTTCTATTTTTGTCTCAAATTTTGTCACCATATAGAAAACGAGCTAGTTTAACGTGGGCATTTGATTCGAGTCATTCGATGCTCTAAATCAAAAGGTACATACGATTTAGTGCGGACATGTCATGTTGATCATTCAGTTAAAATGATCATTCTTAACTGATCATTGGTGCTCATTGATTAAAAGCTTATAAATGAAGCATAATGCATGGCACTACGCAGTTTGGGATAAATTGGATTGCTTGGATGCCTTTTCGTCTCTATTTCAGTCTATAATTTTTGTCAAAATATAGAAAGTTGAGCTTCCTTGACGTGGTCATTGGATTCTGTCATTCTGAACTCTAAATCATAAGTTATGGACAATTTAGTGCGGACAAGTCAAGTTAATCGGCCAGTTGAAATGATCAGTCTTAACTGCTCATTGTTGCTCATTGAGTAAAAACTTATAAATGAAGCATAATGCATTGCATCATGCAGTTTGGGATAGATTGGATTACTTGGACACTTGCTCATCTCTATTTCTGTCTATTATTTTGTCAAAATATAGAAAATTTTACTACCTTAACGTGGCCATTGAATTGGTGTCTTTATGAGCTATAACTCAAATGTTTCAAACGATTTAGTGCAGAAATGTCAAGTTGATCGTCCAGTTAAATGACATTCTAAACGGATCATTCGTGCTCATTGACTAAAGACTTAAAAATGAATCATAATGTATAGCATCACGTAGTTCAGGACATATTGAATTACTTGGACGCTGTGTCATATCTATTTTTACCAAAAATTTATCACAATATAGAAAAATTTAGTTAGCTTAATGTGGGCATTGGATTCATGTCATTCGAAGCTCTGAATCAAAAGTTATGGACGATTTAGTGCGGACATATCAAATTGATCACGCACTTATAATGATCATTCTTCACTGATCATTGGTTTTCATTGAGTAAAAGCATATAAATGAAACATAATGTAGAGCATCACGCAGTTCGGGATAGATTGGATTACTTAGATGCTTTGTCATCTCTATTTCTATCTATAATTTGGTTAAAATATAGAAAATTGAGCTACTTTAACTTGGGCATTCGATTCGTGCCATTCTAAGCTCTATATCAAAAGTTATGGACGATTTAGAGCAGACAAGTCAAGTTGATCGTCTAGTTAAAATGATCATTCTTAACTAATCATTGGTGCTCATATATAAAAGGCTTATACATGAAGTATAATGCATGACATCACACAATTTCGGATAGATTTGATTACTTTGATGCTTTGTCATATCTATTTCAGTCTCAAATTTTGTCTCAATATAGAAAATTGAGCTAGCTTAACATGGGCATTGGATTCGTGTCATTCAGAGATCTGAATCAAAAGTTATGAACGATTTAGTGTGGACTTGTCAAGTTGATCGGGCAGTTATAATGATCATTCTTCACTGATCATTGGTTCTCATTGAGTAAAAGCATATAAATGAAACATAATGTAGAGCATCACGCAGTTCGGGATAGATTGGATTACTTAGATGGTTTGTCGTCTCTATTCCTATCTATAATTTTGTTCAAATATAGAAAATTGAGCTACTTTAACGTGAGCATTGTATTCGTGTCATTCTGAGCTCTATATCAAAAGTTACGGACGATTTAGTGCAGACAAGTCAAGTTGATCGTCTAGTTAAAATGATCATTCTTAACTAATCATTGGTGCTCATTGAGTAAATGCTAATAAATGAAGCATAATGTAGGGCATCACATAGTTCGGGATAGATTGAATTACTTGGACGATTTGTTGTATCTATTTTTGTTTCAAATTTTATCACAATATTGAAATTTGAGCTAGCTTAACATGGGCATTGGATTAATGTCATTCGAAGATCTAAATCAAAAGTTATGAACGATTTAGTGTGGACATGTCAAGTTGATCGGGCAGTTATAATGATCATTCTTCACTGATCATTGGTTCTCATTGAGTAAAAGCTTATATATGAAACATAATTTAGAGCATCACGCAGTTCGGGATAGATTGGATTACTTAGATGCTTTGTCGTCTCTATTTCTATCTATAATTTTGTTCAAATATAGAAAATTGAGCTCCTTTAACGTGGGCATTGAATTCGTGTCATTCTGAGCTCTATATCAAAAGTTACGGACGATTTAGTGCAGAAAAGTCAAGTTTATTGTCTAGCTAAAATGATCATTCTTAACTAATCATTGGTGCTCATATATAAAAGGCTTATACATGAAGTATAATGCATGACATCACGCAATTTTGGATAGATTTGATTACTTTGACGCTTTGTCATATCTATTTATCTCTCAATTTTTGTTTCAATATAGAAAATTGAGTGCGGACATGTCAAGTTGATCGTCCAGTTAAAATGATCATTCTTAACTGATCATTTTATCTTGGATTACTTAACTGATCGTCCAGTAATCCAAGCTATCCCAAACTGCGTGATGCCATGCATTTGAGTAACTGGACGATCAGTTAAGCTACTTTAATATGGGCATTGGATTCGTGTTATTCTGAACTCTAAATCAAAAGTTATAAAAAATTTAGTGCAAAAATGTCAAGTTGATCGACCTGTTAAAATGATAAATCCTAACTGTTCATTGGTGCTCATGGAGAAAATGCTTATACATGAAGCATAATGCATTGCATCACACAGTTTGGGATAGATTTGATTACTTGGACGCTTTTTCGTATCTATTTATGTCTCAAATTTTGGTACAATATTCAAAATTGAGCTAGTTTAGCCTGGGCACTGGATTCGTGTCATTCGGAGCTTTAAGTCAAGAGTTACAGACGATTTAGTGTGGACATGTCAAGTTGATCAGCCAGTTAAAATGATCATTTTAAACTGATCATTGGTGCCCATTGAGTAAAGGGTCATAAATGTTGCAAAATGTAGAGCATCACGCAATTTTTGGATAGATTGGATTACTTGCACGCTTTGTCATATCTATTTTTGTCTCAAATTTTTTCACAATTTAGAAAACTGAGCTAGCTAAACGAGAGCATTGGATTCGCGTCACTCAGAGCCCTAATCAAAAGTTATGGACGATTTGGTACGGACAACTCAAATTTATCGGCCACTTAAAATGATCATTTTTAACTAATCATTGGTACTCATTGAGTATAATCTTATAAAAAGTTCTGAGCTCTAAATAAAAAGTTACAATTTAGTACATATATATCAAGTTGATCGGCCAGTTAAAATGATCATTCTAAAGTGCTCATTGCTGCTTTTTGATTAAACGCTTACAAATCAAGTATAATGCAGAGCATCACGCAGTCCGGTATAAATTGGATTACTTGGACGCTTTGTCGTATCTATTTTTTTGTCAAATTTTGTCACAATATCGAAAATTGAGATAGCTTAACGTGGGCATTGGATTCGTGTCATTCAGAGCTCTAAATCAGAAGTTACGGACGCTTTAATGCGGACATGTCAAATTGATCATCCAGTTAAAATGATCATTCTTAACTGATCATTGGTGCCCATTGAGTAAAGGCTTATAAATGTTCAAAAATGCAGAGCATCACGCAATTTTGGACAGATTGGATTACTTGCACGCTTTGTCATATTTATTTTTTTCTCAAATTTTGTCACAATTTAGAAAACTGAACTAGCTAAACGAGGGCATTGGATTTGTGTCATTAAGAGCTCTAATCAAAAGTTACGGACGATTTGGTGAGGACAACTCAAGTTGATTGGCCACTTAAAATGATCATTTTTAACTAATCATTGGTACTCATCCAGTAAAAGTTTATAAACGCAGCATAATGCATGGCATCATGCATTCGGGATAGATTGGATTACATGGATGCTTGGTCGTATCTATTTTTGCCTCAAATTTTGTCACAATATAGAAAATTGAGTTAGCTTAACGTGGGCATTGGATTCGTGTCATTCTGGCCCTAAATCAAAAGTTACGGATGATTTAGTATAGACATATCAAGTTGATCGGCCAGTTAAAATGATCATTCTAAAGTGCTCATTGCTGCTTCTTGAGTAAACGCTTACAAATGAAGCATAATGCAGAGAATCACACAGTTCCGTATAGATTGGATTACTTGGACGTTTTGGCGTATCTATTTTTGTCACAATATCGGAAATTGAGATAGCTTAACGTGGGCATTGGATTCGTGTCATTCAGAGCTCTAAATCAGAAGTTAAGGACGCTTTAGTGCGGACATGTCAAATTGATCGTCCAGTTAAAATGATCATTCTTAACTGATGATTGGTGCTTATTGATTAAAAGCTTATAAATGAAGCCGAATGCATGACATCACGCAGTTCGGGATAGATTGGATTACTTGGACACTTGGTCGTCTATATTTCTGTCTAATATTTTGTAACAATATAGAAAATTGAGCTACCATAATATGGGCATTGGATTCCTGTCATTCTGAGCTTTAAATCAAAATTGACGGACAATTTAGTACAGACATGTCAAGTTGATTGGCCTCTTAAAATGATCATTCTAAACTAATCATTCCTGCTCATTGAGTAAAGGCTTATAAATGAAGCATAATGTAGAGCATCACACAGTTGGGGATAGATCGAATTACTTCGACGCTTTTTCGTATCTATTTTTGTCTCAAATTTTGTCCCAATATAGAAAATTGAGCTAGCTTAACGTGGGCATTGGATTCATGTCATTCGGAGTTCTAAATCCAAAGTTACGGACAATTTAGTACGGACATGTTAAGTTGACCGTCTAGTTAAAATGATCATTTTTAACTAATCATTGGTGCTCATTGATTAAAAGCTTATAAATGAAGCCAAATGCATGGCACCACGCAGTTCGGGATAGATTGGATTACTTGGATGCTAGTCATCTCTATTTCTATCTATAATTTTTCCAAAAGATAGAAAATTGAGGTACCATAATGTGGGTATCGGATTCGTGTTATTCTGAGCTTTAAAGCAATAGTGACGGACGATTTAGTGCGAACATGTCAACTTGATCGGCCAGTTAAAATGATCATTCTTAACTGATCATTGGTGCTATTGGAGTAAAAACTTATAAATGAAGCATAATGCATGGCATCATGCAGTTTGGGATAGATTTGATTACTTGGACACTTTATCGTCTCTATTTCTGTCTACAATTTTGTCAAAATATAGAAATTTGAGCTAACTTAATGCGGGCATTCGATTCGTGTCATTCTGAGCTCTAAATCAAAAGTTACGGACGATTTAGTGCAGACATGTCAAGTTGATCGGCCAGTTAAAATGATAATTGTTAACTGATCATGGGTGCCCATTGATTGAAATCTAATAAATGAACCATAAAACATGGCATCACACAGTTCGGGATCTTGGACGCTTTGTCATCTCAATTTCTGTCTATGATTTTCTCAAAATATAGAAAATTGAGCTACCTTAATGTGAGCATTAGATTCGTGTCGTTCTGAGCTTTAAATCATTTTAAACTGATCACTGGTGGTTATTGAGTAAAGATTTACAAATGAAGCATAATGCTGAGTATCACGCAGTTCGGGATAGATTTGATAACTTAGACGCTTTCTCATATCTATTTTTATGTCAAATTTTGTCAATGTATAAAAAATTAAGCTAGCTTAGCGGGGGAATTGGATTCGTGTCATTTGGAGCTCTAAATCAAATGTTAGGGATGATTTAGTGCGGACATGTTAAGTTGATCGGCCAGTTAAAATGATAATTCTTAATTGATCATTGGTGCTCATTGATTAAAAGCTTATAAATGAAACATAATGCATGGCATCATGCAGTTTGGGATAGATTGGATTACTTAAATGCTTTATGGTCTCTAATTTTATCTATAATTTTGTGAAAATATAGAATATTGAGCTACCTTAACGTGAGCATTAGATTCGTGTCATTATGAGTTTTAAATCAAAAGTTAGAGACGATTTGGTGCGGACAAGGCAAGTATCAGCCAGTTAATATGATCATTCTTAACTTATCATTGGTGCTCATTGAGTAAAACCTTTAAAACGAATCATAGTTCATGGCATCACGCAATTTGGGATAGATAGGATTACTTGGACGATTGGTCGTATCTATTGTTGTCCCAAATTTTGTAAGAATATAGAAAATTGAGCTAGCTTAACATGGGCATTGGATTCGTGCCATTATGAACTATAAATCAAAAGTTATGGACAATTTAGTTTCAGACATATCAAGTTGATCAGCCAATTAAAATGATAATTCTAATCTGATCATTTGTGCTTATTGAGTAAAGGCTTACAAATGAATCATAATGCAAAACATCACGCAATTCGTGATAGATTGGATTACTTGGAGACTTGGTCGTATATATTTTTGTCTCAAATGTTGTCATAATATAGAAAATTGAGCTAGTTTAATGTGGGCATTGGATTCGTGTCATTATGAGATATAAATCAAACGTTATGGACGATTTAGTGGACACATGTCAAGTTGATTGGCCAGTTAAAATGATCATTCTAAACTGATCATTGGGAAAGGCTTAAAAATGAAAGCATCATGCAGAGCATCACGCACTTCAGGATAGATTGGATTACTTGGATGCTTCTTCGTCTCTATTTCAGTCTATAGTTTTGGAAAAATATAGAAATTTGAGCTAGTTTAACGTGGGCAATAGATTGGTATCATTCGGAGCTCTAAATCAAAGTTACAGACGATTTAGTGTGACATGTCAAGTTGATTGTCTAGTTAAAATGATCATTCGTAACTGATCATTGGTGCTCATATATTAAAGGCTTATAAATGAAGTATAATGCATGACATTAAGCAGTTTGGAATAGATTGGATTACTTGGACGCTTTGTCATCTCTATTTCTGTCTATATATTTGTGAAATATAGAAAATTGAGCTATCTTAACGTGGGCATTGGATTCGTGTCATTTTGAGCTCTAAATCAAAAGTTGCGGACGATTTAGTGCAGACATGTCAAGTTGATCGTCCAGTTAGAATGATCATTCTTAACTAATCATTGGTGCTCATTGATTAAAAGCTTATAAATGAAGCCTAATGCATGACATCACACAGTTTGGGATGGATTGGATTACTTGGATGCTTTGTCGTCTCTATTTCTGTCTATAATTTTTTTCAAAATATAGAAAATCGAGCTACCTTAATGTGGACAATCGATTTGTGACATTCTGAGCTCTAAATCAAAAGTTACGAACGATTTAGTGCAGACATGTCAAGTTGATCGGCCTGTTAAAATGATCATTCTAAACTGATCATTCTTGCTGATTATGTAAAGGCTTATAAATGAAACATAATGTAGAGCATCACACAGTTCAGGATATATTGAATTACTTTGATGCTTTGTCGTATCTATTTTTGTCTTAAATTTTGTCACAATATAGAAAATTGAGCTAGCTTAACGTGGGCATTGGATTCTTGTCATTCCGAGCTCTAAATCCAAAGTTACGGACGATTTAGTGCCAACATGTCAAGTTGATCGTCCAGTTAAAATGATCATTATTAACTGATCATTGGTTCTCATTGATTAAAAGCTTATAAATGAAGCATAATGCATGGCATCACGCAGTTTGGGATAGCATGGATTACTTGGATGCTTGCTCGTATCTATTTTTGTCTATAATAATGTCAAAACATAGAAAAATTGATTTACTTTAATCTGGGCATTGGATTCGTGTCATTCTGAACTCTAAATCAAAAGTTATAGACGATTTAGTGCGAAAATGTCAAATTGATCGACCTGTTAAAACGATCATTCCTAACTGTTCATTAATGGTCATGGAGAAAATGCTTATACATGAAGCATAATGCATTGCATCACACAGTTTGGGATAGATTAGATTACTTGGATGCTTTTTCGTATCTATTTCTATCTCAAATTTTGTCACAATATTGAAAATTGAGATAGCTTAACGTGGGCATGGGATTCGTGTCATCCAGAGCTCTAAATCAGAAGTTACGGACGCTTTAATGCGGACATGTAAAATGGATCGTCCAGTTAAAATGATCATTCTTAACAGATCATTGGTGCCCATTGAGTAAAGGCTTATAAATGTTGCAAAATGCAGAGCATCACGCAGTTTTGGATAGATTGGATTACTTGCACGCTTTGTCATAATTATTTTTGCATCAAATTTTGTCACAATTTAGAAAACTGAACTAGCTAAACGAGGGCATTGGTTTCGTGTCATTAAGAGCTCTAATCAAAAGTTACGAACGATTTGGTACGGACAACTCAAGTTGATCGGCCACTTAAAATGATCATTTTTAACTAATCATTGGTTCTCATCGAGTAAAAGCTTATAAACGAAGCATAATGCATGGCATCATGCAATTCGGGATAGATTGGATTACATGGATGCTTGGTCGTATCTATTTTTGCCTCAAATTTTGTCACAATATAAAAAATTGAGTTAGCTTAACGTGGGCATTGGATTCGTGTCATTCTGAGCCCTAAATCTAAAGTTACGGACGATTTAGTTCAAACATATCAAGTTGATCGGTTAGTTAAAATGATCATTCTAAATTGCTCATTGCTGCTTATTGAGTAAACACTTACAAATGAAGCATAATGCAGAGCATCATGCAGTTCGGTATAGATTGGATTACTTGGACGGTTTGTCGTATCTATTTTTTCTCAAAGTTTGTCACAATATCGAAAATTGAGATAGCTTAACGTGCGCATTGGATTCGTTTCATTCAAAGCTTTAAATCAGAAGTTACGGACGTTTCAGTGCGGACATGTCAAATTGATCGTCCAGCTAAAATGATCATTCTTAACTGATCATTGGTGCTTATTGATTAATAGCTTACAATTGAAGCCGAATGCATGACATCACGCAGTTCGGGATAGATTGGATTACTTGGATGCTTGGTCGTCTATATTTCTGTCTATTATTTTGTCAAAATATAGAAAATTGAGCTACCTTAGTGCGGGCAATGGATTCATGTCATTCTGAGCTTTAAATCAAAAGTGACGCACAATTTAGTGCAGACATGTCAAGTTATCGGCCTGTTAAAATGATCATTCTAAACTAATCATTCCTGCTCATTGAGTAAAGGCTTATAAATGAAGTACAATGTAGAGCATCACACAGTTCGGGATATATTGAATTACTTCGACCCTTTGTCGTATCTATTTTTGTCCGAATATAGAAAATTGAGCTAGATTAACGTGGGCATTGGATTCATGTCATTCGGAGCTCTAAATCCAAAGTTACGGACAATTTAGTGCGGACATGTTAAGTTGATCGTCCAGTTAAAATGATTATTTTTCACTAATCATTGGTGCTCATTTATTAAAACCTTATAAATGAAGCCTAATGCATGACATCACGCAGTTCGGGATGGGTTGGATTACTTGGACGCTTGGTCGTCTCTATTTTGGTCTATAATTTTGTTAAAATATAGAAAATTGAGCTACCTTAATGTGGACAACAGATTCGTGATATTCTCAGCTCTAAATCAAAAATTACGAACGGTTTAATGCAGACATGTCAAGTTGATTGCCATGTTAAAATGATCATTCTAAACTAATCATTCGTGCTGATTATGTAAATGCTTATAAAAGAAACATAATGTAGAGCATCACACAGTTTGGGATATATTGAATTACTTCGATGCCTTGTCGTATCTATTTTTGTCTTAAATTTTGTCACAATATAGAAATTTTAGCTAGCTTAACGTGGGCATTGGATTCGTGTCATTCGGAGATCTAAATCCAAAGTTATGGACGATTTAGTGCGGACATGTCAAGTTGCTCGTCCAGTTAAAATGATCATTATTAACTGATCATTGTTTCTCATTGATTAAAAACTTATAAATGAAGCATAATGCATGGCATCACGCAGTTTGGGATAGCATGGATTACTTGGACGCTTGCTCGTCTCTATTTTTGTCTATAATAATGTCAAAATATAGAAAAATCGATTTACTGTAATCTGGGCATTGGATTCGTGTCATTCTGAACTCTAAATAAAAATTTATAGACGATTTAGTGCGAAAATGTCAAGTTAATCGACCAGTTAAAACGATCATTCCTAACTGTTCATTGGTGCTCATGGGGAAAATGCATATACATGAAACATAATGCATTGCATCACACATTTTGGGATAGATTGGATTACTTAAACGCATTTTCGTATCTACTTCTGTCTCAAATTTTGGTACAATATTCAAAATTGAGCTAGTTTAACGTGGGCACAGGATTCGTGTCATTCTGAGCTCTAAGTCAAGAGTTACAGACAAGTGTGGACATGTCAAGTTGATCAGCGAGTTAAAATGATCATTCTTAACTGATCATTGGTGCTCATTGAATAAAAGCTTATAAATGAAGCATAATGCATGGCATCACGTAGTTCGGGATGCATTGGATTACTTGGATGCTTGGTCGTATCTATTTTTGTATTAAATTTTGTCATAATATAGAAAATTGAGGTAGATTAACGTGGACATTGGATTCGTGTCATTATGAGCTAAAAATCAAAAGTTATGGACAATTTAGCATAGACATCTCAAGTTGATTGGCCACTTAAAATGATCATTCTAAACTGATCATTGGTGCTTATTAAGTAAAAGGCTTACAAATGAAGTATAATGCAGCGCATCACGCTGTTTTGGATAGATTGGATTACTTGGATGCTTTGTCGTCTCTATTTTTGTCTATAATTTTGTAAAAATATAGAAAATTCAGGTATCTTAACGTGTGCATTGAATTCTTGTCATTGTGAGCTCTAAATAAAAAGTTAAGTACGATTCAGTGTGGACATGTCAAGTTGATCGGCCAGTTAAAATGATCATTCTTAACTGATCATAGGTGCTCATTGAGTAAAAGCTTATAAATGAAGCATAATGCATGGCATCACGTAGTTCGGGATAGATTGGATTACTTGGATGATTTGTCGTCTCTATTGCTTTGTATATTTTTGTCAAAATATAGAAAATTGAGCTAGCTTAACGTGGGCATTGGAGCCGTGTCATTCTGAACTCTAAATCAAAAGTTACTGACAATTTGGTGCGGACATGGCAAGTTGATCGGCCAGTTAAAATTGAACTATATCTAAATCAAAAGTTACGCACGATTTAACGCGGACATTTCAAATTGATCGGCCAGTTAAAGTGATCATTCTAAACTGATCATTGGTGCTCATTAAGTAAAGGCTTATAAATGAAGCAAAATGCATGGCATCATATACTTTAGAATAGATTGGATTACTTGGAAACTTTTTCGTATCTATCTCTGTCTCGAATTTAGTCACAATATTCAAAATTGAGCTAGCTTAACGTGGGCATCGGATTCGTGTCATTTAGAGCTATAAATCAAAAGTTACGGATGATTTAATGCGGACATGTCAAGTTTATAGGCGAGTTGAAATGATCATTCTTAAGTGATCATTGGTGCTCAATGATTAAAAGCTTACAATTTAAGCATAATGCATGAAATCACGCAGATTGGGATCGATTGGATTATTTGGACACTTTGTCATCTCTATTTCTGTCTATAATTTTGTCAAAATATATAAATTGACCTAGTTTAATGTGGGGTTTAGATTCGTTTCATTCTGAGCTCTAAATCAAAAGTTAGGGACGATTTAGTGCAGAGATGTCAAGTTGATCGGCCAGTTAAAGTGATCATTCTAAACTGATTATTGGTGCTCATTAAGTAAAATGCTTATAAATGAATCATAATGCATGCATGGCATCACGCAGTTCGGGATAGATTGGATTACTTGGACGCTTTATCGTATCTATTGTTGTCTGAAATGTTGTCACAATATACAAAATTGAGCTAGATTAATGTGGCAACTAGATTCGTGTCCTTCTGAGCTATAAATAAAAAGTTACAGACAATTTAGTGCGGAGATGTCAAGTTTATCGGCCAGTTAAAAAGATCATTCTTCTGATCATTGGTGCTCTTTGAGTAAAGGCTTATAAATGAAGTATAATGCATCATAACACGTAGTTTTGGATATATTAAATTACTGAGATACTTTTTCACATCTGTTTCTATCTTAAATTTTGTAACACTATATAAAATTGAGCTACTTTAACGTGGGGATTGGATTCATGTCATTCGGAGTTCTAAATCAAAAGTTACGGACATGTCAAGTTGATCGGCCAGTTAAAGTGATCATTCTAAACTGATCATTAGTTCCCATTGATAAAAAGCTTATAAATGACACATAATGCATGGCATCTCACAGTTTGGGATAGATTGGATTACTTGTACGCTTTGTCATCTCTATTTCTGTCTATAATTTTGTCAAAATATAGAAAATTGAGCTAGCTTAACGTGGGCTTTGGATTCGTGTCATTCAGAGCTCTAAATCAAAATATAGATTGGATTACTTGGACGCTTTATCCTATCTCTTTTGTCTCAAATTTTGTCACAATATAGGAAATTGAGCTAGGTTAACGTGGGCGTTGGATTCGTGTCATTGTGAGCTCTAAATCAAAAGTGACGGACAATTTAGTGCGAACATGTCAAGTTTGTCGGCCTGTTAAAATGATCATTCTTAACTGATCATTGGTGCTCATTGATTAAAAGCTTACCAATGAAGCATAATGCACGGCATCATGCAGTTTGGATAGATTGGATTACTTGGACCTTTTGTCGTCTCTATTTCTGTATATAATTTTGGCAAAATATAGAAAGTTGAGCAAGCTAAACGTGGGCGTTGGATTCGTGTCATTCTGAGGTCTAAATAGAAAGTTACATACGATTTAGTGCGTACATGTCAAGTTGATCGGCCAGTTAAGATGATCTCTAAATCAAAACTTAAGCTATAAATCCAAAGTTATGCACGATTTAATGCACACATGTCAAGTTGAGCCACCGATTAAAATGATCATTGTAAACTGATCATTAGTGCTCATTGAGTAAGGGCTTATAAATGAAGCATAATGCATAGAATCACGCTATACAGGATAGATTGGATTACTTGGACTATTCTTCGTACCTATTTTACCTCAAATTTTGTCACAATATTGAAAATTGAGCTAGGTTAATGTGGACATTGGATTCGTGTCATTCGGAGCTCAAAATCAAAAGTTATACACGATTTAGTGTGGACATGTCAAGTTGATCGGCTAGTTAAAATGATCATTCTAAACTGATCATTGGTGCTCATTGGGTAAAGGAATATAAACGAAGCATAATGCATGGCATCACATAGTTTGGAATCCATAGGATTTTTTGGACGCTTTGTCGTATATATTTACGTCTCAAATTTAGGCACAATATAGAAAATTGAGTTAGCTTAACGTGGGCACTGGATTGGTGTCATTATGACCTCTAAATCAAACGTTACGGAGGATTTAACGCTAACATTTCAGGTTCATCGGCTAGTTAAAATTATCATTCTTAACTTATCGTTGGTGCTCATTGAATAAAGGCTTATAAATGAAGCATAATGCATGGCATCATGCAGTTAGGGATAGATTGGATTACTTGGATGCCTTTTCATATCTATTTCTGTCTATAATTTTGTCACAATATAGAAAATTGAGCTAGCTTAACGTGGGCTTTGGATTCGTGTCATTCTGAGCTCTAAATCAAAAGTTACGGAAGATTAAGTGCAGACATGTGAAGTTGATCGGCCACTTAAAATGATCTCTAAATCAAAACTTAAGCTATAAATCAAAAGTTATGCACGATTTAATGCACAATGAGTAAGGGCGTATAAATGAAGCACAATGCATATGCATAGAATTACGCTATAGATTGGATTACTTGGACTCTTTGTCGTACTTATTTTGTCTTAAATTTTGTCTTAATATAGAAAATTGAGCTAGGTTAATGTGGGCATTGGATTCGTGTCATTCTGAGCGCTAAATCAAAAGTTATACACGATTTAGTGTGGACCTGTCAAATTGATCGGCCTGTTAAAATGATCATTCTAAACTGATCATTGGTGCTCATTGGGTAAATAATTATAAACAAAGCATAATGCATGGTATCACGCAGTTCGGGATCCATTGGATTTTTGGGACGTTTTGTTGTATCTAATTCAGTCTCAAATTTAGTCACAATATCCAACGCCCACATTCAGCTACCTTAATTTTCTATATTAAGACCAGATTTGAGACTAAATCAGAAACGGAAAATTGTCCATATAATCATATCTTTCACAAACTGTGTAACGCTATACGTTTTGCTTCATTGATAAACCTTCACCCAAACGACCGGAATTTTTGAATCTCATATATGGACATGTCAAGTTGGTCGCCCAGTTAAAATGATCATTCTAAACTGATCATTGGTGCTCATTGAGTAAAGGCTTATAAATGAAGCCATAATACATGGCATCATGCAGTTTGGGATAGATTGTATTACTTGGACGTTTTTCGTATCTATTTCTGTCTATAATTTTTTCATAATATAGAAAATTGAGCCAGCTTAACATAGGAATTGAATTCGTGTCATTCTGAGCTCTAAATCAAAAATTACGGACGATTTAATGTAGACATGTTAAGTTGATTGGCCAGTTAAATGATTATTCTTAACTGATCATTGGTTCCCATAGAGTAAAGGCTTATAAATGAAGCATAATGCATGGCATCAGGAAATACAGGATAGATTGGATTACTTGTACGCTTTGTCGTATCTATTTCAGTGTCAAATTTTGTCACAAAACAGAAAATTGAGCTAACTTAACGTGGGCATTGGATTCGTGTTAGTCTAAGCTCTAAATCCTAAATTACGGATGATTAAGTGTGGACATGTCAAGTTGCTCGGCCAGTTAAAATGATCATTCTTAACTGATCATTGGTGCTCATTGATTAAAAGCTTATAAATGAAGCATAATGCATGGCATCACGCACTTTGGAATAGATTGGATTATTTGGACACTTTGTCGTCTCTGTTTCAGTTTATAATTTGTCAAAATATAAAAAATGAAGTCAGCTTATCGTGGGCATTGGATTCGTGTCATTATTAGCTCTAAACCATAAGTGACGAACGATTTAGTGCGGACATGTAAAGTTTCTATGCCAGTTAAAGGTATCACTCTAAACTGATCATTGGTGCTGATAAAGTAAACGCTTATAATTGAAGCATAAAGCATGGCATTACGAAGTTTGGGATAGACTAGATTACTTTGATGGTGTGTTGTCTCTTATTCTATCTCAAATTTTGTCAAAATATAGAAAACTGAGCTAGCTTAACATGGGCATTGGATTTGTGTCATTCCGAGCTCTAAATCAAAAGATACATACGATTTAGTGGGGACATGTCAAGTTGATAGGCGAGTTAATATGATTATTCTAAATTGATCATTGGTGCTCATTGAGTAAAGGCTTATAAATGAAGCATAATAGGGTTTTTCATATCTATTTTTGGTTCACATTTTGTCACAATATAGAAAATTATGATAGCTTAACGTGGGAACTGGATTCTTGTCATTTTGAGCTATAAATCAAAAGTTATGGACGAATTAGTGCAGACATGTCAAGTTGATCGGCCATTTAAAGTGATCATTCCAAACTGATCATTGGTGCTCAATAAGTAAAGTCTTATAAATGAGGCATAAATCATGGCATCACACAATATAGAAAATTAAACTTTGTAGTATCTAGTTCTGTTTCAAATTTTGTCACAATATAGAAAATTAAACTAGTTTAATGTGTGCGTTGGATTCGTATCATTCTGAGCTATAAATCAAAAGTTATGGACGATTTAGTGCATACATGACAAGTTGATCGGCCAGTTAAAATGATCATTTTATACTGATCATTGGTACTCATTGCGTAAAGGCTTATAAATAAAGCATAATGCATGGCATCACGCAGTTTGGGATAGATTGGATTACTTGGATGCTTTGTCGTATCCATTTCTATCTCAGATTTTCTCACAATACAGAAAATGGAGCTAGCTTAAAATGGGCATTGAATTGGTGTCATTCTGAGCTTTAAATCAAAAGTTATGGACAATATAGTGCAGACATATCAAGTTGATTGGCCAGTTAAAGTGATCATTGAAAACTGATGCCTGGTTCTCATTGAGTAAAGGCTTATAAATGGAGCATAATGCATGTCATCACACAGTTTTGGATAGATTGGATTATTTGGATGCTTTTCTCGTATCTATTTCAGTCTCAAATTTCGTTATACTATAGAAAATTGAGCTAGCTTAACATGTAAATTCGATTCGCGTGTTTCGGAGCTCTAAATCAAAAGCTACCGACGATTCAGTGCGGACATTACAAAATGATCATTCTAAACTGTTAATTGGTGTTCAATAAGTAAAGGCTTAGAAATGAGGCATAAAGCATGGCATCACGCAGCTTGGGATAGATTGGATTACTTCGATGCTTTGTCGTAGTTCTGTTTCAAATTTTGTCACAATATAGAAAACCGAACTAGTTTATTGTGGCATTGGATTCGTGTCATTCTGAGCTATAAATAAAAAGCTATGCACGATTTAGTGAAGAAATGACAAGTTGATCGGCCAGATAAATAATCATTCTAAAGTGATCATTGGTGCTCATATAGTAAAAGCTTATAAATGAAAAATAATGAATGGCATCACGCAGTTTGGGAAGGATTGGATTACTTGAACGCTTTGTCGTATGTATTTTTGTTTCAAATTTTGTTACAATATAGAAAATTGAGCTAGCTTAACGTGGGCATTGGATTCGTGTCATTATGAGCTTTAAATCCAAAGTTACGGATGATTTAATGCGGACATGTTAGGATGATCGGCCAGTTAAAGTAATCATTTTAAACTGATCATTCGTGCTCATTAAGGAAATGCTTATAAATGAAGCATAATGCATGGGATCACACAATTTTGGATAGATTGGATTACTTGGACGCTTTGTCGTATCTATTTCTGTATCAAATTTTGTTACAATATAGAAAATTGAGTTAGCTTAACGTGGGCATTAGATTTGTGTCATTGGGAGCTCTAAATCAAAAGTTACGGATAATTTAGTGCGGACATGTCAAGTTGAGTGGCCAGTAAAAATGACCATTCCTAACATATCGTTGGTGCTCATTAAGTAAAGGCTTATAAATGAAGCATAATGCATGGCATCACACAGTTTTGGATATATTGGATTACTTGGATGCTTTGTCGTATCTATTTTTGTCTCAAGTTTAGTTACAATATAAAAAATTGAGCTATCTTAACGTGGGCTTTGGATTTGTGTCATTCTGAGCTCCAAACCAAAAGTAACGGACGATTTAGTGAGGACATGTCAAGTTGAGTGGCAATTTTAAGTGATCGTTTTAAACATATCATTGTTGCTCATTAAGTAAAAGCTTATAAATGATGCATAAAGCATGGAATCAAGTAGTTTGGATAGGATAGATTATTTGGACGCTTTGTTGTCTCTATTTTTGTCTCAAATTTTGTCAAAATATCGAAAATTGGGCTTGCTTAACGTGGGCATCGGATTTGTGTCATTCTGAGCTCTAAATTAAAAGTTACAGATGACTTAGTGTGCACATGTCAAGTTGATCAGCCAGTTAATATGATTATACTAAACTTATCATTGGTGCTCATTGAGTAAAGGCTTATAAATGAAGCATAATGCATGGCATCATGCAATTTGGGATAGATTGGATTACTTGGATGCTTTTTTCCTATCTAGTTCTGTCTCAAATTTTTTCACAATATAGAAAATTGAACTAGTTTAATGTGGGTATCGGATTCGTATCATTATGAGCTACAAATCAAAAAATTTGGACGATTTAGTGCAGACATGTCAATTTGATCAGCTAGTTAAAATGATCACTCTAAACTGATTATTGGTGCTCATTGGGTAAACGCTTATAAATGAAGAATAAATCATGGTATCACGCAGTTTGGGATATATTTGATTACTTGGACGCTTTGTCGTATCTATTTATGTTTCAAATTTTTTCACAATATTGAAAATTGAGCTAGATTAACGTTGTCATTGTATTCGTGTCATTCTGAGCTTTAAATAAAAATTTATGGACGATTTAGCGCAGACATGTCAAGTTGATCAGCCAGTTAAAGTGATCATTCTACACTGATCATTGGTGGTCATTGAGTAAAAGCTTATAAATGAAAAATAATGCATGGCATCCCGCAGTTTGGGAAGGATTGGATTACTTGGACACTTTGTCGTATCTATTTCTGTCTCAAATTTTGTTACAATATAGAAAATTGAGCTAGCTTAACGTGTGCATTGGATTCGTGTTATTCTTAGCTCAAGTTACGGACGATTTAGTGCTGACATGTCAAGTTGATCAGCCAGTAAAAGTGATCATTCTAACTTATCATTAGTGCTCATTGAGTCAATGCTTATAAATGGAGCATAATGCATGGCATCACAGAGTTTTGGATAGATTGGATTACTTGCACGCTTTTGTGGTATCTATTTCTGTCTCAAATTTTGCTACATTATAGAAAATTGAGCTAGCTTAAAGTGGGTATTGGATTCATGTGTTTCTGAGCTGTAAATCAAAAGTTACGGATGATTTAGTGCGAACATGTTAAGTTGATCGGCGAAAAAATGATCATTCTAAACTGATTTTTGGTGCTCATTATGTAAAGGCTTATAAATGAGGCATAAATCATGGCATCACGCAGTTTTGGGTAGATTGGATTACTTGGATGCTTTGTAGTATCTAGTTTTGTTTCAAATTTTGTCACATTATAGAAAATTAAACTAGATTAATGTGTGCATTGGATTCGTATCATTCTGAGCTATAAATCAAAAGCTATGGACAATTTAGTGCATACATGACAAGTTGATCGGCTAGTTAAAATGATCATTCTAAACTAATCATTGGTGCTCATTGATTATAAATGAAGCATAATGCATGGCATCACGTATTTTGGGATAGATTGGATTACTTTGACGCTTTTTCGTACCTATTTCTATCTCAGATTTTTTCACAATATAGAAAATTGAGCTAGCTTTAAGTGGGCATTGGATTCGTGTCATTCTGAGCTCTAAATCAAAAGTTATGGATGATATAGTGCAGACATATCAAGTTGATCGGCCATTTAAAGTGATCATTCAAAACGGATGCTTGGTGCTCATTTTGGAAAGAATTATAAATGGAGCATAATCCATGGCATCACACAGTTTTTGGATAGATTGGATTACATGGACTCTTTTGTCGTATATATTTCTGTCTCAATTTTTTTTTACATTATAGAAATTGAGCTAGCTTAACGTGGGCATTGTATTCGTGTGTTTCTAAGCTCTATATCAAAAGTTATGAATGATTTATTGCAGACATGTCAAGTTGATCGGCGAGTTAAAATGATCATTCTAAACTGATCATTGGCGCTCATTAAGTAAAGGCTTATAAATGAGGCATAAAGCATGGCATCACGCTGTTTGGGATAGATTGGCATACTTGGTCACTTTGTCGTATCTAGTTCTATTTCAAATTTTGTAACAAAATAGAAAATTAAACTAGCTTAATGTGGGCATTGGATTCGTGTATTTCTGAGCTATAAATCAAAAGTTATGGACGATTTAGTGCAAACATGAAAAGTTGATCGGCCAGATAAATGATCATTCTAGGCTGATCATTGGTGCTCATTGAGTAAAAGCTTATAAATGAAAAATAATGCATGGCATCACACAGTGCGGGATGGATTGGATTACTTGGACGCTTTCTAGAATGTATTTCTGTCTCAAATTTTGTTAAAATATAGAAATTTGAGCTAGCTTAACGTGGGCATTGGATTCGTGTCATTTTGAGCTATAAATTAAAAGTTACGGATGATTTAGTGCGGACATGTAAGGATGATCGGCCAATTAAAGTGATCATTTTAAACTGATCATTCGTGCTCATTAAGTAAATGCTTATATATGAAGCATAATGCATAGCATCCCATAGTTTTGGATAGATTGGATTACTTGGACTCTTTGTCGTATCAATTTCTGTATCAAATTTTCTTAAAATATAAAAAAATTGAGCTAGCTTAACATGGGCATTGGATTTGTGTCATTCTGAGCTCCAAATCAAAAGTTACGAATAATTTAGTGCGGACATGTCAAGTTGAGTGGCTAGTTAAAATGATCGTTCCTAACAGATCGTTGGTACTCATTAAGTAATGGCTTATAAATGAAGCATAGAGCATGACATCACACAGTTTTGGATGTATTGGATTACTTGGATGCTTTATCGTATCTATTTCTGTCTCAAGTTTTGTTACAATATAGAAAATTGAGCTAGCTTAACGTGGGCATTGGAGTTTTGTCATTATGAGCTCCAAATCAAAAGCTACATACGATTTAGTGCGGATATGTCAATTTGAGTAGCCATTTAAAGTGATCATTTTAAAGAGATAATTATTGCTCATTAAGTAAAGGCATAGAAATGAAGCATAAAGCATGGCATCAAGTAGTTTGGATAGATTATATTACTTGGACACTTTGCCATCTCCATTTCTGTCTCAAATTTTGTCAAAATATTGAAAATTGGGCTTGCTGAACGTGGTCATTGGATTCATGTCATTCTGAGCTCTAAATTAAAAGTTACGGACGATTTAGTGTCGACATGTCAAGTTTAACAGCCAGTTAATATGATTATTCTAAACTTATCAATGGTGCTCATTGAGTAAAGGGTTATAAATGAAGCATAATGCATGGCATCACGCAATTTGGGATAGATTGGATTACTTGGACGCTTTTTTCATATCTACAAATGTCTCAAATTTTGTGACAATATAGAAAATTGAACTAGCTTAATGTGGGTATCGGATTCGTATAATTTTGAGCTACAAATCAAAATTTTTGGACGGTTTAGTGCAGACATGTCAATTTGATCAGCTAGTTAAAATGATCACTCTAAACTGATTATTGGTGCTCATTGGGTAAACGCTTATAAATGAAGAATAAAGCATAGTATAACACAGTTTAGGATAGATTGGATTACTTGGACGCCTTGTCGTATCTATTAATTTTTCAAATTTTGTCACAATATTGACAATTGAGCTACCTTAATGTGGGCATTGGATTCGTGTCATTCTGAGCTCTAAATCAAAACTTATGGACGATTTAGTGCGGACATGTCAAGTTGATCGGCTTGTTAAAGTGATCATTCTAAACTGATCATTGGTGCTTATTGAGTAAAAGCTTATAAATAAAAAATAATGCATGGCATCACATAGTTTGGGATGGATTGGATTATTTGGACGCTATGTCGAATCTACTTCTGTCTCAAATTTTGTTACAATATAGAAAATTGAGCTAGCATAACATGGGCATTGGATTCGTGTCATTCCGAGCTCTAAATCAAAAGTTACGGATGATTTAGTGATGACATGTCAAGTTGATCGGCTAGTTAAAGTGATCATTCTAAACTTAAAATTGGTTCTCATTGAGTCAACGCTTATAAATGAAGCATAATGCATGGCATCATGCAATTTTGGCTAGATTGGATTACTTGAACGCTTTTTCGTATTTATTTTTGTCCCAAATTTTGTCACAATATAAAAAATTGAGCTAGCTTAACGTGGGCAACTGTTTGGTGTTATTCTAAGCTCTAAATCAAAAGTGGCAAACGATTTAATGCGGACATGTCAAGTTGATCTCCTAGTTAAAGTGATCATTCCAAGCTGATAAGTGGTGTTTTGTAAGTAAAAGCTTATAAATGAAGAATAAAGCATGGCATCATGCAGTTTGTGATAGAGTGGATTACTTGGACGCTTTTTCGTATCTAGTTCACTTTCAAATTTTGTCACAATATAGAAAATTAAACTAGTTTAATGTGGGCATTGGATTCGTGTCATTCTGAAATATAAATCAAAAGTTATGGACGATTTAGTGCAGACATGACAAGTTGATCGGCCAGATAAATGATCATTCTAAACTCATCATTGGTGCTCATTGAATAAAAGTTTATAAATGAAAAATAATGCATGGCATCACGCAGTTTGGGATGGATTGGATTACTTGGACGCTTTGTCGAATCTATTTCTGTCTCAAATTTTGTTACAATATAGAAAATTAAGCTAGCATAACGTGGGCATTGGATTCGTGTCATTCCGATCTCTAAATCAAAAGTTACGGATGATTTAGTAATGACATGTCAAGTTGATCGGCTAGTTAAAGTGATCATTCTAAACTTATAATTGGTTCTCATTGAGTCAAGGCTTATAAATGAAGCATAATGCATGGCATCATGCAATTTTGGCTAG
The DNA here is from genome assembly GCA_018901935.1 of Pugionium cornutum. Classification (NCBI taxonomy): domain Eukaryota; kingdom Viridiplantae; phylum Streptophyta; class Magnoliopsida; order Brassicales; family Brassicaceae; genus Pugionium; species Pugionium cornutum. The sequence continues at coordinate 12,186,448 of JAENJI010000013.1, forward strand.
ATTGGATTACTTGAACGCTTTTTTTGTATTTATTTTTGTCTCAAATTTTGTCACAATATAAAAAATTGAGCATGGCATCACGCTGTTTGGGAAAGATTGGATTACTTGGACGCTTTGTCATATCAAGTTATGTCTCAAATTTGGTCACAATATAGAAAATTGAGCAAGCTTAATGTGGGTATTAGATTCGTAACATTCTAAGCTATAAATGAAAAGTTATGTACGACATAGTGAAGACATGTCAAGTTGATTGGCCAGTTAAAATGATCATTCTAAACTGATCTTTGGTGCTCATTGAGTAAAAGCTTATAAATGAAGAATAATGCATGGAATCACTGAGTTTGGGAATGACTGGATTACTTGGACGCTTTGTAGTATCTATTTCTATCTCAAATTTTTTTCACAATAAAGAAAATTGAGCTAGCTTTACGTCAGCATCGGATTCGTGTAATTATGAGCTCTAAATCAAAAGTTACAGATGATTTAGTGCAGACATGTCAAGGTTATCGGACAGTGAAAGTGATCATTCTAAACTAATCATTGGTACTGATTGATTAAACGATTATAAATAAAGCATAATGCATAACATCACACAGTTTTAGATAGATTGGATGATTTGGAGGCTTTAACATATCTATTTATGTCTCAAATTTTGTTATACAATAGGAAATTGATCCGTGTGTTTCAAATCAAAAGTTACGGACTATTTGGTACGGACAATTTTGTGCGAACATGTGAAGTTGATCAGCCAGTTAAATTGATCATTCTAAGCTGATCATTTGTCCTCATTGAGTAAAAACCTTATAAATGAAAAATAATGCACGGCATCACGCTGATTGGGATGGATTCGATTACTCGGACGCTTTTTCCCATCTATTTCTATCTCAAATTTTATCACAATATATAAATTTGAGCTAACTTAACCATGGCTTTGGATTCGTGTCATTATGAGCTCTAAATCAAAAGTTATAGATGATTTAGTGCAGACATGTCAAGTTGATCGGCTAGTTAAAATGATCATTATAAACTGATCATTGGTGCTCATTAAGTAAATGCTTATAAATGAAACATGATGCATGGCATCACAAAGCTTTGGATAGATTCAATTACTTGGATGCTTTGTCATATCTATTTAAGTCTCACATTTTGTTACAATATAGAAAACTAAGCTAGCTTAACTTGGGCATTGGATTTGTATCATTCTGAGTTCTAAATCAAAAGTTACGGACGATTTAGTGCGGACATGTCAAGTTGATCGCCGAGTTGAAATGATCATTCCAAACAGATCAATGCTGCTCATTATGTAAACGGTTATAAATGAAGCATAATGCATGGCATCACATAGTTTTTGATACAGTGGATAACTAGGAAGCTTTGTCGTATCTATTTCTATCTCAAATTTTGTTACAATATAGAAAATTGACATAGCTTAACGTGGGGATTGGATTCATGTCATTCAAAGCTCTAAATCAAAAGTTACAGACGATTTAGTGCGGACATGTCAAGTTGAGTGGCCAGTTAAAGTGATCATTCTAAACAGATCATTAGTGCTCATTAAGTAAAGACTGATAAATGAAACATAAAGCATGGCATCAAGTAGTTTTGATAGATCGGATCTCAAGTATTTTTTGTCGTCTCTATTTCAGTCTCAAATTTTGTCAAAATATAGAAAATTGAGCTTACTTAACGTGGCCACTTGATTTGTGTTATTCTGAGCTCTAAATCAAAAGTTACGGACGATTTAGTGTGGACATGTCAAGTTGATCGGCCAGTTACTATGATTATTCTAAACTCATCATTGTTGCTCATTGAGTAAAAGATTAGAAATGAATAATAATGCACGGCATCACGAAGTTTGGGATGGACTGGATTACTTGGATGCTTTTTCGTATCCATTTCTGTCTAAAATTTTGTCACAATAGAGAAAACTGAACTAGATAAATGTGGTCATTGGATTCCTGTCATTCTGAGCTACAAATCAAAAGTTATGGATGATTTAGTGAAGACATGTTAAGTTGATCGACCAATTAAAATGATCATTCTAAACTGATCATTGGTGCTCATTGAATAAATGCTTATAAATGAAGAATAATGCATGGCATCAAGTACTTTGGATAGATTGGATTTTTTGGATGCTTTGTGGTCTCTATTTCAGTCTCAAATTTTGTCAAAAAAAAAAATTGATCTAGATTAACGTAGGCATTGGATTCGTGCCATTTTGAGCTTTAAATCAAAAGTTACGGATGATTTAGTGCGGAAATATAAAGTTGATCTTCCAGTTAAAGTGATTAAAGGCTTATAAATGAAGCATAATGCATGGCATCACGCAGTTTTGGATAGATTGGATTACTTGGACGCTTTGACGTATCTATTTCTATCTCAAATTTTGTTACATTCTAGATAATTGAGGTAGCATAACGTGGGCGTAAGATTCGTGTGTTTCTGGGCTCTAAATCAAAAGTTACAGAAGATTTAGTGCGGACATGTCAAGTTGATCGGCGAGTTATATGATCAATCTAAACTGATCATTGATGCTTATTAAGTAAAGTCTTATAAATGAGGCATAAAGCATAGCATCACGCAGTTTGGGATAGATTGGATTACTTGGACACATTGTCGTATCTAGTTAAGTTTCAAATTTTATCACAATATAGAAAATTGAACTAGCTTAACGTGGGCATTGGATTCATGTCATTCCGAGCTCTAAATCAAAAGTAATGGACAATTCAGTGCGGACATGTCAAGTTGATCGGCTAGTTAAAGTGATCATTTTAAAAAAATCATCGTTGATCATTAAATGAACACTTATAAATGAAGAATAAAGCATGGCATCAAGTAGTTTTGATAGATTGGATTACTAGGAAGCCTTGTCATCTCTATTTATGCCTCAAATTTTGTCAAAATATAGAAAATTGAGCTAGAGTAACGTGGGCATTGGATTCTTGTCATTATGAGCTCTAAATCAAAAGTTACAGACGATTTAGTGCAAACATGTCAAGTTGGTCGGCCTGTTTAAGTGATCATTCTAAACTAATCATTGGTAATCATTGTGTAAAGGCTTATAAATGAAGCATAATGTATTGCATTACACTGTTTGGGATAGATTGGATTACTTGGACTCTTTGTCGTATCTAGTTATGTGTCAAATTTTGTCACAATATAGAAAATTAGACTAGCTTAATGTGGGCAATTGATTCGTGTCATTCTGAGCTATAAATCAAAAGTTATGGACGATTTAAATCACAAGTTGACCGACTAATTAAAATGATCATTCTAAACTAGTCATTGGTGCTCATTGAGTAAAAGCTTATAAATGAAATATAAGGCATGACATCACGCATTTTGGGATTGATTGGATTACTTGGATGTTTTGTTGTATCGATTTCTATATCAAATTTTGTCACAATATAGAAAATTGAGCTAGCTTAATGTGGGCAATTGATACGTGTCATTCTAAGGTATAAATCAAAAGTTATGGATGATATAGTGCAGACATGTCAAGTTGATCGACCAGTTAAAATGATCATTTTAAACTGATCATTGGTGCTCATTGAGTAAAAGTTTATAAATGAAATATAAGGCATGGCATCACACATTTTGGGAAGGATTGGATTAATTGGATGCTTTGTCGAATCAATTTCTGTCTCAAATTTTTTCACAATATAAAAAATTCAGATAGCTTAATGTGGGCAATTGATACATGTCATTCTAAGCTATAAATAAAAAGTTATGAATGATATAGTGAAGACATGTCAAGTTGATCGTCCAGTTAAAATGATCATTTTAAACTGATCATTGGTGCGCATTGAGTAAAAGCTTATAAATGAAATATAAGGCATGGCATCATGCATTTTGGGATGGATTGGATTACTTGGATGCTTTGTTGTATCTATTTCTGTCTCAAATTTTGTCACAGTATAAAAAATTGAGCTAGCTTACTGTGGGCAATTGATATGTGTCATTCTAAGCAATAAATCAAAAGTTATGGATGATATAGTGCAGATATGTCAAGTTGATCGGCCAGTTAAAATGATCATTCTAAACTGATCGTTGGTTCTCATTGAGTAAAAGCTTATAAATGAAGAATAATGCATGGCATCACGCAGTTGGGGATGGACTGGATTACTTGGACGCTTTGTCGTATCTATTTCTGTCTCAAATATTCTGACACTCTATAAAATTGAGCTAGCTTAATGTCGGCATTGGATTCGTGTGTTTCAGATCTCTAAATCAAAAGTTATGGACCATTTAGTGTGGACATCTCAAGTTGATTGGCGAGTTAAAATGATCATTCTAAACTGGTCATTGGTGCTCATTGATTAAAGGCTTATAAATGAAGCATAATGTATGGCATCACATAGTTTTTGATAGATTGGATTAGTTGTACACTTTTTCGTATCTAGTTCAGTTTAAAATTTAGTCACAATATTGAAAATAGAACTAGCTTAATGTGGGCATTAGATTCGTGTCATTCGGAGCTATAAATCAAAAGCTATGGACGATTTAGTGCAGACATGACAAGTTGATCGGCCAGTTGAAATGATCATTCTAAACTAATCATTGGTCCTCGTTGAGTAAAAGCTTATAAATGAAAAAAATTCATGGCATCAGGTATTTTGGGATGCATTGGATTACTTGGACGCTTTGTTATATCTATTTCTGTCTCAAATTTTGTCACAATATAGAAAATTTAGCTAGCGTAACGTGGGCATTGGATTCGTTTCACTCCAAGCTTTAAATCAAAAGTTACAAACGATTTAGTGCGGACATGTCAAGTTCATCGGCTAGTTAAAGTGATTATTCTAAACTGATCATTGTTGTTCATTAAGTAAAGGTTTATAAATGAAGCATAAAGCATGGCATCACGCAATTTGATATAGATTGGATTTCTTGAACGCTTTGTCGTATCTATTTATTTCTCAAATGTTGTTACAATATAGAAAATTGAGCTAGCTTAACCTGGGCATTTGATTCGTGTTATTCGTAGTTTTAAATCAAAAGTTACGGACAATTTAGTGCGGACATGTCAAGTTGAGTTGCCAGTTAAAATGATAATTCTAAACAGATTATTGGTGCTCATTGAGTGAAGGCTTATAAATGAAGAATAATGCATGGCAGCACACAATTTGGGATGGACTGGATTGGTTGGATAGATTGTCGTATCTATTTATGTCTCAAGTTTTGTGATAATATAGAAAGTTTGGCTAGCGTAAGTGGGCATTGGATTCGTGTCATTCTGAACTCTAAATCAAAACTTACGGACGATTTAGTGCAGACATGACAAGTTGATCGGCCAGTTAAAGTGATCATTCAAAACTAATCAGTGATACTTGTAAACTAATCATTGGTGCTCATTGTGTGAAGGCTTATAAATGGAGCATAATGCATGGCATCACACTGTTTGGGATATATTTGATTGCTTGGAAAATTTGTCGTATCTAGTTCTATCTTAAATTTTGTCACAATATAGAAAATTGAACTAGCTTAATTTGGGCAATTGAGTCTTGTCATTCTGAGCTATAAATCAAAAATTATGAACGATTTAGTGTAGACATGACAAGTTGATCGGCAAGTTAAAATTATCATTGTAAACAAATCATTGGTGCTCATTGAGTAAAAGCTTATAAATGAGGAATAAGGCATGGTATCACGCATTTTGGGATGGATTGGATTACTTGGATGATTTGTCGTATCCATTTTTGTCTCAAATTTTGTCACAATATAGAAAATTTAGCTAGCTTAATGTGGGCAATTGATACGTGTCATCCTGAGCTATAAATCAAAAGTTATGGACGATATAGTGCAGACATGTCAAGTTGATCGGCCAGTTAAAATGATCACTCTAAACTGATCGTTGGTGCTCGTTGAGTAAAAGCTTATAAATGAAGAATAATGCATGGCATCACGTAGTTGGGGATGGACTGGATAACTTGGACGCTTTGTCGTATCTATTTCTATCTCAAATTTTGTTACACTATAGAAAATTGAGCTAGCTTAACGTGGGCATTGCATTCATGTGTTTCTATCTTCTAAATTAATAGTTACAGACCATTTAGTGCGACATGTCAAGTTGATTGGCGAGTTAGAATGATCATTCTAAACTAATCATTGGTGAACATTGAGTAAAGGCTTATAAATGAACCATAATGCGTGGAATCACACAGTTTTTGATATATTGGATTACTTGGACGCTTTGTCGTATCTACTTCTATCTCAAATTTTGTCAAATTATAGAAAATTTCTCTAGCATAACGTGGGTATTGGATTCGTGTCTTTCTAAGCTTTAAATCAAAAGTTACATACGATTTAGTGCGGACATGTCAAGTTGATCGGCCAGTTATTCAAAACTGATCATTGGTTCTCATTGAGTAAAGGCTTATAACTGAAGCATAATGCATGGCATCACACAGTTTTGTATAGAATGGATCACTTGTACGCTTTGTCGTATCTATTTATGTCTCAAATTTCGTCACAATATAGAAAATTAAGCTAGCATAACATGGGCGTTGGATTCGTGTCATTCTGAGCTCTAAATCAAAAGTTACATACGATTTAGTGTGGACATGTCAAGTTGATCGGCCAGTTAAAATGATCTTTCTAAACTGATCATTGGTGCTCATTGATTAAAAGCTTATAAATGAAGCATAATGCATGGCATCAGACAGTTTGGGATAGATTGGATTACTTAGAACCTTTGTCTTATCTAGTTCGTTACAAATTTTGACACAAAAAAGAAAATTGAACTAGCTTAACGTGGGCATTGGATTCATGTCATTCTGAACTATAAATCAAAAGTTATGGACGATTTATTGCATACATGTCAATTATATCGGCCAGTTAAAATGGTCATTCTAAACTGATCATTGGTGCTCATTGAGTAAAGGGATATAAATGAAAAATAATGCATGGCATCACGAAGTTTGGAATGGACTGGATTACTTGGACGGTTTGTCGTATATATTTATGTCTCAAATGTTGTCACAATATAGAAAATTGAGCTAGCTTGACGTGGGCATTGGATTTATGTCATTCTAAGATCTAAATCAAAAGTTACGTGCGATTTTGTGCGGATATGTCAAGTTGACGTGCCAGTTAAACTGATCATTCTAAACTGACTTTGGTGCTCATTGAGTAAACGCTTTTGAATGAAGCATAATGCATGGCCTCACCAATTTTGGGATATATTGGATTACTTGGACGCTTTGTCGAATCAAGTTCTGTTTCAAATTTTGTGAAAATCTAGAAAATTGAGCAAGTTTAAAGTGGCATTGGATTCATGTCTGAGCTCTAAATCAAAAGTTACGGACGATTTTGTGCAGACTTGTCAAGTTGATCGGTCAGTTAAAGTGATCATTCTTAACTGATTATTGGTGCTCATTGAGTAAATGCTTATAAATGAAGCATAATGCATGGCATCACAAAGTTTTGGATAGATTGGATTACTTGGACCCTTTGGCGTATCCATTTATGTCTCAAACTTTGTCACAATATAGAAAATTGAGCTAGTGTAACGTGGGCAATTGATTCGTGTCAATCTGAGTTCTAAACCAAATGTTAAGAACATTTTAGTGCGGACATGTCAAGTTGATGGGCCAGTTAAAGTGATTATTCTAAACTGATCATTGGTGCTCGTTGAGTAAAGGCTTATAAATAGAGCATAATGCATGGTATCACACAGTTTGGGATGGAATAGATTGCTTGGACGGTTTGTCGTATCTATTTATATCTCAAATTTTGTCATAATATACAAAATTGAGCTAACATAACGTGGACATTGGATTCATGTCATTATGACCTCTACATCAAATGTTACAGAGGATTAAGTGCGGACATGTCAAGTTGACCGGCCAGTTAAAGAGATCATTCTAAACTCCTCATTGGTGATCATTGAGTAAAGGCTTATAAATAAAGCATAATGCATGGCATCACGCAGTTTGGGATATATTGGATAACTTGGACGCTTTGTCGTATCTAGTTATGTCACAAATTTTGTCACAATAAAGAAAATTGAACTAGCTTAACGTAGGCCTTGGTTTCGTTTATTAATGAGCTATAAATCAAAAGTTATGGACGATTTAGTGCAGACATGTCAAGTTGATCACCCAGTTAAAATGATCATTCTAAACTGATCATTGATGCTCATTGAGTAAAGGATTATAAATGAAGAATAATTCATGGCATCACGCAGTTTGGGATGGACTGGATTACTTGGACAGTTTTTCGTATCTATTTATATCTCAAATTTTGTCACAATATAGAAAATTGAGCTAGCTTGACGTGGGGATTGGATTCGTGTCAATTGAGATCTAAATCAAAAGTTATGGACGATTTAGTGCCGACATGTCAAGTTAATCGGCCAGTTAAAGTGATCAATCCAAACTCATCATTGGTGATCATTGAGTAAAGGCTTATAAATGAAGCATAATGCATGGCATCATGCAGTTTGGGATATATTGGATTACTTGGATGCTTTTTCGTATATATTTTTGTCTCAGATTTCGTCACAATATAGAAAATTGAGCTACCTTATCGTGGACATTGGATTCGTGTCTTTCTGAGCTATAAAACAAAAGTTACGGACGATAAAGTGTGGACACTTCAAGTTGATCCGCCAGTTATAGTGATCATTGGTGCTCATTAAGTAAAGGCTTATAAATGAAGAATAATGCATTGCATCACACAGTTTGGGATGGAATGGATTACTTGGATGGTTTGTCGTATCTATTTATGTCTCAAATTTAGTCACAATATAGAAAATTGAGCTAGCTTATCGTGGGCATTGGATTCGTGTCATTTTGAGCTATAAAACAAAACTTATGAACGATCAAGTGCGTACATGTCAAGTTTATCTGCCAGTTAAAGTGATCATTGGTGCTAATTGAGTAAAGGCTTATAAATGAAGAATAATGCATGGCATCACGCAGTTTGGGATGGACTAGATTACTTGGACGGTTTGTCGTATATATTTATGTCTCAAATTTTGTCATAATATACAAAATTGAGCTAAGGTAACGTGGACATTGCATTGATGTCATTCTGAGCTCTATATCAAAAGTTACAGATGATTAAGTGCGGAAATTTTAAGTTGACTGGCCAGTTAAAGTGATCATTCTAAACTGCTCATTGGTGCTCATTGAGTAAAGGCTTATAAATAAAGCATAATACATGGCATTACACAGTTTGGGATAGATTGGAATACTTGAACGCTTTGTCATATCCTGTTATGTCACAAATTTTATCACAATAAAGAAAATTGAAGTAGCTTAATATGGGCATTGGTTTCATGAATTTTTGAGCTAGAAGTCGAAAGTTATGGATGATTTAGTGCAGGTATGTCAAGTTGATTGGCCAGTTAAAATGATCATTCTAAACTGATCATTGGTGCTCATTGAGTAAAGGCTTATAAATGAAGAATAATTCATGGCATCACATAGTTTGGGATGGACTGGATTACTTGGACGGTTTTTTTGTATCTATTTATGTCTCAACTTTTGTCACAATATATAAAATTGAGCTAGTTTGACGTAGGTATTGGATTCGTATCATTCTGAGATCTAAATGAAAAGTTACGGACGATTTAGTATGCACATGTCAAGTTGATCGGCCAGTTAAAATGATCATTCTAAACTCATCATTGGTGCATTGAGTAAAGGCTTGTAAATGAAGCATAATGCATGGCATCACGCAGTTTGGGATGTATTGGATTACGTGGACACTTTTTCGTATATATTTCTATCTCAAATTTTGTCACAATATATAAAATTGAGCTACCTTATCATGGGCATTGGATTCGTGTCATTCTGAGCTATAAAACAAAATTTACTGACGATTCTGTGTGGACATGTCAAGTTGATCGGCCAGTTAAAGTGATCATTCTAAACTGATCATTGGTGCTCATTAAGTAAACGCTAATAAATGAAGCATAATGCATGACATCACACAGTTTTGGTTATATATGATTACTGTAAGAATATTGAGATTATAGAGGAGAAATGTGAAGAATTGAATCTGAAAACTCAAAGAGAAGTATGAGAAAATGAGAAATGACTTAGACTTATGGAGAAGAATCTCCTAAGAGTATATTATACATTGAGTCTTTACAGCCCTTTTATAGAGGATTTACAATGTGAACACAAAAGAAAACGAATTCAAACTTGTGGATGAGTTTGAATAGAGGAGGAGCCTGTCAACAACCAATGAGAAGAGAGGAGACAGCATGGGCATGACTGTTTGGTGTGGTTGCCAAGACTGTGTGCAGCATGGGCATGACTGTTTGGTGTGGTTGCCAAGACTGTGTGCAGCATGGGCATGACTTTTCACCTTGATTCTTCTCCCAAGGTAGCTATTTAACCATTTCAACCATGTGGTTAATAATAACCCATCCTTTTTCATTTCCTTTGTTATTCAAACTGAATTTTCGTGCTCACACTTGCCTTGTAGGTCAAGATAGGTCTTATTTGATTTTCCTATGTCAATACTCCCCTCAAGCTAAAGACTTTGGAATCACCCTAAAGTCTTAAGCTTGGGAACCCAAGGCAACACCTCATTAAAAACCTTATTAAGGAAAACCACTTGGGACAAAACCTTAATAAGGGAAAAAAAGTGTGTTGCTCTTGGATTAGGAGACCTTTGATCATGGGTGTGATAAATCAACAAGCCCAAGTTTGCTAAAGATGTTCTTGCAAACTTTGAGACTTGCTGCCTTTGTGAAGATGTCAGCTAGTTGGTCTTCACTCCTTGTATAACATGGCAGAATGGTTCCATCTTGAACTTTCTCCCTAACCTTATGGCAGTCGATCTCTATGTGCTTGGTCCTCTCGTGAAACACTGAGTTTGAAGCTATGTGAATGGCTGCCTGATTATCACAATGGAAGGTAATTGGCCCTGGTTGTGCAATACCGAAATCTTTCAAGAGTGCTTTGAGCCAAGTTACTTCATTTGTCAGCTTCCTCATAGCCCTATATTCTGCTTCAGCACTAGAACATGATACCACCTTCTGCTTCTTAGTCTTCCAAGTGACTAAGTTCCCACCAACGAAGGTGCAATACCCAGTGGTTGATTTCCTATCCACCCTATCACCAGCCAATCCGCATCACAATACCCGACAATCTCAGTGTTCCCATTCTTGCCCATCCATATACCTTGACCAGGAGATCCTTTGATGTATCTAAGGATCCTTTCTACCATGCTCCAATGATATACAGTAGGCTTTTGCATATGTTGACTTACTTGATTCACAGCAAAACACAAGTCTGGTCGTGTGAGGGTGAGGTAGATCAGCTTCCCAACTAGTCTCCTATACTGAGAAACATCCTTAAATAACTCATCAGCTTTCTCCCCCTTTCCGTTGACCTTGTAGCCATCTTCAAGAGGAGTTTTGGCCGGTTTAGCCCCAAGCTTTCCCGTGTCTGTCAACAGATCAAGAGCATACTTTCTTTGGGATAGAAAGAGCCCTTCTTGAGACCGACACACTTCAATACCCAAGAAGTACTTCAACTCTCCAAGATCCTTGATGTCAAATGATCTGTTTAAGAAGGCCTTTGTGGACTGAATTCCTTCCTTATCATCTCCTGTGATGATAAGGTCACCCACATAAACCAAGACCGCCACGATTCCTTTGGAGTTTTGACGAGTGAACAAAGTATGATCTGAATGGGATTTCCTAAACCCATTATCAGTAAGTGTGGAGCTTAATTTGTGATACCAGGCCCTTGGTGACTGCTTCAACCCATATATTGCCTTCCTAAGTCTTAGAACCTGTCCCTCTTTGCAAAAATCTTCAAGGCCTGGTGGTGGAGTCATATACACTTCCTCTTCAAGTTCTCCTTGTAGGAATGCGTTCTTGACATCCATTTGCCATAAGTCCCAAGTCAGATTCGTAGCTAGTGAAAGAACAACCCTTACAGTGTGTAGCTTAGCCACCGGTGCAAATGTATCAGTATAGTCCTCTCCATATGTCTGAGTGAAACCTCTTGCAACTAGACGTGCCTTGTACCTTTCTATGTCCCCATTGCTCTTATACTTGATGGTGAACACCACTTGGAACTCACAGCCTTCTTGCCTTTGGGAAGTTCTTGTATATCCCATGTATGATTCCTTTCCATAGCTCCCTTCTCATCTCTTACTGCATCTAACCATTCTTTCTTGCTCTCAGCTTCTTCATAAGTCCTTGGAATCTGACTTTGTTCAATCTTTCCAAGGAATCCTTGATGACTAGATGGCAAGAGGTCAAGGGAACAAACAGCTTGTATGGGATGAGCCACGGCCTGGTTGTTGTAGAATACCCTAGTGTTCCTAAGTCTAGTACTCCTCCTTAAATGCTGAACAGGTGGTGCAGCCTCCTCTACAACCGTTTCCTCTTCCATTTGGTGAATAGGTTCCTCTATACCCACTTCCAAGTCGTCTTGTTCTTGATTTTGGGCCATAGCTTCTTCTTGGATTGGAGTTGGTTCTTGAGTTACCACCCCTTGTTCATTCTCTTGGGTATCTTGTGAACTACTTAAGGTTCTTGTTTCTTCGTGTCTTGAATCCTTTGGCAGATCATTTCCCAAATGATTCAAGAGAAACCTCAAACTCGTAGCCAAATCAGAAGGTGACCTTGAGAGATCCTTCAATCCTTCCCAATCTTTCTGATCATAATAGCTTTGTTCTTCTATGAACTTGACATCTCTAGACACATATGTCCTGTTGTTGCTCGGATCATAGCACTTATAACCCTTTTGTGTTGTCGAATATCCAAGGAACATACACTTGATGCTCTTTGCCTCCAACTTGTTTCTTAGATCACCTGGAACATACACAAAGCACACACACCCAAATACACGTAAATGATCAATGGAAGGTTTAGTTTTATTGAGTACCTCAAATGGGGATATATCTTGCAAGACTTTGGTTGGAAACCGATTGATGAGGTAGCAAGCAACCAAGACTGCATCTCCCCAAAAACTTTTAGGAACATTGGTATGAAACATCATGGATCTTGCTACTTCCATTAAGTGTCGGTTCTTCCTTTCAGCAACTCCATTTTGTTGTGGTGTGTGTGGACAGCTAGTTTGATGTAGTATTCCATGTTTGTTTAAATGAGCTTTGAATCTTTGACTTGTGTATTCCCCTCCATTATCTGATCTTAACACTTTGATCTTGGCATTGAATTGATTAGTAACATAATTATGAAAGTTTATAAATGCCTCATAAACCCTATCTTTAGATGGAAGTAATGTAACCCATGTATATTTCGATTTCTCATCTATAAAGGTCACAAAGTATTTATTCCTATCTCTAGACATGTAAGGTGAGGTCCAAACATCGAATGTACTAAATCAAAGCAATGCTCATAAATTGTAGACGATTTAGGGAAAACAACACGACAATGTTTGCCAAGGATACAAGCCTCACAAACTGAGTGATCATAAGCGACATTAGGAATTATTAAGCTTAAAGTACGAGCATGAGGATGTCCTAATCTAGCATGCCATAAGACATCTTTATTAGCAAAAACACAGGATTTGAAAGCTAAGGAATCCAAATTGCTTGGAGGGTCTTCAAGAACATAGAGCTCATCTTGAGTTACACCACCTCCAAGTATCTTACCACTCTTAATATCCTGAAAGTAAACATTGTTAGGCCCAAATGTAACATTGCAATTGAGGTCTTTAGTAGCCTTTTGACAGAAACTAGATTAGACTTAAATTTAGGTACAAAGAATGCATTAGTTTCTTTGTCAAATAGTCTTAATTTTCCGGTTCCTTCAATTGGAATACCCTTACCATCAGCTATAGTTACTTGTCCTAGACATGGTTCAATGTTATTTAACAACCTATCATTGCTAATCATATGGTGAGAAGCACCTGAATCCACTACCAACTTATGATCTGGTTTATCAAGCGATTTATGGGAGTAGAGTGTGATACCGGAGAGTTTTGAGGCATAGGCCTTGATGAGATCCTCCAAGTCACTCTTCTTAACATACTCCATGGATACATTCATAGCTAGCTCCCCTCCTTGGTTGGATGAACTTGCCGGTTCAGTCGCAACCATTTGAGAGATGTTAGCTTTTGAATCCTTGAACCGGTTTGGCTTGAGATGAGGATGAAGTATCCAGCACTTGTCCTTGATGTGGCCATTCCTCTTACAATGCTCACACATCACACTCTTCCTATCCTCTTGCTTAAACACGCTTTTGTTGGCCATGACTAGTTCTCCTTTACCACCAAACAAACCAATGTTGCCTTGCTCCTTTTGAATCCGTGAGCACACCTCTTCGAAATCAGGGAGTTTTGGCTCTCTCAGGATGGACTTAATCACATCCTTAAAGGCTGGATTTAGGTTGAGAAGGAGCCCAAATATCTTGTCTTGTTCCTTCCTTTCATTAAGCACCTTTGGATCCATAGAACTTGGTCTCAACATGTCAAGCTCGGACCATGTTGACTGGAACTTCCCCAGGAATTTTGTGAACTCCATATCCTCTTGGTGTAGATCATTGAGAGCCTTCTTAACCTCATACACACGGCTGAGGTTTGAAACATCCCCATACACCCTCTTGAGAGTGTCCCAAAGAGACTTGGCAGTTTCACAATGTGAATAAGCTTCTAGAATGGATGGGTCCAATGAATTTTGGAGGAATCCAAGGACTGATTGATCTTCTTGGAACCACCTAGCTTCTTCTTTTCTTGTTGCCTCATCCTTCTTCTCCTTTGGATCATCTATAGATGGAGTATTATCCTCCAAGATGTGATTCCAAAGTCCTTTACCACAAATGGCTGTCTTGATGGTTCTTGACCATAATGTGTAGTTCAAGCCTTTGAGAACTACTGCTATCACCGTAGGTTTCAGGCTGGAACTAATTTGAACTGTATCCTCCATTGTTAGGCTTTGAAGAGCTCAAAGGAAGCAGCTTTTATGGTTGAATGAAACCGTGAGTTTTTAGTCTAAAGACTGAGAGATTTTGACAGAATTTTAGATTAGAAACTGAGAGATTTGAGTAGAAAAGAAAAGAGAATGATCTTATGCTCTGATACCATGTAAGAATATTGAGATTATAGAGGAGAAATGTGAAGAATTGAATCTGAAAACTCAAAGAGAAGTATGAGAAAATGAGAAATGACTTAGACTTATGGAGAAGAATCTCCTAAGAGTATATTATACATTGAGTCTTTACAGCCCTTTTATAGAGGATTTACAATGTGAACACAAAAGAAAACGAATTAAAACTTGTGGATGAGTTTGAATAGAGGAGGAGCCTGTCAACAACCAATGAGAAGAGAGGAGACAGCATGGGCATGACTGTTTGGTGTGGTTGCCAAGACTGTGTGCAGCATGGGCATGACTGTTTGGTGTGGTTGCCAAGACTGTGTGTAGCATGGGCATGACTGTTTGGTGTGGTTGCCAAGACTGTGTGCAGCATGGGCATGACTTTTCCACCTTGATTCTTCTCCCAAGGTAGCTATTTAACCATTTCAACCATGCGGTTAATAATAACCCATCCTTTTTCATTTCCCTTGTTATTCAAACTGAATTTTCGTGCTCACACTTGCCTTGTAGGTCAAGATAGGTCTTATTTGATTTTCCTATGTCAATAATGATCACTTGAACTGCCCGATCAACTTGGCATTTCCGCATTAAATCATCTGTAACTTATGATTTACAGCTTAAACTGACACGAATCCAATGCCCAAGTTAAGCTAGTTGAATTTTCTATATTGAGACAAAATTTGAGACATAAATAGACAAGAAAACCCGTCCAAGTAATCCACTCTATCCCACACTGGGTGATGCCATGCTTTATGCTTCATTTATAAGCATTTATTTAACGAGTACCAATGATCATTTTAGAATGATCACTTTAACTTGGCGATCAACTTGACATGTCCACACTAAATCATCCATAACTTTTGATTTAGAGCTCAGAATAAAACGAATCCAACACCCATGTTAGGTAACTCAATTTTCTATATTGTGTCAAAATTTGAGACAGAAATAGATATGAAAAAGTGTTCAACTAATCCAATGTAGCTAAAACTGTGTGATATCATGGATTATGATTCATTTATAAGCCTTTACTCAATGAGCACCAATGATCAGTTTAGAATGATCACTTTAACTGCCCGATCAACTTGACATTTACGCATTAAATCGTCTGTAACTTATGATTTAGAGCTAAAAATGATACAAATCCAATGCCCACGTTAAGCCAGGTCAATTTTTCCTACTGAGACAAATTTTGAGACAGAAATTGATGTGACAAAGCGTCCAAGTAATCCAATCTATCCTGAATTGTGTGATGTTATTCATTATGCTTCATTTATAAGCCTTTACTCAATGCGCACCAATGATTAGTTTAGAATGATCACTTTAACTGGCCGATCAACTTGACATGTCCACACTAAATCGTTTCTAAGTTTTGAGTCAGAGCTCAAAATGATGTTAATCCAATGCCCACGTTAAGCTAGCTCAATTTTCTATATTGTGACAAAATTTTAGAGAGAAGTAGATACGACAAAGCGTTCAAGTAATCCAATCTATCCAGAACTGCGTGATGTCATGCATTATGCTTCATTTATAAGCCTTTACTCAATGAGCCAATAATCAGTTTCGAATGATCACTTTTATTGGCCGATCAACTTGATATGCCCGCACAAAGTCATCCGTAACTTTTGATTTAGAGCTCTGAATCACACGAATCCAATGCCCACGTTAATCTAGCTCAATTTTTATATTGTGAAAAAATTTGAGACAAAACTAAATCCGACAAAGCGTCCAAGAAATCCACTCTTTCTCAAACTGCGTGATGCCGTGCTTTATGCTTCATTTATAAGCATTAACTTAATGAGTACCAATGATCAGTTTTAAATGATCACTTTAACTAGGCGATCAACTTGACATGTGAACTAAATCGTCCGTAACTTTTGATTTAGAACTCAGAATAACACGAATCCAGTACCCACATGAAGGTAGCTAAATTTTCTATATTGTGACAAAACTTGAAACAGAAATAGATATGAAAATGTGTTCAAGTAATCCAATCTAGCTAAAACTGCATGATGTCATGCATTATGATTCATTTATAAGCCTTTACTCAATGAGCACCAATGATCAGTTTAGAATGATCACTTTAACTGCCCTATCAACTTGACATTTCCCCAGTAAATCATCCGTAACTGATGATTTACATCTAAAAATGACACGAATCCAGTGCTCAACTTAAGCTAGCTCGATTTTCTATATTGAGACAAAAATTGAGACAGAAATAAATACGACAAAGTGTCCAAGTAATCCAACCTATCTTGAACCACGTGATGTCATGCATTATGTTTCATTTATAAGCTTTTATTCAATATGCACCAATTATCTGATTAGAATGATCACTGTAACTAGCCGATCAAATTGATATGCCCACACTAAATCGTCCGTAACTTTTGATTTAAAGCTCATAATGACATGAATCCAATGCCCATGTTAAGCTAGCTCAATTTTTATATTATGAACAAATTTGAGACAGAAATAGATACGACAAAGCGTAAAGTAATCCATTCTATCCCAAACTGCGTGATGCCAAGCTTTATGCTTCATTTATTTGTATTTACCTAACGAGTAGCAATGATCAGTTTAGAATGATCATTTTAACTAGGCGATCAACTTGACATGCGCACTAAATCGTCTGATCTTTTGATTTAGAACTCAGAATAACACGAATCCAATGCCCGCGTTAAGGTAGCTCAATCTTCTATATTGTGAAAATATTTGAGACAGAAATAGATATGAAAAAGTGTTCAAGTAGTCCAATCTAGCTAAAATTGCGTGATGTCATGCATTATGATTCATTTATAAGCCTTTACTCAATGAGCACCAATGATCAGTTTAGAATGATCACTTTAACAGCCCGATCAACTTGATATTTCTGCATTAAATTTTCCGTAACTTATGATTTAATGCTTAACCTGGCAAGAATCCAATGCTCACGTTAGGCTAGCTCAGCTTTCCATATTGAAATAAAAATTTAGATAGAAATAGATACGACAAAGCGTCCAAGTAATCCACTCTATCACAAACTGTGTGATGCCATAGTTTATTCTTCATTTATAAGCATTTACTTAATGAGTACCAATGATCAGTTTAGAATGATCACTTTAACTAGGCGATCAACTTGACATTTCCGCACTAAATTGTCTGTAACTTTTGATTTAGAGCATAGAATAACACGAATCCAATGCCCACGTTATGGTAGCTCAACTTTCTATATTGTGACAAAGTTTGAGACAGAAATATATATGATAAAGCATTCCAATAATCCAATCTTGCTAAAAATGTGTGATGCCCTGCATTATTCTTCATTTATAAGCCTTTACTCCATGAGCATCAATAATCAGTTTAGAATGATCACTTTAACATCCCTATCAACTTGACATTTCCGCATTAAATCGTTCGTAAATTATGATTTAGAGCTAAAACTGATATTAATCCAATGCCCACATTAATCTATCTCAATTTTCTATATTGAGACAGAAATTGATACGACAAGGCATCCAAGTAATCCAATCTATCCTGAACTGCGTGATGTCATGCATTATGCTTCATTTATAAACCTTTAATCAATGTGCACCAATGATCAGTTTAGAATGATCACTTTAACTGGCCGATCAACTTGACATATCCACACTAAATCGTTCCTAACTTTTGATTTAGAGCTCAGAATGACATTAAACCAATGCCCACGTTAAGCTAGCTCAATTTTCTATATTGTGACAAAATTTGAGACAGAAGTAGATACAACAAAGCGTCTAAGTAATCCAATCTATCCCGAACTGCGTGATATCATGCATTATGCTTCGTTTATAAGCCTTTACTCAATGAGCACCAATTATCAGTTTAGAATGATCACTTTAACTGCCCGATCAACTTGATATGCGTGCACTAAATCGTCCATTACTTTTCATTTAGAGCTCAGAATGACACGAATCCAATGCCAACGTTAAGATAGCTCAATTTTTTATATTGTGAAAAAAGTTGAGACAGAACTAGATACGACAAGTGTCAAAGTAATCCACTTTATCCAAAACTGCGTAATGCCAAGCTTTATGCTTCATTTATATGCATTTACTTAACGAGTAGTAATGATCACTTTAGAATGATCACTTTAACTAGGCGATCAACTTGACATGCACACTAAATCATCCGTAACTTTTGATTTAGAGCTCAGAATAACACGAATCCAATGCCTACGTTAAGGTAGCTCAATTTTCTATATCATGAGAAAATTTGATACCGATATAGTTTTGAAAAAATGTTCCAGTAATCCGATCTAGCTAAAACATTGTGATGTCATTCATTATGTTTCATTTATAAGTCTTTACTCAATGAGCACCAATGATCAGTTTAAAATGATCACTTTAACTGCCCCATCAACTTGACATTTCTACATTAAATCGTCCATAACTTATGATTTACGGCTTAAATTGACACGAATCCAATGCCCACGTTAATATAGCTCAATTTTATATATTGAGAAAAAAATTGAGACATAAATAGATACGACAAAGCTTCCAAGTAATCCACTCTATCCCAAATTGCGTGATGCCATGCTTTATGCTTCATTTATAAGCGTTTACTTAACGAGTACCAATGATCAGTTTAGAATGATCACTTTAACTAGGCGAAAAACTTGACATGTCCACACTAAATCATCCGTAACTTTTGATTTAGAGCTCAGAATAACACTAATCCCATTCCCACGTTAAGGTAGCTAAATATTCTATATTGTGGCAAAATTTAAGACAGAAATGATATGAAAAAGCGTTCAAGTAATCCAATATACCTAAAACTGTGTGATGCCATGCATTATGCTTCATTTATAAGCCTTTAATCAATGAGCACCAATGATCAATTCAGAATGATCAGTTTAGAATGATCACTTTAACAGCCCGATCAACTTGCATTTCA
The DNA here is from genome assembly GCA_018901935.1 of Pugionium cornutum. Classification (NCBI taxonomy): domain Eukaryota; kingdom Viridiplantae; phylum Streptophyta; class Magnoliopsida; order Brassicales; family Brassicaceae; genus Pugionium; species Pugionium cornutum. Next base: position 12,206,383 of record JAENJI010000013.1, read on the forward strand.
GCATTAAATCGTCCGTAACTTATGATTTAGAGCTAAAATGGATCGAATCCAATGCCCACGTTAAGCTAGCTCTATTTTCTATATTGAGAAAAAAATTGAGGCAGAAATTAATACGAAAAGCGTCCAAGTAAACCAATCTATCCTGAACTGTGTGATGTCATGCATTTTGCTTCTTTTATAAGGGTTTACTTAATGAGTACCCATGATCAGTTTCGAATGATAACTTTAACTAGGCGATCAACTTGACATGTCTGCACTAAATCGTCTGTTGCATTTGATTTAGAGCTCAGAATAACCCGAATCCAATGCCCATATTAAGCTAGCTCAATTTTCTATATTGTGACAAAATTTGAGACTGAAGTAGATATGACAAAGCGTCCAAGTAATCCAATCTATCCCGAATAGCGTGATGTCATGCAATATATTTCATTTATAAGCGTTTAATCAATGAGCACCAATTATTAGTGTAGAATGATCACTTTAACTAGCCGATCAACTTGACATGTCATTACTAATTCGTCTGTAACTTTTGATTTAGATTTCAGAATGAGTGAATCCAATGCCCATGTTAAGCTAGGTCAAGTTTCTATATTTTGACAAAATATGAAACATAAATAGATACGACAAAGCGTCCATGTAATCCAAACTATCCCGATCTGCGTGATTCCATGCATTATGCTTCATTTATATGCCTTTACTCAATAAGCACCAATGATCAGTTTAGAATGATCAGTTAACCAGGCCGATCAACTCAACATGCCCATGGTAAGCTAGCTCAATTTTCTATATTTTGACAAAGTTTGAGACAGAAATAGAGACGACAAAGTGTCCATGTAATCCAATCTATTCCGAACAGAGAGATGTCATGCATTATGCTTCATTTATAAGCCTTTACTCAATGAGCACCAATGATCAGTTTGGAATGATCACTTTAACTGGCTGGTCAACTTGACATATCTGCACTAAACCATCTGTATCTTTTAATTTAGAGCTCTGAATGACACGAATCTAATGCCCACGTTAAGGAAGCTCAATTTTGTATGTTGTGACAAAATTTGAGACTGAATTAGATACGACAAAGCGTCCATGTAATGCAATCTATCCCGAACTGCGTGATGCCATGCATTATGCTTCATTTATATGCCTTTACTCAATGAGCACCAATGATAAGTTTAGAATTATCACTTAACCTGGCCGATCAACTCAACATGCCCATGTTAAGCTATCTCAATTTTCTATATTTTGAGAAAGTTTAAGAAAGAAATCGATACAACAAAGCGTCTATGTAATCCAATCAACTCCGAACTGTCTGATGCCATCCATTATGCTTTATTTATATGCCGTTACTCAATGAGCACCAATCATCAGTTTAGAATGATCACTTTAACTTGCCGATCAACTTGACATGTCCGCATTAAATCGTCCGTAACTCATGATTTAGAGCTCAAACTAATACGAATCCAATGCCCACGTTAAGCTAGCTCAATTTTCTATATTGTGAAAAAATTTGAGACAAAAATAGATACTAAAAAGCGTTCAAGTAATCCATTCTAGCCAAAACTGCGTGATGCTATGCATTATGCTTCATTTTTAAGCCTTTACTCAATGAACACCAATGATCAGTTCAGAATGATCAATGTATCTGGCTGATCTTTACATGCCCACACTAAATCGTCCGTCACTTTTGATTTAGAGCTTAGAATGACACGAATCCAATGCCCACATTAAGCTAGCTCTATTTTTTATATTGTGAAAAAATTTGAGACAGAACTAGATACGACAAAACGTCCAAGTAATTCACTCTATCTAAAACTGCGTGATGCCACACTTTATTCTTCACTTATAAGCGTTTACTTAATGAGCACCAATGAGCATTTCAGAATGGTCACTTTAACTAGGCGATCAACTTGACATGTCCACACTAAATCGTATGTAACTTTTGATTTAGAGTTCAGAATAACACGAATCTGATGCCCATGTTAAGGTACCTCAATTTTCTATATTATGACAGAATTTCAGACAAAAATAGATACGAAAAAACGTTCAAATATTTCAATCTAGCCAAAATTCCGTGATGCCATGCATTATGCTTCATTTGTAAACCTTTACTCAATGAGCACGAATGATCAATCGAGAATGATCGCTTTAATTGGCCGATCAACTTGACTTGTCTGCACTAAATTGTCCCTAATTTGTTTTTTAGAGCTCAAAATAACATGAATCCAATGCTCACGTTAAGCTAGCTCTGTTTTCTATATGCTGACAGAAATAGATACAAAAAAGCGTTCAAGTAATGCAATCTACCCAAAGCTGTGTGATACCAAGCATTATGGTTCTTTTATAAGCCTTTAATCAATGAACAGCAATGAACAGTTTAGAATGATCACTTTAACTAAGCGATCAACTTGACATGTCCGCACTAAATCGTCCATAACTTTTTATTTAGAGCTCAAAATGACACGAATCCCATGCCCACGTTAAGGAAGCTAAAGTTTCTATATTGTGACAAAATTTGAGAAAGTAACAGATACGAAAATGCGTTCAAGTAATCCAATCTAGCCAAAACTGCGTGATGCCATGCATTATGCTTCATTTATAAACCTTTACTCCATGAGCACCAATGATTAGTTTAGAATGATCACTTTAACTGCCCGATCAATTTGACATTTCCGCACTAAATCGTCTGTAACTTTTTATTTAGAGGTCAGAATGACACGAACCAATGCCCACGTTAGGCTAGCTCAATATTTTATACTGTAACAAAATTTCGACCGAACTAGATACGTCAAAGCATCCAAGTTATCCAATCTATCCCAAACTGCGTGATGCCATGCTTTATGCTTCATTTATTAGGGTTTACTTAAAGAGCACCAATGATCACTTTAACTATGCGATCAACTTGACATGTCCGCACTAAATCGTCCGTAACTTTTTATTTAGATCTCAGAATAACAGGAATCCAATGCCCATGTCAAGCTACCTCAATTTTTAATATTGTGACAAAATTTGAGACATAAATAGATAAGAAAACCATTCAAGTAATCCAATCTTTCCAAAACTGTGTGATGCGATGCAGTATGCTTCATTTATAAGCCTTTACTCAATGAGAACCAATTATCAGTTTAGGATCATCACTTTAACTGGCCGATCAACTTGAATAACATGAATCTAGTGCCCACGTTAAGCTAGCTTTGATTTAGAGCTCAGAATAACACGAATCTAGTGCCCACGTTAAGCTAGCTCAATTTTCTATATTGTCACAAAGTTTGACACAAAAATAAATACAACAAAGCATCCAAGAAATCCAATCCATCGCAAACTCTATGATGCCATGCATTATTTTTTATTTATAAGCTTTTACTCAATGAGCACCAATGATGAGTTTAAAATAATCATTTGAACTAGCCAATGACTTTTTCATGTCTGCACTAAATCGTCCATAACTTTTGATTTCTAGCTCAGAATGACACGAATCCAATGCCCACATCAAACTAGTTCAATTTTCAATATTGTGATAAAATTTGAGACAAAACTAGATACGAAAAAACGTCCAAGTAATCCAATCTATCCAAAACTCAGTGATGCCATTAATTATGCTTCATTTATAACCCTTTACTAAATGGGCACCAATAATCAGTTTAGAATGATCAATTTAACTGGCCGATCTACTTGACATGTCTACACTAAATCATCTGAAACTTTTGATTTAGAGCTGAGAATGACATGAATCCAATGCCCACGTTAAGCTAGCCAATTTTCTGTATTTTGACAAAATTTGAGACAGAAATTGAGACGACAAAGGGTACAAGAAATCCAATCTATCCAAAGTCCTTGTTGCAATGATCTATGCTTCAGTTATAAGCCTTTACTTAATGACCACCAATGATCAGTTTAGAATGATCACTTTAACTGCCCGATCAACTTGACATGTACACATGAAATCGTCCGTAACTTTGATTTAGAGCTCAGAATGATGCAAATCCAATACCCACATTAAGCTAACCTTCTATATTGCAACGAAATGTGAGACAAAACTAGATACAACAAAGCATCCAAGTAGTCCAATCTATCCCGAACTGTGTGATGCCATGCCTTATGCTTCATTTATAAGCCTTTACTCAATTAGCACCAATGATCACTTTAACTGGCCGATCAACATGACATTTCCGCACTAAATCTTCTGTAACTTTTGATTTAGAGCTCACAATGACACTAATCCAATGCCCACGTTAAGCTACCTCAATTTTCTATATTTTGATAAAATTTGAGATGGAAATAAGACGACAAAGTGTCCAAGTAATCCAATCTATCCAAACACCTTGATTCCATGCATTATGCTTCATTTATAAGCCTAAGCTTAATCAACACGAATTATCAATTTAGAATGATCGGTTTAACTGGCCACTCAACTTGACATGCCCGCACTAAATCTTCCGTAACTTTTAATTTAGAGCTGAGAATGACACGAATCCAATGCCCACGTTAAGCTAGCACAATTTTCTACATTGCTACAAAATTTGAGACTGAAATAGACACGACAAAACATCCAAGCAATCCAATCTATCCAAAACTGTGTGATACCATGCATTATGCTTCAGTTATAAACCTTTTCTCAATGAGCACCAATGAATAGTTTAGAATGATCACTTTAATTGGCCGATAACTTGACATGTACGCACTAAATCATCATTCATAACTTTTGATTTAGAGCTTAGAATGACAAGAATCCAATATCCACGTTAAGCTATCTCAATTTTCTATATTATGAAAAAATTGGATACAGAAATAGAGACAAAAAAGCGTCCAGGTAATCCAATCTATTAAAACTCCTTGATGCCATGTATTATACTTCATTTATAAGCCTTTACTTAATGAGCACCAATGATGAGTTTAGAATGATCACTTTAACTGGCCCATCAACTTCACATATCCGCACTAAATCATTTGTATATTTTAATTTAGAGCTCACAATGACACGAATCCAATGCCCACGTGAAGCTAGCTCAATTTTCTATATTGTGAAAAAATTGGAGACAACAATAGATACGACGAAACATCCAAGTAATCCAATTCATCCAACACTGCGTGATGCCATGCATTATTTTTCATTATTAAGCTTTGACTCAATGAGTACCAATGATCAGTTTAGAATGATCATTTTAACTAGCCGATCAAGTTGACAAGTCTCCACTAAATCGTCCATTACTATTGATTTATAACTCAGAATCACATGAATCCAATGCCCACATTCAGCTAGTTCAATTTTCTATATTTTTACAGAATTTGAGACAAATTTAGAACGAAAAAGCATCTAAGTAATCCAATTTATCCAAAACTATGTGATACCATGCATTATGCTTCATTTGCATTATGCTTCATTTATAAGCATTTACTTAATGAGCATCACTGATCAATTAGGAATGATCACTTTAACTAGCCACTCAACTTTACATATCCGTACTAAATCGTCCGTAGCTTTTAATTTAGAGCTCAGAATGACAAGAATCCAATGACCACTTTAAGCTAGCTCAATTTTCTATACTGCAACAAAATTTGAGACACAAATAGACACAAAAAACTTCCATGTAATCCAATCTATCCAAAACTATGTGATGCCATGCATTATACTTCATTTATAAGCCTTTACTTAATGAGCACCAATGATCAATTTAGAATGATCACTTTAACTGGCCGGTCAACTTGATATGTCCACACTAAATTGTCTGTAGCGTTTGAATTTTAGCTTAGAGTGACACGAATCAAATGGCCATGTTAACCTAGATATATTTTCTATATTTTGACAAAATTTGAGATAGAAGTAGAGACGAAAAAGCGTCCAAGTAGTCGAATCTATCCCAAACTGCGTCATGACATGTCTTATGCTTCATTGATAAGTCTTTACTTAATGAGCACTAATGATCATTATAGAATGATCATTTTAACTGGCTGATCAACTTGACATGTCTACAGCAAATTGTCTAGAACTTTGGATTTAGAGCTCAGAATGACACCAATCTAATGCCCACGTTTAGCTAGCTCAATTTTCTATATTGTGAGAAAATTTGAGACATAAATAGATAAGACAAAACGTCGAAGTAATCCATTCCATTCCAAACTGTGTGATGCCTTGCATTATTCTTCATTTATAAGCTTTTAATCAGTTACCACCAATGATCAGTTTAGTATGATCATTTTAAGTCCGATCAACTTGACATGTCCGCACTAAATTATCTATAACTTTTGATTTAGAGCTCAAAATGACACGAATCCAATGCCCACGTTAAACTGACTCAATTTTGTATATTTTGACAAAATTTGAGACAGAAATCGATACGACAAACATCCAAGTAATCCATTCCATCCAAACTGCTTGATTCCATGCATTATGCTTCATTTCTAAGCCTTTACTTAATGAGCACCAATGATCAGTTTATAATGATCACTTTAACTTGCCAATCAACTTGACATGTACGCACTAAATCGTGCGTAACTTTTTATTTAAAGCTCAGAAACACACGAATCCGATGCACACGATAAGCTAGCTCAATTTTCAAAATTTTGAAAAACTTTTTGAGAAAGCGTCCAAGTAATCCAATCTATCCAAAATGTGTGATGCCATGCATTATACTTCATTTATAAGCCTTTAGTGAATGAGCTTCAATGATGAGTTTAGAATGATCACTTTAACTGGCCGATCAACTTGACATGTCTGGAATAAATCGTTCGAACCTTTTGATGTAGAGCTCAGAATGACACGAATCAAATGCCTACATTAAGCTAGCGCAATTTTCTATATTGTGACAAAATTTGAGACAGGACTAGATACGACAAAACATCCAAGTAATCCAAGCTATCCAAAACTGCGTGATGCTATGCATTATGCTTCATTTATAATCCTTTCCTCAATGGGCACTAATGATCAGTTTAAAATGATCACATTAATTAGCCGATCAACTTGACATTTAAGCTCTAAATCATCCGTAACTTTTGATATAGAGCTTAGAATGACACGAATCAAATGCCCACGTTAATCTAGCTTAATTATTGTGACGTAATTTGAGACAGAACTAGATATGATAATGTGTACAAGTAATCCAATTTATCCACAAATCTGTGATGCCATGCAATATGCTTCATCTATAAGCCTTTACTTAATGAGCACCAATGATTATTTTAGAATTATTACTTTAACTGGCCGATCAACTTGATATGTCCACACTAAATCGTCCGTAACTTTTGATTTAGAGCTCAAAAACACACGAATCCAATGCCCACATTAAGATAGCTCAATTTTCTATAATATTACAAAATCTGAGAGAGAAACAGATAGGAAAAAGCGTCAAAGTAATAAATTACTTCCTAGACAATGTGATGCCATGCATTATTTTTCATTTTAAGCTTTTACTCAATGAGCACCAATGATCAGTTTAGAATGATCATTTAACAGGTCGATCAATTTGTCATGTCTGCATTAAATCATCCATAACTTTTGATTTATAGTTCAGAATGACACAAATCCAATGCCCACACTAATCTAGTTCAATTTTCGATATTGAGACAAAATTTGAGATAGGACTAGATACGACAGAGCGTACAAATAATCCAATCTATCCAAAACTGTGTGATGCCATGCATTATGCTTCAGTTATAAGGCTTTACTCAATGGACACCAAAGATCAGTTTAGAATGATCACTTTAACTGGCCGATCAACTTGATATCTCCACACTAAATCTTCCGTTATTTTTTATTTAGAGCTCAGAATGACACGAATCCAATGCCCCCGTTAAACTAGCTCAATTTGCTATAGTTTTACAAAATTTGAGACTGAAATATAGAAAACAAAGAATGCAAGTAATCCAATATATACAAACTGCTTGATGAAATGAATTATGATTCATTTCTAAGCATTTACTTAATGAACACCAATGATCAGTTTAGAATGATCACTTTAACTGGCCGATTAACTTGACATGTCCGTACTAAATCGTCCGAAACTTTTGATTTGGAGCTCAGAAACACACGAATAAAATGCCCACGATAAGCTAGCTCAATTTGCTAAACTTTTACAAAATTCGAGACAAAAATAGAGACGACAAAGCATCCAAGTAATCCAATCTATTACTTGATGCCATGCATTATGTTTCTTTTCAAAGCCTTTACTTAATGAGCAGCAATTATCAGTTTAGAATGATCACTTTAACTGGCCGACACTACAAGAAAACATTAACATTTCCGACGGCATTTCCGACGGACAAAAAACCGTCGGCCTTTTCCGACGACATTACGACGGATAAGCGACAAATAACCAAGGGATTTGAAACCATCGGAGGTCCGTCGGTAATTTCCGACGCCGTAGAGATCGTCGGTAAATCGATGGTGAAAACTGATGGTAACCCGTTGCGTTTCCGACGATATCCTAATCGTCGGGATATCCTCTTGAAATCGTCGGAATATTACCAACGGCTTCAGATACGTCGGTAATATTCCGACGAGTTCGTGACGGATTATGTATTTTATAGCGCGTAGGGAATCCGTCGGCAGAGGTCGTCAGAAACCCATCGGAACTATCCGACCATTGTCGGATACAGTCGGAAATCCGTCGGACATATACGTACCTTGTTAAAATTGTGTGTTTATCCGTCGATGGTCGGACATCCGTCGGAAAATTGTCGGTTTATTTTGATAAGATTTATTCGAAATACGTGAATATCCGGTTGTGGTCGGTAACCGTCGGAATTCCATCGGAAATAGAGAATATTCTGAAGAATAATCTTTTTACAGTTCGTAATTATCTGTTAATAATTGTTAATAATCTGTTAAAAAAATCGTGATAATATCTAATTTTCAGTATAAATAAGCTATGATCTTTCAAAATTTTAACAGAACCAAATTTTTTTAAAAAATGTGTTCTTCGGGTTCTTTTGAGTATTTTCGATCGTGGATGGATAAACCTCGATATGATTCAACCACGGAGGAATTGAGTGATGAATTTGCGCAAGGTGTTGAAGAGTTCATGACATTTGCATCAAAGAATAGCATGACATTGGAATACGGTAAAATGTATTGTCCGTGTATTAAATGTCGAAATCATAGATTAATCTCTGTTAGAGAAGTACGTAATCATTTGTATAGGAATGGATTTATGCCGGGTTACAAAATTTGGTATTCACATGGAGAAACTGATGCAACGATGCAATATTATGGTAGTACTTCAAAAAGGATAGATAATACTAATGTTAGGGTAGAGGAACCGACATCAGAAGTTGATATAAACGGAGGTACTGTTCAGATGGTGAATGATGCATTTCGTGAACAAAGAGAATCGTACATCGAAGATATTAGCAGAATAGAGGAACCTAATATGGAAGTTCGGAAATTTTTTGATATGTTAGATGCATCCAAGCAGCCTTTGTATAAAGGATGTAGAGATGGATTATCGCCTTTATCTGCTGCAAGCAGGTTGATGATGATAAAGACGGATTTCAACTTGCCTGAAGATTGTGTGAATGCGATAGCTGATTTTGTTAGAGATATATTACCAGAAGATAATATTGCACCTGCTTCATATTACGAGGTTCAAAAACTTGTATCTGGTCTTGGATTGCCATATCAGATGATCGATGTATGTATTGACAATTGCATGATCTATTGGAGAAATGATGAAAACCGCATGAAGTGTCGATTTTGTCACAAACCTCGATTTCAAGAGACAAGCGGTAGAGTACCTATTCCGCATAAACGGATGTGGTATTTGCCATTAACAGAGAGGTTAAAGAGGTTATATCAATCTGAACACACGGCAAAACCTATGAGATGGCATGCAGAACATAATTCGAATGGAGAAATTGTGCATCCCTCGGATGCAGAAGCATGGAAACATTTTCAACAGGTTTATCCTAGTTTTGCATATGAGCCTAGAAACGTATACCTCGGGTTATCTACAGATGGATTCAATCCTTTTGGGAAGCATGGGAGGCAATACTCGTTGTGGCCAGTTATCGTTACACCTTATAATTTGCCTCCTTCTTTGTGCATGAAACGAGAGTTTTTATTTCTAACAATTCTCGTCCCTGGCCCAAAGCATCCTAAGCGATCGCTTGATATTTTCTTGCAGCCACTAATTCATGAGTTAAAAATATTATGGGAAAATGGTGTCGAAGCATTCGATGTTTCCAACCAACAGAACTTCTTGATGCGAGCTGTACTTATGTGGACGATAAGTGATTTTCCAGCATATGGTATGTTATCAGGATGGTCGACGCATGGAAGATTAGCATGCCCATATTGTCAAGATAATACTGATGCGTTCCAACTGAAACACGGACGAAAGACTAGTTGGTTCGATTGTCATCGTCGATTTCTACCACAAGGTGATCCATATCGCCGGAGCACGACATTGTTTAGGAAAAACAAAAAAAATTTTGATGCTCCACCTCCTATTTTTGACGGGAATCATATGTTGACTCAACTTAGAGATTTTGGTGCTGAGAGAACGACTTCTTGTGGAGGTAACGGACATTACCCTGTTGATGGTTGTGGCGAATACCATAATTGGCACAAGAAGAGTATTCTTTGGGATTTACCATATTGGAAGGACCATTTGTTGCGCCATAATGTAGATGTTATGCACATTGAGAAGAATTTTTTCGACAACATAATGAATACCGTTCTAAATGTGCAAGGAAAAACAAAAGATAATTTGAAAGCTAGATTGGATTTGCCGGATATTTGTTCCCGGAAGGAACTACATGTAATGTCAAATGGAAAATCATTGTCTCCCGCATTCCGGTTAGATGCGCATGCAAAAGATGAATTCTTTGACTGGATTAAGCATAGTGTCAAATTTCCAGATGGATATGCATCTAATCTTCGTAATTGTGTCGATACTATTGAAGGTAAATTTTCAGGGATGAAAAGTCATGATTGTCATGTTGTCATGCAAAGATTATTACCATTTGCCTTTAGCGATCTATTGCCTAAAAACGTCCACGGAGCAATTGCAGGTACGACGTTAAATTTACATTATTATATATATAATAATATTTTCATATATTATATGATATTAAAATATATTTTTTATGTAGGGATTGGTGCTTTTTCCGAGATTTATGTACAAGATCACTTACTATAGACGATATCCGAAATTTGGAGGGAAAAATACCGGTTCTCATTTGTAACCTGGAGAAAATATTTCCACCAGCCTTTTTTGATGTTATGGAGCATCTTCCTATTCACCTCCCTAGAGAAGCAGCCCTTGGAGGACCTGTTCAGTACAGATGGATGTATCCTTTTGAGAGATATATGTTCCACCTAAAGAAAAAAGTTAAAAATCTTGCGAGGGTTGAAGGTTCAATCGTCGCACAAAGTATTAATGAAGAAACATCTAACTTTGCTAGCTACTATTTTCCATCGCAAGTGCAAACAAAAAATAGACGGCCTTCACGACATGATGATGGAGGAGAAAAACCAAGCTATCCAGTGTATGTGCCAGAAATATTTGCACAAATTGGACGTTTAAGTGGAAAAGGGAAGATGCGACGCCTATCAGAGGAGGAACACAATCACTTGCATTTGTATATTTTGACAAATTGCGATGACGTTTTGGAATATGAAAGGTACATTCAATTTAATTTTGTTTTTAGTTATTATTATAATTTATTGTTAATTTATTTTTTATAATTAACAGGATATACATGGAACAAATACGTGTTCATTATTCAGATTACAGCGAGAATGAGTTGGCCGAACTTAAAAAAAGCGAATTTGCAAAATGGTTGCATTTTTATGTTAGTGTTACCACAATTAATTACATAATTTTCAATAATAGTTTACTATATATCTATATATATATATATATATAATTTACTACATTCTATTATTTTGTAGGTTACTACAGGTCCTTCTAGGGGCATAACATTTCCCACGTGGTTAGTTGAGTTGGTGAGTGGTCCTACATTTACTACAAAATCTTATCCAATGTACTGCACTCGTGGTTATGCTTTTAAGAGTCATCGCGAAGGAAACTCACAAACAACTTGTAATTATGGTGTATCATCTCAATCGGGAGAAATTGTATACAATGGTATTCTTCGTGAAATATTAGAAGTTCACTATCCAGGAATGATTGATTTGAGGTGTATTGTGTTCTATTGTGACTGGTATGACCCTATCATGGGTCAACGTGAAGACGAATTCGGTGTTACATCTGTCCACTCTCGTAAGCGACATCGAAAATATGATCCTTTTATACTTGCATCACAAGCGGACCAGGTTTGTTACATTCGATATCCTCGTGTGAGAAACAAGCAAGATCCTTGGATTACAGTGACCTCAATACATCCTAGAGGAATGGTATGTGGTATTACCGAACAAGAGCCTATGCAACAAAGCACAATTGGTAACTTAGGTTCCATAGACACTTCTCTTGAAGTTAACCTTGTTGTTGATGATACCACGAACGAAGATTACAACGTGTTTCAAGATTCAGAAGAAGAGATTGGCGAGTTTGACGACCAAAATTCAGCTAATTCAGAATATTCATCAGATTCAGATTAAATTTGTGATTTTGTTTTGATATTTATGATTTTAATTTTAAATATTGTAAATAAATATTTATGATTTTATTTTTAAATCTATGTGCACAAACATTTCACAATATTATAATTAAAAGTGCTTTTTTAAAAATAAATTTATATATATATTTTGTAACTTTTTAAATTAAATAGTTTTTTGAAATATTGATTAACATTACCGACGGCTTCCCGACGGCTTTAGTATTTCCGTCGGGAAGCCGTCGACAATTTTATAATTAAAATCATTTTTTTGAATATTTACTATACTGCCCGACACATTTCCGACGGCCATCGGAAATCGTTTGCAACGTGGGCAGACCATGTGTCAATCATGCACGGCGTTATAAAAAATTCGACGGATTTCCGACGAATTTAAGCGGTAAACGAAATTAAAAACGCGGGGTTTCACAAAAATTAATTGAGTTGCCGACGAATTTCCAATGGAATCGTCCGTCGGAAATATCGATTATAACCTACGACTTCTTCTTCTCCTCTCTCTCTCTCGCCGTTTCGCATTACCCTCAAATTTCCTCCTCATCGCCGTTAACAAATCGCCGATTCCTCCTCCTCGCCGTTGCTCCTCGCCGCCGTTTTTCTCCTCGTCGCCGCCTATTCGCGTCCATGTAAGTTTTTGGTAACTGTGTAGGTTTTGATTTCCCTACACAGTTAATTAAAGTATGTAATTCAGACGATTTCAGAATTTAAGTATTCCTACACAGTTAATTAAGGTTTGGAGATATTGTTAGGAATTAATTCTCTAGTTGAATTGCATGGGTTTCTTCGTTGTCGTTGGAATATATTTTTGATATGTGACCCAAAGATCACGAGCATTGCATTGAGTTTTAGGAATATAGTTAAGAATAGATTTTGATATGGTACTTTAGATCCACATTTTGATAGTGTTAGAAGTTATTGTCTTTCAATACTGTAGGGATATAAGTGACGTTGAGATGTACGTTGATAGTTGAGTAGTGGAAATGAGTTTCAAATATAGTACAACATCCATCCTAGTTCTTTTGGTTCATGTCGAGGATGATGGAGATGTGGACAGTAATTTATACGTCGTGAAGAAAGAGATAACCCATAATATATTAAATAGAAATACAATAACATCTCAATTGATTTATTATTTATGCGAAACTATCAAACTTATATTTCATTTGCAAATATATATATTATATATATAGCTTATTACACTGTTTTTTTAAATCAACTTTTATTTAAATATTATTAAAATTACTTTTTTATAAAAATATTATAAATATTAAAAAATTATAGGTCATATCAAGATTACCAAAGACGTGGTGAGTCATCGACTCCGAGTTTTATACCAACTCAAGTTCCAGAATCTGCAAATGATTCTTTCCGACCAATGACAATTGAAGAATTGGTTCAGCAGCCTGGTCGTGAACTTCTCACATTTCTCGATCCGAGACGTCAAGGAAACTCGACATGGTAAATTAAATTTTCTATAATTATATTTAAAATAATTATTTTAATACTATTGTAATAAAAATTCGTAGGTTTGGTATTTCAAACAATGGAATAAGCAGATCTATATTAAAGATGCTTCATTCTCTTTTGAATAAATCATATACCAAATTTCGAGATATTCCGTACGAAGAACGTCAGATTTGGTTCAGGACGTTTGCGGTACGTTATTTAAATTTTAAATATATAATTATTTTAAATATTTTTTAATAATAATTTTTTAGTAATATATATTAAAATTTCGCAGCAAGAATTTACATGGGATCCCATGAACACAAAATTGGTGGAAGACGCTTTCGAAAAAGAGGCTGCAATACAATTTTCCCGCCACATGAACGAATGGAAACAAAAATGGAAAAAGGGAAAAGATAAACCAAGAGGGTTGAATGAGTCGGTTTGGAACGATTTTATTCGTTATTGGGAATCTTCCACCGCTGAGGTTATCTCGAAAACTAATTCGAGAAACCGGAAGAGCGACCGAGGAGGCAAAGGCATTTATATTCACAATGCCGGATCGACAAGTTTTCTCAGACGAGCCGATCAATTGGTAAATTAATTATTATATTAATTATTTATTATTATTTAAAAGTTTTTAAATTATTAATTTAGAATTTTTTATTTTTAGGCACAAGAAATTGGAGCGCCTCCAGATCACTTGCAACTTCTCGAGGCCATCCACACAAACAAAAAGACTGGTCGTATCCAAGATGGTCTCGTTAGTGAGATCATCGAAAAAGTAAAAAAGAAAAAAAGTGATATTCTAACCCAGCAATCTCAAGTTGGTTCTTCATCTTCGGTCACTGAATTGCCGCGTTCTAAGATTAACCGTCTCGTTCTTGATGTAAGTTTTTTTTTAAAAAAAATATAGAATTAATATTATAATAATTTTTATTAAATTTTTTAATAATATTTCTTATTTTTACAGGAAGTACCATTTTCAAAGGGTCGTCATCCAGGACTCGGGAGAGTTGCAGATACTGGTGGCGCAACATCTGCAGTTAGAAACGAGGAACATGAACAGTTAAAAGAAGAAATGGCGTCCATGAAAATAGAGATGAATAATCTCAAAAACTTTGTAGAAATGATAAAAAATAAATTGCCTGATGACTTTTTTTCTCCTCCTTCTCCTCCTGCTCCTCCTTTGTAATTTGTAATTTAAAATAAATGTTTAATAATATTAATATTTATAATATAATTTTTATTAATTGTATGATTATTTTTAATAATATTAATTTAAATATTAAAATAAAATTAAAAAATTAATTTTTTTTAATTTTATATTTTTAAAATATTTAATTATAAAAATATAAAAATATAAATATTAAAAAAATAATTTTTTTATTTTTTCAATTATTTCGTGTTTCCGACGGCTACTGTCGTCGGCAATTCCCGACGGAACAGGCCGTCGGAAATGTGTTGCTACATCCCGACGGTTATAAACCGTCAGGAAATATCATCGGACAATATTTCCAATGGCACAAGTCATCGGAAAATGCCCTCGAAAATTCGTCGGTTAATTCCGACGGAAGGATGTCATCGAACATCCGTCGGAATTTTCCGATGGCACAGTTAATCGCTAATCCGTCGGAAATTATCGATACCTTCCCGACGGAAGCGCATTTCCGACGAAATAGTCCCGACGGACTATTTTCATCGGAAAGTAGTCGAGAAACCATTTTACCGACATATTTCCGACGGATACAGCCGTCGGAAATACGCTGTTTTCTTGTACTGCGATAAACTTGCATCTCCACACTAAATGGTCCGTAACTTTTGATTTAGAGATCAGAATGACACGAATCCAATGCCCACGTTAAGCTAGCTCAATTTTCTATACTGGGACAAACTTTGAGATAGAACTAGATCCGATAAAGCATCTAATTATTCCAATCTATCCAAAACTATGTGATGCCATGCATTATTCTTCATTTATAAGCCTTTACTCAATGAGCACCAATAATCAGTTTAAAATAATCACTTTAACTGGGCGATCAACTTGACAAGTATGGACTAAATCGTCTAAAACTTTTTATTTACAACTCCAAAACACACGAATCCAATGCCCACGATAAGCTAGCTCAATTTTATATTTGAGACATAAATAAAGGCGACAAAGCGTCTAAGTAATCCAATCTATCCAAAACTATGTGATGCCATGCAATATGCTTCACTTGCCTTTACTCAATGGGCAGCAATGATCAGTTTAGAATGATCACTTTAACTGGCCGATCAACTTGACATGTCTGGTCTAAATCGTCCGAAACTTTTGATTTAGAGCTCCGAAACATGCGAATCCAATGCCCACATTAAGCTAGCTCAAATTTCTATATTTTTACTTAATTTGACACAGAAATAGATACGACAAAGTGTCCAAGTAATCCAATCTATCCAAAACTATGTGATGCCACGCAGATATGCATCATTTATATGCCTTTACACAGTTTTGGATAGATTGGATTACTTCGATGCTTTGTGGGATCTATTTCAGTATCAAAATTTGTTACAATAAAGAAAATTGAGCTAGCTTAACGTGGTCATTGAATTCGTGTGTTTCTGAGCTCTGAATAAAAATTACACATGATTTATTGCAGACATGTCAAGTTGATCAGCCAGTTAAAGAGATCATACCAAACTGATCATTGGTTCTCATTAGGTAAAGGCTTATAAATGAAGCATAAAGCATGGCATCATGCAGTTTGGGATAGATTGGATTACTTGAATGCTTTGTTGTCTCTATATCTGTCTCAAATTTTTTCAAAATATAGAAAATTGAGCTAGCTTAAAGTGGGCATTGGATTCGTGTCATTCGGAGTTCTAAATACAAAGTTACGGACGATTTAGTACGGACATGTCAAGTTGATCAGCCAGTTAAAGGCTTATCAATGAAACATAAGGCATGACATCATGCAGTTTGGGAAAGATTGGATTACAGGGAGGCTTTGTCGTGTCTAGTTGTGTCTCAAAGTAGGAAATTGAACTAGCTTAACGTGGGCATTGGATTCGTGTCGTTCTAAGCTATAAATCAAAATTTATGGACGATTTAGTGTAGACATGACAAGTTGATTGGCCAGTTAAAATGATCATTCTAAATTGATCATTGGTGTTAATTTAGTAAAAGCTTATATGAAAAATAATGCATGGCATCAAGCAGTTTGGGATGGATTGGATTACTTGGACGCTTTGTTGTATCTATTTTTGTCTCAAACTTATAGACAATTGAACTAGCTTAATGTGGGCATTGGATTTAGTGCAGACATGACAAAGTCATAGGCCAATTAGAATGATCATTCTAAACTGATCATTGGTGCTCATTGAGTAAAATCTTATAAATGAAAAATAATGCATGCATCACGTAGTTTGGGATGGATTGGATTACTTAGACACTTTGTTGTATCTATTTTTGTCTCAAACTTTGTCAAAATATAGAATTTTGAAATATCTTAACGTGGGCATTGGATACGTGTCATTCTGAGCTGTAAATAAAAACTTATGGACTATTTAGTGCGATATGTCAAGTTGATCTGCCAGTTAAAGTGATCATTCTAAACTGATCATTGTTGTTTATTGAGTAAAGGCTTATGAATGAAGCCTAAGGCATGGCATCAGGCAGTTTAGGATATATTGGATTACTTGAACGCTTTTTTGTATCTAGCTCTGTCTCAAATTTTGTCACAATATAGAAAATGGAAATAGCTTAATGTGGGTGTTGGATTCGTGTGATTTTAAGCAATCAATCAAAAGTTATGGACGATTTAGTGCAGACATGACAAGTTGATCGGCCAGTTAAAATGATCATTCTAAACTAATCATTGATGCTCATTTAGTAAAAGCTTATAAATGAAAAATAATGCATGGCATCGCGAATTTTTGGATGGATTAAATTACTTGGACGCTTTGTTGTATCTATTTCTGTCTCAAATTTTGTCATAATATAGAAAATGTATCTAGGTTAACATGGGCATTGGATTCGTGTCATTCAGAGCTCTAAATCAAAAGTTACAAACGATTTAGTGCGGACATGTCAAGTTGATGGGCCATTTAAATTGATCATTCTGAACTCATCATTGGGGCTCATTAAGTAAAGGCTTATAAATGAAACATAATTCATGACATCAACGAGTTTGGATAGATTGGATTACTGGGATGCTTTGTTGTCTTTGTTTTTGTCTAAAATTTTGTCAAAATATAGAAAATTGAACAACCTTAATGTGGGTATTGGATTCGTGTCATTCTGAGCTATAAATCAAAAGTTACGGACGATATGGTTTGGACAAGTCAAGTTGATTGGCCAGTTAATATGATTATTCTAAACTGATCATTCGTGCTCATTGAGTAAAGGCTTATTAGATAAAGCATAATGCCTGGCATCACATAGTTTTGGATAGATTGGATTACTTGTACGCTTTGTCGTCTCTACTTTTGTCTCAAATTTTGTCAAAATACAGAAAATTTATCTAGCTTAACGTGGGCATTGGATTCATGTCATTCTGAGCTCAAAAACAAAAGTTATGGACTATTTAGTGCGGATATATTAAGTTGATCAGCCTGTTAATATGATTATTCTAAACTGATCATTGGTACTCATTGAGTAAAGGCTTATAAATGAAGAATAATGCATGGCCTCACCAAATTCGGGATAGATTGGATTACTTGAATACTTTTTCATATCAAATTTTGTCAAAATATAGAAAATTGAGCTAGATTAACGTGGGAATTTGATTTGTGTCATTCTTAACTCAAAATCAAAAGTTACGGACGATTTAGTGCGGACATGTCAACTTGATCAGCCAGTTAATACGATTATTCTAATCTGATCATTTCTACTCATTGAGTAAAGGCTTATAAATGAAGCATAATGCATGGCATCAAACAGTTATGGATAGATTGGATTACTTGGACGCTTTGTCATATCTACTTCTTTCTCAAATTTTGTCATAATATAAAAAATTGAGCTAGCTTAACATGGACATTGGATTCGTGTCATTCTGAGCTCTAAATCAAAAGTTAAAGACGATTTATCGTGGACATCTCAACTTGATCGGTAGTTAAAGTGATCATTCTAAACTGATCATTGATGCGCATTAAGAAAATGATTATATATGAGTCATAATGCATGGCATAAAACAGTTTATGATAGATTGGATTACTTGGATGCTTTGTCGCATCGAATTCTGTCTCAAATTTTGTTACAATATAGAAAAGTTAACTAGCTTAACGTGGGGATTGGATTCCTGTCATTTTAAACTCTACATCAAAAGTTACGGATGATTTAATGCGAACATGTCAAGTTTATCGGCCAGTTAAACTAATCATTCAAAACTAATCATTTGTGCTCACTGAGTAAAGGCTTGTAAATGAAATATACGCATTGCATCACACAGTGATGGATAGACGGGATTACTTGCACGCTTTGTCGTCTCTATATTTCTATCTCAAATTTTTTCAAAAAATAGCGAATTGAGCTAGCTTAACTTGGGCATTGGATTCGTGACATTTTGAGCTCTAAATCAAAAATTACAGATGATTTTGTGCAGACATGTCAAGTTGATAAGCCAGTTAAAGTGATCATTCAAAATTGATCGTTGGCACTCATTAAGTAAAGGCTTATAAATGAAGCCTAAAGAGTGGCATCACTCAGTTTGGGATAGATTGGATTACTTGGATGCTTTGTCGTCTCTACTTCTCTCTCAAATTTTGTCAAAATATAGAAAATTTATCTATCTTAACATGGGCATTGGATTCGTGTCATTTTAAGCTCAAAATCAAGAGTTATGGACGATTACTCCGGATATTTCGAGTTAATCGGCCAGTTAATATGATTATTCTAAAATGATCATTGGTGTTCATTGAGTAATGGCTTATAAATGAAGCATATTGTAAGGCATCACATAGTTTTGGATATATTGGATGACTTGGACGCTTTGTCGTATCTATTTGTGTCTCAAAGTTTGTGAGAATATAGAAAATTGATCTAGCTTAATGTGGGCATTGGATTCGTGTTATTCTGAACTCTTAATAAAAAATTATGGATGATTTAGTGCAGACATGTCAAATTGATCGGCCAGTTAAAGTGATTATTTTTAGAAAATCAATGCTGCTCATTAAGTAAAGGCTTATAAATGAAGCATAAAACATGCCGTCACGCATTTTGAGATAGATTGGATTGCTTGGACGTTTTTTGTCTCTATTTCTATTTCAATTTTTGTTACAATATAGAAATTGAGCTGGCTTAACGTGGGCATTTTATTCGTGTGTTTCGGAGCTCGAAATCAAAAGTTACAAACGATTTAGTGCGGACATGTCAAGTTGATCGGTAGTTAAAGTGATCATTCTAAACTGATCATTGGTGCTCATTAAGTGAAGGCTTATAAATGAAGTATAATGCATGGCATCACAAAGTTTATGATAGATTGGATTACTTGGACGCTTTCTCGAATCTATTTCTGTCTCAAATTTTGTTACAATATAGAAAAATTGAGCTAGCTTATTGTGGGCACTGGATTCGTGTTATTCAGAGCTCTAAATCAAAAGTTATGGATGATTTAGTGTGGACATGTCAAGTTGATCGGTTAGTTAAAGTGATCATTCTAAACTTATCATTAGTGCTCATTGATTAAAGGTTTACAAATGAAGCATAATGCATGACATCACAGAGTTCTGAATAGATTGGATTACATGGACGCTTTATCGTATCTATTTCTGTCTCAAATTTTGTTACAATATAGAAAATTGAGCAAACTTAACGTGGCCATTAGATTCGTGTGTTTCTAAGCTCTAAATCAAAAGTCATAGACGATTTAGTGCAGACATGTCAATTTGATTTGCTAGTTAAAGAGATCATTCTAAACTGATTAGTGTTGCCCATTATGTAAAGGATTATAAATGAAGAATAATGCATGGCATCAAGCAGTTTGGATAGATTAGATTACTTGGATGCCTTGTCGTCTCTATTTCTGTCTCAAATTTTGTTCTAATATAGAAAATTGAGCTAGCTTCACGTGGGCATTGGATTCTTAACACAAAATCTAAAGTTACAGACTATTTAGTACGGACATGTCAAGTTGATCAGCGGGTTAATATGATGATTCTAAACTGATCATTGGTACTGATTGACTGAAGGCTTATAAATGAAGCATAATGTATGGCATCAAACAGTTTTGGATAGATTGGATTACTTGGACAATTTGTCATATCTAGTTCTATCTCAAATTTTGTCACAATATAGAAAATGGAGCTAGCTTAATGTGATTATTGGATTTGTGTCATTTTGAACTCTAAATCAAAAGTTTACAGACGATATAGTGCGGACATGTCAATTTGATAGGCTAGTTAAAGTGATCATTCTAAACTGATCATTTTTGCTCATTAAGTGAAGGATTATTAATGAAGCATAATGCATGGTATCACACAGTTTTGGATAGATTGGATTACATGGATGCTTTGTCATATCTATTTCTGTCTCAAATTTTGTTACAATATAGAAAATTGAGCTAGCTTAACGTGGGCATTTCATTTGTGTGTTATTCAGTTGTAAATCAAAAATTACGGATGATTTAGTGCGGACAAGTCAAGTTGATCGGCCAGTTAAAGTGATCATTCTAAACTAATCATTGGTGCTAATTAAGTAAAGGCTTATAAATGAAGCCTAAAGAATGGCATCACGCAGTATGGGATATATTGGATTGCTTGGACGCTTTGTCATCTCTATTTTTCTCTTAAAATTTGTCAAAACATAGAAAATTTATCTAGCTTAACGTGGGCATTGGATTCGTGTCATTCGGATCTCAAAATCAAGAGTTATGGACGATTTAATGCGGACATGTCAAGTTGATCAGCCAGTTAATATGAGTGTTCTAAACTGATCATTGGTGCTCATTGAGTAAAGGCTTATAAATGAAGCATATTGTATGGAATCACACAGTGTTTGATATGTTGATTACTTGGACGCTTTGTCGTATCTATTTCTATCTCAAAGTTTCTTAGAATATTTAAAATACAGCTAGCTTAACGTGGGCATTGGATTTGTGTAATTATGAGCTCTAAATCAAAAGTTACGGACGATTTAGTGCAGACATGTCAAGTTGATCGGCCAGTTAAAGTGATTATTCTAAACTGATCAGTGTTGCTCATTAAGTAAACGCTTATAAATGAAGCGTAAAACATGGCGTCACGCATTTTGGGATAGATTGGATTACTTGGACGCTTTTACATCTCTATTTCTGTTTCAAATTTTGTTACAATATAGAAATTCAGATAGCTTAATGTGGACATTTGATTCGTGTGGTTCTGAGCTCTAAATCAAAAGTTACAGACGATTTAGTGCGGATATGTCAAGTTGATCGGTAGTTAATGTGATCATTCTAAATTGATCATTGGTGCTCATTAAGTAAAGGCAAATAAATGAAGCATAATGCATAGCATCACACAGTTTATGATAGATTGGATTACTTGGACGCTTTGTCGCATCTATTACTGTCTCAAATTTTATTACAATATAGAAAATTAAACTAGCTTAATGTGGGCATAGGATTTCTGTCATTCTAAGCTCTAAATCAAACGTTACGGACGATTTAGTGTGAACATGACAAATTGATCGCCAGTTAAAGTGATCATTTTAAACTAATCATTGGTGCTCATTGGGTAAAGGCTTATAAATGAAGCATAAGCATGGCATCACACAGTTTTGGATAGACTAGATTATTTGGACACTTTGTCGTCTCAATATTTCTATCTCAAATTTTGTCAAAAAATATAGAATTGAGCTAGCTTAACGTTGACATTGGATTCGTGACATTCTGAGCTCTAAATCAAAAGTTATGGATGATTTAGTGCAGACATTCATGTTGATCGGCAAGTTAAAGTGATCATTCAAAACTGATCATTGGCGCTCATTAAGTAAAGGCTTGTAAATGAAGCCTAAAGAATGGCATCACACAGTTTATGATAGATTGGATTACTTGGAAGCTATATATTGTGACGATTTGTCGCATCTATTACAGTGTCAAATTTTATTACAATATAGAAAATTGAATTAGCTTAACATGGGCATTGGATTTCTATCATTCTAAGCTCTAAATCAAATGTTATGGACGATTTAGTGCGAACATGATAAGTTGATCGGACAGTTAAAGTGATCATTCTAAAATGATCATTGGTACTCATTGAGTAAATGCTTATAAATGAACCATAATGGATGACATCAAATGGTTTTGGATTGATGAGATTACTTGAACGCTTTTCCATATCTAGTTCTATCTCATATTTTGTCACAATATAGAAAATTGAACTAGCTTAACATAGGTATTGGATTCATTTCATTATGAGCTCTAAATCAAAAGTTACAGGCGATTTAGTGCGTACATACCAAGTTTATCCGCTAGTTAAATTGATCATTCAAAACTGATCATTGGTGCTCATTAAGTAATGGCTTATAAATGAAGCATAATATATGGCATCAAACAGTTTTGGATAGATTGGATTACTTGGACGCTATGTCGTATCTATTCTTGTTTCAAATTTTGTTACAATTTAGAAAATTGAGCTAGCTTAATGTGGGCATTTGATTTGTGTTTTTATGAGATCTAAATCAAAAGTAACAGACGATTTAGCAAGGACATGTCAAGTTGATCGGTTAGTTAAAGTTATCATTCTAAACTAATCAGTGGTACTCATTAAGTAAAGGCTTATAAATGAAGCATAATGCCTAGCATCAAGCAGTCTGGATAGATTGGATTACTTGGATGCGTTGTCGTCTCTAAATCTATATCAAATTATGTCAAAATAGAGAAAATTGAGCTAGTTTATTGTGGGAATTGGATTTGTGTTATTCTGAACTCTAAATCAAAAGTAACGGACGATTTAGTGTAGAAATGTCAAGTTGATCGGCCAGTTAAAGTGATCATTCAAAACTGATCATTGGTGCTCATTAAGTAAAGGCTTATAAATGAAGCCTAAAGAATGGCATCACTCAGTTTAGGATGGATTGGATTACTTGGACGCTTTGTCATATCTACTTCTGTCTCAATTAAACTTTGTCACAATATAGAAAATTGAGCTAGCTTAACGTGGGCCCTCTATTCGTGTCATTCCGAGCTCTAAATCAAAAGTTACGGACGATTTAGTGCGGACATGTCAAGTTGATCGGCCAGTGAAAGTGATCCTTCTAAACTGATCAGTGTTGCCCATTAAGTAAAGGCTTATAAATGAAGCATAATGCATGGCATCAAGCAGTTTGGATAGATTGCATTACGTGGATGCCTTGTCATCTCTCTTTCGGTCTCAAATTTTGTTACAATATAGAAAATTGAGCTAGCTAAACGTGGGCATTGGATTCGTGTCTTAGCTCAAAATCTAAAGTTATAGACTATTTAGTGCGGACATGTCAAGTTGATCGGCAAGTTAATATGATGATCCTAAACTGATTGGTACTCATTGAGTGAAGGCTTATAAATTGAGTAAAGGACACGTGGTTATTGGATTCGTGTCATTCTGAGCTCTAAATCAAAAGTTTATAAACGATTTAGTACGGACATGTCAAGTTGATCATCCAGTTAGAGTGATCATTCTTAACTGATCATTGGTGCTCATTAAGTGAAGGCTTACAAATGAAGCATAATGCATTACATGGACGCTTTGTCATATCAATTTCTATCCCAAATTTTGTTACAATGTAGAAAATTGAGCTAGCTTAACATCGCCATTTGATTCGTGTGTTTATAAGCTCTAAATTTAAAGTTACAGATGATTTAGTGCGTACATGCCAAGTTGATAAGCCAGTTACAGTGATCATTATAAACTGATCATTGGTGCTCATTAAGTAAAGTCTTATAAATAAAGCATAAAGCATGGCATCAGGCAGTTTGGAATAGATTGGATTACTTGGTTGCTTTGTCTTCTCTATTTCTGTCTCAAATTTTGTCGAAAAATAGAGAATTGAGCTAGCTTAACGTGGGCATTGGTTTCGTGTCATTCTGAGCTCTAAATCAAAAGTTACGGACGATTTTGTACGGACATGTCAAGTTGATTGGCCAGTTAAAGTGATCATTCAAAACAGATCATTGGTGCTCATTAAGTAAAGGCTTATAAATGAAGCATAATGCATGGCATTACAAAGTTTTGGATAGATTGGATTACTTGGTCGGTTTGTCGTATCTAGTTCTGCCACAAATTTTGTCAAAATATAGAAAATTGAACTAGTTTAAAGTGGGCATTGGATTCGTGTCATTATGAGCTATAAATCAAAAGTTAGACATGATTTAGTGTAGAAATGACAAGTTGATCGGCCTGTTCAAATGATCATTCTAAATTGATTATTGGTGCTCATTGAGTAGAAGCTTATAAATAAAAAATAATGCATGGCATCAACTTGACATGTCCGCATTAATCGTATGAACTTTTTATTTAGAGCTCGGAATGACATGAATCTAGTGCCCACGTTAAACTAGCTCAATTTTCAATTTCGTGACAAAGTTTTAGACTAAAAAAGATATGACAAAGCGATCATTCTAAACTGATCATTGGTGCTCATTAAATAAAGGTTGATAAATGAAGCATAATGCATGGCATCAAGCAATTTGGATAGATTGGATTACTTGGACGATTTTTGTTTCTATTTTGGTCTCAAATTATGTCAAAATATAGAAAATTGAGCTAGCTTAACGTGGGCATTGGATTAATGTTATTCTGAGATCTAAATCAAATGTAATGGATGATTTGGTGTGGACATGTCAAGTTCATTGGCTAGTTAATGTTATCAATCTAAACTGATCATTAGTGCTCATTGAGTACAGGCTTATAAATGAAGCATAAGGTATTGCATCACTCAGTTTGGGATAGATTGGATTACTTGGATGCTTTGTCGTCTCTATTTCTGTCTCAAATTTTTTCGAAAAATAGAGAATTGAGCTAAGTTAACATGGCCATTGGATTCGGATCATTCTGAGCTTTAAATCAAAAGTTACAGATGATTTAGAGTGGATATGTCAAGTCGATCGGCCAGTCAAAGTGATCATTCAGAACTGATCATTGGTGCTCATTAAGTAAAGGCTTATAAATGAAGCATAAAAAATTGCATCACGTAGTTTGGGATGGATTGGATTACGTGGACGCTTTGTCGTATCTATTTATGTTTCAAACTTTGTCACAATATAGAAAATTTAGCGCTTAACGTGGGCACTTGATTTGTGTCATTCCAAGCTCTAAATCAAAAGTTACGAACGATTTAGTGCCGACATGTCAAGTTGATCGGCCAGTTAAAGTGATCATTCTAAACTGATCATTAGTGCTCATTAAATAAATGCTTATAAATGAAGCATAATGCGTGGCATCAAGCAGGTTGGATAGATTGTATTACCTGGACGCTTTGTCGAATCTATTTCTGTTTCAATTTTGTTGCAATATAGAAAATTGAGCTAGCTTCACATGGGCATAGGATTCATGTGTTTCTAAGCTCTCAATCAAAAGTTTCGGAGAATTTAGTGCGGACTATCAATTTGATCGGCCATTTAAAGTGATCATTCTAATCTGATAAGTGTTACCCATTAAGTAATGCCTTATAAATGAAGCATAATGCATGGCATCAAGAAGTTTGGATAGATTGGATTACTTGGATGTTTTGTTGTCTCCGTTTCTGTCTCAAATTTTTTCAAAATATAGAAGATTGAGTTAGGTTAACGTGGGCATTGGACTCGTGTCACTCTGAGCTCAAAATCAAAAGTTACGGATGATTTAGTGCGTACATTTCAAGTTGATCGACCATTTAATTTGGTTATTCTAAACTGATCATTGGTGCTGATTAAGTTAAGCCTTTTAAATGAAGCACAATTCATGGCATCAATCATTTTGGACAGATTAGATTACTTGAACACTTTTTCGTCTCTAGTTCTTTCTCAAATTTTCTCAAAATATAGAAAATTGAGCTAGCTTAATGTAGGCATTGGATTCGTGTCATTCTAAGATCTAAATAAAAAGTTACAGATGATCTAGAGAGGACATGTCAAGTTGATCGGCCAGTTAAAGTGACCGTTCTAAACTGATCATTGGTGCTCATTGAGTAAAGGCTTATAAATGAACCATAATGCATGGCATCACAATTTTGGATAGATTGGATTACTTGGACGATTTGTCGTATATAGTTTTATCTGAAATTTTGTCACAATATAGAAAATTGGGCTACCTTAACGTTGGCATTTCTGATCTCTAAATCAAAATTTACATACGATTTAGTGTGTACATGTCAAGTTGATTGGCCAGTTAAAGTGATCATTGTAAACTAATCGTTGGTGCTCATTAAGTAAATGCTTATAAATGAAGTATAATGCATGGCATCAAGCAGTTTGGATACATTGGATTGCTTGGATGCTTTGTTGTCTCTATTTCTGTCTCCAATTTTGTCAAAATATTGAAGATTGAGCTAGCTTAACGTGGGCTTTGGATTTGTCTCATTCTGAGCTCTAAATCAAAAGTTACAGACGGTTTAGTGCGGACATGTCAAGTTTATCGGCCAGTTAAAGTGATCATTCTAAACTGATCATTGGTGCTCATTGAGTTAAGGTTTATAAATGAAACATAATGCATGGTATCACACAGTTTCAGATAGATTTGATTACCTTGACGCTTTCCCGTATCTATTTCTATCTCAAATTTTGTTACCATATAGAAAATTGAGCTGGCTTAATGTGGCCATTTGATTCGTGTGTTTCTGAGCTCCAAATCAAAAGTTACGGATGATTTAGTGCGTACATGTCAAGTTGATCGGCCAGTTAAAATGATCATTCAAATCAGATCATTGGTGCTCAGAAAGTAAAGGCTTATAAATGAAGCCTAAAGAATGGCATCATGAAGTTTGGGATGGATTGGATTACTTGGACGCTTTGTCACATTTATTTATGTCGCAAACTTTGCCACATATAGAGAATTGAGCTAGCTTAATGTGGGCATTGGTTTCGTGTCATCCCGAGCTCTAAATCAAAAGTAACAGACTATTTAGTGCGGACATGTCATGTTTATCGGCCAGTTAAAGTGATAATTCTAAATTGATAATTGGTGCTCATTAAATAAAGGCTTATAAAGGAAGCATAATGCATGGCATCAAGCAGGTTGGATAGATTGGATTACTTGGATGCTTTGTCGTCGCTATTTCTATCTCGAATCATGTCAAAATATAGAAAATTGAGTTAGCTAAATGTGGGCATTGGATTCATGTTATTCTGAGCTCTAAATCAAAAGTTATGGATGATTTATGGTAGACATGTCAACGTGATTGCCCAGTTAAAGTGATCATTAGTGCTCATGGGTAAAGGTTTATAAATGAAGCATAATACATGTCATCACACAGTTTAGATAGATTGGATTACTTGGACGCTTTGTCGTATCTATTTCTTTCTCAAATTTTGTTACATTATAGAAAATTGAGCTAGCTTAAGCAGGGCATTGGATTCGCGTGTTTCTAAGCTCTAAATCAAAAGTTACGGAGGATTTAGTGCGTACATGTCAAGTTGATCGGCCATTTAAAGTGATCATTCTAAACTGATCAGTGTTGCGCATTAAGTAAAGCCTTATAAATGAAGCTAAATACATGACATCAAGAAGTTTGCATAGATTGGGTTACTTAGATGTTTTTTCGTCTCCATTTCTGTCTTAAATTTTGTCAAATTACAGAAAATTGAGCTAGCTTAACGTGGCCATTGGATTTGTGTCACTCTGAGCTCAAAATCAAGTGTTACGGACGATTTAGTACGGACATGTCAAGTTGATCAACCAGTTAAAATGATCATTCTAAACTGATCATTGGTGCTCATTGAGTAAAGGCTTATAAATGATGTAAAATGCAGAGCATCACACACTTGTGGAAAGGTTGGATTATTTAGACACTTTCTCCTATCTATTTCTGTCTCTAATTTTGTCTTTATATAAAAAATTGAACTAGCTTAAAGTTGGCATTGGATTCGTGTCATTATAAGCTCTAAATCTAAAGTTAGGGACGATTTAGTGCTTACATGTCAAGTTGATCGGCCAATAAAAATTATCATTCTTCCGATCATTGGTGCTCATTGAGTAAAGGCTTATAAATGAAGCATAATCCATGGTACCATGCAATTTGGGATAGATTGGATTACTTGGATGTTTTTTCACATTAATTTTTGTCCCAAATTTTGTCACAATATAGCAAATTGAGCTAGCTTAACATGGGCATTGGATTCGTGTCATTATGAGCTATAAATCAAAGGTTATGTACGATTTAGTGCAGACATGCAAGTTGATCGGCTAATTAAAATGATCAATCTGAACTGATCATTGGTTATTATTGAGTAAAGGCTTATAAATGAAGCATAATGTAGAGCATCACGCAATTCGTGAAAGATTGGATTACTTTTTTTTATCTATTTCAGTCTCATCTTTTGTCACACTATAGAAAATTGAGCTAGTTTAACGTGGCATTGGATTCGTGTCATTCGAAGCTATAAATCATAAGTTATGGACGATTTAGAGCCAAAATGTGAAGTTGATCGGCTGTTAAAATTATTATTCTTTACTGATCATTGGTGCTCATTGAGTAAAGGCTTATAAATGAAGCATAATGCATGGGATCACGAAGTTCGGGATAGATTTTATTACTTGGACGCTTTGTCATAATCTATTTTTGTCTCATATTTTGTCACAATATAGAAAATTGAGCTAACTTAGAGTGTACATTGGATTCATGTCACTATGAGCTATAAATCCAAAGTTATGGACAATTTAGTGCATACATGTCAAGTTGATCGGCCACTTAAAGTAAACATTCTAAACTGATCATTGGTGCTCATTAAGTAAAGGCTTATAAATGAAGCATAATGCATGGTATCATGTATTTGGGGATATATTAGATTACTAGGACACTTTTTCATATCAATTTCTTTATCAAATTGTGTCACAATATAAAATATTGAACTAGCTTAACATGGGCATTGGATTTATATCATTATGAGCTATAAATCAAAAGTTACGGACAATTTAGTGTGGCCATGTCAAGTTGATCGGCCAGTTAAAATGTCAAGTTGAGTAAAGGCTTATAAATGATGCAAAATGCTGAGCATCACATAGTTTTGGATAGATTGAATTACTTAAACACTTTGTCATATCTATTTATGTCTGAAATTTTGTCTCTATATAAAAAATTTAACTAGTTTTACGTGGGCATTGAATTAGTGTCATTCTGAGCTCTAAATCAAAGTTACGCTCGATTTAATGCCGACATGTCAAGTTGATCAGCTAGTTAAAATGATCATTCTTCTGATCATTGGTGCTCATTGAGTAAAAGCTTATAAATAAAGCATAATCCATGGCATCACGAATTTTGGGATAGATTTGATTACTTGGACGCTTTGTCATTTCTATTTTGCCTCAAATTTTGTCACAATATAGAAAATTGAGCTAGCTTATCGTGGTCACTGGATTCGTGTCATTATGAGCTATAAATCAAAAGTGATGTACGATTTAGCGCAAATATGTCAATTTGATCGGCCAGTTAAACTGATCATTCTTAACTGATCATTGGTGCTCATTAATAAAATACTTATAAATAAAGCATAATGCATTACATCACGCCAATCAGTATTGATTAGATTACTTGGACACTTTGTTTTCTCTATTTGTGTCTATAATTTTGTCAAAATATAGAAAATTGAGCTAGCTTAACATGAGCATTGGATTCATGTCATTAGGACCAATAAATCAAAAGTTACGGATGATTTAGTGTGGCCATGTCAAGTGTATCGGTTAGTTAATATGACCATGCTTAACTGATAATTGGTGCTCATTTAGTAAAGGCTTATAAATGATGCAAAACGCAGAGCATCTACGCAGTTTTGGACAGATTGGATTACTTAAACGCTTTGGCATATCTATTTTTGTCTCAAATTCTTTTTGTATATAAAAAATTGAACTACCTTTACGTGAGCATTGGATTCGTGTCATTCTGAGCTCTAAATCAAAAGTTACGCACGATTTAGTGCGAACATGTCAAGTTGAGCGGCCAGTTAAAGTTATCATTCTTATCTAATCATTGGTGCTCATTAAGTAAAACCTTATAAATGAAACACAATGTATGACATCACATAGTTTTGGATAGATTGGATTACTTATACACTTTGTCGTATCTATTTTTGTCTCTAATTTTGTCTTTATATAAAAAATTGAACTAGCTTAAAGTTGGCATTGGATTCGTGTCATTATAAGCTCTAAATCAAAAGTTAGCAACGATTTAGAGCGTACATGCCAAGTTGATCGGCCAGTAAAAATGATCATTCTTCCAATCATAGGTGCTCATTGAGTAAAGGCTTAAAAATGAAGCACAATGCATGGCATCAGGCAGTTCGGGATAGATTGGATTACTTGGACGCTTTGTCGTATCTATTTTGGTTTGAAATTTTGTTACAATATAAAAAATTGAGCTAGCTTAACGTGGGCATTGGATTCGTGTCATTCCCAGCTCTAAATCAAGAGTTACAAACGATTTAGTGCGGACATGTCAAGTTGATCAGCCAGTTAAAATGATCATTCTAAACTGATCATGGGTGGTCATTGAGTAAAGACTTATAAATAATGTAAAATGCAGAACATCACACAGTTCTGGATAGGTTGGATTACTTAGACACTTTATCGTATCTATTTTTGTCTCTAATTTTGTCTTTATATAAAAAATTGAACTAGCTTAAAGTTGGCATTGGATTCGTGTCATTATAAGCTCTAAATCTAAAGTTAGGGATGATTTAGTGCGTACATGTCAAGTTGATCGGCCAATAAAATTGATCATTCTTCCGATCATTGGTGCTCATTGAGTAAAGGCTTATAAATGAAGAATAAAGCATGGTATCATACAGTTTAGGATAGATTGGATTACTTGGACGCTTTTTCATATTAATTTTTGTCCCAAATTTTGCAGCGGAGATGTCAAGTTATGGACGATTTGCAGCGGAGATGTCAAGTTGATCGGCCAGTTAAAGGGATCATTCGAAAGTGATCATTGCTGCTCATTAAGTAAAGGCTTATAAAAGTAACATAATGCATGCCATCATACAGTTTGGGATAGATTGGATTACTTGGACGCTTTTTCATATATATTTTTGGCTTGAATTTTGTCACAGTATAGAAGATTGAGTTAGCTTACTATGGGCATTGGATTCGTATCATTCTGAGCTCTAAATCAAAAGTTACGGAAAATTTAGTGCAGAAATTTGTAGTTGATCGGAAAGCTAAAATGATCATTCTTAACTCATAATTGGATTTCATTGATTAGTAGCTTATAAATGATGTATTATGGCATCGCACAGTTTGGTACAGATTGAATTATCTGGACGCTTTGTCGTCTCTATTTTTGTCTATAATTTTTCCAAAATATAGAAAATTGAATTAGCTTAATGTGGGCATTGGATTCGTGTCCTTCTGAGCTCTAAATCATAAGATACAGACGATTTAGTGCGGACATGTCAAGTTGATCGGCCAGTTAGAGTGATTATTGTAAACTGATCATTGGTGTAGATTAAGTAAATGCTTATAAAAGAAGCATAAAGATTGGCATCACAAAGTTTGTGATAGACTGGATTACTTGGATGCTTTGTCGCCTCTATTTCTATCTCAAATTTTGTCAAAATATAGAAAATTGAGCTAGCTTAACGTGGGAATTGGATTCGTGTCATTCCGAGGTCTAAATCAGGAGTTACATACAATTTAGTGCGGGTCTCTCAAGTTGATAGGCAAGTTAGTATGATTATTCTAAATTGATCATTAGTGGTCATCGAATAAAGGCTTATAAATGAAGCATAATGCATGGCATCTCCCTGTTTTTGTTATATTTGATTACTTGGACACTTTTCGTATCTATTTTTGTCTCAAATTTTGTCACAATATCGAAAATTGAGCCACCTTAACATGGGCATTGGATTCGTGTCATTGTGAGCTCGAAATATAAAGTTATGGACGATTTAGTGCAGACATGTCATGTTGATCGTGTAGTTAAAATGAACTTTCTTAACTGATCATTGGTGCACATAGAGTAAAGGCATGTAAATGAAGCATAATGCATGGCATCACCCAGTTTGGGATAGATTGGATTACTTGGATGCTTTCTCGTATCTATTTCTTTCTCAAATTTTGTCACAATATAGAAAATTGAGCAAGATTAACATGCGCATTGGATTCGTGTCATTCTGAGCTCTAAATCATAAGTTACGGACGATTTAGTACAGACATGTGAAGTTGATCGGCAAGTTAAAATGATTATTCTTAACTAATTATGGGTGCTCATTGAGTAAAGGCTTATAAATGAAACACAATGCATGGCATCATGCAGTTTGGGATATATTGAATTACTTGGACGATTTGTTGTATCTATTTCTATCTCAAATCAGGTCACGATATAGAAAATTGAGATACCTTAAAGTGGGAATTGGATTCGTGTCATTCCAAGGTCTAAATCCAAAGTTGCATACCATTTGGTGCGGACATGTCAAGTTCATATGCCAGTTAATACGATTATTCTAAACTGATGATTGGTGCTCATTGAGTAAGGGGTTATAAATGAATCATATGCATGGCATCACAAAGTTTTGGCTGGATTGCATTAGTTGGACAGTTTTTCGTATCTATTTTTGTCTCAAATTTTTCACAACATAGAAAATTGAGCCACCTTAACGTGGGTATTGGATTCGTGTTAATCTTAGCTCTAAATCATAACTTATAGACGATTTAGTGCGGACATTTCAAGTTGATCGGCTAGTTAAAGTGATCATTCTAAACTAATCGTTGGTGCTCATTGAGTAAAAGCTTATAAATAAAAAATAATGCATGGAATCACGCAGTTCGGGATAGATTGGATTACTCGGATGCTTTTTGTATCTATTTCTCTCTCAAATTTTGTAAAAATATAGAAAATAAAGCTAGACTAACGTGGGCATTGGATTCATGTCATTCTGAGCTCCAAATCATAAGTTACAGACGATTTATTGTTGACATGTCAAGATGATTGACCAGTTAAAGTGATAATTCTAAACTGATCATTGTTGCTCATTGAGTGAAGGCTTATAAATGAAGCATAATGCATGGCGTCACGCAGTTTGGGATAAATTGGATTACTTTGATGCTTTATCGTCTCTATTTCTGTTTATAATTTTGTCAAAATATAGAAAATTGAGCTCGGTTAATGTGGGCATTGGAATCGTGTTATTCGGAGCTCTAAATCAAAAGTTTGGGATGATTTGGTGCGGACATGACAAGTTGATCGGCAAGTAAAAATGATCATTCTTTACTAATCATTGGTCCTCATGGAGTAAAGGCCTATAAATAAAGCACAATGCATAACATCACGCAGCTTGGGATAGATTTGATTACTTAGATGCTTTTTGTATCTATTTATGCCTTAACTGTTTCCACAATTTAAGCTACCTTAATGTGGGCATTGGATTCGTGTTATTCTAAGATCTAAATCAAAAGTTAGGGATGATATGGTGCGGATATGACAAGTTGATCGGCAAGTAAAAAGGATCATTCTTTACTAATCATTGGTGCTCATGGAGTAACGGCTTATAAATGAAGCATAATGCATAACACCACACAGCTTGGGATAGATTTGATTACTTGGATGCTTTTTCGTATCTATTTCTGTCTTAACGTTTGTCACAATTTGAGCTAGTTTAACATGGGCATTGGATTCATGTCATTCTGGACTCTAAATCAAAAGTTACTAACGATTTAGTGCGGACATGTCAACTTGATTGGCCAGTTGAAATGATCATTTTTAACTGATCACTTGTGCTCATTGAGTAAATGCTTATAAATGAAGCATAATGCATGGCATTACCCAGTACGGGATACATTGGAATACTTGGATGTTTTGTTGTACCTATTTCTGTGTTAAATTTTGTGACAATATAGAAAATTTAGCAAGCTTAACGTGGGCATTGGATTCGTGTCATTCTAAGCTCTAAATCATAAGTTACAGACGATTTAGTGCAGACATGTCAAGTTGATCGGCCAGTTAAAATGATAATTCTAAACTGATTATTGGTGCTCATTGAGTAAAGGCTTATAAAAGCATAAAGCATGGCATTACGAAGTTCAGGATATATTGGATTACTTGGACACTTTGTCGTCTCTACATCTACCTCAAATTTTGTCAAAATATAGAAAATTGAGATAGCTTAAAGTGGGAATTATATTCTTGTCATTCCGAGTTCCTAATCCAAAGTTGCATACGATTTGGTGCGGATATGTCAAGTTGATATGCCAGTTAATATGATTATTCTAAACGGATGATCGGTGCTCATTGAGTAAAGGGTTATAAATGAAGCATAATGCATGGCATCACACAGTTTTGGCTAGATTGGATTAGTTGGATAGTTTTTCGTATCTATTTCTGTCTCAAATTTTTTCACAACATAGAAAATTGAACCAGTTTAACGTAGACATTGGATTCGTGTCAATCTTAGCTCTAAATCATAACTTATAGATAATTTAGTGCGGACATGTCAAGTTGATTGGCCAGTTAAAGTGATCATTCTAAACTGATTATTGGTGCTCATTGAGTAAATGCTTATAAATGAAAGATAATGCATGGCATCACGCACTTTCTAATATATTGGAATACTTGGACGTGTTTTCATATCTATTTCTATCTCAAATTTTGTCCCAATATTGAAAATTGGGCTAGCTTAACGTGGGCATTGGAATCTTGTCATTTTGGGCTCTAAAACAAAAATTACAGAAGATTTTGTACGGACATATCAAGTTGATCGGCCAGTTAACATTATCGTTCTTTACTGATCATTAGTGCTCATGGAGTAAAGGCTTGTAAATGAAGCATAATGCATGACATCACGCAGTTTTCGATAGATTTGATTACTTGGATGATTTTTCATATCTATTTGGGTCTCAAATATAGTTACAATATAGAAAATTGAGCCAGCTTAACGTGAGCATTGGATTCGTGTCAAATTGAGTTCTAATCATAAGTTACAGACGATTTTGTGCGGACATGTCAAGGTTAAGTTAAAATTATCATTCTTAACTAATCATTGGTGCCCATAGAGTACAAGCTTATAAATGAAGCATAATGCATGGCATCACCCAGTTCGGGATAGATTGGAGTACTTGGATGCTTTTTCGGATCTATTTCTGTCTCAAATTTTGACACAATATAGAAAATTTAGCATGCTTAACGTGGGCATTGTATTCCTGTCATTCTGAGCTCTAAATCATAAGTTACGGATGATGTAGTGCGGAGATGTCAAGTTGATCAGCCAATTAAAATGATCAGTCTTAACTGATTATTGGTGCTCATGGAGTAAAGGGTTATAAATGAAACATAATGCATGACATCAAAAAGTTCGAGATAGATTGGATTACTTAGTGTCTTTGTCTTAACTATTTTTGTCTCAGATTTTGTCACAATTTAGAAAATTGAGCCAGCTTAACGTGGACATTGGATTCGTGTCATTATGAGCTATAAATAAAAATTTATGTATGATTTAGTGCAGAAATGTCAAGTTGATCGGTCATTTAAAATGATCATTCTAAACTGATCATTGGTGTTTATTGAGTAAAGGCTTATAAATAAAGCATAATGAATAGCATCACGCAGTTCGGGATAGATTGGAATACTTGGACGCTTTGTTGTATCTATTTTTGTCTCAAATTTTGTTACAATATAGAAAATTGAGCAATCTTAACGTGGGCATTGGATTCGTGTCATTCTGAGCTCTAAATC
The DNA here is from genome assembly GCA_018901935.1 of Pugionium cornutum. Taxonomy (NCBI): domain Eukaryota; kingdom Viridiplantae; phylum Streptophyta; class Magnoliopsida; order Brassicales; family Brassicaceae; genus Pugionium; species Pugionium cornutum. The sequence goes on from JAENJI010000013.1 coordinate 12,243,188, forward strand.
ATAAGTTACGGACGATTTAGTGCGGACATGTGAAGTTGATCAGCAAGTTAAAATGATTATTCTGAACTAATTATTGGTGCTCATTGAGTAAAAGCATATAAATGAAACACAATGCATGGCATCATGCAGTTCGGGATAATTAGGATTACTTGGATGCTTTGTCATATCTATTTCTATCTCAAATTTGGTCACAATATAGAAAATTGAGATACCTATAAGTGGGAATTGGATTCGTGTCTGATTGAGCTCTAAATCATAAGTTACGCACGATTTAATGCGGAAATGTCAAGTTTATCGGCCTGTTACAGTGATCATTCTAAACTGATTATTGTTGCTCATTGAGTAAAGGTTTATAAATGAAGCATAATGCATGGCATCACGCAGTACATGAAAGAATATTGAGATTAGAGAGGAGAAATGTGAAGAATTGAATCTGGAAACTTAAAGAGAAGTATGAGAAAATGAGAAATGTCTTAGACTTATGGAGAAGAATCTCCTAAGAGTATAATCATACATTGAGTCTTTACAGCCCTTTTTATAGAGGATTTACAATGTGAACACAAAAGAAAACGAATTCAAACTTGTGGATGAGCTTGAATAGAGGAGGAGCCTGTCAACAACCAATGAGAAGAGAGGGGAAGAGCTGCAGACTGTCTCATGAACGTTTGGTGTGGTTACCAAGGCTGTGTGCAGCAGTCATGACTGTTTGGTGTGGTTACCAAGACTGTGTGCAGCATGGACATGTCCTTTTCACCTTGATTCTTCTCCCAAGCCAGCTATTTAACCATTTTAACCATGTGGTTAATAATAACTCCCTCCTTTTTCTTTTCCCTTGTTATTCAAACTGAAGTTCTGTGCTCACACTTGCCTTGTAGGTCAAGATAGGTCTTATTTGATTTCCTATGTCAATACTCCCCCTCAAGCTTAAGACTTTGGAATCACCCTAAAGTCTTAAGCTTGGTAACCCAAGGCAACACCTCATTAAAAACCTAATTAAGGAAAACCACTTGGGACAAAACCTTAATAAGGGAAAAAGAGTGTGTTGCTCTTGGGTTAGGGGACCTTTGATCATGAATGTGATAAATCAACAAGCCCAAGTTTGCCAAAGATGTTCTTGCAAACTTTGAGACTTGCTGCCTTTGTGAAGATGTCAGCTAGTTGGTCTTCACTCCTTGTATAACATGGCAGAATGGTTCCATCTTGAACTTTCTCCCTAACCTTATGGCAATCGATCTCTATGTGCTTGGTCCTCTCGTGAAACACTGAGTTGGAAGCTATGTGAATGGCTGCCTGATTATCACAATGGAAGGTAATTGGCCCTGGTTGTTCAATACCGAAGTCTTTCAAGAGCGCTTTGATCCAAGTTACTTCACTTGTCAGCTTCCTCATAGCCCTATATTCTGCTTCAGCACTAGAACATGATACCACCTTCTGCTTCTTAGTCTTCCAAGTGACTAAATTCCCACCAATGAAGGTGCAATACCCAGTGGTTGATTTCCTATCCACCCTACCACCAGCCCAATCCGCATCACAATACCCGACAATGTCAGTGTTCCCATTCTTGCCCATCCATATGCCTTGACCAGGAGATCCTTTGATGTATCTAAGTATCCTTTCTACCATGCTCCAATGATATACAGTAGGTTTTTGCATATGTTGACTCACTTGATTCACAGCAAAGCACAAGTCTGGTCATGTGAGGGTGAGGTAGATCAGCTTCCCAACTAGTCTTCTATACTGAGAAGCATCCTTAAATAACTCATCAGCTTTCTCCCCCTTTCCGTTGACCTTGTAGCCATCTTCAAGAGGAGTTTTGGCTGGTTTAGCCCCAAGCTTTCCCGTTTCTGTCAACAAATCAAGAGAATACTTTCTTTGGGATAGAAATAGCCCTTCCTGAGACCGACACACTTCAATACCCAAGAAGTACTTCAACTCTCCAAGATCCTTGATGTCAAATGATCTGTTTAAGAAGGCCTTTGTGGACTGAATTCCTTCCTTATCATCTCCTGTGATGATAAGGTCATCCACATAAACAAGGACCGCTACAATTCCTTTGAGTTTTTGACGAGTGAACAAAGTATGATCTGAATGGGATTTTCTGAACCCGTTGTCAGTAAGTGTTGAGCTTAATTTGTGATACCAGGCCCTTGGTGACTGCTTCAACCCATATATTGCCTTCCTAAGTCTTAGAACCTGTCCCTCTTTGCAAAGATGTTCAAGGCCTGGTGGTGGAGTCATATATACTTCCTCTTCAAGTTCTCCTTGTAGGAATGCGTTCTTGACATCCATTTGCCATAAGTCCCAAGTAAGATTCGTAGCTAGTGAAAGAACAACCCTTACAGTGGATAGCTTGGCCACCGGTGCAAATGTATCAGTATAGTCCTCTCCATATGTCTGAGTAAAACCTCTTGCAACTAGACGTGCCTTGTACCTTTCTTTGCCCCCATTGCTCTTATACTTGATGGTGAACACCCACTTGGAACTTACAGCCTTCTTGCCTTTCGGAAGTTCTTGTATATCCCATGTATGATTCCTTTCCATAGCTCCCTTCTCATCTCTTACTGCATCTAACCATTCTTTCTTGCTCTTAGCTTCTTCATAAGTCCTTGTAATCTGACTTTGTTCAATCTTTCCAAGGAATGCTTGATGACTAGATGGCAAGAGGTCAAGGGAACAAACAGCTTATATGGGATGAGCCACCGCCTGGTTGTTGTAGAAGACCTTAGTGTTTACCCAATTGGATGGGTATTTCCTAAGTCTAGTACTCCTCCTTAGTTGCTGAACAGGTGGTGCAGCCTCCTCTTCCATTTGGTGAATAGGTTCCTCTATACCCACTTCCAAGTCGTCTTGTTCTTCGTTTTGGGCCGTAGCTTCTTCTTGGATTGGAGTTGGTTCTTGAGTTACCGCCCCTTGTTCATTCTCTTGGGTATCTTGTGAACTACTTGGAGTTCTTGCTTCTTCTTGTCTTGAATCCCTTGGCACATCATTTCCCAAATGACTCAAGAGAAACCTCAAACTCGTAGCCAAATCAGAAGGTGACCTTGAGAGATCCTTCAATCCTTCCCAATCTTTCTGATTATAATAGCTTTGTTCTTCTATGAACTTGACATCTCTAGACACATACGTCCTGTTGTTGCTTGGATCATAACACTTATAACCCTTCTGTGTTGTCGAATATCCAAGGAATATACACTTGATGCTCTTTGCCTCCAACTTGTTTCTTAGATCACCTGGAACATACACAAAGCACACACACCCAAATACACGTAAATGATCAATGGAAGGTTTAGTTTTATTGAGTACCTCGAATGGAGATATGTCTTGCAAGACTTTGGTTGGAATCCGATTGATGAGGTAGCAAGCAACCAAGACTGCATCTCCCCAAAACCTTTTAGGAACATTGGTATGAAACATCATGGATCTTGCTACTTCCATTAAGTGTCGGTTCTTCCTTTCAGCAACTCCATTTTGTTGTGGTGTGTGTGGACAGCTAGTTTGATGTAGTATTCCATATTTGTTTAAGTGAGCTTTGAATCTTTGGCTTGTGTATTCCCCTCCATTATCTGATCTTAACACTTTGATCTTGGCATTGAATTGATTAGTAACATAATTATGAAAGTTTATAAATGCCTCATAAACCCTATCTTTAGATGGAAGTAATGTAACCCATGTATATTTAGATTTCTCATCTATAAAGGTCACAAAATATTTATTTCTATCTCTAGACATGCAAGGTGAGGTCCAAACATCAGAATGTACTAAATCAAAGCAATGCTCATAAATTGTAGACGATTTAGGGAAAACAACACGACAATGTTTGCCAAGGATACAAGCCTCACAAACTGAGTGATCATAAGCAACATTAGGCATTATTAAGCTTAAAGCACGAGCATGAGGATGTCCTAATCTAGCATGCCATAAGACATCTTTATTAGCAAAAACACAGGATTTGAAAGCTAAGGAATCTGAACTGCTTGGAGGAATGTCATCAAGAACATAGAGCTCATCTTGAGTCCCACCACATCCAAGTATTTTACCACTCTTAATATCTTGAAAGTAAACATTGTTTGGTCCAAAAGTAACATTGCAATTCAGGTCTTTAGTAGCCCTTTTGACCGAAACTAGATTAGACTTAAACTTAGGTACAAAGAAAGCATTACTTTCTTTTTGAAATAGTCTTAATTTTCCGGTTCCTTCAATTGGAATACTCTTACCATCAGATATAGTTACTTGTCCTAGACATGGTTCAATGTTCTTTAACAACCTAGCATTGCTAATCATATGGTGAGAAGCACCCGAATCCCCACTACCAACTTATGATCCGGTTTATCAAGCAATTTATGGGAGTAGAGTGTGATACCGGAGAGTTTTGAGGCATAGGCCTTGATGAGATCCTCCAAGTCACGCTTCTTAACATACTCCATGGATACATTCTTAGCTTGCTCCCCTCCTTGGTTGGATGAACTTGCCGGTTCAGTCACAACCTTTTGAGAGATGTTAGCCTTTGAATCCTTGAACCGGTTTGGCTTGAGGTGAGGATGAAGTATCCAGAACTTGTCCTTGATGTGGCCATTCCTCTTACAATGCTCACACATCACACTCTTCCTATCCTCTTGCTTAAACATGCTTCTGTTGGCCATGACTAGTTCTCCTTTACCACCAAACAAACCAATGTTGCCGTGCTCCTTTTGAATCCGTGAGCACACCTCTTCGAAATCAGGGAGTTTTGGCTCTCTCAGGATTGACTTAATCACATCCTTAAAGGCTGGATTTAGGCTAAGAAGGAGTCCAAATATCTTGTCTTGTTCCTTCCTTTCATTAAACACATTTGGATCCATAGAACTTGGTCTCAACATGTCAAGCTCGGACCATGTTGACTGGAACTTGCCTAGGAATTTTGTGAACTCCATATCCTCTTGGTGTAGATGATTGAGAGTCTTCTTAACCTCATACACACGGCTAAGGTTTGAAACATCCCCATACACCCTCTTGAGACTGTCCCAAAGAGACTTGGAGGTTTCACAATGTGAATAAGCTTCAAGAATGGATGGGTCCAAAGAATTTTGGAGGAATCCAAGGACTGATTGATCTTCTTGGAACCACCTAGCTTCTTCTTTTCTTGTTGCCTCATCCTTCTTCTCCTTTGGATCATCTATAGATGGAGTATTATCCTCCAAGATGTTATTCCAAAGTCCTTTGCCACAAATGGCTGTCTTGATTGTTCTTGACCATAATGTGTAGTTCAAGCCTTTGAGAACTACTGGTATCACCGTAGGTTTCAGGCTGGAACTGATTTGAACTGTATCCCCCATTGTTAGACTTTGAAGAGCTCAAAGGAAGCAGCTTTTATGGTTGATTAAAACTGTGAATTTTTAGTTTAAAGACTGAGAGATTTTTGACAGAATTTTAGATCAGAAACTGAGAGATTTGAGTAGAAAAGATGAGAGAATGATCTTATGCTCTGATACCATGAAAGAATATTGAGATTAGAGAGGAGAAATGTGAAGAATTGAATCTGGAAACTTAAAGAGAAGTATGAGAAAATGAGAAATGTCTTAGACTTATGGAGAAGAATCTCCTAAGAGTATAATCATACATTGAGTCTTTACAACCCTTTTATAGAGGATTTACAATGTGAACACAAAAGAAAACGAATTCAAACTTGTGGATGAGCTTGAATAGAGGAGGAGCCTGTCAACAACCAATGAGAAGAGAGGGGAAGAGCTGCAGACTGTCTCATGAACGTTTGGTGTGGTTACCAAGGCTGTGTGCAGCAGTCATGACTGTTTGGTGTGGTTACCAAGACTGTGTGCAGCATGGACATGTCCTTTTTACCTTGATTCTTCTCCCAAGCCAGCTATTTAACCATTTTAACCATGTGGTTAATAATAACTCCCTCCTTTTTCTTTTCCCTTGTTATTCAAACTGAAGTTCTGTGCTCACACTTGCCTTGTAGGTCAAGATAGGTCTTATTTGATTTCCTATGTCAATAGTACATGATAGATTGGGTTACATGGATGCTTTGTTGTATCTATTTATGTCTCACATTTTGTCATAATATAGAAAATTGAACTAGCTTAACGTGGGAATTGGATTTGTGTCAGTCTGAGCTTTAAATCATAAGTTATGGATGATTTAGTGCTGGCATATCAAGTTAATCGGCATGTTAAAATGATCATTCTTAACTGATCACTGGTGCTGATAAAGTAAACGCTTATAAATGAAGCATAAAGCATGGCATTACGAAGTTTGGGATAGATTGGATTACTTGGCCGTTTTGTCGTCTCTACTTCTATCTAAAAGTTTGTCAAAATATAGAAAATTGAGCTAGATTAATTTGGGAATTGGATTCATGTCATTCCGAAGGCTAAACCATAAGTTACATACGAGTTAGTGCGGGCATGTCAAGTTGATATGCCAGTTAATATGATTATTATAAACTGATCATTGGTACTTATTGATTAAACGCTTATAAATGAAGCATAATGCATGGCATCACGGAGTTTTGGCTAGATTGGATTACTTGGACGGTTTTTCGTATCTAATTTTCAATATAAATACGCTCTGCTCCTTTACAATGTCACCAAAACAAAAAATCTTTAAAAAAATGTCTTCTTCGGGTTCTTATGATTATTTTATGTCGTGGATGGATAAACCTTTGTATGATTCAAAAACGGAGGAATTGACGGATGAATTTGCGCAAGGTGTTGAAGAGTTCATGACATTTGCATCAAACAATAGCATGACATCGGAATACGGTAAAATTTATTGTCCGTGTATTAAATGTCGAAGTCATAGATTAATCTCTGTTAGAGAAGTACGTAATCATTTGTATAGGACTAGACTTATGCCGGGTTACAAAATTTGGTATTCACATGGAGAAACTGATGCAACGATGCAATATTATGGTAGTACTTCAAAAAGGTTAGATAGTACTAATGTTAAGATAGAGGAACCGGCATCCGAAGTTGATATAAACAGAGGTACTGTTCACATGGCGAATGATGTGTTTTGTGAAAAAAGAGCATCGTACATTGAAAACTGGAGTAGAATAGAGGAACCTAATTTGGAAGCCCGGACAGTTTTTTGATATGTTAGATGCATCCAAGCAGCTTTTGTATAAAGGATGTAGAGATGGATTATTGCCTTTATCTGCTGCAAGCAGCTTGATGACGATAAAGACGAATTTCAACTTGGCTGAAGATTGTGTGAATGCGATAGCTGATTTTGTTAGAGATATATTACCTGAAGATAATATTGCACCTACTTCATATTACGAGTTTTAAAAACTTGTAGCTGGTCTTGGATTGCCGTATTAGATGGTCGATGTATGTATTGACAACTGCATGAACTATTGGAGAAATGATAAAAACCGCATTAAGTGCCGATTTGGTCACAAACCTCGATTTCAAGAGACAAGCAGCAAAGTACCTATTCTGCATAAAAGGATGTGGTATTTGCCATTAAGAGAGAGGTTAAAGAGGTTATATCAATCTGAACACATGGTAAAGCCTATAAGATGGCATGCAGAACATAATTCGAATGGAGAAATTGTGCATCCCTCGGATACAGAAGCATGGAAACATTTTAAAGAGGTTTATCCTAGTTTTGCATATGAGCCTAGGAACGTATACCTCGGGTTATTTACAAATGGATTCAACCCTTTTGGAAAGCATGGGAGGCAATACTCGTTGTGGCTAGTTATCATGACACCTTATAATTTGCCTCCTTCGTTGTGCATGAAATGAGAGTTTTTGTTTCTAACAATTCTCGTCCCCGGTCCAGAGCATCCTAAGCGATCGCTTGATATTTTCTTGCAAACACTAATTCAAAGTTAAAAATGTTGTGGGAAAATTGTGTCGAAGCATTCGTTGTTTCTAACCAACAGAACTTCTTGATGTGAGCAGTACTTATATGGACCATAAGTGATTTTCCAGCATATGGTATGTTATTAGGATGGTCGACGCATGGAAAATTAGCATGCCCATATTGTCAAGATAATACTGATATGTTCCAACTGAAACATGGATGAAAGAATAGTTGGTTTGATTGTCATCGATGCTTTCTACCACAAGATCATCCATATCGCCGGAGCACGACATTTTTTAAGAAAAACAAAAAAAACAATTGATGGTCCACCTCCTATGCCTGACGGAAATTATATGATGACTCAAATTAGAGATTTTGGTGCTGAGAGAATGGCTTCATGTCGAGGTAACAGACATTATCCTGTTGATGGTTGTGGCGAATACCATAATTGGCACAAGTCTTTAGTAAAGACATGTCAAGTTGATCGGCCACTTAGAATGATCATTCTAAACTGATCATTGGTGCTCACTAAGTAGAGGCCTATAAATGAAGCATAATGCACGAAATCACATAGTTTTGGATAGATTGGATTACTTGAAAGCTAAGTCGTGTCTAGTTCTATCTCAAATTTTGTAACAATATAAAACATTGAGGTAGCTTAACGTGGGCATTGGATTAGTTTCATTCTGAGCTCTAAATCAAAAGTTAAGGACGATTTAGTGCGGACATGTCAAGTTGATCGGCCAGTTAAAATAATTATTCTTAAATGATCATTGGTGCTCTCATGGAGTAAAGGCTTATAAAGGAAGGATAATGTATTGCATCACCCACTTCGGGATACATTTGATTACTTGGACGCTTTGTCATATCTATTTCTATCTCAAATTTTTCACAATAAAGCAAATTGAGTTTGCTTAACGTCGGCATTTGATTTGTGTTATTTGGAGCTCCAAAAAAAAAATTATAGACGATTTAGTGCAAACATGTCAAGTTGATCGGCTAGTTAATATGATAATTCTAAACTGATCATTGGTGCTCATTGAGTCAAGGCTTATAAATGAAGCGTAATGCATGGCATCACGCAGTTTTGGCTAGATTGGAATACTTGGACACTTTGTCGTATCTATTTATGTCTCAAATTTTATTACAATATAGAAAATTGAGCTAGATTAATGTGGGCATTGGATTCGTATCATTATGAGCTAAAAATAAAAAGTTATGAATGATTTAGTAAAGGCATGTCAAGTTGATCGGCCACTTAAATGGTCATTCTAAACTGATCATTGGTGGTCACTGAGTAGAGGCTTATAAATGAAGCATAATGCATGACATCACGTAGTTTTGCATAGACTGTATTACTTGAAAGCTTAGTCGTGTCTATTTTTGTCTCAAATTTTGTAACAATATATAAAATTGAGGTAGTTTAATGTGGACATTGGATTAGCTTCATTCTGAGCTCTAAATAAAAAATTACAGACGATTTAGTGCAGACATGTCAAGTTGATAGGCCAGTTAAAGTGATTATTCAAAACTGATCATTAGTGCTCATTAAGTAAACGCTTATAAATGAAGCATAAAGCATGACATCACACAGTTTGTGATGCATTAGATTACTTGGACGCTTTGTCATATCTAGTTCTACTTTAAATTTTGTCACAATATAAAAAATGGATCTAGCTTAACGTGGACACTGGATTCAAGTCATTATAAGCTCTAAATCAAAGGTTACAGACGATTTAGTTCAAACATGTCAAGTTGATCGGCTAGTTATAGTGATCATTCTAAATTTATCATTGGTGCTCATTGAGTAAAGGCTTATAAATGAAGAATAATGCATGGCATCATGCACTTTTGGCTAGATTGGACTACTTGGACGATGTTTCGTATCTATTTCTGCCTCAAATTTTGTCACAATATAAAAACTTGAGCTAGCTTAGCGTGAGCATTGGACTTGTGTCATTCTGAGCTCTAAAGAAAAAGTTACGAATGATTTGTTGCGGGCATGTCAAGTTGATCGGCCACTTAAAGTGATCATTCTAAATTGATCATTGGTGCTCATTGAGTAAAGGCTTATAAATGAAGCATAATGCATGGCATCACGTAGTTTTGGCTAGATTGGATTACTTGGACGCTTTTTTGTATCTATTCCTGTCTAAAATTTTGTCACAATATAGAAAATTGAGCTAGCTTACTTGGGCATTGTATTCGTGTCATTATGAGCTACAAATCAAAAGCTATGAACGATTTAGTGCAGTCATGTCAAATTGGTTAGCCAGATAAATTGATCATTCTAAACTGATCATTGGTGCTCATTGGCTAAAGGATTATAAATGAAGCATAATGCATGACATTACATAGTTTTGGATAGATTTGATTACTTGTAGGACTTGTCGAACCATTTTTAATCTGAAATTTTACTACATTATAAAAAAATTGAGATAGCTTAACGTGAGAATTGGATTCTTGTCATTCTGAGTTCTAAATCTCAAGTTATGCACGATTTAATTCGAACATGTCAAGTTGATCGGCAAATTAAAATGATCATTCTAAACTGATCATTGGTGTTTATTAAGTAAAAGCTTATAAATGAAGTATAATGCATGTCATCACGCAGTTCGGGATAAATTTGATTACTTGGATGCTTTATCGTTCTATTTTTATCTCAAATTTTGTCACAATATAGAAAATTGAACAAGCTTAACGTGGGCATTGGATTTGTGTCCTTCTAAGCTATAAATCATAAGTTACAGAAGATTTAGTGCATACATGTCAAGTTGATCGGCCAGTTAAAGTGATCATTCTAAACTGATCATTGGTGCTCATTAACTAAACGCTTATAAATGAAGCATAAAGCATGGCAACACACAGGATAGGATGGATTGGACTATTTGGACATTTTGTCGTATATACTTCTGTCTCAAATTTTGTCATAATATAAAAAATTGAGCTACCTTAACGTGGGCATTGGATTCGTGTCATTCTGAGCTCTAAATCAAAAGTTTTGGACGATTTAGTGCAGAAATGTCAAGGTTATCGGCTAGTTAAGGTGATCATTTTAAACTGATCATTGGTGCTCATTGAGTAAAGGTTTATAAATGAAGCATAATGCACTACATCACTCAGTTTTGGCTAGATTGGATCGCTTGAACGCTTTTTTGTATCTATTTCATTCTCAAATTTTGTCACAATATATAAAATTTGGAGCTAGCTTAACGTGGGCAAAGGATTCGTGTTATTATGAGCTATAACTCAAAAGTTATGGGCGATTTAGTGCAGACATGTCAAGTTGATTTCCAAGTTAAATTGATCATTCTAAACTGATCATCTGTGCTCATTGATTAAAGGCTTATAAATGAAGGATAATGCATGATATCAATTAGTTTTGGATAAATTTGATTATTTGGAGGACTTGTCAAAGAAATTTTAGTTTTAAATTTTATCACAATATTGAAAACTGAGGTAGCTTAATGTGGGTATTGGATTCGTGTCATTTTGAGATCTAAATCAAAAGTTACGGATGATTTAGTGCAGATATGTCAAGTTGATCGGCAAATTAATATGATCATTCTAAACTAATCATTGGTGCTCATAGAGTAAAAGCTTATAAATGAAAAATAATGCATGGCATCACGCAGTTTTGGATAGATAAGATTACTTGTATGCTTTATCGTATCAAGTTCTTTCTCAAATTTTGTCAAAAAATAAAAAATTGAGCTAGTTTAACGTGGGCATTGGATTAATGTCATTCTGAGCTCTAAATCAAAAGTGATGGACGATTTACTGCGTACATGTCAAGTTGATCGGCCAGTTAAAATAATATTTCTTAACAGATCATTGGTGCTCATTGAGTAAAGGTGTATAAATGAAGCATAATGCATGCATCATGCAATCCGGGATTGATTGGATTACTTAGACGCTTTGTCGTATCTATTTATGTCTCAAATTTTGTTACAATATAGAAAATAGAGCTAGCTTAATGTGAGCATTGTATTCATGTTATTCTGAGCTCTAAATCATAACTTACGGATGATTCAGAGCGGACATGTCAAGTTGATCGGCTATTGAAAGTGATCATTCTAAACTGATCATTGGTGCTCATTGAGTAGAGGATTATAAATGAAGTATAATGCACGGGATCACACAGTTTTGGGTAGATTAGATTACTTTAACGCTTTTTCATATCTATTTTAGTCTCCTACTTGGTAACAATGTAGAAAGTTTTGAGCTAGGTTAACGTGGGCATTGGATTCGTGTCATTATGACCTATAAATCAAAAGTTATGGATGACTTAGTGCAGAAATTTCAAGTTGATCGCCGAGTTAAATTGATCATTCTAAATTGTTCATTGGTGCTCATTGAGTAAAGGATTATAAGTGAAGCATAATGCTTTACATCACATAGTTTTTTATAGATTTGATGACTTGGATAGTTTTGGATAAAGTTTATCACAATATAAAAACTATACATAGCTTAACGTGTCATTGGTTACGTGTCATGCAGAGCTCTAAATCAAAAGTTACGAACAATTTAGTGTGGACATGTCGGATTGATCGGCAAGTTAAAATGATTAATTATAAACTGATTATTAGTGCTCATTGAGTAAAAGCGTATAAATGAAGAATAATGCATGGCATCACACAGTTTAGGATAGATAGGATTACTTGAACGCTTTGTCGTGTCTAGTTCTAACTCAAATTTTGTCACAATATAAAGAATTGAGCAAGCTTAAAGTGGGCATTGGATTCGTGTCATTATGAGTTCTAAATCAAAAGTTACGGACGATTTAGTGAGGACATGTCAAGTTGATTGGCCAATTAAAATGATCTTTCTTAACTGATCATTGGTGCTCATTGAGAAAAGGCTTACAAGTAAAGAATAATGCAAGGCATCACGCAGTTTGGAATAGATTGGATTACTTGGACGCATTGTCGTATCTATTTATGCCTCAAATTTTGTCACAATATAGAAAATTGAGCTAGTTTAACGTGGGCATTGATTCGTGTCATTCTTAAGTCTAAATCAAAAGTTACGGATAATTTATTGCAGACATGTCAAGTTGATTGGCCAATTAAAATGATCATTTTTCTGATTATTGATGCGCATGGTGTAAATGCTTATAAATGAAGCATAATGCATGACATCATGCAGTTCGGGATAAATTTGATTATTTGGAAACATTTTCGTATATATTTTTGTCTCAAATTTTGTAAAAATATAGAAAATTGAGCTAGTTTAACGTGAGCATTGGATTCGTGTCATTTTGAGCTCTAAATCATAAGTTATGGACGATTCAGAGCGGACATGTCAAGTTGATTGGCCAGTTAAAGTGATCATTCTAAATTGATCACTGGTGCTCATTAAGTAAACGCTTATAAATGAAGCATAAAGCATGACATCATCCAGTCTGGGATAGATTGGATTACTTGGACGCTTTGTTGTATCTAGTTCTGTCTCAAATTTTGTCACAATATAAAAATTGATCTAGCTTAACGTGGGCATAGGACTGGTGTCATTCTAAGCTCTAAATCAAAAGTTACAGATGATATAGTGCGGAAATGTCAAGTTCATCGGCCATTTAGAGAAATTATTCTAAACTGATCAGTGGTGCTCATTGAGTAAAGGCTTATAAATGAAGCATAATGCATGGCATCACGTAGTTTTGTCTAGATTGGATTACTTAGACGCTTTTTCTTGAATATTTCTATCTTAAATTTTGTCACAATATAAAAAATTGAGCTAGTTTAATGTGAGCATTGGATTATTGTCATTAGGAGCTATGAATTTAGTGCGGACATGTGAAATTTATCGGCCAGTTAAAGTGATCATTCTAAGCTGATCATTGGTGCTCATTGAGTAAAAGCTTATAAATGAGGCATAATGCAGGGCATCATGCAGTTCTGGATAGATTGGATTAGTTGGATGCTTTTTCGTATTTGTTTCTATCTCAAATTTTGTCAAAATATAGAAAATTGAGCAAGTTTAACGTGGGCATTGGATTCGTGTCATTATGAGTTATAAAACAAAAGTTATGGACGATTTAGTGCAGACATGTCAAGTTAATTAGCCAGTTAAATTGATCATTTTAAACTGATCATTGGTGCTCATTCTAAAGGCTTATAAATGAAGCATAGTGCATGATATAACGTAGTTTTATACAGATTTGATTACTTGGAGTACTTGTCAAAGCAATTTTAGTTTTAAATTTTATTATAATATAGAAAATTGAGCTAGATTAACGTGGACATTGGATTCATGTCATTATGAGCTCTAAATCAAAAGTTACGGACGATTTAGTGCGGATATGTCAAATTGGTCGGCAAGTTAAAATGATCATTCTAATCTGATCAATGATGCTGATTGAGTAAAAGCTTATAAGTGAAGAATAATGCAAGGCATTTCGCAGTTTGGGATAGATTGGATTACTTGGACGCATTGTCATATCTATATATGCCTCAAATTTTGTCACAATATAGAAAATTGAGCTAGCTTAATGTGGGCATTTGATTCGTGTGTTTCTGAGCTCTAAATCAAAAGTGACGTATGATTTAGTGCGGAAATGTCAAGTTGATTGGCCAATTAAAATGATCATTCTTCTGATTATTGATGCACATGGTATAAATGCTTATAAATGAAGCATAATGCATGGCATCATGCAGTTCAAGATAAATAGGATTATTTGGACTTTTTCGTATATATTTCCGTGTCAAATTTTGTAACAATATAGAAAATTGAGCTAGTTTAACGTGAGCATTGGATTCATATCATTTTGAGCTCTAAATCATAAGGTATGGACGCTTCAGAGCGGACATGTCAACTTGATTTTCCAGTTAAAGTGATCATTCTAAACTGATCATTGGTGCTCATTAAGTAAACACTTATAAATGAAGCATAAAGCATGGCATCATCCAGTCTGGGATTGATTGGATTAATTGGACGCTTTGTTGTATCTAGTTTTGTCTCAAATTTTGTCACAATATAAAAATTGATCTAGCTTAACGTGGGCATAGGATCGGTGTCATTCTAAGCTCTAAATCAAAAGTTACTGACGATATATTGCGGACATGTCAAGTTCATCGGCCATTTAAAGATATTATTCTAAACTGATCAGTGGTGCTCATTGAGTAAAGGCTTATAAATGAAGCATAATGCATGGCATCACGCAATTTTGTCTAGGTTGGATTACTTGGACGCTTTTTCTAGAATATTTCTATCTCAAATTTTGTCACAATATAGAAAATTGAGCTAGTTTCACGTGAGCATTGAATTATTGTCATTAGGAGCTTTAAATATAGCGCGGACATGTCAAATTTATCGACCAGTTATAGTGATCATTCTAAACTGATCATTGGTGCTCATTGAGTAAAAGCTTATAAATCAAACATAATGCATGGCATCATGCAGTTCAGGCTAGATTGGATTAGTTGGACGCATTTTCGTATTTGTTTCTATCTCAAATTTCGTCAAAATATAGAAAATTGAGCTATTTTAACGTGGGCATTGGATTCGTGTCATTATGAGCTCTAAATTATAAGTTACGGACGACTTAGAGCGGACATGTGAAGTTGATCGGCTAGTCATGGTGATTATTCTAAACCGATAATTGATGCTCATTAAGTAAACGCTTATAAATGAAGCATATAGCATGGCATCGCACAGCCTGGGATAGATTGGATTACTTGTACGATTTTTCGTATCTAGTTTTGTCTCAAATATAGTCACAATTAGAAAATTGAGCTAGCTTAATGTGGGCATTGGATTCGTGTCATTTTAAGCTCTAAATAAAAAGTTACGGACGATTTAGTGTGGACATGTTAAATTGATCGGCCAGTAAAACTGATCATTCTAAACTGATCGTTGGTGAAGGCTTATAAATGAAGCATAATGCATGGCATCACGGAGTTTTGGCTAGATTGGATTACTTGGATGCTTTTACGTATCTATTTCTATCTCATTTTGTCAAAATATAGAAAATCGAGCGAGCTTAACGTTGGGATTGGATTCGTATCGTTATGAGCTACAATACAAAAATTTATGGATGATTTAGTGCAGACATGTCAAGTTGATCGGCATGTTAAATTGATCATTCCAAACTAATCATTGGTGCTCATTGAGTAAAGGCTTATAAATGAAGCATAATGCATGACATCACGTAGTTTTGAATAGATTTGATTACTTGGAGGACTTGTCAAAGCAATTTTAGTTTTAAATAGCATCACAATATAGAAAATTGAGTTAGCTTAAAGTGGGCATTGGATTTGTGTCATTATGAGCTCTAAATCAAAAGTTACAGATGATTTATTGCGGATATGTCAAGTTGATCGGCAAGTTAAAATGATCATTTTAAATTTATCATTGGTACTCATTGAGTAAAAGCTTATAAATGAAGAATAATGCATACAATCACGTAGTTCAGGATAGATTGGATAACTTGGACGCTTTGTCATATCTGTTTCGGTCTCAAATTTTGTCAAAATATAGAAAATCGAGCGAGCTTAACGTGGGGATTGGATTCGTATCGTTATGAGCTACAATACAAAATTTATGGACGATTTAGTGCAGACATGTCAAGTTGATCGGCATGTTAAATTGATCATTCCAAACTGATCATTGGTGCTCATTGAGTAAAGGCTTATAAATGAAGCATAATGCATGACATCACGTAGTTTTGAATAGATTTGATTACTTGGAGGAATTGTCAAAGCAATTTTAGTTTTAAATTTCATTACAATATAGAAAATTGAGTTAGCTTAAAGTGGGCATTGGATTTGTGTCATTATGAGCTCTAAATCAAAAGTTACAGATGATTTATTGCAGATATGTCAAGTTGATCGGCAAGTTAAAATGATCATTCTAAACTTATCATTGGTACTCATTGAGTAACAACTTATAAATGAAGAATAATGCATACAATCACGTAGTTCAGGATAGATTGGATAACTTGGACGCTTTGTCATATCTATTTCGGTCTCAAATTTTGTCACAATATAGAAAATTGAGCTAGCTTAACATGGGCATTTTATTTGTGTCATTCTGGGGTCTAAATCAAAAGTTACGGACGATTTAGTGCGGACATGTCAAGTTGATCGGCTAGTTACAATGATCATTCTTCTGATCATTGATGCTCATTGAGTATATCCTTACAAATGAAGCATAATGTGTGGCATCATGCTGTTTGGGATAGGTTGGATTACTTGGACACTTTTTTGTATCTATTTTTTCTCAGACTTTGTCAAAGTATAGAAAATTGAGCTAGCTTAACGTGGGCATTGCATTCGTGTTATTCTAAGGTATAAAACGAACGTTACAGATGATTTAGTGCAGACATGTCAAATTTATCGGCCAGTTAAAGTGATCATTCTAAACTAATCATTGCTGCTCATTGAGTAAAGGCTTATAAATGAAGCATAATGCGTGGTATCACACACTTTTTGCTAGACTGGATTACTTAAACGCTTTTTTGTATCTCTTTCTATCTTAAATTTTGTCATAATATAGAAAATAGACCTAGCTTAGCGTGGGCATTGGACTCGTGTTAATATGAGCTAAAACCAAAAGTTATGGATGATTTAGTGCAAACATGTCAAGTTGATCGACCAGTTAAATCGATCATTCCAAACTGATCATTGGTACTCATTGAGTAAAGGCTTATAAATGAAGAATAATGAATGACATTACATAGTTTTGAATAAATTTGATTACATTGAGGACTTGTCAAAGCAATTTTAGTCTTAAATTTTATCACAATATAAAAAATTGAGCTAGTTTAACGTGGGCATTGGATTCGTGTCATTATGAGCTCTAAATCAAAAGTTATGGACAATTTAGTGCGAATATGTCAAGTTGATCGGCAAGTTAAAATGATCATTCTAAACTGATCATTAGTACTCATTGAATAAAAGCTTTTAAATGAAGAATAATGCATGGAATCACGTAGTTCAGGATAGATTTGATTACTTGGTTGCTTTCTCATATCTATTTTTTTCTCAAAATTTGTGACAATATAGAAAATTGAGCTAGATTAACGTGGGGATTGGATTCGTGTCATTCTGAGGTCTAAATAAAAATTATGGATGATTTAGTGCGGATATGTCAAGGTTATCGGCTAGTTAAAATGATTACTCCTCTGATAATTGATGCTCCTTGAGTAAATCCTTATAAATGAAGCATAATGCCTAGCATCATGCAGTTTGGGATAGATTGGATTACTTGGACGCTTTGTCGTATCTATTTTTGTCTCAAATTTTGTTAAAATATAGCAACTTGAGCTAGCTTAACGTGGGCATTGGATTCGTGTCATTTTGCGCTCTAAGTCATAAGTTGG
>JAENJI010000013.1:12261327-12406588 GCA_018901935.1 Pugionium cornutum
TGGTGCTCATTGAGTAAAGGCTTATAAATGAAGCATAATGCATGGCATCACGTAGTTTTGGCTAGATTGGATTACTTGGACGCTTTTTTGTATCTATTCCTGTCTAAAATTTTGTCACAATATAGAAAATTGAGCTAGCTTACTTGGGCATTGTATTCGTGTCATTATGAGCTACAAATCAAAAGCTATGAACGATTTAGTGCAGTCATGTCAAATTGGTTAGCCAGATAAATTGATCATTCTAAACTGATCATTGGTGCTCATTGGCTAAAGGATTATAAATGAAGCATAATGCATGACATTACATAGTTTTGGATAGATTTGATTACTTGTAGGACTTGTCGAACCATTTTTAATCTGAAATTTTACTACATTATAAAAAAATTGAGATAGCTTAACGTGAGAATTGGATTCTTGTCATTCTGAGTTCTAAATCTCAAGTTATGCACGATTTAATTCGAACATGTCAAGTTGATCGGCAAATTAAAATGATCATTCTAAACTGATCATTGGTGTTTATTAAGTAAAAGCTTATAAATGAAGTATAATGCATGTCATCACGCAGTTCGGGATAAATTTGATTACTTGGATGCTTTATCGTTCTATTTTTATCTCAAATTTTGTCACAATATAGAAAATTGAACAAGCTTAACGTGGGCATTGGATTTGTGTCCTTCTAAGCTATAAATCATAAGTTACAGAAGATTTAGTGCATACATGTCAAGTTGATCGGCCAGTTAAAGTGATCATTCTAAACTGATCATTGGTGCTCATTAACTAAACGCTTATAAATGAAGCATAAAGCATGGCAACACACAGGATAGGATGGATTGGACTATTTGGACATTTTGTCGTATATACTTCTGTCTCAAATTTTGTCATAATATAAAAAATTGAGCTACCTTAACGTGGGCATTGGATTCGTGTCATTCTGAGCTCTAAATCAAAAGTTACGTACCATTTAGTGTGGACATGTCATGTTGAGTGGAAAGTTAAAGTGATTATTCTAATTAGATCATTGGTGCTCATTAAGTAAAGACTTATAAATGAAGCATAAAGCATGGAATCAAGTAGTTTGGATATATTGGATTACTTGGACACTTTTTCGTATCTTTATATGTGTCAAATGTTGTCACACTATAGAAAATGGAACTACCTTAACATGGGCATTAGATTCGTGTCATTTTGAGCTCTAAATCAAAAGTTAGGCATGATTTACTGCGTACATGTCAAGTTGCTAGGCCAGTTAAAGTGATCATTCTAAACTTATCATGTTCTCATTAAGTAAAGGGGCTTATAAATGAAGAATAATGCATGGCATTAGACAGTTTTAAATAGATTGGATTACTTCGACGCTTTGTCATATCTATTTTATATTAAATTTTTATACACAATAGAAAATTGAGGTACATTGACGTGGGCATTGGATTAGTGTTTACTGAGCTCTAAATCAAAATTTACGGAAGATTTAGAGCAGGCATGTCAAGTTGATGGGCGAGTTAAAATTATTATTCTAAACTGATCATTGGTGCTCATTAAGTAAAGGCTTATAAATGAGGCATATGGCATTACATCAAGCAGTTTGAGATAGATTGGACTACTTGGACGCATTGTCGTATCTAGTTCTGTTTCAAATTTTGTGACAATATAGAAAATTGAACTAGCTTAATGTGGGCATTCGATTCGTGTTATTCTGAGCTGCAAATCAAAAGTTATGGACGATTTAGTGCACACATGTCAAATAGATCAGCGAGTTAAAATGATCATTCTAAACTGATCGTTAATGCTCATTAAGTAAACACTTATAAATGAAGAATAATGCATGGCATCACACGGTTTGGGATTGACTGGATTACTTGGATGCTTTCTCATATCTATTTATTCCTCAAATTTTTCCATTATAGAAAATTGAGCTAGCTTAACGTTCGCATTGAATTCGTGTCATTCTGAGCTCTAAATCAAAAGTTACAGATGATTTAGTGCATGCATAGCAAGTTGATTGGCCAATTAAAGTGATCATTATAAACTGATCATTGGTGCTCATTAAGTAAAGTCTTATAAATGGAGCATAATGCATGGCATCAGACAGTTTTGGATAAATTGGATTACTTGGACGTTTTGTCATATCTATTTTGGTCTAAACTTTTATACGCTATAGAAAATTCAGCTAGCTTAACGTGGGCATTGGATTCGTGTTTTCGGAGCTCTAAATCAAAAGTTACGGATGATTTAGTGCGGGCATGTCAAGTTGATTGGCAAGTTAAAATATTCATTCTAAACTTATCATTGGTGCTCATTAAGTAAGGGCTTATAAATGAGGCATAAAGCATGACATCACACAGATTGGGATAGATTGGATTACTTGAACCCTTTTTCGTATCTATTTTTGTCTCAAATTTTGTCACAATATAGAAAATTGAGCTAACTTAACGTGGGCATTGGATTCGTGTTATTCTGAGCTCTAAATCAATAGTTATGGACATATTAGTGCGGACATGTCAAGTTGATCGACTAGTTAAAGTGATTATTCTAAACTAATCATTGGTGCTCATTAACTAAAAGCTTATAAATGAAAAATAATGCATGGAATCACGCACTGTGGGATAGATTGGATTACTTGTATGCTTTGTTGTATCTATTTCTATCTCAAATTTTGTAACAATATAGAAAATTGAGCTAGCTTAACGTGGGCATTGGATTCGTGTCATTCTGAGCTCTAAATCAAAAGTTACGTACCATTTAGTGTGGACATGTCATGTTGAGTGGAAAGTTAAAGTGATTATTCTAATTAGATCATTGGTGCTCATTAAGTAAAGACTTATAAATGAAGCATAAAGCATGGAATCAAGTAGTTTGGATATATTGGATTACTTGGACACTTTTTCGTATCTTTATATGTGTCAAATGTTGTCACACTATAGAAAATGGAACTACCTTAACATGGGCATTAGATTCGTGTCATTTTGAGCTCTAAATCAAAAGTTAGGCATGATTTACTGCGTACATGTCAAGTTGCTAGGCCAGTTAAAGTGATCATTCTAAACTTATCATGTTCTCATTAAGTAAAGGGGCTTATAAATGAAGAATAATGCATGGCATTAGACAGTTTTAAATAGATTGGATTACTTCGACGCTTTGTCATATCTATTTTATATTAAATTTTTATACACAATAGAAAATTGAGGTAGACTGACGTGGGCATTGGATTCGTGTTTATTGACCTCTAAATCAAAATTTACGGAAGATTTAGAGCAGGCATGTCAAGTATATGGGCGAGTTAAAATTATTATTCTAAACTGATCATTGGTGCTCATTAAGTAAAGGCTTATAAATGAGGCATATGGCATTACATCAAGCAGTTTGAGATAGATTGGACTACTTGGACACATTGTCGTATCTAGTTCTGTTTCAAATTTTGTGACAATATAGAAAATTGAACTAGCTTAATGTGGGCATTCGATTCGTGTTATTCTGTGCTACAAATCAAAAGTTATGGACGATTTAGTGCACACATGTCAAGTAGATCAGGGAATTAAAATGATCATTCTAAACTGATCGTTAATGTCGTTAAGTAAACACTTATAAATAAAGAATAATTCATGGCATCACACGGTTTGGGATTGACTGGATTACTTGGATGCTTTCTCATATCTATTTATTCCTCAAATTTTGTCATTATAGAAAATTGAGCTAGCTTAACGTTCACATTGAATTCGTGTCATTCTGAGCTCTAAATCAAAAGTTACGGATGATTTAGTGCATGCATGCCAAGTTGATCGGCCAGTTAAAATTATCATTCTAAACTGATCATTGGTGCTCATTGAGTAAAGGCTTATAAATGAAGCATAATGAATGGTATCAAGTAGTTTGGAATAGATTGGATTACTTGGACGCTTTGTCGTATCGTGTTTCATTTCAAATTTTGTCACAATATAGGATATTGAACTTGCTTAATGTGGGCAATTGATTCGTGTCATTTTGAGCTATAAATCAAAAGTTATGGATGATTTAGTGCAGGCATGTCAAGTTGATTGGCCAGTTAAAATGATCATTCTAAACTGATCATTGGTGCTCATTGAGTAAAAGCTTATAAATGAAAAATAATGCAAGGCATCAGACAGTTAGGTAAGGATTGGATTACTTGAACGCATTGTCGTATCTATTTTGGTCTCAAATTTTGTCACAATATAAAAAATTGAGCTAGCTTAACCTCGGAATTTGATTCGTGTCATTCTGAGGTCTAAATCAAAAGTTATGTACGATTTAGTGCGGATATGTCAAGTTGATCGGCCAATTAAAGTGATCATTCTAAACTGATCATTGGTGCTGATTCAGTAAAGGATTATAAGTGAAGCATAATACATGGCATCACACAATTTTGGATAGATTAGATTATTTGGATGCTTTGTCGTACATATTTCTTTCTCAAATTTCTTTACACTATAGAAAATTGAGCTAGCTTAACGTGGGCATTGGATTCGTGTGTTTCTGAGCTCTAAATCAAAAGATATGGACGAGTTAGTGGGGATATGTCAAGTTGATCGGCGAGTTAAAATGATCGTTTTAAACTGATCATTAGTGCTCATTAAGTTAGGCTTATAAATGAGGCATAAAGCATGGCGTCACACAGTTTGGGATGGATTGGATGACTTGGTTGCATTGCCGTATCTATTTCTATATCAAATTTTGTCACAATATCAAAAATTGAGCTAGCTTAACGTGGGCATTGGATTCGTGTCATTCAGAGCTCTAAATCAAAAGTTACAGACGATTTAGGGTGGACATGTCAAGTTGATCGGCTAGTTAAAGTGATCATTCTAAACTGATCATTGGTGCTCATTGAGTGAAGTCTTATAAATGAAGCATAATGCATTGTATCACACAGTTTAGGATAGATTGGATTACTTGGACACTTTATCGTATCTATTTCAGTCTCAAATTTTGTCACAATATAGAAAATTTAAGTAGCTTAATGTGGGCAATTGATTCGTGTCATTCTGACCTATAAATCAAAAGTTATGGACGATATATATAGTGCAAACATGTGAAGTTGATCAGATTGTTAAAATTATCATTCTAAACTGATCGTTGGTTCCCATTGATTAAAAACTTATAAATGAAGAATTATGCACGGCATCACGCAGTTTGGGATGGACTGGATTACCTGGACGCTTTTTCATATCCATTTCTGTTTCAAATTTTGTCACAATATAGAAAATTGAGCTAGCTTAAAATGGGCATTGAATTCGTGTCATTCGGAGCTCTAAATCGAAAGTTACGAATAATTTAGTGCGTATATGTCAAGTTGATCTGCTAGTTAAAGTGATCATTCAAAACTGATCATTGGTGCCCATTGCGTAAAAGCTTATAAATGGAGCATAATGCATGGCATCACATAGTTATGGATAGTTTGGATTACTTGGACACTTTGTCATCTCTATTCTTGACTCAAATTTTGTTAAATTATAGAAAATTGAGCTAGCTTAATGTTTTCGTTGGATTCGTATTTTCTGAGCTCTATCTCAAAAGTTACAGACGGTTTAGTGGGGGCATATCAAGTTGATCGGCGAGTTAAAATGATCATTCTATAGTGATCATTGGTGCTCATTAAGTAAAGGCTTATAAATGACGCATAAAGCATGGCATCACGCAGTTTGGGATAGATTGGATTACTTGGACACATTTTCGTATTTAGTTCTGTTTCAAATTTTTTCACAATATAGAAAATTGAACTAGCTTAATGTGGGCGTTGGATTCGTGTCATTCTAAGCTACAAATAAAAAGTTATGAATGATTTAGTGCAGACATGTCGAGTTGATCGGCCGGTTAAAATGATCATTCTAAACTGATCATTGGTGCTCATTGAGAAAACACTTATAAATGAGGAATAAAGCATGACATCACGTAGTTTGGGATCGAATGGATTATTTGTATGCTTTTTCATATCTATTTATTTCTCAAATTTTGTCACAATATAGAAAATTGAGCTAGATTAACATGGGCATTGGATTCGTGTCATTCTGAGCTCTAAATGAAAAATTACGCAGGATTTAGTGCGTATATGTCAAGTTGATCAGCCAATTAAAGTGATCATTATAAACTGATCATTGGTGCTCATTAAGTAAAGTCTTATAAATGGAGCATAATGCATGGCATCCGACAGTTTTGGATAAATTGGATTACTTGGACGCTTTGTCATATCTATTTATCCCTCAAATTCTTATACACTATAGAAAATTGAGCTACCTTAACGTGGGCATGGGATTCGTGTTTAATGAGCTCTAAATCAAAAGTTACGGACGATTTAGTGCCGGCATGTCAAGGTGATCGGCGAGTTAAAATGATCATTATAAACTGATCATTGGTGCTCATTAAGTAAAGGCTTATAAATGAGGCATATAGCATTGTATAACACAGTGTGGGATATATTTTATTACTTGGACGCATTGTCGTATCGAGTTTTGTTTCAAATTTTATGACAATATAGAAAATTAAACTAGCTTAATGTGGGCATCGGACTTGTGTCATTCTGAGCAATAAATTAAAAGTTATAAACGATTTAGTGCCAACATGCCAAGTTGATCAGCCAGTTAAAATGATCATTCTACACTGATCATTGGGGCTCATTGACTAAAAGCTTATATATGAAAATAATGCATGGAATCACACAGTTTTGGATGGATTGGATTACTTGGATGCTTTGTCGTATCTATTTCTGTCTCACATTTTGTCGCAATATAGAAAATTGAGCAAGTTTAACGTGGGCATGGGATTCGTGTCATTCTGAGCTCTAGATCAAAAGTTACGCACAATTTAGTGCGGACATGTCAAGTTGAATGGCAAGTTAAAGTGATCATTCTAAAAAGATCATTGGTGCGCATTAAGTAAAGGTTTTATAAATAAAGCATAAATCATGGCATAAACTAGTTTGAATAGACTGGATTACTTGGACGCTTTTTCGTCTCTATTTCTATCTCAAATTTTGTCAAAATAGATTAAATTGAGCTTGGTTAACGTGGGCATTGGACTCATGTCATTCTGAGCTATAAATCAAAAGTTACGGACGATTTAGTGTGGACATGTCATGTTGATCGGCCAGTTAATATGATTATTCTAATCTGGTCATTGTTGTTCATTGAATAAAAGCTTATAAAAGAAAAATAATGCATGGCATCATGCAGTATGGGATTGATTGGATTTCTTGGACGCTTTGTGTTATCTATTTCTTTCTCAAATTTTGTGCCAATATAGAAAATTGAACTAGCTTAATGTGTGCATTAGATTCGTGTCATTCTGAGCTACAAATCAAAAGTTAGAACGATTTAGTGAAGACATGTCAAGTAGATCGGCGAGTTAAAATGATCATTCTAAACTAATCATTGGTGCTCATTGAGTAAACACTTATAAATGAAGAATAATGCATGGCATCACGCGGTTCGGGATGGACTGGATTACTTGGATGCTTTTTCGTATCTATTTATTTCTCAAATTTTGTCATAATATAGAAAATTGAGCTAGCTTAACGTAGGCATTGGATTCGTGTCATTCTGAGCTCTAAATCAAATGTTTCAGATGATTTAGTGCATACATGCCAAGTAGATCGGCAAGTTGAAATGATCATTCTAAACTGATTATTGGTGCTCATTGCGTAAAGGCTTATAAATGAAGCATAATGCATGGTATCAAGCAGTTTGGAATAGATTGGATTACTTGGACGCTTTGTCGTATCGAGTTTCGTTTCAAATTTTGTCACAATATATTGAACTAGCTTATTGTGGGCATTCGATTCGTGTCATTATGAGCTATAAATAAAAAGTTATGGACAATTTAGTGCACACATGTCAAGGTTATCCGCCAGTTAAAATGATCATTCTAAACTAATCGTTGGTGCTCATTGAGTAAAAGCTTATAAATGAAAAATAATTCATGGCATTACGCAGTTGCGGATGGATTGGATCACTTGGATGTTTTTTCTATCTATTTTAGTCTCAAATTTTGTCACAATATAGAAAATTGAAGTAGCTTAATGTGGGCAATTGGATTTGTGTCATTCCAAGCTCTAAATCAAAAGTTATGGAAAATTTAGTGTGGACATGTCAAGTGTAGTGGCAAGTTATAGTGATCATTCTAAACATATCATTGGTGCTCATTAAGTAAAGGGTTATAAATGAAACATAAAGTATGACATCAAGTAATTTGGATATATTGGATTACTTGGACGCTTGTCGTCTCTATTTCTATCTTAAATTTTGTCAAATTATAGAAAATTAAGCTTGCTTAACGTGGGCATTGGATTCGTGTCATTCGGAGCTCTAAATAAAAGTTGTGGACAACTTAGTGCGGACATATCAAGGTTATCGGCTAGTTAAAGTGATCATTCTAAAGTGATCATTAGTGCTGATTGAGTAAAGGCTATTAAATTAAGCATAATGCATGGCATCACACAGTTTTGGACAGTTTGAATTACTTGGATGCTTTGTCGTATCTATTTCTCTCTCAATTTTGGTATACTACAGAAAATTAAGCTAGCTTAACGTGGGCATTGGATTCATGTGTTTATGAGCTATAAATCAAAACTTACGGACGATTTAGTGCGAACATGTCAAGTTGATCGGCGAGTTGAAATGATCATTCTATACTGATCATCGGTGCTCATTAAGTAAGGCTTTTAAATGAGGCATAAAGAATGGAATCACGCAGTTTGGAATAGATTGGATTACTTTGAATCTTTGTTGTATCTAGTTTTGTTTAAAATTTTGTCATAATATAGAAAACTGAACAACTATAATGTGGGGATTGTATTCGTGTCATTCCAAGCTATAAATCAAAAGTTATGGATGATTTAGTGCAGACATGACAAGTTGATCGGCCAGTTAAAATAATCATTCTAAACTGATCATTGGTACTCATTGAGTAAAAGCATATAAATGAAAAATAATGCATGGCATCACACAATTTGGGAAGGATTGGATTACTTGGATGCTTTGTCATATCTATTTATGTCTCAAAATTTGTCACAATATAGAAAATTAAGCTAGCTTAACATCGGCATTTGATTAGGGTCAATCCGAGTTCTAAACCAAAAGTTACAGACGATTTAGTGCGGACATGTCAAGTTGATCAGCCACTTAAAGTGATCATTCTAAACTGATCAATGGTGCTGATTGAGTAAAGGCTTATAAATGAAGCATAAAGCATGATATCAAGTAGTTTGGATATATTGGATTACTTCGATTTTGTCGTATCTAGTTCTATTTCAAATTTTGTCATAATATAGAAAATTGAAATAGCTTAATATGGGCAATTGATTCGTGTCATTCTGAGTTATAAATCAAAAGTTATGGACTATTTAGTGCAGACATGACGAGTTGATCGGCAAGTTAAAATGATCATTTTAAACTGATCATTGGTGCTCTTTGAGTAAAACCTTATAAATGAAAAATAATGCATGGCATCCAACAATTTGGAAAGGTTTGGATTACTTGGACGCTTTGTCATATCTTTTTACGTCTCAAATTTTGACACAATATAGAAAATTGAGCTAGTTTAACAACGGCATTTGGTTCGGGTCATTCTGAGGTCTAAATCAAAAGTTACGGACGATTTAGTGCGGACATGTCAAGTTGATCGGCCAGTTAAAGTGATCATTCTAAACTGATATTGGTGCTCACTGAGTAAAAGCTTATAAACGCAGTATAATGCATGGCATCACACAGTTTTGGATAGACTGGATTACTTGGACGCTTTTTCATATCTAGTTCTTTAAATTTTGTCGCAATATTGAAAATTGAACTAGCTTAATGTGGGGATTGAATTTGGTGTCATTATGAGCTATAAATCAAAAGTTGTGGTCGATTTAGTGCGGACATGGCAAGTTGATCGGTTAAAATGATCATTCTAAATTGATCATTGGTGCTCATTGAGTAAAAGCTTATAAATGAAAAATAATGCATGGCGTCACGCAATTTGGGATGGATTGGATCACTTGGACTCTTTGTCGTATCTACTCCTGTCTCAAATTTTGTTACGATATAGAAAATTAAGCTAGCTTAACGTGGGCATTGGATTCGTGTCATTTGGAGCTCTAAATCAAACGTTGCAGACAATTTAATGCGGATATGTTAAGTTGAGTGGCAAGTTAAAGTGATCATTCTAAACCGATCATTGGTGCTCATTAAGTAAAGGCTTATAAATGAAGCATAAAGCATGGCATCAAGTAGTTTGGATAGATTGGATTACTTGGACGCTTTGCCGTCTCTATTTCTATCTTAAATTTTGTCAAAATATAGAAAATTGAGATTGCTTAACGTAGGCATTGCATTCGTGTCATTCGGAGCTATAAATCAAACGTTACAGGCAATTTAATGTAGAAATTTCAAGTTGATCGGCCATTTAATATGATTATTTTAAACTAATCATTGGTGCTCATTGAGTAAAAGCTTATAAATGAAAAATAATGCATGGCATCACGCAGTTTGGGATGGATTAAATTACTTGGATGCTTTGTTGTTTTCTATTTCTGTCTCAAATGTTGTCAAAATATAGAAAATTGAGCTAGCTTAATGTCGGCATTTGATTCGTGTCATTCTGAGTTTTAAATCAAAAGTTTTGGACGATTTAGTGCGGACATGTCAAGTTGATCGGCCAGTTAAAGTGATCATTCTAAAGTGATAATTGGTGCTTATTGACTAAACGCTTATAAATGAAGCATAATGCATAGCATCACATAGTTTTGGATAGATTGGGTTACTTGAACGCTTTATCGTATCTATTTCAGTCTCAAATTTGGGTACACTATATAAATTTTAACTAGCTTAATCTGGGCATTTGATTCCTGTCATTCTGAGCAATAAATAAAAAGTTATGTACAATTTAGTGCAGACGTGACAAGTTCAACGGCCAGTTAAAATGATCATTCTAAAATAATCATTGTAGCTCATTGAGTAAAAGCTTATAAATGAAAAATAATGCATTACATCCCACAGTTTGGGAGTTTGGTTATTTGAACGCCTTGTCAAACCTGTTTATGCCTTAAATTTTGTCACAATATAGAAAATTGAGCTAGTTTAACATCGGCTTTTGATTTGGGTTCTGAATCAAAAGTTACGGCGATTTATTGTGGACATGTCAAGTTGATCGGCGAGTTAAAGTGATCATTCTAAGCTGATCGTTTGTGCTGATTTAATAAAGGGTTATAAATGAAGCATAATGCAAGGCATCACGCAGTTTGGGATAGATTGGATTACTTGGATGCTTTATCGTATCTATTTCTCTCTCAAATTTTGTTACACTATATAAAATTGAACTAGCTTAATGTAGGCATTGGATTCGTGTGTTTCTAAGCTCTAAATCAAAAGTTACGGACGAAGCTAACAAATGAAAAATAATGCATGGCATCACGCAGTTTGGGATGGATTGGATTACTTGGACACTTTGTTGTCTCTATTTCTGTCTCAAATTTTGTCACAATCCAGAAAGTTGAGATATCTTAATGTCGGCAATTGATTCTTGTCATTCAGAGTTCTAAATCAAAAGTTACGGACGATTTAGTGCGGACATGACAAGTTGATCAGCCATTTAAAGTGATCATTCTAAAATGCTCATTGGTGCTGATTGAGTAAACGCTTATAAATGAAGCATAATGCATAGCATCACACAGTTTTGGATAGACTGGATTACTTGGACGCTTTGTCGTATCTATTCCTGTCTCAAATTTTTGTACACTATAGAAAATTGAGCTAGTTTAACGTGGGCATTGGATTCGTGTCATTCCGAGCTATAAATCAAAAGTTATAGACGATTTAGTGCAGACATGAGAAGTTGATAGGCCAGTTAAAATGATCATTCTAAACTGATCATTGGTGCTCATTGACTAAAAGCATATAAATGAAAAATAATGCATGGCGTCACACAGTTTGGGAAAGATTGGATTATTTGGATGCTTTGTCGTATCTATTTATGTCTCAAATTTTTTCACAATATAGAAAATTAAGCTAGCTTAACATCGGCGTTTGATTAGGGTCATTCCGAGTTGTAAATCACAAGTTACAGACGATTTATTGTGGACATGTCAAGTTGATCGTCCAGTTAAAGTGATCATTCTAAACTGATCAATGGTGCTGATTCGGTAATGCTTATAAATGAAGCATAAAGCATGGTATCAAGTTATTTGGATAGAATTGATTACTTGGAGACTTTGTCGTCTCTATTTCTATCTTAAATTTTTTCCAAATATAGAAAATTGAGCTTGCTTAACTTGGGCATTAAATTCGTGTCATTCTAAGCTCTAAATGAAAAATTATTGATGATTTAGTGCGGACATGTCAAGTTGATCGGCCAGTTAAAGTGATCATTCTAAAGTCATCATTGGTGCTGATTGAGTAAACGCATATAAATGAAGCATAATGCATATCATCACACAGTTTTGGATAGATTGGATTACTTGGACACTTTGTCGTATCTATTTCTGTCTCAAATTTCGGTACACTATAGAAAATTGAGATAGCTTAATGTGGTCATTGGATTTGTGTCATTCTGAGATTTAAATCAAAACTAAGGACAATTTAGTGCGAACATATCAAGTTGATCGGCGAGTTAAAATGATCATTCTAAACTGATCATTGGTGCTCATTAAGTAAGGCTTATAAATGAGGCATAAAGCATGGCATCACGCAGTTTGGGTTTTATTGGATTAGTGTCATTATGACCTATAAATAAAAGTTACATACGATTTAGTGTGGACATGTTAAGTTGATCGTCCAGTTAATATGTTTATTCAAAACTGATCATTGGTGCTCATTGAGTAAACGCTGATAAATGAAAATTAATGCATGGCATCACGCAGTTTGGAATGGATTGGATTACTTGGACGCTTTGTCGTTTCTATTTCTATCTCAAATTTTGTCACAATATAGAAAGTTGAGCTACCTTCACGTCGGCATTTGATTCGTGTCATTCAGAGTTCTAAATCAAAAGTTACGGACGATTTAGTGCGAACATGACAAGTTAATTGGCCAGTGAAAGTGATCATTCTAAAATGATCATTGGTGTTGATTGTGTAAACACTTATAAATGAAGCACAATGCATAGCATCACACAGTTTTTGATAGATTGGATTACTTGGACGCTTTGTCATATCTATTTCAGTCTCAAATTTTGGTACAGTATAGAAAATTCAGCTAGCTTAACGTGGGCATTGGATTCGTGTCATTCCGAGCTATAAATCAAAAGTTATGGATGATTTAGTGCAGACATGACAAGTTGAACGGCCAGTTAAAATGATCATTGGTGCTCATTCACCAAAAGCTTATAAATGAAAAATAATGCATGCCATCACACAGTTTGGGAAAGATTGGATTGCTTGGATGCTTTTTCGTATCTATTTATGTCTCAAAATTTGTCACAATATAGAAAATTGAGCTAGCTTAACATCGGCATTTTATTAGGGGTCATTCTGAGTTGTAAATCAAAAGTTACAGAAGATTAGTGCGGACATGTCAAGTTGATCGGCCGGTTAAAGTGATCATTCTAAACTAATCAATAGTGCTGATTGGGTAATGCTTATAAATGAATCATAAAGCATGGTATCAAGTTGTTTGGATATATTGGATTACTTGGAGACTTTTTCGTCTCTATTTGTATCTTAAATTTTGTCCAAATATAGAAAATTGAGCTTCCTTAACGTGGGCATTAAATTCGTGTCATTCTAAGCTCTAAATAAAAAGTTACTTACGATTTAGTGCGGACATGTCAAGGTTATTGGTTAGTTAAAGTGATCATTCTAAACTGATCATTAATGATGATTAAGTAAAGGCTTATAAATGAACCATAATGCATGGCATCACACAATTTTGGATAGATTGGATATTTATTAATGAACCATAATGCATGAACCATAATGCTTTGTCGTATATATTTGTCTCTAAAATTTTGTTACACTTTGAAAATTGAGCTAGCTTAATGTGGGCATTGGATTCGTGTGTTTCTGAGCTCTAAATCAAAAGTTATGGACGAGTTAGTGCGGACATGTCAAGTATATCGGCGAGTTGAAATGATAATTCTAAATGGATCATTGGAGCTCATTAAGTAAGGCTTATAAATGATGAATAAAGTATGGCGTCAAGTAATTTGGATGGATTGGATTACTTGGACGCTTTGTTATCTCTATTTCTATCTTAAATTTTCTCAGAATATAGAAAATTTAGCTAGCTTAATGTGGGCATTGGATTTGTGTTTCTGAGCTCTAAATCAAAAGTTACGGACAATTTAGTGAGCACATGTCAAGTTGATAGGTGAGTTGAAATGATCATTCTAAAAAGATCATTGGTGCTCATTAAGTAAGGCTTATAAATGAGGCATAAAGCATGGCATCAAGTAGTTTGGATAGATTGGATTATTTGGACGCTTTGTCGTCTCTATTTCTATCTTAAACTTTGCCAAAATATAGAAAATTAAGATTGATTAACGAGGGTATTGGATTAGTGTCATTATGACCTATAAATCAAATGTTACGTACGATTTACTGTGGACATGTTAAGTTGATTGTTCTGTTAATATGATTATTCTAAACTGCTCATTGGTGCTCATTGAGTAAAAGCTGACAATTGAAAAATAATGCATGGCATCACGCAGTTTGCTGATTAAGTAAAGGCTTATAAATGAACCATAATGAATGGCATCACACAATTTTCGATAGATTGGATTTCTTGGATGCTTTGTCGTATCTGTTTGTCTCTCAAATTTTTTTTACACTATGAAAATTGAGCTAGCTTAACGTGGGCATTGGATTCGTGTATTTCTGAACTCTAAATCAAAAGTTACGGACGATTTAGTGCGGACATTTGAAGTAGATCGACGAGCTGAAATGATCATTCTAAATGGATCATTGGTGCTCATTAAGTAAGGCTTATAAATGATGCATAAAGTATGGCATCAAGTAGTTTGGATGGATTGGATTACTTGGAAGCTTTGTTATCTCTATTTCTATCTTAAATTTTGTCAAAGTATAGAAAATTGAGATTGCTTAACGTGGGCATTGGATTCGTGTCATTCAGAGTTCTAAATCAAAAGTTACGGACAATTTAATGCGGATGTGTCAAGCTGAGTGACAAGTTAAAGTGATCATTCTAAACAGATCATTGGTGCTCATTAAGTAAAGGCTTATAAATAAAGCATAAAGCATGGCATCAAGTAGTTGGGATAGATAGTCGTATCTAGTTTTGTTTTAAATTTTGTCACAACATCGAAAATTGAACTAGATTAATGTGGGCAATTGATTCGTGTCATTTTGACAAATAATTCAAAAGTTATGGACAATTTAGTGCAGAAATGACAAGTTGATCAGCCAGTTAAAATGATCATTCTACACTAGTCATTGGTGCTCATTGAGTAAAAGCTTATAAATGAAAAATAATGCATCGCATCACACAGTTTGGGAAGGATTGGATTTTTTTGTACATTTTCTCGTATCTAATTATGTCTCAAATTTTGTCACAATATAGAAAATTGACTAGCTTAACGTCGGCATTTGATTCAGGTCATTCTGAGTTATAAATCAAAAGTTACGGACGAGTTAGTGCGGACATGTTAAGTTCATCGGCCAGTTAAAATGGTCATTCTAAACTTATCATTGGTGCTGATTGAGTAAAGGCTTATAAATGAAGCATAAAGCATGGCATCAAGGAGATTGGATAGATTGGATTACTTGGACGCTTTGTCGTCTTTATTTTTGTCTCAAATTTTGTTAAAATATAGAAAATTGATCTAGCTTAATGTTGACAATGGATTCGCCCATTCTGAGCTATAAATCAAAAGTAATGGACGATATTGCGCAAATATGTCAAGTTAATTGGCCAATTAAAATGATCATTCTAAACTTATCGTTGGTGCTCACTAAGTAAAAGCTTTTAAATGAAGAATAATGCATGGCATCACGCAGTTTGGGATATACTGGATTACTTTGATGCTTCGTCGTATCTATTTTTCTCTCAAATTTTTTTATAATATAGAAAATTGAACTAACTTAACGTTGGCATTGGATTCGTGTTATTCTGCACTCTAAATCAAAAGTTATTGATGAGTTAGTGCGGATATGTCAAGTTGATTGGCCAGCTAAAGTGATCATTCTAAATTTATTATTGGTGTTGATTGATTAAAGGCTTATAAATGAAGCATAATGCATGGCATCACACAGTTTTAGATAGATTGGATTACTTGGATGCTTTGTCGTATCTATTTCTGTCCCAAATTTTGTTACACTATAGAAAATTGAGCTAGCTTAACGTGGGCATTGGATTTGTGTGTTTCTGAGATCTAAATGATTTAGTGCGGTCATGTCAAGTTGATCGGCCAGTTAAAATGATCATTGGTGCTCATCAAAAAAGGCTCATTAAGCTATGGACGATTTAGTGCCAACATGACAAGTTGATCGGCTAGTTAAAATGATCTTTCTAAACTGATCATTGGTGCTCATTGAGTAAAAGCTTATAAATGAAAAATAATGCATGGAATCACGCAATTTAGGAAAGATTGGATTACTTGGACGCTTTGTCGTATCTATTTCTGTCTCAAATTTTGTCATAATATAGAAAATTGAGCTTGCTTAACGTGGGTATTGGATTCGTATCATTCTCAGCTCTAAATCAAAAGTTACAAACGATTTAGTGTGGATATATCAAGTTGATCGGCCAGTTAATATGATTATTTTAAAATGATCATTGGTGCTCATTGAGTAAATGCTTATAAATGAAAATTAATGCATGGCATCACGCAGGTTGGGATGGACTGGATTACTTGGACGCTTTGTCGTATCTATTTCTGTCTCAAATTTTGTCACAATAGAGAAAATTGAACT
This sequence comes from Pugionium cornutum, assembly GCA_018901935.1. Taxonomy (NCBI): domain Eukaryota; kingdom Viridiplantae; phylum Streptophyta; class Magnoliopsida; order Brassicales; family Brassicaceae; genus Pugionium; species Pugionium cornutum. The sequence continues at coordinate 12,278,180 of JAENJI010000013.1, forward strand.
AGGTTACTGTGGGCATTGGATCGAGTAATTATGACCTACAAATCAAAAGTTATGGACAATTTAATGTGGACATGACAAGTTGATCGGACAGTTAATATGATTATTATAAACTGATCATTGGTGCTCATTGAATAAAACCTTATAAATGAAAAATAATGCATGGCATCACGCCGTTAGGGATCAATTAGATTACTTGGATGCTTTGTCGTATCTATTTCCGTATCAAATTTTGCCACAATACAAAAAACTGAACTAGCTTGATATGTGCATTGGATTCGTGTCATTCTGAGCTACAAATCAAAAGTTATGGACATGTCAAGCTGATTGGCCAGTTCAAATGATCGTTCTAAACTGATCATTGGTGCTCATTGAGTAAACGTTTATAAATGAAGAATAATGCATGGCATCGCACAGTTTCGGATGGACTGGATTACTTGGACGATTTGTCGTATCTATTTATTTCTCAAACTTTATCATAATATAGAAAATTGAGGTAGTTTAACGTGGGAACTAGATTCGTGTCATTATGAGCTCTAAATCAAAAGTTATGAACGATTTAGTGCTGACATGTCAAGTTGATGGGCTAGTTAAAGTGATCATTTTAAACTGATCATTGGTGCTCATTAAGTAAAGGCTTATAAATGAAACATAAAGCATGGCATCACATAGTTTTGGATAGATTGGATTACTTGAACGCTTTGTTGTATCTATTTTTGTCTCGAATTTTGCTACACTAGCTTAACGTGGTCATTGGATTCACGTCATTTTCAGCTCTAATTCATAAGTTACAGACGATTTATGCGGACATGTCAGGTTGATCGACGAGTTAAAATGATCATTATAAACCGATCTTTGGTGCTCATTAAGTAGAGGTTTATATATGAAGCATAAAGCACGGCATCACGTATTTTAGGATAGATTGGAATACATGGACGCTTTTTGTCTCTATTTCTTTCTCAAATTTTGAATAGATTATATAAAATTGAGCTAGCTTAACACGGGCATTAGATTCGTGTCATTCTGAGCTCTAAATCAAAAGTTATTGGCGATTTAGTGCGGACATGTCAAGTTGATCGACCAGCTAAAATGATCATTCTAAACTGATCATTGGTGCTAATTCGGTAAAAGCTTATAAATGAAGCATAAAGCACGGCATCATGCAGTTTGGGATAGATTAGATTACTTGGACGCTTTTTCGTCTCTATTTCTGTCTCAAATTATGAAAAACAAATATAGAAAATTGAGCTAGCTTAACGTGGTCATTGTATTTGTGTCATTCTGAGCTCTAAATCAAAAGTTATGGATGATATAGTGCAGACATATCAAGTTGATTGGCAATTTGAAATGATCATTCTAAACTGATCATTGGTGCTCATTAAGTAAAGGCTTATAAATGAAGCATAAAGCATGGCATCACATAGTTTTGGATAGACTGGATTACTTTAATGCTTTTTCATATCTATTTCTGTGTCAAATTTTGTTATAATATAGAAAATTGAGATAGCATAACGGGGGCATTGGATTTGTGTCATTCTGAATTCTAAATCAAAAGTTATAGACGATTGAGTGCGGACATATCAAGTTGAGTTGCCAGTTAAAGTGATCATTCTAATCAAATCATTGGTTCTCATTAAGTAAAGGCTTATAAATGGAGCATAAAGCATGGCATCAAGTAGTTTGGATAGATTGGATTAATTGGACGCTTTGTCATCTCAATTTTTGTCAAAATATAGAAAATTGAGCTAGCTTAACGTGCGCATTGGATTCATGTCATTCTTAGCTCTAAATCAAAAGTTACAGATGATTTAGTATGGACATGTCAAGTTGATAGATTACTTTAAATTGATAATTGGTGCTCATTGAGTAAAGGCTTATAAATAAAGCATAATGCATGCCATCACATAATTTGGGACAGATTGGATTACTTGGATGATTTGTCGTAAGTAGTTCTGTCTCAAACTTTGTCATAATATAGAAAATTGAGCTAGCTTAACTTGGGCATTGGACTCGTGTCATTTTGAACTCTAAATAAAAAGTTACGGACGATTTAGAGCGGATATGTCAAGTTGATCGGCCATTTAAAGTGATCATTCTAAACTGGTCATTGGTGCTCATTAAGTAAATGCTTATAAATGAAGCATAATACATGACATCACATAATTTGGGATAGATTGGATTACTTGATGCTTTGTCGTATCTAGTTCTGTCTCAAGTTTTGTCGCAATATAGAAAATTAAACTAGCTTAATGTGGGCATTGGATTGGTGTCATTCGGAGCAATAAATCCAAAATTATTGACGATTTAGTGTAGACATGAAAAATTGATCGGCCAGTTAAAATGATCATTTCAAATTTATAATTGGTGCTCATTGAAGAAAAGCTTATAAATTAAATATATTGCATGGCATCACATAGTTTGGGATGGTTGGATTACTTGGAAGCTTTGTCGTATCTATTTCTGTCTCAAATTTTATCACAGTATAGAAAATTGAGCTACCGTAACGTGGGCATTGATTCGTGTCATTTTGAGCACTAAATCAAAAGTTACGGACGATTGTGATAGAAGCCTTGAATCAAGGCCGTACCACTCGCAGGCTGGTCCGAGAAGATTAGGCTAGAAACTCGGCCTTAGGCTTCTGAGGTATGGTTTTCTGGTGGATATTGGGTGGTGGGGTGAGGTGAACCACACAAGGGATGGAAAGCCTCGTGGTAAATCACAATCTTAGAAGCTAGGAGGGCTGGTCTAAACTAGGATTCTAAGCGATAGAGTTTTGTGAGGAAAACTCTAAGAAAAAGTGCTCTCTTTATTAATAATCAAAAACTTGTCAAACTACAATGCTGAAAGGAGCCTTATTAATATGCTCAGTACCTTTGAATTTATAGGGTCGACCCAAAAAGAAAAGGAAGGATTACAAAAGTGCATAAAGGAAATATTACAAAAGGGAATAGCCGAAAAACAAAATCTACTTAAATGTTCTTGACTCAATATATAGAAAACTACTAATTCCTGTCCTGCAAAATAGAAAAGGCTAGTATATAATTGAAAACTTACCTACTTACCATTCGGCCAAGAAATGGAAGGTGGGCGACCTTTGTCACACGCGCTTTATTCTTCAATTTGGAGTAGGTTTACGAAATGTTGGGCCTTGACCTCTTTTGCCACGAGAGCCCAAGTCTCTGGAGTCCTTTGAGATGTTGAGTAGCCCTTGGACTCATCCTTGTACTCTTGGCCCAATGCTCCTTGTCGTTGGTCTTCTAGGAGCTTGTCTACCCATAAGCTGAACTTGTGGAAGAGTGTCCTTGTTCTGCTCCTTGTCATGGCTCTTGTTGGCACCACTGGTGTAGAAACTTCATCTAGGTTCATGCCTTGAACCTGGTAGCTGATTTGATCCGAGTCTCCTTGTGTAGAGGTGGAAACGGTGGTGTGATCACTTGAGCCGGCTGGACCGTCTGTAGAGCTGGCCGAGTTGAGATCGGACCCGGCCAGATTGATTTTTGGGCTGGCGGAGTCACCAGCTGGGCCGGCGGTGTTAGACACGTCACCGCCATTTGGGCTGGAAGTTTGGGCCTCTCCGCCAGAGAAGTTGGTCGGCCCGGCCCGGCTGATCGTAGGGCCGGCAGTACTGCTTGGCCCGGGAGATGCGGCAAATGGCCCGGCTGTCTCGGGCAAGCCTTCTGGTCGGCCATTTTGGTCTTTTGGCCGGTGAGACGATCTGGTGTCCTCATCATCCCCTCCCCTTTCAGTAGGTTTTGACCTCAAAACTGGTTCATTTGCAAGGAAAGGAGCTAAATCAGTCACATTGAATGTGTTAGACACATTAAACTCACCTGGAAGTTCAAGCCGGTAGGCGTTGTTGTTGATCCTCTCCAGCACTCTGGATGGTCCATCTCTTCTGGGGGCCAGCTTGGAACTCCTTAGGTTGGGGAATCTCTCTTGCCGTAGGTGTAGCCACACCCAATCGCCTGGTTGGAAGTCCATTTCCCGTCTACCCTTTCTGGCATGAGTCACGTACTGCCCAGTCCTTTTCTCCAGGTTCTCTGCTATCTTCTGGTGCAATCTCTTGATGAACTCTTCCTTAGATGCTCCATTGAGGTTGGTAATTTCTGCTGGTGGCAGTGGTGTTTGCTCCAAAGGCGCTTGAGGGTTAAAGCCGTAGACCACTTCAAAAGGGGTCTTCTTTGTGGCTGAATGCACAGCTCGATTTGTAAGCAAACTCAATGAATGGCAGGCACTCCACCCATGCCTTGAGGTTCTTCCCAAGTGTTGTCCTGAGAAGAGTTGACAATGTCCGGTTGACCACTTAAGCTTGGCCATCGGTTTGGGGGTGGCATGTGGTAGAGAAGAGCAGCTTCGTGCCTAGATTTCTCCAGAGGGTCCTCCAGAAGTGGCTGAGGAATTTGGTGTCTCTGTCTGACACGATTGTCCTTGGCACTCCATGAAGTCATACTACCTCCCTGAAGAACAGTTTTGCCGTTTGCGTTGCATCATTAACATTGGCACACGGCATGAAATGTGCCATCTTAGAAAATCGGTCCACCACTACAAAGATAGCATCTTTGTGGTTGATGTTGGGCAGACCTAGAACGAAGTCCATGGAGATTTCTACCCATGGATGTGTAGGTATGGGCAGAGGGAGATACAACACATGAGGGCGCACTCGGGACTTCGCCTTCTTGCAAGTGATGCACTAATGAGGACATCAGATCATCTGGCCGGCCAGAAGACCAAAATGGCCGACCAGAAGGCTTGCCCGAGACAGCCGGGCCATTTGGCGCATTTGCCGGGCCAAGCGGTACTGCCGGCCCTATGATCAGCCGGGCTGGACCGACCAACTTCTCCAGCGGCGAGGCCCCAACCTCCGGCCCAACTGGCGGCAATGTGAACAACACCGCCGTCCCAACTGGTGGCGCTCCGGCTCACAAATTGATATGTCTGGCTCCGATCTCAATTCGGCCAGCTCCACGCACAATCCAGCCGGCTCAAGCGATAGCACCCCCATTTCCACCTCTACACAAGGAGACTCGGATCAAGTCAGCTACCAGATCCAAGGCATGAACCTAGATGAAGTCTCTACACCAGTGTGCCACCAGGAGCCATGACAAGGAGCAGAACAAGGGCACTCTTCCACAAGTTCAGCTTGTGGGTAGAAAATCTCCTAGAAGGCCAACGACAAGGAGCATTGGGCCAAGAGTACAAGGAAGAATCTAAGGGCTTCTCAACATCTCAAGGGACTTCAGAGAGTTGGGCTCTCGTGTCAAAAGAGGTCAAGGCCCAACATTTCGTAACCTTACTCCAAGTTGAAGACTAGGAGCTAGGCGCGTGCAAGCCACAAGGTTGGCCACCTTCCATTTCTTGGCCGAAAGGTAAGAAAGGTAAGTTTTCAATTATATACTTGCCTTTTCTGTTTTACAGGGTAGGAATTAGTAGTTTTCCATTTATTGAGTGAACAATTTCGGTAGTTTTCTTTTTTTGGTTATTTCTTTTTTGTAATTTTTCTTATACACTTTTGTATCTTTTCTATTTTTATTTTGGGTAGATCCTAGAAGGTCAAAGCTGCCAAGAATATTAATAAGGCTCCTTCAGCATTGTATTTCGATAACTTTTTGATTATTAATAAAGAGAGCACTTTTTCCTACGAGTTTTTCTCCTAAAACTCTATTGCTTAGAACCCTAGTTGAGACCAGCCCTCCTAGCTTCTAAGTTATGATTTATCACGAGGTTCATCACCCCTCGTGTGGTTCACTTCACCCCACCACCCAATACCCATCAGAAAGCCCTTATCAAGAAGCCTAAGGCCGAGTTTCTCACCCAATCTTCTCCAACCAGCCGCGAGTGAAGGCCATGATTGAAGGCTTAAGCTCCTAAAACCAGGTTTTTTCTATCCTTTACTTTAGTCTTATTTCCAGTTCGTGCATTAGTTTAAGTTTCATTAAAAAAAAATAATAACACATAAAAATCAAACCAAGTGCATCTAGCTCCTACGTTCATCACTAGATTCATCCTTTTCCTTGCAACTTCTTTTTTTTCCTTTTTGTTAAAGCATATTTTCCATTATTATTTAAGTTAAATCAAAAAAGAAACAAGAAAATCAAGAAAAATCGACCAAAAAAAATCTAGGAGATTGCACCATTAATTGCTAAGATTTGCATCATTAATTACTATATTTTTTCCTTTTTTTCTACTTTCCTTTTATTTGAGTCTTCTCCTATTATAAAAGAAAACCCTCCTAAAGAATTCTTAGGAGCAACTAACCTTGTTTTCTTCTTGTAGCACACGATGGCTGAAGGAGGAAATCAAGACGCAACCGAGGCCATGATGGCCATGTTCACCACTCTCCAAACACAACTCGCATCAATCGGCGAGAGGCTGGAGCGTGTGGAGAGGCTGGTGAGATTCCAGGCCATAAGGACGTGAGGGCTGACCAAGACCCTGCTGAAGGTCCTGATCACCCAAGGACACGGCCAGAACAGGAACCTCAGCGGGATGGAGATGAGGGCCAACAGCCTCACGGCTATCACCCTAGGCCGAGAGGACCTCCACCGCAACCAGAAGTAGAGGGCAATGGCTACGAGCCCTATGGCCATCACCAGAGACCAAGGATGCCCCCTAGACATCATGAGGATGTAGATGACTACGCCTACAATCGGGTAAACAGTCACGATGTCAAGCTAACACCTCCTAGTTTTGCAGGAAAAGTAGAACCCGAGGCCTATCTAGATTGGGAAAGGAGGATGGATCACATCTTCGACCATTACAACCAACCAGGCCCTAGAAGAGGCTCCATGGCAGTAGCACAACTCACGGATAATGCCCTCATCTGGTGGGATCGTGAGGCTTCGGACCGTAGGAGAAGGAGACTGAGACCCGTAGATTCTTAGGTCGACATGAAGGATCTCATGAGACAAAGGTTTGTCCCACCTTATTTCCATAGAGATTTGTAACACCGTTTTCGTACTCTTAAGCAGGTCACAAGATCAGTAGAGGAGTACTATGAGGAGTTTGAGAGGCTAAGGAACAGGCTGGAGCTCAATGACGATGAAGAAGCATTGATGGCTCAGTTCTTGGATGGATTGCATGAAAGAATCAACCACAAAATGGAGAGACAAATCTACAATGATTTCAAAGACTTGTTCCACCTCTCTGTCCAGGCTGAACAGCACATCAAGCATAAGAGCCAAGACATACGCAACAAACCTAAGACGCCTTGGGCACCAAGCAATAGCACCAAGCCCGTAGACAAAGGCAAGAGCATAGAGATAGAATCACGGTTCAAGAGCAAGCCTCCTGAATGCTTCAAGAGTAAGTCTTCTAACCCTCAGAGATCACGTGATATCACTTGCTTTAAGTGTATGGTCGCGGTCACATCTCAAGGGAGTGACCCAACAACTGGGTCATGCTGATCACGGAACCTGGAGAATATGAGTCTCAAGATGAAGAGGACTTCGAACCAGAAGCAAAATACGGAGACATAGAGTACCCTGATGTGGGAGAAGTACTGGTCACTAGACGCATCCTCAGTGCAATGGTAGATCCCTCCGAGACCAATCAAAAGGAGAACATCTTCCACAGCCAGTGCACCATCAAGGGCAGGGTATGTAACCTCATCATAGATGGTGGTTCTTGTACTAACGTGGCTAGTGCATATATGATTGATAAGTTAGGTCTAGAGAAGACAAAGCACCCCCGGCCATATCGACTGAGATTGCTAGATGACAAGGTGGAGGTCAAGATCCATGAGCAAGTAACTGTGCCATTCAGTGTGGACAGATACCAAGACCAGGTAGTTTGTGACGTGGTACCCATGCAAGCTGGCCATCTTCTTCTAGGAAAACCATGGAAATTCGACAAGGAGACAAGGCATGATGCCCGGACCAATCTATACACCTTTTTGCACGATAAGAGAAAGGTCAGCGTAGCCCCTCTCACACCTGCCCAGGTACATGAGTTACAACAACAAATGAGTAAGGAAAAGAAACTCATTAAATCTAATTTTCTCATTCAACCGAGTCATGTTCGGAGAGCTTTAGCCTCAAAGGACTTAATGTTACTAATGGTTTTAAAAGATATTTTGAGTGTAGAAAAGGAACAGGTGGAGCTACCTCCTGAAGTAGCAGCCCTGCTCAACAAGTTCCAGGATGTATTCCCTGAGGAGATACCAGCAGGCTTGCCTCCCTTACGTGGCATAGAGCATCAGATCGACCTCCTGCCCGGAGCAGCCTTGCCTAATCGAACAGCCTACCGGATGAGTCCAGAGAAGTCCAAAGAGCTTGAAAAGCAGGTTAAGGAGCTCCTGGAGAATGGTTATGTTTGAGAAAGCCTCAGTCCATGTGCCGTACCGGTGTTGCTTGTCCCCAAGAAGGATGGGACTTAGTGAATGTGCGTAGACTGCCGAGCGATCAACAACATCACAGTCGAGTACCGGCACCCTATACCATGGCTCGATGACATGCTGGATCAGCTGAGTGGAGCCACGGTCTTCTCCAAGATAGATCTCAAGAGTGGATACCAGCAGGTCAGAATGAAAGAGGGTGATGAGTGGAAGACTGCTTTCAAGACAAAGCAAGGGCCCTACGAGTGGACAGTCATGCCATTTGGCTTGACTAATGCCCAAGCACCTTCATGTGCCTTATGAACCAATTTCTTAGGGCGTACATTAGTAAGTTTGTAGTAGTATACTTTGATGACATACTTGTTTACAGTAAATGCCTTCGGGAACATCTTACACATCTTGAGATGGTGCTTAAAACCCTTCGACAAGAAAAGCTTTATGCCAAACTCAAGAAGTGCACCTTTTGTACTGAGCTTGTTTTCTTAGGCTTTTTTTGTGAGTTCACAGGGCTTACAGGTTGATGAAGAAAAGATTCGAGCCATACAAGAATGACCAACACCGAGCAACATCAGCCAAGTAAGAAGCTTTCACGGCCTGGCCAGCTTCTACAGGAGAGTTGTGCCCAAATTCAGAAGCATTGCCTCACCATTGACGGCAGTAGTGAAGAAGAATGTGGGGTTTAGCTAGGGAGAAGCTCAAGAGAAGGCATTCCAGGCCTTGAAGGACAGCCTAATGCATGCACCAGTGCTAGTCTTGCCCGACTTTAACAAGACGTTTGAAGTAGAGTGTGATGCCTCTGGAATATGCATAGGAGCAGTGCGAACCCAAGGAGGAAGGCCAGTGGCATACTTCAGTGAGAAGTTATGTGGGGCCTCACTGAATTACCCCACCTATGACAAGGAGCTCTATGCCCTAGTCCGAGCTTTGGAGACTTGGCAACATTACTTGTTGTCCAAGGAGTTTGTAATCCACAATGATCACGAGACTCTCAAACACCTTAGAGGGCAAACCAACCTCAAGAGAAGACATGCTAGGTGGATGGAGTTCATAGAAACCTTTCCTTACGTCATCAAGTACAAGAAAGGCAAGGATAATGTGGTAGCCGATGCACTATCAAGGAGGTTTGCTTTGATATCTACAATGGAAGCAAATGTCTTAGGATTTGAGCACATCAAGGACTTGTATAAGGATGATCCTGACTTTGCTGAGAGCTACAAGGAGTGTGGCACAGGGAGTCATGGCAAGTTCTAAATCCATGATGGGTTCTTGTTCTGGGAGAGAAGTTTGTGCATACCACAAGGATCTCTACGAGAGCTTATCACCCGAGAAGCTCATGGAGGAGGTCTTTTGGGCACTTTGGTGTTGACAAGACTAGCAGTGGTCAAGGAGCACTTCTATTGGCCACACATCAAGAGGACAGTAGAAGCCCATTGTGCAAGGTGGGCACTGGATTCGTGTCATTCTAAGCTATAAATCAAAAGTTACGGACGTTTTAGTGCGGACATGTAAAGTTGAGTGGCCAGTTAGAGTGATCATTCAAAACAGATCATTGGTGCTCATTAAGTAAAGGCTTATAAATGAAGCATAAAGCATGGCATCAAGTAGTTTGGATAGATTATATAACTTGGATGCTTTGTCGTCTCTTATTTGTAACAAATTTTGTCAAAAGATAGAAAATTGAGCTAGCTTAATGTGGGCATTGGATTTGTGTCATTCTGAGCTCTAAATCAAAAGTTACGGACATGTCAAGTTGATTGGCCCGTTAAAATAATCATTCTAGACTGATCATTGGTGTTCATTGAGTAAAGGCTTATAAATGAAGAATAATGCATGGCATCGCACAGTTTGGGATGGAGTGGATTACTTGGACGGTTTGTTGTATCCATTTATGTCTCCAATTTTGTCACGATATAGAAAATTAAGCTACTTTGACGTGGGCATTGAGTTCTTGTCATTCCGAGAACTAAATCAAAATTTATTAAAGATTTAATGCGGATATGTCAAGTTGATCGGCCAGTTAAAGTGATCAATCTAAACTGATCATTGGTGCTCATTGAGTAAAGGCTTATAAATGAAGTATAATGCATGGCATCACGTAGTTTGGGATGGATAGGATTACTTGGATGCTTTGTCGTATCTAGTTCTGTTTCTAATTTTGTCACATATATAAAATTGAACTAGCTTGACGTGATAATTGGATTTCTGTCATTTTGAGTTCTAAATCAAAAGTTATGGACGATTTAGGGCAAACATGTCAAGTTGATCGACCAGTTAAAGTGATCTATCTAAACTGATCATTGGTGCTCATTGAGAAAAGGATTATAAATGGAGCATAATGCCTGGCATCACACAGTTTTGGATAGATTGGATTACTTGGACGCTTTGTTGTATCTTGTCCTGTCACAAATATTGTCACAATATAGAAAATTGAACTAGCATAATGTGGGCAATTGATTCGTGGCATTCTGAGCTATAAGCCAAAAGTTATGGATGATATACTACATACATGTCAAACTGATCGACCAGTTAAAATGATCATTCTAAATTGATCGCTTGTGCTTATTGAGTAGAAGCTTATAAATGAAGAATAATGCATGACATCACGCAGTTTGGGATGGACTGGATTACTTGGACGCTTTATCGTATCTATTGCTTTCTCAAATTTCGTCACAATATAGAAAATTGAGCCAGATTAAAGTGGGCATTGGATTCGTGTCATTTTGAGCTCTAAATCCAAAGTTACAGGCGATTTAGTGCGGACATGTCAAGTCGTCGCCAAATCAAGTGATCATTCAAAACAGATCATTGGTGCTCATTAATTAAAGGCCTATAAATGAAGCATAAACAATGGCATCAAGTAGTTTGGATAGATTGATAACTTGGACGCTTTGTCGTCTCTTATTCTGTAACAAATTTTGTCAAAATATATAGAAAATTAAGCTAGCTTAACGTGGGCATTGGATTTTTGTCATTCTGAGCTCTAAATACAAATTTATGGACATGTCAAGTTGATCGTCCAGTTAAAATAATCATTCTAGACTGATCCTTGGAGCTCATTGAGTAAAGGCTTATAAATGAAGAATAATGCATGGCATCACGCAGTTTGGGATGGAGTGGATTACTTGGACGGTTTGTTGTATCTATTAATGTCTCAAATATTGTCACAATATAGAAAATTGAGCTACCTTGACGTGGGCATTGGATTCTTGTCATTCCGAGATCTAAATCTAAAGTTACAAACGATTTAATGCGGATATGTCAAGCTGATCGGCCAGCTAAAGTGATCAATCTAAACTGATCATTGGTGCTCATTGAGTAAAGGCTTATATATGAAGTATAATGCATGGCATCACGTAGTTTGGGATGGATAGGATTACTTGGACACTTTTTCGTATCTTATTCTGTTTCTAAGTTTGTCAAATATATAAAATTGAACTAGCTTGACGTGAGAATTGGATTTCTGTCATTTTGAGTTCTAAATCAAAAGTTATGGACGATTTAGTGCGGACATGTCAAGTCGATCGACTAGTTAAAGTGATATATCTAAACTGATCATTGGTGCTCATTGAGCAAAGGATTATAAATGGAGCATAATGCCTGGCATCACACAGTTTTGGATAGATTGGATTACTTGAACGCTATCTTGTCCTGTCACAAATATTGTCACAATATAGAAAATTTAACTAGCATAATGTGGGCAATTGATTCTTGCCATTCTGAGCTATAAATCAAAAGTTATGGATGATATACTCCAGACATGTCAAATTGATCGACCAGTTAATATGATTATTCTAAATTGATCGCTTGTGCTTATTGAGTAGAAGCTTATAAATGAAGAATAATACATGGCATCACGTAGTTTGGGATGGACTGGATTACTTGGACGCTTTGTCGTATCTATTAATGCCTCAAATTTTGTCAAAATATAGAAAATTGAGCTAGATTAAAGTGGCCATTGGATTCGTGTCATTTTGAGCTCTAAACCAAAAGTTACGGACGATTTAGTGCGGACATGTCAAGTTGAGTGGCCAAATCAAGTGATCATTCAAAACAGATCATTGGTGCTCATTAATTAAAGGCCTATAAATGAAGCATAAACCATGGCATCAAGTAGTTTGGATAGATTGGATAACTTGGACGCTTTGTCGTCTCTTATTTTGTAACAAATTTTGTCAAAATATAGAAAATTAAGCTAGCTTAACGTGGGCATTGGATTTTTGTCATTCAGATCTCCAAATACAAAGTTATGGACATGTAAAGTTGATCGTCCAGTTAAAATAATCATTCTAGACTGATCATTGGTGTTCATTGAGTAAAGGCTTATAAATGAAGAATAATGCATGGCATCACGCAGTTTGGGATGGAGTGGATAACTTGGCGGTTTGTTGTAGCTATTAATGTCTCAAATATTGTCACAATATAGAAAATTGAGCTACCTTAACGTGGGCATTGGATTCTTGTCATTCCGAGATCTAAATCAAAAGTTACAAACGATTTAATGCGGATATGTCAAGTTGATCGGTCAGCTAAAGTGATCAATCTAAGCTGATCATTGGTGCTCATTGAGTAAAGGCTTATAAATAAAGTATAATGCATGGCATCACGTAGTTTGGGATAGATTGGATTACTTGGATGCTTTTTCGTATCTAGTTCTTTTTCAAATTTTGTGACAATATATAAAATTGAACTAGATTGACGTGAGCATTGGATTTCCGTCATTTTGAGTCTAAATCAAAAGTTACGAACGAGTGTGGACATGTCAAGTTGATCGACTAGTTAAAGTGATCTATCTAAACTGATCATTGGTGCTCATTGAGCAAATGATTATAAATGGAGCATAATGCCTGGCATCACACAGTTTTGGATAGATTGGATTACTTGGACGCTTTGTCGTATCTTGTCCAGTCACAACTATTGTCACAATATAGAAAATTGAACTAGCATAATGTGGGCAATTGATTCGTGTCATTCTGAGCTATAAATCAAAAGTTATGGATATTATACTACACACATGTCAAATTGATCGACCAGTTAAAATGATCATTCTAAATTAATCGCTTGTGCTTATTGAGTAGAAGCTTATAAATGAAGAATAATACATGGCATCACGCAGTTTGGGAATGACTGGATTACTTGGGCGCTTTTTCGTATCTATTGCTGTCTCAAATTTTGTCACAATAGAGAAAATTGAGCTAGATTAAAGTGGGCATTGGATTCGTGTCATTTTGAGATCTAAATCAAAAGTTACGGACGATTTAGTGCGGACATGTCAAGTTGAGTGGCCAAATCAAGTGATCATTCAAAACAGATCATTGGTGCTCATTAATTAAAGGCCAATAAATGAAGCATAAAGCATGGCATCAAGTAGTTTGGATAGATTGGATAACCTGGACGCTTTGTCGTCTCTTATTTTGTAAAACATTTTGTCAAAATATAGAAACTTAAGCTAGCTTAACGTGGGCATTGGATTTTTGTCATTCTGATCTCTAAATACAAACTAATGGACATGTCAAGTTGATTGTCCAGTTAAAATAATCATTCTAAACTGATCATTGGTGTTCATTGAGTAAAGGCTTATAAATGAAGAATAATGCATGGCATTACACAGTTTGGGATGGAGTGGATAACTTGGACGGGTTGTTGTATCTATTAATGTCTCAAATATTGTCACAATATAGAAAATTGAGCTACCTTGACGTGGGCATTGGATTCTTGTCATTCCGAGATCTAAATCTAAAGTAACAAACGATTTAATGCGGATATGTCAAGTTGATCGGCCAGATAAAGTGATCAATCTAAACCGATCATTGGTGCTCTTTGAGTAAAGGCTTATAAATAAAGTATAATGCATGACATCACGTAGTTTGGGATAGATTGGATTACTGGATGCTTTGTCGTATCTAGTTTTGTTTCAATTTTGTGACAATATATAAAATTGAACTAGATTGACGTGAGCTTTGGATTTCAGTCATTTTGAGTTCTAAATCAAAAGTTACGAACGATTTAGTGTGGACATGTCAAGTCGATCGATTAGTTAAAGTGATCTATCTAAACTGGTCATTGGTGCTCATTAAGTAAAGGATTATAAATGGAGCATAATGCATGGCATCACGCAGTTTGGGATAGATTGGATTACTTGGTCGCTTTGTTGTATCTTAACCTGTCTCAAATATTGTTACAATAGCATAATGGGGCCAATTGATTCGTGTCATTCTGAGCTATAAATCAAAAGTTATGGACGATATGCTGCAGACATGTAAAATTGATCGGCCAGTTAAAATGATCATTCTAAACTGATCGCTTCTGCTTATTGAGTAAAAGCTTATAAATGAAGAATAATGCATGGCATCACGTAGTTTGGGATGGACTGGATTACTTGGACGCTTTTTCGTATCTATTTCTGTCTCAAATTTTGTCACAATATAGAAAATTGAGCTAGATTAAAGTGGGCATTGGATTCGTATCATTCTGAGCCCTAAATCAAAAGCTTACGGACGTTTTAGTGTGGACATGTCAAGTCAATCGGCAAGTTAAAGTGATCATGCTAAACTTATTATTGGTGGTCATTGAGTAAAGGCTTATAAATGAAACATAATGCATGGCATCACATAGTTTGGGTTATATATGATTACTTGGACGCTTTGTTGTATCTAGTTCTGTTTAAAATTTTGTCACAATATAGCAAATTTTGTCACAATATAGTTCTATTTCAAATTCTGTCACAATATAGCAAATTTGGGATGCACTTGATTACTTCAACGCTTTGTCATCTCTATTTATGTCTCTATTTACCAACAATATAGAAAATTGAGCTAGCTTAACGTGGGCATTGGATTCGTGTCATTCTGAGCTCTAAATAAAAAATTACAGACGATTTAGTGCGGACATGTTTACTTTATCCGCCATTTAAACTGATCATTCGAAACTGATTATTCGTGCTCATTAAATAAAGGCTTATAAATGAAGCATCACGCAGTTTGGGATAGATCGGATTACTTGGACGCTTTGTCATATCTAGTTGTGTCTCAAATTTTGTAACAATATAAAAAATTGAACTAGCTTAATGTGGGCATTGGATTCGTGTCATTGTTAGCTATAAATCAAAAGTTATGGAAAATTTAGTGCACACATGTCAAGTTGATCGGCCAGTTAAAATGATCATTCTAAACTGATCATTGGTGCTCATTGAGTAAAACCTTATAAATGAAAAATAATGCATGACATCACACAGTTTGGGATGGATTGGATTACTTGGACGCTTTGTCGAATGTATTTCTATTTCAAATTTTCTCACTAGCTTGACGTGAGCATTGGATTTGTGTCATTCTGAGCTCTAAATCAAAAGTTATGGACGATTTAGTGCAGACATGTTAAGTTTATCGGCTAGTTAAAGTGATAATTTTACAGATATGTCAAGTTTACCGGCTAGTTAAGGTAATCATTCTAAACTGATCATTGGTGCTCATTAAGTAAAGGCTTTTAACTGAAGCATAATGCATGGCATAACACAGTTTGGGATAGATTGGATTACTGGGACGCTTTCTCGTATCTTGTTCTGTCTCAAATTTCGTCACAATATAGAAAATTGAACTAGCATAATGTGGGCAATTGATTCGTGATATTCTGAACTATAAATCAAAAGTTATGGACAATATAGTGCAGACATGTCAAGTTGATATGTCAGTTAAAATGATCATTCTAAACTGATCGTTGGTGCTTATTGAGTAAAAACTTATAAATAAAAAATAATGCATGGCATCACTCAGTTCGGGATGGATTGGATTATTTGAACGCTTTGTCAAATCTATTTCTATCTCAAATTTTGTCACAATATAGAAAATTGAGCTAGCTTAAAGTGGGAATTGGATTCGTGTCATTCTGAGCTATAAATCAAAAGTTACGGATGATTTACTGCGGACATGTCAAGTTGATCGCGTAGTTAAAGTCATCATTCAAAAATGATCATTGGTGCTCATTGAGTAATGGCTTATAAATGAAGCATAATGCATAGTATCACACAGTTTTGGATAGATTGGATTACTTGGATGCTTTGTCGTATCTAGTTTTGTTTCAAATTTTGTCACAATGTAGAAAATTGAATTTGCTTAATGTGGGCATTGGATTCGTGTAATTCTCAGCAATAAATCAAAAATTTATGGACGATTTAGTGCAAAAATGTCTAGTTGATCGATCTCGTAAAATGATCATTCTAAATTGATCGTTGGTTTTCATTGTGTAAATACTTATAAATGAACCATAATGAATGGCATCACACATTTTTGGATAGATTGGATTATTTGGAGGCTTTGTCGTATCTATTTATGTATCAAATTTTGTTACAATATAGAAAATTGAGGTAGCTTAACGTGGGCATTGGATTCGTGTCATTCTAAGCTTTAAATCAAAAGTTATGCACGATTTAGTTTGGACATTTCAAATTGAGTGGCTAGTTAAAGTGGTCATTCTAAACAAATCATTGGTGCTCATTAAGTAAAGGCTTATAAATGAAACATAAAGCATGGGATCAAGTAGTTTGGATAAATTGGATTACTTGGACGCTTGTTCATCTCGATTTTGCCTTTAATTTTGTCAAAATATAGAAAATTGAGCTAGCTTAACGTGGGCATTGGATTCGTGCCATTCTGAGCTCAAAATCAAAAGTTACGAACGATTTAGTGTGGACATATCAAGTTGAGTGGCTAGTTAATGTGATCATTCTAAACAGGTAATTGGTGCTCATTAAGTAAATCCTTATAAATCAAGCATAAAGCATGGCATCAAGTAGTTTGGATAGATTGGATTACTTGGATGCTTTGTCGTCTCTGTTTCTGTCTCAAGTTTTGTCAAACTATAGAAAATTGAGCAAGTTTAACGTGGGTAGATTCGTGTCAATCATAAGTTACGGACTATTTAGTGTGGAAATCTTAAATTGATCGGTCAGTTAATATGATTATTCTAAACTGATCATTGGTGGTCATTGAGGAAAGGCTTATAAATGAAACATAATGCATGGCATCCCGCAGTTTAGGATAGATGGGATTACTTGAACGTTTTGTCATATCTAGTTCTGTCTCAGATTTTTTCAAAATATATAGAATTGAGCTAGCTTAACATGGGTATTGAATTCGTGTCATTATGAGCTCTAAGTCAAAAGTTACGGAAGATTTAGAGTGGAAAGTTCAAGATGAGTAAATACTTATAAATGAACCATAATGAATTCCATCACACATTTCTGGATAGATTGGATTACTTGGACGCTTTGTCCTATCTATTTATGTATCAAATTTCGTTACAATATAGTAAATTGAGGTAGCTTAACGTGGGCATTGGATTCGTGTCATTCTAAGCTTTCAATCAAAAGATACACACGATTTAGTTTGGACATGTCAAATTGAGTGGCTAGTCAAAGTGATCATTCTAAACAGATCATTGGTGCTCATTAAGTAAAGGCTTATAAATGAAGCATAAAGCATGGGATCAAGTAGTTTGGATAGATTGGATTACATGGACGCTTTGTCATATCTATTTTTTCTTCAATTTTGTCACAATATAGAAAACTGAACTAGCTTAATGTGGGCATTGCATTCGTGTCATTCTGAGCTTTAAATCAAAAGTTACGTACGATTTAGTGTGGACATGTCAGGTTGAGTGGCCATTTAAAATGATAATTCTAAACAGATCATTGGTTCTCATTAAGTAAGTGCTTATAATAAAGCATAATGCATGGCATATAGATTGGATTACATGGACGCTTTGTCGTCTCTATTTATATATTAGATTTTGTCTAAATATAGAAAATTGAGCTAGCTTAACGTGGGCATTGGATTCGTGTCATTCTGAGCTCTAAGTCAAACATTACGGACGATTTAGAGTGGACAGTTCAAGTTGATCGGTCAGTTAATATGATTATTCTAAACTGATCATTAGTGCTCAGTCACCAAAGGATTCTAAATGAAGAATAATGCTGGCCATCCGTATTTTGCGATATATTGGATTACTGGGACATTTTATCGAGCTAGTTTTGTTTCAGATTTCGTAACAATATAGAAAATTGAACTACCTTAATGTGGGTATTGGATTCGTGTCATTCTGAGCTCTAAATCTAAAGTTACAGACGATTTAGTGCGGACATGTCAAGTTGATCGGCCATTTAAAATGATCATTCTAAACTGATCGTTGGTGCTCGTTGAGTAAAAGCTTATAAATGAAGAATAATGCATGGCATCACGCCGTTTGGGACGGACTAGATTACTTGGATGCTTTGTCGTATCTATTTGTGTCTCATGTTTTATCCCAATATAGAAAATTGAGCTAGCTTAACATGGTCATTGGATTCGTGTCATTCTGAGCTATAAATCAAAAGTTACGAACGATTTAGTGCAGACATGTCAAGTTGATTGGCCATTTAAAGGGATCATTCTAAACAGGTCATTGGTACTCATTAAGTAAAGGCTTATAAATGAAGCATAAAGTATGGCATCACACAGTTTGGGATAGACTGGATTACTTGGATGCTTTGTCGTCTCAATTTCTGTAAGAAATTTTGTCAAAATATAGAAACTTTATCTAGCTTTACGTAAACATTGGATTTGTGTCATTTTGAGCACAAAATCAAAAGTTACGGATGATTTCGTGTGGACATGTCAAGTTGTTCGGCCAGTTAATATGATTATTCTAAAATAATCATTGGTTCTCATTGAGTAAAGGCTTATAAATGAATCATAAACCTTGGCATCACACAGTTTTGGATAGGTTGGATTACTTGGAAATTTTGTCATATCTATTTTGGTCTAAATTTTGTTACAATATAGAAAATTGAGCTAGCTTAACGTGGGCATTGGATTCGTATCAATCTGAGCTCAAAATCAAATGTTAATGACGAAGTGTGGACAGTTCAAGTTGATCGGCCAGTTGATGTGATCATTCTATATTGATCATTGGTGTCATTGAATAAAGGCTTTCAAATGAAGCGTAATGCAAGGCATCCCACAGTTTAGGTTATATTGGATTACTTGCAAGCTTTGTCGTATCTAGTTTTGTTTCAAATTTCTTACAATATAGAAAATTGAACTAGCATAATGTGGGCATTGGATTCGTGTCATTGTGAGCTTTAAATCAAAAGTTACAGACGATTTAGTACGGACATGTCAAGTGATCGGCAGTTAAAGTGATCATTCCAAACTGATCATTGGTACTCATTAAGTAAAGGCTTATAAATGAAGCATAATGCATGACATCACGCAGTTTGGGTTATATTGGATTACTTGTGAGCTTTGTCGTATCTAGTTTTGTTTCAAATTTTGTCACAATATAAAAAATTGAACTAGCTTATTGTGGGCATTGGATTAGTGTCATTATGAGCTATAAATCAAATGTTATGGACAATTTAGTGCATGTCATGTTGATCGGCCAGTTAAAATGATCATTCTAAACAGATCATTGGTGCTCACTGATTAAAAGCTTACAAATGAAGAATAATGCATGTCATCACGCAGTTTGGAAGGACTGGATTACTTGGATGCTTTATCATATCTATTTTTGTCTCACATTTTATCACAATGTAGAAAATTGAGCTAGCTTAACTTGGGCATTGGATTCGTGTCATTCGGAGCTCTAAATCAAAAGTCACGGACGATTTAGTGCCGACATGTAAAGTTGATCGGCTAGTTAAAGTGATCATTCTAAACAGATCATTGGTGCTCATTGAGTAAAGGCTATAAATGATGCATAATGCATGACATCACGCAGCTCGGGATTGAATGGATTACTTGGACACTTTGTTGTATCTATTTCTGCCTAAAATTTTGTCACAATATAGAAAATTGAGCTAGCTTAACGTGGGCATTGGATTCGTGTCATTCTGAGCTCTAAGTCAAAAATTACGCACGATTTTGAGGGGACAGTTCAAGTTGATCGGTCAATTAATATGATTATTCTAAACTGATCATTAGTGCTCAGTCACTAAAGGATTCTAAATGAAGAATAATGCATGACATCACGCATTTTGGGATATATTGGATTACTGGGACATTTTATCGAGCTAGTTTTGTTTCAAATTTTGTAACAATATAGAAAATTGAACTAGCTTAATGTGGGTATTGGATTCGTGTCATTCTGAGCTCTAAATCAAAAGTTACGGACGATTTAGTGCGGACATGTCAAGTTTATCGGCCATTTAAAATGATCATTCTAAACTGATCGTTGGTGCTCGTTGAGTAAAAGCTTATAAATGAAGAATAATGCATGGCATCACGCTGTTTGGGATGGACTAGATTACTTGGATGCTTTGTCGTATCTATTTGTGTCTCAAGTTTTATTCCAATATAGAAAATTGAGCTTGCTTAATGCGGTCATTGGATTCGTGTCATTCTGAGCTCTAAATCAAAAGTTACGAACGATTTAGTGCAAACATGTCAAGTTGATCGGCCATTTAAAGGGATCATTCTAAACTGGTCATTGGTACTCATTTAGTAAAGGCTTATAAATGAAGCATAAGGCATGGCATCACGCAGTTTGGGATAGATTGGATTACTTGGATGCTTTGTCGTCTCTATTTCTGTCACAAATTTAGTCAAAATATAGAAAATTTATCTAGCTTTTTGTAGACATTGGATTCGTGCCATTCTAAGCACAAAATTATAAATTACGGACGATTTAGTGCGGACATGTCAAGTTTTTCGGCCAGTTAATATGATTATTCTAAAATAATCATTGGTTCTCATTGAGTAAAGGCTTATAAATGAATCATAATCCATGGCATCACACAGTTTTGGATAGGTTGGATTGCTTGGAAATTTTGTCATATCTATTTTGGTCTAAATTTTGTTACAATATAGAAAATTGAGCTAGCTTAACGTGCGCATTGGATTCGTATCATTCTGAGCTCAAAATCAAATGTTAATGACGAAGTGCAGACATGTCAAGTTTATCGGCCAGTTAAAGTGATCATTCTAAACTGATCATTGGTGTCAATGAATAAAGGCTTTCAAATGAAGCATAATAAATGGCATCCCACAGTTTGGGTTATATTGGATTACTTGGAAGCTTTGTCGTATCTAGTATTGTTTCAAATTTATTACAATATAGAAAATTGAACTCGCATAATGTGGGCATTGGATTCGTGTCATTGTGAGCTCTAAATCAAAAGTTACAGACGATTTAGTATGGACATATCAAGTGATCGGCAGTTAAAGTGATCATTCCAAAATGATCATTGGTGCTCATTAAGTAAAGGCTTATAAATGAAGCATAATGCATTACATCACGCAGTTTGGGTTATATTGGATTACTTGGGAGCTTTGTCGTATCTAGTTTTGTTTCAAATTTTGTCACAATATAGAAAATTGAACTAGCTTATTGTGGGCATTAGATTACTGTCATTATGAGCTATAAATCAAATGTTATGGACAATTTAGTGCATGTCATGTTAATCGGCTAGTTAAAATGATCATTCTAAACTGATCATTGGTGCTCACTGATTAAAAGCTTATAAATGAAGAATAATGCATGCCATCACGCAGTTTGGAAGAACTGGATTACTTGGACGCTTTATCATATCTATTTCTGTCTCAAATTTTGTAATAATATAGAAAATTGAGCTAGCTTAACTTAGGCATTGGATTCGTGTCATTCTGAGCTCTAAATCAAAAGTCACGGACGATTTAGTGCGGAAATGTAAAGTTGATCAGCTAGTTAAAGTGATCATTCTAAACAGATCATTGGTCCTCATTGAGTAAAGGCTTATAAATGAAGCATAATGCGTGGCATCATGCATTTTGGGTTATATTGGATTACTTGGGAGCTTTGTCGTATCTAGTCTTGTTTCAAATTTTTGTCACAACGTAGAAAATTGAACTAGTTTAATGTGGGCATTGAATTGTGTCATTCTGAGCTATAAATCAAAAGTTATGGATGATTTAGTGCAAACATGTCAAGTTGATCGGTCACTTAAAGTGATCATTCTAAGCTGATCATTGGTGCTCATTAAGTAAAAGCTTATAAATGAAGAATTATGCATTACATCATGCAGTTTGGGATATATAGCATTACCTGGACGCTTTGTCGTATCTAGTTCTGTTTAAAATTTTGTCACAATATAGAAAATTGAACTAGCTTAATGCGGGCATTGGATTCGTATCATTCTGAGCTATAAATCAAAAGTTATGGACGATTTAGTGCAGACATGACTAGTTGATCGGTCAGTTAAAATGATCATTCTAAGTCATTGGTGCTCACTGAGTAAAAGCTTATAAATTAAAAATAATGCATGGCAGCACCCAGTTTGGATGGATTGGATTACTTGGACGCTTTGTCGTGTCTATTTCTGTCTCATATTTTGTCACAATATAAAAACTTGAGCTAGCTTAACGTGGGCACTGAATTCGTGCCATTCTAAGCTCTAAATCAAAATTTACAAATGATTTAGTGCGGACATGTCAAGGTTATTGGCCAGTTAAAGTACTTATTCTAAACTGATCATTGGTTGTCACTGAGTAAAGTCTTGTAAATGAACCATAATGCATGACATCACGCAGTTTGGGATAGATTTGATTACTAGGACGCTTCGTCATATCTAGTTCTGTCTCAAATTTTGTCGAATATAGAAAATTGAACTAGATTAATGTGGGCATTGAATTCGTGTCATTCTGAACTATAAATCAAAATTTATGTACAATTTAGTGCAGACATGTCAAGTTGGTAGGCCAGTTAAAATGATCATTCTAAACTGATCATTGTTGCCCATTGAGTAAAAGCTTATAAATAAAAAAATACGTGGCATCACGCAGTTTGGGATGGATTCAATTACCTGGATGTTTTGTCGTTTCTATTTCTGTCTCTGATTTTGTCACTTTATAGAAAATTGAGCTAGATTAATGTGGGAATTGGATTGTGTCATTCTGAGCTCTAAATCAAAAGTTACGGACGATTTAGTGTGGACATGTCAAGTTGATCGGCCAGTTAAAGTCATCATTCTAAACTGGTCATAAGGTCTCAATTAGTAAAGGCTTATAAATGAAGCATAATGCATGGCATCAGGCAGTTTTGGATATATTGGATTACTTGGATGCTTTGTCGTATCTAATTCTGTTTCAAATTTTGTCACAATACAGAAAATTTACCTATCTTAAAGTTGGCATTGGATTCGTGTCATTCTGATCTATAAATAAAAAGTTATGGATGATTTAGTGAAGACGTGACAAGGTTATCGGCCAGTTAAAATGATTATTCTAAACTGATCATTGGTGCTCATTGAGAATAAGCTTACAAATGAAAAATAATGCATGGCTTCACAAAGTTTGAAATGGATTGGATTACTTGGACGCTTTTTCGTATCTATTGCTTTCTCAAATTTTGTCACAGTATAGAAAATTGAGCTAGCTTAATATGGGCAATGGATTCATGTCATTCTGAGCTCTAAATCAAATGATAAGGACGATTTAGTGTGGACATGTCAAGTTTATAAGCCATTTAAAGTGATTATTCTAAACTGATCATCGGTTCTCATTGAGTAAAAACTTATAAATGAAGCATAATGCATGGCGTCACACAATTTTGGGATGGATTGGAATACTTGGACACTTTGTCGTAGCTATTTCTGTCTCAAATTTTCTCACAATATAGAAAATTGAGTAGCTTATCGTGTGCATTGGATTGGTATCATACTGAGCTATAAAACAAAAGTTACGAACCATTTAGTGCGTACATGTCAAATTGATCGGCCAGTTAAAGTGATCATTCTAAACTGATCATTGGTGCTCATTTACTAAAGGCTAATTAATGAAGCATAATGCATGGCATCGCACAGTTTTTGATAGATTGTATTACTTGGAGGCTTTTTCGTCTCTGTTTTTCTGTCAAATTTTGTTAAAATATAGAAAATTGAGCTAGTGTAACGTGGGAACTGGATTTGTTTCATTCTAAGCTCTAAATCAAAAGTTACGGATGATTTAGTGTGGACATGTCAAGTTGATGGGCTAGTTAAAGTGATCATTCTAAACTGATCATTGGTGATCATTGAGTAAAGGCTTATAAGTGAAGCAAAATTGATGGCATCACACAGTTATGGGTAGATTGGATTACTTGGACGATGCATGGCATAACATTTTGTTACACTATAGAAAATTTAGCTACCTTAACGTGGGCATTGGATTTCATGTGTTTCTGAGCTCTAAATACAAAGTTACGGAAGATTTAGTGCGGACATGTCAAGTTGATCGGCGAGTTAAAATGATCATTCTAAAATGATCATTGGTGCTCATTAAGTAAAGGCTTATAAATGAAGCATAAAACATGGCATCATGCAGTTTTGGATAGTTTAAATTACTTGGACGCTTTGTCGTCTCTATTTCTGTCTCAGATTATGTAAAAATATAAAAAAAAATTGAGCTAGCTTAATGTGGGCATTGGATTCCTATCATTATGTGCTCTAAATCAAAAGTTATTGCCGATTTATTGCGGATATGTCAAGTTGATCGGGCAGTTAAAGTGACCATTTTAAACTGATCATTCGTGCTACTTGAGTAAAGGCTTATAAATGAAGCATAATGCATGGCATCACACAGATTTGGATTGATTGGATTACTTGGACGCTTGGTCATATCTAATTATGTCTCAAATTTTGTTACACTATAGAAAATTGAGCTAACTTAACTTGGGCATTGGATTCGTGTGTTTATGAGATTTCAATCAAAAGTTACAGATGATTTAGTGCGGACATGTCAAGTTGATCGGCGAGTTAAAATGATCATGCTAAACTGATAATTGGTGCTTATTAAGTAAAAGCTTATAAATGAAGCATAAAGCATGGCATCACGCAGTGTGGGATAGATTGGATTACTTGGACACTTTGTCGTCTTTATTTCAGTCTCAAATTTTGTAAAAGTATAGAAAATTGAGCTAGTGTAACGTGGGAACTGGATTTGTTTCATTCTAAGCTCTAAATCAAAAGTTACGGATGATTTAGTGTGGACAGGTCAAGTTGATGGGCTAGTTAAAGTGATCATTCTAAACTGATCATTGGTGATCATTGAGTAAAGGCTTATAAGTGAAGCAAAATTGATGGCATCACACAGTTATGGGTAGATTGGATTACTTGGACGATGCATGGCATAACATTTTGTTACACTATAGAAAATTTAGCTACCTTAACGAGGGCATTGGATTCATGTGTTTCTGAGCTCTAAATACAAAGTTACGGAAGATTTAGTGCGGACATGTCAAGTTGATCGGCGAGTTAAAATGATCATTCTAAAATGATCATTGGTGCTCATTAAGTAAAGGCTTATAAATGAAGCATAAAACATGGCATCATGCAGTTTTGGATAGTTTAAATTACTTGGACGCTTTGTCGTCTCTATTTCTGTCTCAGATTATGTAAAAATATAAAAAAAAATTGAGCTAGCTTAATGTGGGCATTGGATTCCTATCATTCTGTGCTCTAAATCAAAAGTTATTGCCGATTTATTGCGGATATGTCAAGTTGATCGGGCAGTTAAAGTGACCATTTTAAACTGATCATTGGTGCTACTTGAGTAAAGGCTTATAAATGAAGCATAATGCATGGCATCACACAGATTTGGATTGATTGGATTACTTGGACGCTTGGTCATATCTAATTATGTCTCAAATTTTGTTACACTATAGAAAATTGAGCTAACTTAACTTGGGCATTGGATTCGTGTGTTTATGAGATTTCAATCAAAAGTTACAGACGATTTAGTGCGGACATGTCAAGTTGATCGGCGAGTTAAAATGATCATGCTAAACTGATAATTGGTGCTTATTAAGTAAAAGCTTATAAATGAAGCATAAAGCATGGCATCACGCAGTGTGGGATAGATTGGATTACTTGGACACTTTGTCGTCTTTATTTCAGTCTCAAATTTTGTTAAAATATAGAAAATTGAGCTAGTGTAACGTGGGAACTGGATTTGTTTCATTCTAAGCTCTAAATCAAAAGTTACGGATGATTTAGTGTGGACATGTCAAGTTGATGGGCTAGTTAAAGTGATCATTCTAAACTGATCATTGGTGATCATTGAGTAAAGGCTTATAAGTGAAGCAAAATTGATGGCATCACACAGTTATGGGTAGATTGGATTACTTGGACGATGCATGGCATAACATTTTGTTACACTATAGAAAATTTAGCTACCTTAACGTGGGCATTGAATTCATGTGTTTCTGAGCTCTAAATACAAAGTTACGGAAGATTTAGTGCGGACATGTCAAGTTGATCGGCGAGTTAAAATGATCATGCTAAACTGATAATTGGTGCTCATTAAGTAAAAGCTTACAAAATTAAAAATAAAGCATGGCATCATGCAGTTTGGAATAGTTGGGATTACTTGGATGCTTTGTCGTCTTTATTTATGTCTCAAATGTTGTTAAAATATAGAAAATTGAGCTAGCTAAATGTGGGCATTGGATTCGTGTCATTCTGAGCTATAAATCAAAAGTTATGGACGATTTAATGAAGACATGACAAGTTGATCGGCCAGTTAAAATGATCATTCTAAACTGATCATTGGTGCTCATTGAGTGAAGGCTTATAAATGAAGCATAATACATGGCATCACACAGTTTGAGATATATTAGAAAACTTTGACGCTTTGTTATATCTAGTTTTGTCTCAAATTTTGTCATAAAATAGAAAATCGAACTAGTTTAACGTGGGCATTGGATTCGTGACATTCAAAGGTATAAATCAAAAGTAACGGATGATTTAGTGCAGAAATGTCAAGTTGATCGACCAGTTAAAATGATCACTCTAAATTGATTGTTGGTAGTTATTGTGTAAAGAATTATAAATGAAAAACAATGCAAGGCATATCGCAATTTTGGACATATTGGATTAATTGGACGCCTTGTCAGATCTAGTTCTGTCTTAAATTTTGTCAAAGTATTGAATATTAAGCTAAATCGTGGGCGTTGGATTCGTTTAATTCTGAGCTCTAAATTCAAATTTACGGATGATTTAGTGCATAGATCTCAAGTGGATCGACCAATTAATATTACTATTCTAAACTGATCATTGATACTCATTTAGTAAACGCTTATATATGAAGCATAATCTATGGCATCGCACGGTTTGAGATATATTGGATTACTTGGACGCTTTTTCGTATCTAATTCTGTCTCTAATTTTTTTCACAATATAGACAATTGAACTAGCTTAACATGGGCATAGGATTCGTGTCATTCTGAGCTATAAATCAAAAGTTACAGACGATTTAGTGTAGCCATGTCAAGTTGATTGGCCATTTAAAATGGTCATTCTAAACTGATCATTGGTGCTCATTGAGAAAAGATTTATCAATGAAGCATAATGCATGGCATCACGCAGTTTGGGATAGATTGGATTATTTGGACGCTTTCTCTTATCTATTTCTGTCTCAATGTTTTCTCAATTTCAAAAATTGAGCTAGCTTATTGTGGGCATTGGATTCATGTCATTTTGAGCTATAAATCAAAAGTTATAGACAATTTAGTGTGGATAGGTCAAGTTGATCGGCCAGTTAATATGATTATTCTAAACTGATCATTGGTGCTCATTGAGTGAAGGCTTATAAATAAAGTATAATGCATGGCATCATAAGTTTGGGATAGATTGTAATACTTGTACGCTTTGTCGTATCTAGTTTTATCTCAAATTTTGTTATAATATAGAAAATTGAACTAGTTTAACGTGGGCATTGGATTCGTGTCATTCTAATCTATAAATCAAAAGTTACGGACGATTTTGTGATAAAATGTCAAGTTGATCGTCCAGTTAAAATGATCATTGTAAACTGATCATTAGTGCTTATTGAGTAAAGGAATGCATGGCATTTCGCATTTTGGTATAGATTGGATTACTTTGATGCTTTGTCGTATCTACTTCTATCTTAAATTTTGTCACAATATAGAAAATTGAGCTAGCTTAACATGGGCATTGGATTTGTGTCATTATGAGCTATAAATATAGGTACGGACAATTTAGTGCAGGTATGTCAAGTTGATCGGCAAGTTAGAATGATCATTTTAAACTGATCATTGGTGCTCATTGAGTAAAGGCTTATAAATGAAGCATACTGCATGACATCACACAGTTTGGATAGATTTGATTACTTGGAGGACTTTTAGAAGCAGATTTAGTCTTAAATTTTGTCAAAATATAGAAAATTGAGCTAGCTTAACGTGGGCATTGGAATTGTGTCATTCTGAGCTCTAAATCAAAATTTAGGACGATTTAGTGCGGACATGTCAAATGGATCGACCAATTAATATGATTATTCAAAACCGTTCATTGGTGATCATTGAGTAAAGGCTTATAAATTAAGCATAATGCATAACATCACACAGGTTTAGATAGATTTGATTACTTGGAGGACTTTTCAAAGAAAATTTAGTTTAAAATTTTATCAAAATATATAAAATTGAGCTAGCTTAACGTGAGCATTGGATTCATGTCATTCTGAGCTTTAAATCACAATTTACGAACGATTTAGTGCGGACATGTTAAGTGGATCGACAAGTTAATGTGATTATTAAAACTGATCTTTGGTACTCATTCAGTAAAGGCTTATAAATGAAGCATAATCTATAGCATCACGCTGTTTGGGATAGATTGGATTATTTGAATGCTTTGTCATATCTAGTTTTGCCTCAAATTTTGTCACAATATAGAAAAATTGAAATAGCTTAACGTCGGCATTGGATTCGTGTCATTCTGTGCACTAAATCAAAAGTTACGAACCCTTTAGTGCGGACATGTCAAGTTGATCGGCCAGTTAAAGTGATCATTTTAAACTAATCATTGGTGCTCATTGAGTAAAGGCTTATAAATAAAGAAGAATGCATGGCATCACTCAGTTTGGGATAGATTGAATTACTTAGAGGCATTGTCGTATCTAGTTCTGTCTTAAATTTTGTCACAAGATAGAAAATTGAACTAGCTTAACATGGGCATTGGATTCGTGTCGTTCTGAGCTATAAATCAAAAGTTATGGACGATTTAGTGCAGACATATAAAGTTGATCTTCCAGTTAAAATGATCATTCTAAACTGATCGTGGGTGCTCATTAAGTAAAGGCTTATATATAAATGAAGCATAATCCATGGCATCACGCAGTTTGGGATATATTGGATTACATGGACGTTTTGTCGTATCTTGTTCTGTCTCAAATTTTGTCACAATATAGAAAACTGAACTAGCTTAACCTGGGCATTGGATTCGTGTCATTCTGAGATATAAATCAAAAGTTCCGGACGATTTAGTGCAGGCATGTCAAGTTGATTGGGCAGTTAAAACAGTCATTCTAAACTGATCCTTGTTGCTCATTGAGTAAAGCTTTATCAATGAAGCATAATGCATGACATCACGCAGTTTGGGATAGATAGGATTACGTGGAATCTTTGTCGTATCAATTTTTGTCTCAAAATATTCTCAATATAGAAAATTGAGCTAACTTAACGTGGCCATTGGATTCGTGTCATTTTGAGCTATAAATCAAAAGTTAAGGAGGATTTAGTGCGGACATGTCAAGTTGATCCGCTAGTTAATATGATTATTCTAAACTGATCATTGGTGCTCATTGAGTGAAGGATTATAAATGAAGTATAATGCATGGCATCAGCAGTTTGAGATAGATTGGAATTCTTGGATGCTTTGTTGAACCTACTTTTGTCTCAAATTTTCTTATAAAATAAAAAATTGAACTAGTTTAACGTGGGCATTGGATTCGTGTCATTCTAAGCTATAAATCAAAAGTTACGGACGATTTATTGCAATGTTAAGTTGATCGCCCAGTTAAAATGATCACTCTAAACTGATCGTTGGTACTCATTGTGTAAAGGTTTATAAATGAAACATAATGCATGGCATCTCGCAGTTTTGGATAGATTGGATTACTTGAATGCTTTGTCATAAATATTTTTGTATCAAATTTTGTCAAAATATTGAAAATTGAGCTAAAACGTGGGCATTGGATTCTTGTCATACGGAGTTCTAAATCAAAATTTACAGATGATTTAGTATGTAAATGTCAAGTGGATCGACCAGTTAATATTACTATTCTAAACTTATCATTGGTACTCATTTAGTAAACGCTTATAAATGAAGCATAATCTATGTCATCACGCGGCTTAGGATAGATTGGATTACTTCGACGCCTTTTCATATCTAGTTAGTGTCAAATTTTTTCACAGCATAGAAAATTGAACTAGCTTAACATGAGCGTTGGATTCGTGTCATTCTGAGCTATAAATCAAAATGTACGGACGATTTAGTGTAGCCATGTCAAGTTGATAGGCCTGTTACAATGATCATTCTAAATTGATCGTTGGTCCTCATTATGTAAAGGTTTATCAATGAATCATAATGCATGGCATCACGCAGTTTGAGATAGATTGGATTACTTGGACGCTTTGTCGAATCTATTTCGGTCTCAATTTTTCAACAATACAGAAAATTGAACTAGCTTAACGTGGGCATTGGATTCGTGTAATTTTGAGCTATAAATCAAAAGTTACTTACGATTTAGTTTGGACATTTCAAGTTGATCGGCCAGTTAATATGATTATTCTAAACTGATCATTGGTGTTGATTAAGTCAAGGCTTATAAATGAAGCATAATGCATTGCATCACGTAGTTTGGGATAAATTGTAATACTTGAACGTTTTGTCGTATCTAGTTTTGTCTCAAATTTGGTCACAATATAGAAAATTAAACTAGTTTAACGTGTGCATTGGATTCATGTCATTGTAAGCTATAAATCAAAAGTTACGGACGATTTAGTGCATACATGACAAGTTGCTCAGCCAGTTAAAATGATCACTCTAAACTGATCACTCTAAACTGATCATTGGTGCTTATTGAGTATAGCAATGCATGCCATCTCGCAGTTTGGGATAGATTGGATTACTTGAATGCTTTGTCGTATCTATGTATGTTTTAAATTTTGTCACAATATAGAAAACTGAGCTAGCTTAACGTGGGCGTTGGATTTTTGTCATTATGAGCTATTAATCAAAAGTTACGGACGATTTAGTGCAGATATGTCAAGTTGATCGACTATTTAGAATAATCATTTTAAACTGATAATTGGTGCTCATTGAGTAAATGCTTGACATCACACAGTTTTGGATAGATTTGGTTACTTGGAGGACTTTTCGAAGCAAATTTAGTCTTAACTTTTGTCAAAATATAGAAAATTGAGCTAGCTTAACGTTGGGCATAGGATTCGTGTCATTCTGAACTCTAAATCAAAATTTATTAACAATTTAGTGCGCAACATGTCAAGTGGATCGACCAGTTAATATGATTATTCAAAACTGATCATTGGTACTCATTGAGTAAAGGCTTATAAATGAAGCATAATGCATCACATCACACAGTTTTGGATATAATTGATTACTTGGAGGAATTTTTGAAGCAAATTTAGTCTTAAATATTGTAAAACTATAGAAAATTTAGCTAGTTTAACGTGGTCATTAGATTTGTGTCATTCTGAGCCCTAAATAGAAATTTATGGCCGATTTAGTGCCGACATGTGAACTGGAACGACCAGTTAATATGATTATTCAAAACTGATCATTAGTACTCATTGAGTAAAAGCTTATAAATGAAGCATAATCTATGGCATCACGGATAAATTGGATTATTTGGACACTTTGTCGTTTCTAGGTCTGTCTCAGATTTTGTCATAATATATAAAATTGAACTAGATTCACGTGGGCATTGGATTCGTGTCATTCTGAGCTATAAATCAAAAGTTATGGACGATTTAGTGCAGACATGTCAAGATGATCATCGAGTTAAAATGATCATTCTAAACTGATCATTGCTACTCAGGGAGTAAAGGCTTATAAATGAAGCATAATCTATGGCATCACGCTGTTTGGGATAAATTGGATTATTTGGACACTTTGTCGTTTCTAGGTCTGTCTCAGATTTTGTCATAATATATAAAATTGAACTAGATTCACGTGGGCATTGGATTCGTGTCATTCTGAGCTCCAAATCAAAAGTTACGGACGATTCAGTGCGGACATATCAAGTTTATCGGACTGTTAAAGTAATCATTTTAAACTGATCATTGGTGCTCATTTAGTAAAGGCTTAGAAATGAAGCATAATGCATGGCATTACATAGTTATTGATAGATTGGATTACTTGGATGCTTTGTCATATATATTTCTATCTCAAATTTTGTTACACTATATAAAATTTATCTAGGTTAACGTGGGCATTGGAGTCGTGTGTTTCGGAGCTTTAAATCAAAAGTTGTGAACGATTTAGTGAAGCCATGTCAAGTTTATCGGCCAGTTAAAATGATCATTCTAAACTTATCATTGGTGCTCATGGAGTAAAAGCTTATAAATGAAGAATAATGCATGGCTTCACGCAGTTTGGGATATATTGGATTACTTGAACGCTTTGTCGTATCTATTTATTTCTGAAATTCTGTCACAATATAGAAAATTGAGCTAGCTAAACGTGGGCACTTGATTCGTGTTATTATGAGCTCCAAATCAAAAGTTACAGACGATTTAGTGCAAAAATGTCAAGTTGATCGGCCAGTTGATATGATCATTGTAAACTGATCATTGGTGCTCATTGAGTAAATGCTTATAAATGAAGCATAATGCATGATATCACACAGTTTTAGATAGCTTGGATATCTAGTTTTGTCTCAAATTTTGCCTCAATTTTGAAAATTTAGCTAGCTTAACGTGGGAATTGGATTCGTGTCATTCTCAGCTATAAATCAAAAGTTATGAATGATTTAGTGCAGACATGTCAAGATGATCATCCACTTAAAATGATCATTCTAAACTGGTCGTTGGTACTCATTGAGTAAAGGCTTATAAATGAAGCATAATCTATGGCATCACGCTGTTCGGGATAGATTGGATTATTTGGACGCTTTGTCGTATCTAGGTCTGTCTCAGATTTTGTCACAATATATAAAATTGAACTAGCGTAACGTGGGCATTGGATTCGTGTCATTCGGAGCTCCAAATAAAAAGTTACAGACGATTTAGTGCGGATATGTCAAGTTTATCGGCCTGTTAAAGTGATCATTTTAAACTGATCATTGGTACTCATTTAGTAAAGGCTTAGAAATGAAGCATAACGCATGGCATTACATAGTTATGAATAGATTCGATTACTTGGACAATTTGTTATATCTATTTATGTCTCAAATTTTGTTACAATATAGAAAATTTATCTAGGTTAACGTGGGCATTGGATTCTTGTGTTTCAGAGCTCTAAATCAAAAGTTGCGAATGATTTAGTGTAGCCATGTCAAGTTTATTGGTCGGTTAAAATGATCATTCTAAATTTATCGTTGGAGCTCATGGAGTAAAAGCTTATATGAATGAAGAATAATGCATGGCTTCACACAGTTTGGGAAACATTGGATTACTTGGACGCTTTGTCGTATCTATTTATTTCTCAAATTTTGTTACAATATAGAAAATTGAGCTAGCTAAACGTAGGCACTGGATTCATGTCATTGTGAGCTCTAAATCAAAAGTTACGGACAATTTAGTGCAAACATGTCAAGTTGATCGGCCAGTTGATATGATCATTGTAAACTGATCATTGGTGCTCATTGAGTAAATGCTAATAAATGAAGCATAATGAATGACATAATGCAGTTTTGGATAACATGGATAACTTGGATGCATTGTCGTATCTAGTTTTGTCTCAAATTTTGCCTCAATATAGAAAATTTAACAAGCATAACGTGGGCATGGGATTCATGTCATTCTAAGCTATAAATCAAAAGTTATGGATGACTTAGTGCAGACAAGTCAAGATGATCATCGAGTTAAAATGATCATTCTAAACTGATCATTGCTACTCATTGAGTAAAGGCTTATAAATGAAGCATAATCTATGGCATCACGCTGTTTGGGCTAAATTGGATTATTTGGACACTTTTTCGTTTCTAGGTGATACAAGCCTCGATTCAAGGCTTATATGCGCGTGGACTGTTTGGAGAAGGTTAGGTGAGAAACTCGACCTTAGACTTCTTGGATAGGGGTTTTTTTGAGTTGGTATTCGATGGAGGGGTGAAGTGAAGCACACGAGGGGTGATGAACCTCGTGATAAATCACAAACTTAGAGCTAGGAGGGCTGGTCTCAACTAGGTTCTAAGCGCACAAGATTCTTAGAGAGAAAACTTGTTGGAAAAAGTTCTACTTTATTAATATCAAAAAGGTTGTCGAACTACAATGCTGGAAGGAGCCTTATTAATATGCTCGACAGCTTGACCTTCTAGGGTCGACTCAAACAAAGAAAATGAAAGTTTACAAAAGTGCACAAAAGGAAAAGATACAAAAGTGTATAACCGAAAAAGGACCTATTCCTAAAATGTTCTTGACACAAAAATGTAAAGCATCTAGATCCTACCCTGCAAAACAGAAAGAGGCATATACTCGAATTGAAACTTACCTTATCTTACCTCATGGCCAAGAAATGGAAGGTGGCCGTCCTTGTGGCATGCACGCGCCTTGCTCCTAGTCTTCGACTTGGAGTAGGGTTAAAAATCTTTGGGCCCTGACCTCTCTTGCCACTAAAGCCAAGTCTCTGATGTCCCTTGTGTTGTTGAGAAGCCATTGGACTCTTCCTTGCACTTTTGGCCCATTGTCCTTAGTCGATCTTCCTCTAGGAGCTTGTCGACCCATAAGCTGAATTTGTGGAAGAGTGCCCTTGATCTGCTTCTTGTCATTGCTCCTTGAGGTACCACTGGTGTAGAGACTTCCTCTAAGTGCATGTCCTGGAGCTGGTAGCTCATTTGGTCCGAGTCCTCTTGTGTAGAAGTGGAAATGCGCGTGTACTCTGCTTGATCGGCTGTACCGGTTGGATTGTGCGTGGTACTGGCCGGAATGCCTTCAGGACCGGCCAAGTTGATCCCGGAGTTGGCGGCATCACCAGAGGGACCGGCGGTGTCATCCACGTCC
The DNA here is from genome assembly GCA_018901935.1 of Pugionium cornutum. Taxonomy (NCBI): domain Eukaryota; kingdom Viridiplantae; phylum Streptophyta; class Magnoliopsida; order Brassicales; family Brassicaceae; genus Pugionium; species Pugionium cornutum. The sequence continues at coordinate 12,313,464 of JAENJI010000013.1, forward strand.
CCACCAAGTGTGCCACCAGCTTGGGCCTCTCCGCCGGCAATGCTGACCGGTCTGGTCCTATAGGTCGAGGGTCCGGCGGTACTGCCTGGTCCGGCAGACGTGCCAGATGGTCCTGCTGTCTCGGGCAAGCTTCCTGGTTGGCCAGTCTGGTCTCCTGGCTGGATGTACGACCTGATGTCCTCATCATTCCCTCCCTCTTCAGTAGGTTTTGTCCTCAAAACTGGTTCATCTGCATGGAAAGGGGCTAAGTCAGTAACATTGAACGTATTGGACACATTAAACTCACCTGGCAGCTCGATCCGGTAGGCGTTGTTGTTGATCCTCTCGAGCACTCTGAATGGTCCATCTCCTCTTGGTGCTAGCTTGGAACTCCTTAGGTTTGGGAACCTCTCCTGCCGTAGGTGTAGCCACACCCAATCGCCTGGTTGAAAGATCACCTCCTTTCTTCCTTTGTTGGCATGAGTCACGTACTGTCCGGTCCTCTTCTCCAAGTTTTCTGCTACCTTCTGGTGTAACCTCCTTATGAACTCTGCTTTGGATGCTCTGTTGAGGTTGGTCATCTCAGCTGGTGGCAGTGGTGTTTGCTCCAATGGGGTGAGAGGGTTGAAGCCGTATACCACTTCAAATGGTGTCTTCTTGGTTGCTGAGTGCACGGCTCGGTTGTAAGCGAACTCAATGAATGGCAGGCACTCCACCCAAGTCTTTAGGTTCTTCCCTAGTGTAGTCCTGAGAAGGGTTGATAGTGTCCTGTTGACAACTTCAGTTTGGCCATCGGTTTGAGGATGGCAGGTGGTAGAGAAGAGTAACTTCGTGCCTAGCTTTCTCCAAAGGGTCCTCCAGAAATGGCTGAGGAACTTGGTGTCCCTGTCTGATACGATCGTCCTTGGCACTCCATGAAGCCGTACTATCTCCCTGAAGAACAGCTCAGCTGTTTGTGTGGCATCATTGACATTAGCACATGAGATGAAGTGTAACATCTTGGAGAATCTCTCCACCACTACAAAGATTGCATCTTTGTGGTTGATCTTGGGCAGACCTAGAACAAAGTCCATTGAGATGTCCACCCATGGATGTGTGGGTATGGGCAGTGGAAGATACAACCCGTGAGGTTGCACTCGGGACTTTGCCTTCTTGCAAGTGATGCATCTTGCACAATGAGCTTCTACTGTCCTCTTGATGTGTGGCCAGTAGAAGTGCTCCTTGACCACTGCTAGAGTCTTGTCAACACCAAAGTGGCCCATGAGTCCTCCTCCATGAGCTTCTCGGATGATAAGCTCCCTTAATGATCCTTGTGGTATGCACAGCCTTCTTTCTCGGAACAAGAATCCCCCATGGATGTAGAATTTGCCATGACTCCCTGTGCCACACTCCTTGTAGCTCTCAGCAAAGTCAGGATCATCCTTGTATAGGTCCTTGATGTGCTCGAATTCTAGTACCTTTGCCTCCATGGTTGATATCAAGGCAAACCTCCTTGCTAGTGCATCGGCTACCACATTGTCTTTGCCCTTCTTGTACTTGATGACGTACGGGAAGGACTTATGAACTCCATCCACCTGGCATGTCTCCTCTTGAGATTGGTTTGCCCTCGGAGGTGTTTGAGAGTCTCATGATCAGTGTGGATCACAAACTCCTTGGACAGCAAGTAATGCTGCCAAGTCTCCAATGCTCGGACAAGGGCATAAAGCTCCTTGTCATAAGTGGGGTAGTTCAGTGAGGCACCACCTAGCTTCTCACTGAAGTATGCCACTGGTCTCCCTCCTTGGGTCAGCACTGCTCCTATGCCTATTCCAGAGGCATCACACTGCACTTCAAATGTCTTGTTGAAGTTGGGAAGAACTAGCACTGGTGCATGTGTAAGGCTGTCCTTCAAGGCCTGGAATGCCTTCTCCTGAGCTTCTCCCCAGCTGAATCCCACGTTCTTCTTCACTACTGCCGTCAGTGGTGAGGCAATACTGCTGAAGTTGGGCACGAATCTCCTATAGAAGCTGGCCAGTCCGTGGAAGCTCCTTACTTGGCTGATGTTGCCTGGTGTTGGCCATTCTTGTATGGCTCGAATCTTTTCCTCATCAACCTGTAGGCCCTGTGAACTTACAACAAAACCTAAAAAGACAAGCTTATCAGTACAAAAGGTGCACTTCTTGAGATTGGCATAAAGCTCTTCTTGTCTAAGGGTTTTAAGTACCATCTCAAGATGTGTGAGGTGTTCCCGTAGGCACTTACTATAAACTAGTATATCATCAAAGTAAACTACCACAAACTTACTGATGTACGCCCTAAGAACTTGGTTCATAAGGCGCATGAAGGTGCTTGGGGAATTAGTCAAGCCGAATGGCATGACTGTCCACTCGTAGAGTCCTTGCTTTGTCTTGAAAGCAGTCTTCCACTCATCACCTTCCTTCATTCTTACCTGGTGGTATCCACTTTTGAGGTCTATCTTGGAGAAGAACGTGGCTCCACTCAGCTCATCTAGCATGTCATCCAGTCGTGGTATTGGATGCCGGTACTTGACTGTGATGTTGTTGATTGCTCGGCAGTCCACGCACATGCGCCAAGTCCCATCCTTCTTGGGCACTAGTAGCACTGGTACGGCACATGGACTGAGGCTCTCTCGAACATATCCTTTCTCCAGGAGCTCCTTGACTTGCTTCTCAAGCTCCTTGGAATCCTCTGGACTCATCCGGTAGGCTGGCCGGTTGGGCAGGGCTGCTCCGGGCACTAGGTCAATCTGATTTTCTATGCCACGTAAAGGAGGCAAGCCTGCTGGTATCTCCTCTGGAAACACATCCTGGAACTTGTTGAGGAGGGTTGCTACTTCAGGAGGTAGCTCTACCTGTCCCTGTTCTATACTTAAAACTTCTTTGAAGACCATTAGTAACATTAAATCCTTCGAGGCTAAAGCTCTCCGGACATGGCTTGGTTGAATAAGAAAATTAGACTTGATAAGTTTCTTTTCCTTACTCATTTGGAGTTGTAGCTCGTGTTCCTGGGCAGGTGTAAGAGGAGCTAGGCTGACCTTTCTCTTGTCATGCACGAAGGTGTAGAGATTGGTTCGGCCATCATGCCTGGTCTCTTTGTCAAACTGCCATGGTCTTCCTAGTAGAAGATGGCCAGCTTACATGGGCACCACGTCGCACACGACTTGGTCTTGGTACTTGCCCACACTGAATGGCACAGTGACTTGTTCATGGATCTTGAGCTCCACTTTGTCATCCAGCCATCTCAGTCTATATGGTCGAGGATGCCTTGTCTTTTCTAGACCTAGCTTATCAACCATATATGCACTAGCAACGTTAATGCAAGAACCACCATCTATGATGAGGTTACATACCTTGCCCTTGATGGTTCAACGGCTGTGGAAGATGTTCTCCCTTTGGATGGTCTCTGAAGGATCCACCATTGCACTGAGGATACGTCTAGTGACCAGCACTTCCCCCACATCAGGGTACTCAATGTCACCATACTCTCCTTCTGGTTCATAGTCCTCTTCATCTTGGGACTCATATTCTTCTGCCTCCGTAATCAGCATGACTCGGTTGTTTGGGCACTCCCTTGAGATGTGTCCACGTCCCCTGCACTTGAAACAAGTTATGTCACGTGATCTTTGAGGGTTAGAAGACTTACCAGGCTCTCTCTTGTCACGGGTGGGTTCAGGAGGCTTGCTCTTTGATACAAGCCTCGATTCAAGGCTTGGATGCGCGTGGGCTGTTTGTAGAAGATTAGGTGAGAAACTCAACCTTAGGCTTCTGGATGGGGGTTTTCTGGTTGGTAAAAGATGGAAGGGTGAAGTGAACCACCCGAGGGGTGATGAACCTCGTGATAAATCAGAAACTTAGAGCTAGGAGGGCTGGTTTCAACTAGGTTCTAAGTGCACAAGCTTCTTTGAGAGAATAACTTGTAAAGAAAATTCGATCTTTATTAATTAGCAAAAAGGTTGTCGAACTACAATGCTGGAAGGAGCCTTATTAATATGCTCGACAGCTTGACCTTCTAGGGTCGACTCAAATAAAGAAAAGGAAAGTTTACATAAGTGCACAAAAGGAAAAGATACAAAAGTTTATAACCGAAAAAGGACCTATTCCTAACATGTTCTTGACTCAAAAATGTAAAGCATCTAGATCCTACCCTGCAAAACAGAAAGAGGCATATATTCGAATTGAAACTTACCTTAACTTACCTCACGGCCAAGAAATGGAAGGTGGCCGTCCTTGTGGCATGCACGCGCCTTGCTCCTAGTCTTCGACTTGGAGTAGGGTTAAAAATCTTTGGGCCCTGACCTCTCTTGCCACTAAAGCCCAAGTCTCTGATGTCCCTTGTGTTGTTGAGAAGCCATTGGACTCTTCCTTGCACTTTTGGCCCATTGTCCTTAGTCGATCTTCCTCTAGGAGCTTGTCGACCCATAAGCTGAATTTGTGGAAGAGTGCCCTTGATCTGCTTCATGTCATTGCTCCTTGAGGTACCACTGGTGTAGAGACTTCCTCTAAGTGCATGTCCTGGAGCTGGTAGCTCATTTGGTCCGAGTCCTCTTGTGTAGAAGTGGAAATGCGCGTGTACTCGGCTGGATCGGCTGTACCGGCTGGATTGTGCGTGGTACTGGCCGGAATGCCTTCAGGACCGGCCAAGTTGATCCCGGAGTTGGCGGCATCACCAGAGGGACCGGCGGTGTCATCCACGTCCCCACCAAGTGTGCCACCAGCTTGGGCCTCTCTGCCAGCAATGCTGACCGGTCTTGTCCTATAGGTCGAGGGTCCGGCGGTACTGCCTGGTCCGGCAGACGTGCCAGATGGTCCTGCTGTCTCGGGAAAGCTTCCTGGTCGGCCAGTCTGGTCTCCTGGCTGGATGTACGACCTGATGTCATCATCATTCCCTCCCTCTTCAGTAGGTTTTGTCCTCAAAGCTGGTTCATCTGGATGGAAAGGGGCTAAGTCAGTAACATTGAACGTATTGGACACATTAAACTCACCTGGCAGCTCGATCCGGTAGGCGTTGTTGTTTATCCTCTCGAGCACTCTGAATGGTCCATCTCCTCTTGGTGCTAGCTTGGAACTCCTTAGGTTTGGGAACCTCTCCTGCCGTAGGTGTAGCCACACCCAATCGCCTGGTTGAAAGATCACCTCCTTTCTTCCCTTGTTGGCATGAGTCACGTACTGTCCGGTCCTATTCTCCAAGTTTTCTGCTACCTTCTGGTGTAAACTCCTTATGAACTCTGCCTTGGATGCTCCGTTGAGGTTGGTCATCTCAGCTGGTGGTAGTGGTGTTTGCTCCAATGGGGTGAGAGGGTTGAAGCCGTATACCACTTCAAATGGTGTCTTCTTGGTTGCTGAGTGCACGGCTCGGTTGTAAGCAAACTCTATGAATGGCAGGCACTCCACCCAAGTCTTTAGGTTCTTCTCTAGTGCAGTTCTGAGAAGAGTTGATAGTGTCCTGTTGACAACTTCAGTTTGGCCATCGGTTTGAGGATGGCAGGTGGTATAGAAGAGTAGCTTCGTGCCTAGCTTTCTCCAAAGGGTTCTCCAGAAATGGCTGAGGAACTTGGTGTCCCTGTCTGATACGATTGTCCTTGGCACTCCATGAAGCCGTACTATCTCCCTGAAGAACAGCTCAGCTGTTTGTGTGGCATCATTGACATTGGCACATGGGATGAAGTGTGCCATCTTGGAGAATCTGTCCACCACTACAAAGATTGCATCTTTGTGGTTGATCTTGGGCAGACCTAGAACAAAGTCCATTGAGATGTCCACCCATGGATGTGTGGGTATGGGCAGTGGGAGATACAACCCGTGAGGTTGCACTCGGGACTTTGCCTTCTTGCAAGTGATGCATCTTGCACAATGAGCTTCTACTGTCCTCTTGATGTGTGGCCAGTAGAAGTGCTCCTTGACCACTGCTAGTGTCTTGTCGACACCAAAGTGGCCCATGAGTCCTCCTCCATGAGCTTCTCGGATGATAAGCTCCCTTAATGATCCTTGTGGTATGCACAGCCTTCTTTCTCGGAACAAGAACCCCTCATGGATGTAGAACTTGCCATGACTCCCTGTGCCACACTCCTTGTAGCTCTCAGCAAAGTCAGGATCATCCTTGTATAGGTCCTTGATGTGCTCGAACCCTAAGACCTTTGCCTCCATGGTTGATATCAAGGCAAACCTCCTTGATAGTGCATCGGCTACCACATTATCTTTGCCCTTCTTGTACTTGATGACGTACGGGAACGTCTCAATGAACTCCATCCACCTGGCATGTCTCCTCTTGAGATTGGTTTGCCCTCTGAGGTGTGTGAGAGTCTCATGATCAGTGTGGATCACAAACTCCTTGGACAGCAAGTAATGCTGCCAATTCTCCAATGCTCGGACAAGGGCATAAAGCTCCTTGTCATAAGTGGGGTAGTTCAGTGAGGCACCACCTAGCTTCTCACTGAAGTATGCCACTGGTATCCCTCCTTGGGTTAGCACTGCTCCTATGCCTATTCCAGAGGCATCACACTCCACTTCAAACGTCTTGTTGAAGTCGGGCAGGACTAGCACTGGTGCATGTGTAACGCTGTCCTTCAAGGCCTTGAATGCCTTCTCCTGAGCTTCTCCCCAGCTGAATCCCACGTTCTTCTTCACTACTGCCGTCAGTGGTGAGGCAATACTGCTGAAGTTGGGCACGAATCTCCTATAGAAGCTGGCCAGTCCGTGGAAGCTCCTTACTTGGCTGATGTTGCCTGGTGTTGGCCATTCTTGTATGGCTCGAATCTTTTCCTCATCAACCTGTAGGCCCTGTGAACTTACAACAAAACCTAAAAAGACAAGCTTATCAGTACAAAAGGTGCACTTCTTGAGATTGGCATAAAGCTCTTCTTGTCAAAGGGTTTTAAGTACCATCTCAAGATGTGTGAGGTGTTCCCGTAGGCACTTACTATAAACTAGTATATCATCAAAGTAAACTACTACAAACTTACTGATGTACGCCCTAAGAACTTGGTTCATAAGGCGCATGAAGGTGCTTGGGGAATTAGTCAAGCCGAATGGCATGACTGTCCACTCGTAGAGTCCTTGCTTTGTCTTGAAAGCAGTCTTCCACTCATCACCTTCCTTCATTCTTACCTGGTGGTATCCACTTTTGAGGTCTATCTTGGAGAAGAACGTGGCTCCACTCAGCTCATCTAGCATGTCATCCAGTCGTGGTATTGGATGCCTGTACTTGACTGTGATGTTGTTGATTGCTCGGCAGTCCACGCACATGCGCCAAGTCCCATCCTTCTTGGGCACTAGTAGCACTGGTACGGCACATGGACTGAGGCTCTCTCGAACATATCCTTTCTCCAGGAGCTCCTTGACTTGCTTCTCAAGCTCCTTGGAATCCTCTGGACTCATCCGGTAGGCTGGCCGGTTGGGCAGGGCTGCTCCGGGCACTTGATCAATCTGGTGTTCTATGCCATGTAAAGGAGGCAAGCCTGCTGGTATCTCCTCTGGAAATACATCCTGGAACTTGTTGAGGAGAGTTGCTACTTCAGGAGGTAGCTCTACCTGTCCCTGTTCTACACTCAAAACTTCTTTGAAGACCATTAGTAACATTAAATCCTTCGAGGCTAAAGCTCTCCGGACATGGCTTGGTTGAATAAGAAAATTAGACTTGATAAGTTTCTTTTCCTTACTCATTTGGAGTTGTAGCTCATGTACCTGAGCAGGTGTAAGAGGAGCTAGGCTGACCTTTCTCTTGTCATGCACGAAGGTGTAGAGATTGGTTCGGCCATCATGCCTGGTCTCTTTGTCAAACTGCCATGGTCCTCCTAGTAGAAGATGGCCAGCTTGCATGGGCACCACGTCGCACACAACTTGGTCTTGGTACTTGCCCACACTGAATGGCACAGTGACTTGTTCATGGATCTTGAGCTCCACTTTGTCATCGAGCCATCTCAGTCTATATGGTCGAGGATGCTTTGTCTTCTCTAGACCTAGCTTATAAACCATATACGCACTAGCAACGTTAGTGCAAGAACCACCATCTATGATGAGGTTACATACCTTGCCCTTGATGGTGCAACGGCTGTGGAAGATGTTCTCCCTTTGGATGGTCTCTGAAGGATCCACCATTGCACTGAGGATACGTCTAGTGACCAGCACTTCCCCCACATCAGGGTACTCAATGTCACCATACTCTCCTTCTCGCTCATAGTCCTCTTCATCTTGGGACTCATACTCTCCTGCCTCCGTAATCAGTATGACTCGGTTGTTTGGGCACTCCCTTGAGATGTGTCCACGTCCCCTGCACTTGAAACAAGTTATGTCACGTGATCTTTGAGGGTTAGAAGACTTACCAGGCTCTCTCTGGTCACGGGTGGGTTCAGGAGGCTTGCTCTTGAACCTTGACTCGATCTCTATGCTCTTGCCTTTGTCTACGGTCTTGGGCATGTTGCTTGGTGCCCAAGGTGTCTTATGCTTGGTGCGGATGGCTTGGCTCTTACGTTTGATGTGCTGCTCAGCTTGCACAGATAGGTGGAACAAGTCTTTGAAGTCATTGTAGATTTGTCTTTCCACCTTGCGGCTGATCCTTTCTTGGAGTCCATCCAAGAATTGTGCCATCAATGCTTCATCATCATCATTGAGCTCCGATCTGTTCCTTAGCTTCTCGAACTCTTCATAGTACTCCTCTACTGATCTGGTACCCTGCTTAAGAGTACGAAAACGACGTTGCAAATCTCTATGAAAGTAAGGTGGAACAAACCTTTGTCGCATGAGGTCTTTCATGTCGACCCATGAGTCTACGGGTCTCATTCTCTTCCTCCTTCTGTCAGATACCTCATGATCCCACCAGATGAGGGCATTGTCCGTGAGTTGTGCTACTGCCATTGAGACTCTCCTAGGTCCTGGTTGGTTGTAGTGATCAAAGATATGATCCATTCTCCTCTCCCAATCTAGGTAAGCCTCGGGGTCTACTTTTCCTGCAAAACTTGGAGGAGTTAGTTTAACATCAGGATGAATTACCCGGTTGTAGGTGTGTTCAGCTCCATCCTCATGATGTCTAGGAGGCATTCTTGGTCTCTGGTGAAGACCATATGGCTCAAAGCTATCATCTTCTGCCTCTGGTTGCCGTGGAGGTCCTCTCGGCCTATGGTGATAGTTATGAGGTTGTGTGTCCTCATCTCCATCTGGCTGGGGTTCCTCCTGTTCGTGCCGTGTCCTAAGGTGCTCAGGACCCTCAGGACGGTCTTGCTCAGCTCTCACGTGCCTTATGGCCTGGAATCTCACCGGTCTTTCCACGCGCTCCAACCTCTCGCCTATGGATGCGAGTTGTGTTTGGAGTGTGGTGAACATGGCCATCATGGCTTCAGTTGCTTCTCTATTTTCTTCTCCCATGGTGTGCTACAAAGAAAGAAGACAAGTTAGGATGCTCCTAAATTGTTAGGAGGGTTTTCTTTTTATAAGGGGTTTGAAAAAATGCAAAAAGGAAAAATCCTAAGGAAAGGAAATTCGAATAAAAGGAAAAGGAAACTTCCTAGACAACTTGTGCTAGCTGTCCAATTCGAAATCTTTTGGGTATTTTCCTATTTTCTTTTCTTTTCTTTTTGTTTTCTTTTTAATTTAACTTAAAATTAATGGAAATATGAATTAAACAAAAAGGAAAACGTGAATGGCAATGCAAAAGTGAATCTAAACCCTAGTGATACACGTAGAACGCTAGATCCACTCGGTTTGGAGTTTGAGGTTATTTTTTTTTTTTCTTGAATGTGACTTAAACTAATGCAAGAACAGAAAACAAAACAAGCAAAAGGATAGAAACAACCTGGTTTAGGAGCTTTAAGCTCTGATACGAAAATGATACAAGCCTCGATTCAAGGCATGGATGCGTGTGGGCTGTTTGTAGAAGATTAGGTGAGAAACTCAACCTTAGGCTTCTGGATGGGGGTTTTCTGGTTGGTAAAAGATGGAAGGGTGAAGTGAACCACACGAGGGGTGATGAACCTCGTGATAAATCACAAACTTAGAGCTAGGAGGGCTGGTCTCAACTAGGTTCTAAGCGCACAAGATTCTTAGAGAGAAAACTTGTTGGAAAAAGTTCTACTTTATTAATATCAAAAAGGTTGTCGAACTACAATGCTGGAAGGAGCCTTATTAATATGCTCGACAGCTTGACCTTCTAGGGTCGACTCAAACAAAGAAAAGGAAAGTTTACAAAAGTGCACAAAAGGAAAAGATACAAAAGTGCATAACCGAAAAAGGACCTATTCCTAAAATGTTCTTGACTCAAAAATGTAAAGCATCTAGATCCTACCCTGCAAAACAGAAAGAGGCATATATTCGAATTGAAACTTACCTTATCTTACCTCATGGCCAAGAAATGGAAGGTGGCCGTCCTTGTGGCATGCACGCGCCTTGCTCCTAGTCTTCGACTTGGAGTAGGGTTAAAAATCTTTGGGCCCTGACCTCTCTTGCCACTAAAGCCCAAGTCTCTGATGTCCCTTGTGTTGTTGAGAAGCCATTGGACTCTTCCTTGCACTTTTGGCCCATTGTCCTTAGTCGATCTTCCTCTAGGAGCTTGTCGACCCATAAGCTGAATTTGTGGAAGAGTGCCCTTGATCTGCTTCATGTCATTGCTCCTTGAGGTACCACTGGTGTAGAGACTTCCTCTAAGTGCATGTCCTGGAGCTGGTAGCTCATTTGGTCCGAGTCCTCTTGTGTAGAAGTGGAAATGCGCGTGTACTCGGCTGGATCGGCTGTACCGGCTGGATTGTGCGTGGTACTGGCCGGAATGCCTTCAGGACCGGCCAAGTTGATCCCGGAGTTGGCGGCATCACCAGAGGGACCGGCGGTGTCATCCACGTCCCCACCAAGTGTGCCACCAGCTTGGGCCTCTCTGCCAGCAATGCTGACCGGTCTTGTCCTATAGGTCGAGGGTCCGGCGGTACTGCCTGGTCCGGCAGACGTGCCAGATGGTCCTGCTGTCTCGGGCAAGCTTCCTGGTTGGCCAGTCTGGTCTCCTGGCTGGATGTACGACCTGATGTCCTCATCACTAGGTCTGTCTCATATTTTGTCACAATATATAAAATTGAACTAGATTAACGTGGGCATTGGATTCGTGTCATTCTGAGCTCCAAATCAAAAGTTACGGACGATTCAGTGTGGACATGTCAAGTTTATCCGACTGTTAAAGTAACCATTTTAAACTGATCATTGGTGCTCATTTAGTAAAGGCTTAGAAATGAAGCATAATTCATGACATTACATAGTTATTGATAGATTGGATTACTTGGACGCTTTGTCATATATATTTTTGTCTCAAATTTTGTTACACTATATAAAATTTAGCTAGGTTAACGTGGGCATTGAGTCGTGTGTTTTGGAGCTTTAAATCAAAAGATGTGGACGATTTAGTGAAGCCATGTCAAGTTTATCGGCCAGTTAAAATGATCATTCTAAACTTATCATTGGTGCTCAAGGAGTAAAAGCTTATAAATGAAGAATAATGCATGGCTTCACGCAGTTTGGGATATATTGGATTACTTGAACGCTGTGTCATATCTATTTATTTCTCAAATTTTGTCACAATATAGAAAATTGTGCTAGCTAAACGTGGGCACTGGATTTGTGTCATTATGAGCTCCAAATCAAAAGTTACGGACGATTTAGTGCAAAAATGTCAAGTTGATCTGCCAGTTGATATGATCATTGTAAACTGATCACTGGTGCTCATTGAGTAAATGCTTATAAATGAAGCATGATGCATGACATCACACATTTTTGGATAGCTTGGATAACTTCGACGCATTGTCGTATCTATTTTTGTCTCAAATTTTGCCTCAATATAGAAAATTTAACTAGCTTAACGTGGGCATTGGATTCGTGTCATTCTAAGCTATAAATCAAAAGTTATGGACGATTTAGTGCAGACATGTCAAGATGATCATCAAGTCAAAATGATCATTCTAAACTGATCATTGCTACTCATTGAGTAAAGGCTTATAAATGAAGCATAATCTATGGCATTACGCTGTTTGGGATAGATTTGATTATTTGGACGCTTTGTCGTATCTAGGTCTGTCTCAGATTTTGTCACAATAGAAAAAATTGAACTAGATTAACGTGGGCATTGGATTCGTGTCATTCTGAGCTCCAAATCAAAAGTTACGGACGATTCACTGCGGACATGTCAAGTTTATCGGACTGTTAAAGTAATCATTTTAAACTGATCATTGGTGCTCATTTAGTAAAAGTTTAGAAATGAAGCATAATGCATGGCATTACATAGTTATTGATAGATTGGATTACTTGGACGCTTTGTCATATGTATTTCTGTCTCAAATTTTGTTACACTATATAAAATTTAGCTAGGTTAACGTGGGCATAGGAGTCGTGTGTTTCGAAGCTTTAAATCAAAAGTCGTGAACGATTTAGTGAAGCCATGTCAAGTTTATCGGGCAGTTAAAATGATCATTCTAAACTTATCATTGGTGCTCATGGAGTAAAAGCTTATAAATGAAGAATAATGCATGGCTTCACGCAGTTTGGGATATATTTGATTACTTGAACGCTTTGTCGTATCTATTTATTTCTCAAATTTTGTCACAATATAGAAAATTGAGCTAGCTAAACGTGGGCACTGGATTCGTGTCATTATGAGCTCCAAATCAAAAGCTACGGACGATTTAGTGCAAAAATGTCAAGTTGATCGGCCAGTTGATATGATCATTGTAAACTGATCATTGGTGCTCATTGAGTAAATGCTTATAAATGAAGCATGATGCATGACATCACACATTTTTGGATAGCTTGGATAACTTCGACGCATTGTTGTATCTAGTTTTGTCTCAAATTTTGCCTCAATATAGAAAATTTAACTAGCTTAACGTGGGCATTGGATTCGTGTCATTCTAAGCTATAAATCAAAAGTTATGGACAATTTAGTGCAGACATGTCAAGATGATCATCCAGTCAAAATGATCATTCTAAACTGATCATTGCTACTCATTGAGTAAAGGCTTATAAATGAAGCATAATCTATGGCATCACGCTGTTTGGGATAGATTGGATTATTTGAACGCTTTGTCGTATCTAGGTCTGTCTCAGATTTTGTCACAATATAAAAAATTGAACTAGCTTAACGTGGGCATTTGATTCATGTCATTCTGAGCTCCAAATCAAAAGTTACGGACGTTTCAGTGTGGACATGTCAAGTTTATCGGACTGTTAAAGTAACCATTTTAAACTGATCATTGGTGCTCATTTAGTAAAGGCTTAGAAATGAAGCATAATGCATGGCATTACATAGTTATTGATAGATTGGATTACTTGGACGCTTTGTCATATATATTTCTGTCTCAAATTTTGTTACACTATATAAAATTTAGCTAGGTTAACGTGGGCATTGAGTCGTGTGTTTCAGAGCTTTAAATCAAAAGATGTGGACGATTTAGTGAAGCCATGTCAAGTTTATCGGCCAGTTAAAATGATCATTCTAAACTTATCATTGGTGCTCATGGAGTAAAAGCTTATAAATGAAGAATAATGCATGGCTTCACGCAGTTTGGGATATATTGGATTACTTGAACGCTGTGTCATATCTATTTATTTCTCAAATTTTGTCACAATATAGAAAATTGTGCCAGCTAAACGTGGGCACTGGATTTGTGTCATTATGAGCTCCAAATCAAAAGTTACGGACGATTTAGTGCAAAAATGTCAAGTTGATCTGCCAGTTGATATGATCATTGTAAACTGATCATTGGTGCTCATTGAGTAAATGCTTATAAATGAAGCATGATGCATGACATCACACATTTTTGGATAGCTTGGATAACTTCGACGCATTGTCGTATCTAGTTTTGTCTCAAATTTTGCCTCAATATAGAAAATTTAACTAGCTTAACGTGGGCATTGGATTCGTGTCATTCTAAGCTATAAATCAAAAGTTATGGACGATTTAGTGCAGACATGTCAAGATGATCATCAAGTCAAAATGATCATTCTAAACTGATCATTGCTACTCATTGAGTAAAGGCTTATAAATGAAGCATAATCTATGGCATCACGCTGTTTGGGATAGATTGGATTATTTGTACGCTTTGTCGTATCTAGGTCTGTCTCAGATTTTGTCACAATAGAAAAAATTGAACTAGATTAACGTGGGCATTGGATTCGTGTCGTTCTGAGCTCCAAATCAAAAGTTACGGACGATTCACTGCGGACATGTCAAGTTTATCGGACTGTTAAAGTAATCATTTTAAATTGATCATTGGTGCTCATTTAGTAAAAGTTTAGAAATGAAGCATAATGCATGGCATTACATAGTTATTGATAGATTGGATTACTTGGACGCTTTGTCATATGTATTTCTGTCTCAAATTTTGTTACACTATATAAAATTTAGCTAGGTTAACGTGGGCATAGGAGTCGTGTGTTTCGAAGCTTTAAATCAAAAGTCGTGAACGATTTAGTGAAGCCATGTCAAGTTTATCGGGCTGTTAAAATGATCATTCTAAACTTATCATTGGTGCTCATGGAGTAAAAGCTTATAAATGAAGAATAATGCATGGCTTCACACAGTTTGGGATATATTTGATTACTTGAACGCTTTGTCGTATCTATTTATTTCTCAAATTTCGTCACAATATAGAAAATTGAGCTAGCTAAACGTGGGCACTGGATTCGTGTCATTATGAGCTCCAAATCAAAAGCTACGGACGATTTAGTGCAAAAATGTCAAGTTGATCGGCCAGTTGATATGATCATTGTAAACTGATCATTGGTGCTCATTGAGTAAATGCTTATAAATGAAGCATGATGCATGACATCACACATTTTTGGATAGCTTGGATAACTTCGACGCATTTTTTTATCTAGTTTTGTCTCAAATTTTGCCTCAATATAGAAAATTTAACTAGCTTAACGTGGGCATTGGATTCGTGTCATTCTAAGCTATAAATCAAAAGTTATGGACAATTTAGTGCAGACATGTCAAGATTGGATTACTTGGACGCTTTGTCATATATATTTCTGTCTGAAATTTTGTTACACTATATAAAATTTAGCTAGGTTAACATGGGCATTGGATTCGTTGTTCGGAGCTTTAAATCAAAAGTTGTGAACGATTTAGTGCAGCCATGTCAAGTTTATCGGCCAGTTCAAATGATCATTCTAAACATATCATTGGTGCTCATGGAGTAAAAGCTTATATATGAAAAATAATGCATGGCTTCATGCAGTTTGGGATGGATTGGATTACTTGAACGCTTTCTCGTATCTATTTATTTCTCAAATTTTATCACAATATAGAAAAATGATCTAGCTAAACGTGGGCACTGGATTCGTGTCATTATGAGCTCCATATCAAAAGTTACGGAGGACTTAGTGCAAACATGTCAAGTTGATCGGCCAGTTGATATGATCATTGTAAACTGATCATTGGTGCTCATTGAGTAAATGCTTATAAATGAAGCATAGTGCATGACATCACACATTTTTAGATAGCTTGTATAACTTCGACGCATTGTCGTATCTAGTTTTGTCTCAAATTTTGCCTCAATATGGAAACTTTAACTAGCTTAACATGGGAATTGGATTCGTGTCATTCTAAGCTATAAATCAAAAGTTATGGACGATTTAGTGCAGACATGTCACGATGATTCTCCAGTTAAAATGATCATTCTGAGCTCTAAAAGTTTTGGCAAATTTAGTCTAAAATTTTGTCAAAATATAGAAAATTGAGCTAGGTTAACGTGGGCATTAGATTTGTCTGATTATGAGATCTAAATCAAAATTTATGGACCATTTAGTGCGAACATGTCAAGTGTATCGACCAGTTAATATGATTATTCAAAACTGATCATTGGTACTCATTGAGTAAAGGCTTGTAAATGAAGCATAATCTCTGAAATTACGCTGTTAGGGATAGATTGGATTATTTGGATGCTTTGTCGTATCTTGGTATGTATCAAATTTTGTAACAATACAGAAAATTGAACTAGCTTAACGTGTGCATTGGATTCGTATCATTCTAAGCTCTAAATAAAAAGTTAAGGACAATTTAGTGCGGATATGTCAAGTTGATCGGCCAGGTAAAGTGATAATTCTTAACTGATCATTGGTGCTCATGGAGTAAATGCTTATAAATGAAGTCTGATGCATGGCACCACACCGTTATGGATAGGCTGGATTACCTGGATGCTTTGTTGTATCTATTTCTGTCTCAAATTTTGTTACACTATAGAAAATTTAGCTAGGTTAACGTGGGCGTTGGATTCGTGTCATTATGAGCTATAAATCAAAAGTTTCGGACGATTTAGTGCAGATATGTCAAGTTGATCGGCCAGTTAAAATGATCATTCTAAACTGATCATTGGTTCTCATTGAGTAAAGGCTTATAAATGAAGCATAATGCATGAAATCACGTAGTTTTGGATAGATTTGATTACTTGGAAGACTTTTCAAACCATTTTTAGTTTAAAATTTTACAACAATATAGAAAATTGAGGTAGCTTAATGTGGATTTTGGATTCGTGTCATTCCAAGGTATAAATTAAAAGTTACTTACGATTTAGTGCGGACATGTCAAGTTGATTGGCTAGTTAAAATTATCATTCAAAACTGATCATTGGTGCTTATTGAATAAAAGGTTATAAATGAAGCATAATGCATGGCATAACGCAGTTTGGGATAGATTAGATTAATTGGACGCTTTGTCGTCTCCGTTTCTGTCTAGAATTTTGTCACAATATAATAAACTGACCTAGCTTAACGTGAGCATTGGATTCGTGTTATTCTGAGCCCTAAATTAGAAGTTACAGACGATTTAGTGGGGACATATCAAGTTGATCAGCCGTTAATATGATCATGCTTAACTGATTAACGGTGCTCATTAAGTAAAAGATTATAAAAGAAGCATAAGGCATGACATCACACAGTTTTGGATATATTGGATTATTTGGATGCTTTGTCGTATCTATTTCTGTCTCAAATTTTGTCTCATGTAGAAATTTGAACTATCTTAATGTGGGTATTGGATTCGTGATATTCTGAGCTATAAATCAAAAGTTACGTACAATTTACTGTAGACATGTCACGTGGATCGGCGAGTTAAAATGATCATTCTAAACTGATCATTAGAACTCATTGAGTAAATGCTTATAAATGAAGCATAAGGCATTACATCACGCAGTTTGTGATAGATTGGATTACTTGGACGCTTTGTCGTATCTATTACTGTCTCAAATTGTGTATCCATATAGAAATTTTAACTAGCTTAATGTGGGCATTTGATTCGTGTCATTATGAGCTATAAATCAAAACTGACGGACGATTTAGTGCAGACATGTCAAGTGGATCGGCGAGTTAAAATGATCATTCTAAACAGATCATTGGTACTCATTGAGTAAATGCTTATAAATGAAACATAAGGCATGACATCAAGCAGTTTTGGATAGATTTGATTACTTGGAGACTTGGCAAAGCAAATTTAGTCTTAAATTTTATCACAATATAGAAAATTGAGCTAGCTAAACGTGGGCAATGGATTCGTGTCATTATGAGCTCCAGATCAAAAGTTACGGACGATTTAGTGAAGATATTTCAAGTTTATTGGCCAGTTAAAATTATCAATCAAAACTGATCGTTGGTGCTTATTCAGTAAAAGCTTATAAATGAAGCATAATGCATGGCATCACGCAGTTCGGGATAGATTGGATTAATTGGACGCTTTGTCGTCTCCATTTCTTTCTCAAATTTTGTCAAAATATAATAAAACTAAGCTACCTTAATGTAAGCATCGGATTCGTGTTATTCTCAGCTCTAAATTAGAAGTTACAGACGATTTAGTGGGAACATATCAAGTTGATCAGCCGTTAACATGATCATTCTCAACTAATCATTGGTGCTCATTGAGTAAAAGATTATAAATGAAGCATAATGCATGACATCCCGCAGTTTTGGATTGACCGGATTACTTTGACGCTTTGTCATATCTATTCTATCTCAATATAGAAAATTGAACTAGCTTAACGTGTGCATTGGATTCGTGTTATTATGAGCTATAAATCAAAAGCTACAGACGATTTAGTGCAGACATGTCAAGTGGATCGGCCAGTTAAAATGATCATTCTAAACTGATCATTGGTGCCCATTGAGTCAAGGCTTATAAATGAGGCATAATGCATGACATCACATAGTTTTGGATAGATTTGATTACTTGGAGGACTTTTCGAAGCAATTTTAGTCTTAAACTTTATCACAATATATAAAATTGAGCTAGCATAACGTGTACATTGGATTCGTGTGATTCTGAGCTCTAAGTCAAAAGTTACAGACGATTTAGTGCGAACCTGTATAGTTGATTGGGCAGTTAAAATTATTCATTGGTGATTATTGAGTAAAAGTTTATAAATGAAGTATAATGCATGGCATCACACAGTTTGGATAGATTAGATTACTTGGATGCTTTGTCGTCTCCATTTCTGTCTCAAATTTTGTCACAATATAATAAACTGAGCTAGTATAATGTGAGCATAGGATTCGTGTTATTCTGAGCTCTAAATTAAAAGTTATGGGCGAAATAGTGCGGCCAGTTAATATCATCATTCTAAGCTAATCATTTGTACTCATTGAGTAAAAGCTTATAAATGAAGCATAATGCATGACATCAAATAATTTTAGATATATTGGATTACTTGGAAGCTTTGTCGTATCTATTTCTATCTCAAATTTCATCTCATTATAGAAATGTGAACTAGCTTAATGTGGGCATTGGATTTGTGTCATTCAGAGCTCTAAATCAAAATTTACGGATGATTTAAGGCGGACATGTCTAGTTGATCGGCCAGTTGATATGATTATTCTAAACTCATCATTGGTGCTCATTGAGTAAAGGCTTATAAATGAAGCATAATGCATGGCATCACACAGTTTGGGACAGATTGGATTACTTGAACGCTTTGTTGTATCTAGTTCTATCTGAAATTTGGCAACAATATAGAAAATTGAACTAGCTTAATATGGGCATTGGATTCGTGTCATTCGGAGCTATAAATCAAAAGTTACGGACGATTTAGTGGAGACATGTCAAGTTGATTATCAAGTTAATATGATCATTCTAAACTGATCATTGGTGCTCATCAAGTAAAAGCTTATAAATGAAGAATAATGCAGTTTGGATATATTGGATTACTTATATGCTTTGTCATCTCTATTTCTATCTCAAATTTTTTCAATATATAGAAAATTGAGCTAGCTTAACGTGGGCATTGGATTCGTGTCCTTCTGAGCTCTAAATCAAAATTTATGGAGGATTTAGTGCGGACATGTCAAGTTGATCGGCTAGTTAATATGATTATTCTAAACTGATCATTGGTGCTCATTCAGTAAAGTCTTATAAATGAATCATAATGCATGGCATCACACAGTTTGGGATTGAGTGGATTATTTGGACACTTTTTCTTATCGAGTTATGTCTCAAATTTGGTCACAATATAGAACATTGATCTAACATAACGTAGGTATTCAATTCGTGTCATTCTGAGCGCATCAAAAATTACGGACGATTTAGTGTGGACATGTCAAGTTGATCGGTAGTTAAAGTGATCATTCTAAACTGATGATTGGTGCTCATTAAGTAAAGGCTTATAAATAAATCATAATGCATGACATCAAGCAGTTTGATTAGATTGGATTACATAGACACATTTTCATCCCTATTTATGCCTCAAATTTTGTCAAAATATTGAAAATTAAGGTAACTTAACGTGGGCATTGGATTCGTGTCATTCCGAGCTCTAAATCAAAATTTATGGACGATTTAGGGCGGGCATGTCAAGTTGATCGGCCAGTTAATATGATTATTCTAAACTGATCATTGGTGCTCGTTGAGTAAAGGCTTATAAATCAAAGTTATGGACGATTTTGTGGAGACATGTCTAGTTGATTATCAAGTTAATATGA
Organism: Pugionium cornutum; assembly: GCA_018901935.1. Classification (NCBI taxonomy): domain Eukaryota; kingdom Viridiplantae; phylum Streptophyta; class Magnoliopsida; order Brassicales; family Brassicaceae; genus Pugionium; species Pugionium cornutum. The sequence continues at coordinate 12,333,365 of JAENJI010000013.1, forward strand.
TCATTCTAAACTGATCATTGGTGCTCATTAAGTAACAGCTTATAAATGAAGAATAATGCATGGCATCGAGCAGTTTGGATAGATTGGCTTACTTAGACGCTTTGTCGTCTCTATGTCTATCTCAAATTTAGTCAATGTATAGAAGATTGAGCTAGCCTAACGTGGGCATTGGTTTCGTGTCCTTCTGAGCTCTAAATCAAAATTTATGGAGGATTTAGTGCGTACATGTCAAGTTGATTGGCCAGTTAATATGATTATTTTAAACTGATTACTGGTGCTCATTCAGTAAAAGCTTATAAATGAATCATAATGCATGGCATCACACAGCTTGGGATAGATTGGATTACTTGGACGCTTTGTCTTATCGAGTTATGTCTCAAATTAGGTCACAGTATAGAACATTGAGCTAGCTTAACGTAGCTATTGAATTCGTGTCATTCAGAGCGCATACACGATTTAGTGCGGACATGTCAAATTGATTGGTAGTTAAAGGCTTATAAATACATCATAACGCATAACATCAAGAAGTTTGGTTAGACTGGATTACTTGGACACATTTTCATCTCTTGTTCTGCCTCAAATTTTGTCAAAGTATTGAAATTAAGCTAACTTAACGTGGGCATTGGATTCGTGTCATTCTGAGCTGTAAATAAAAATTTATTGATGATTTAGTGCGGACATGTCAAGTTGATCAGCCAGTTAATATGATTATTCTAAACTGATCATTGGTGCTCATTGAGTAAAGGCTTATAAATGACATCACGTAGTTTTGGATAGATTTGTTTACTTGGAAGTTTTGTCTTAACGTTGGTATTGAATTCGTATCATTCTGAGCGCTAAATCAAAAGTTACAGACGATTTACAGCGGACATGTCAAGTGGATCGGTCAGTTAAAGTGACGATTCTCAACTGATGATTGGTTCTCATTAAGTAAAGACTTATAAATAAAGCGTAATGCATGACATCACACAGTTTTGGATAGATTTGATTACTTGGAAGACTTTTCGAAGCAAATTTAGTCTTAAATTTTGTCAAAATATAGAAATTTGAGCTTGCTTAACGTGGGCATTGGATTCGTATCATTCTGAGCTCTAAATAAAAATTTACGGACGATTTAGTATGGACATGTCGAGTGGATCGACCCGTTAATATGATTATTAAAAAATGATCATTGGTACTCACTGAGTAAAGGCTTATAAATGAATCATAATCTATGGAATCATGAGGTTTGGGATAGATTGGATTACTTGGACGCTTTATCGTATCTAGTTCAGTCTCAAATTTTATTACAATATAGAAAATCGAACTAGCTTAACGTGGGCATTTGATTCGTGTCATGAGCTCTAAATCAAAAGTTACGGACGATTTCATGCGGACCTGTCAAGTTGATCAGCCAGTAAAAGTGATTATTCTAAACTGATCAGTGGCGCTCATTGAGTAAAGGCTTAGAAATGAAGAATAATGCATGGCATCACGCAATTTTGTATAGATTGGAATACTTGGACACTTTGTCGTATCTATTAATGTCTCAAATTTGGTCACAACATAGAAAATTGAACTAGTTAACGTGGGCATTGGATTCGTGTCATTCTAAGCTATAAATCAATAGTTGCGGAGGATTTAGTGCAGACATGTCAAGATGATCATCAAGTTAAAATGATCACTCTAATATGGTCATTGGTGCTCATTGAGTAAAGGAATGCATGAAATCTCGCGGTTTGGGATAAATTGGATTACTTGGAGGCTTTGTTGTATCTATTTCTGTCTTAAATTTTGTCACAATATAGAAAATTAATCCAGCTTAACGTGGGCATTGGATTTCTGTCGTTATGAGCTATAAATCAAAAGATACGGACGATTTAGTGTAGATATGTCAAATTGATCGGCCAGTTAAATTGATTATTTTAAACTGATCATTGGTGCTCATGGAATAAAGGCTTATAAATGAAGTATAATGCATGACATCACACATTTCTGAATAGATTTGTTTACTTGGTGGACTTTTCGAAGCAAATTTAGTCTTAAATTTAGTCTAAATATAGAAAATTAAGCTAGCGTAACGTGGGCATTGTATTCGTGTCATTCTGAGTTATAAATCAAAATTTACGCACGATTTAATGCGGACATGTCAAGTGGATCGACCAGTTAATATGATTATTCAAAACTGATCATTGGTGCTCATTGAGTAAAGGATTACAAATGAGCATAATGCATGGTATCACACAGTTTGGGATAGATTTGATTAATTGGATGACTTTTTGAAGCAAATTTAGTCTTAAATTTTGTTAAAATATAGAAAATTGAGTTAGCGTAACATGGACATTGGATTCGTGTCATTCTTAGCTCTAAATCAAAATTTACGGACGATTTAGTGCGGACATGTCAAGTGGATCGACCGGTTAATATGATTATTCAACACTAAGCATTGGTGCTCACTGAGTAAACGATTATAAATGAGCATAATGCATGGCATCACGCAGTTCGGGATAGATTGGATTACCTATGTGCTTTGTCGTATCAATTTATGTCTTAAATTTTGTCGCAATATAGAAAATTGAGCAACCTTAACGTGGGCATTGGATTCGTGTCATTCAGGAACTTTAAATCAAAAGTTACAGGCGATTTCGTGCAAACATGTCAAGTTCATCGGCCAATTAATATGACCATTTTAAACTGATCATTGGTGCCCTTTAAGTCAAGCCTTATAAATGAAGCATAATGCATGACATCATGTTTTTTTGGATAGATTTGATTACTTGGATGCTTTTTCGTGTCTATTTCTATCTCAAATTTTGTCTCAATATAGAAATTTGAACTAGCTTAATGTGGACACTGAAATCGTGTCATTCTAAGGTATAAATCAAAAGTTACGGACGATTTAGTGCGGACATGTCAGTTGATTGGCAAGTTAAGATTATCATTCAAATCTGATCATTGGTGCTTATTGAATGAAAGCTTATAAATGAAGCATTATGCATGGCATCACACAATTTGGGATAGATTGGATTATTTGGACGCTTTGTCGTCTCCATTTCTGTCGAAAATTTTGTCATAATAGAATAAACTGAGCTAGCTTAACGTGAGCATTGGATTCGTGTTATTCTGAGCTCTAAATTAAAAGTTATGGATGATTTAGTCGGGACATATCAAGTATCAGCCATTAATATGATCATTCTAAACTAATCATTGGTGCTCATTGAGTACAAGATTATAAAAGAAGCATGATGCATGACATTACGCAGTTTTGAATAGATTGGATTATTTAGACGCTTTGTCGTATCCATTTTTGTCTCAAATTTTGTCTAAATATAGAAATTTGAATTAGGTTAATGTCGGCATTCGACTCGTGTCATTGTAAGCTATAAATCAAAAGTAAGGACGATTTAGTGCAGACATGTCAAGTTGATCGGCCAGTTATAATGATCAATTTAAACTGATCATTGGTGCTAATTGAGTAAAGGATTATAAATGAGCATAACGCATGGCATCATGCAGTTTGGGATAGATTGGATTACTTGGGCGCTTTTTCGTATCTATTTATGTCTAAATTTTGTCACAATATAGAAAATTGAGCAAGTTTAACGTGGGCATTGGATTTGTGTCATTCGGAACTTTCAATCAAAAGTTAGAGGCGATTTAGTGCAAACATGTCAAGTGGATATGCGAGTTAAAATGATCACTCTAAACTGATTATTGATGATCATTGAGTAAAAGCTTATAAATGAAGCATATGGCATGACATCACGCAGTTTTGAATAGATTTGATTACTTGGAGGACTTGTCGAAGCAGTTTTAGTCTGAAATTTTAATACAATACAGAAAATTGAGCTAGCTTAATGTGGGCATTGGATTTGTGTTATTCGGAGCTCCAAATCAAAAGTTACAGACGATTTAGTGGGGAAATTTCAAGCTGATTGGCCTATTAAAATTATACTTCAAAACTGATCATTGGTGCTTATTGAGTAAAAGCGTATAAATGAGGCATAATGCATGCCATCACGCTGTTTCGGATAGATTGGATTACTTGCACGATTTAATCAAAAGTTATGGACGATTTAGTGTGGATACGTCAAGTTGATCGACCTGTTAAAGTGATCATTCTAAACTGATCATTGGTGCTCTTTAAGTAAAGGCTTAGAAATGAAGCATAAAACATGGCATCACATACTTTGGGATAGATTTGATTACTTGGACGCTCTGTCTTCTCAATTTTTATCTCAACTTTTGTCAAAATATAGAAAATTGAGCTAGCCTAACGTGGCCACTAGATTCGTACCATTCAAGGCTTTAAATCAAAAGTTACAGACGATTTAGAGCGGACATGTCAAGTTGATTGGCCAGTTAATATAATTATTCTAACTTGATCATTAATAGTCATTCAGTAAAGGTTTATAAATGAAGCATAATGCATGGCATCACGCAGTTTTGGATAGACTAGATTACCTGAACGCTTTGTCGTGTCTATTTCTGTCTCAAATTTTCTCACAATATAGAAATTGAGCTAGTTTAACGTGGGCATTGGATTCCTGTCATTCTAAGATCTAAATCAAAAGTTACGGACGATTTTGTGCGGACATGTCAAGTTGATCGGACAGTTAAAGTGATCATCTAAACTGATCATTGGTGATTATTAAGTAACGGCTTATAAATGAATAATATAACATCGCAACACGCAGTTTTGGATAGACTGGATTACTTGGACGCTTTGTCATATCTAGTTCTGTCTCAAATTTTTTCAAAATATAGAAAATTTAGCTAGCTTAACGTGGGCATTGGATTCTTGTCATTCTGAGCTATAAATCAAAACTTACGGACAATTTACGGCGGACCTGTCAAGTTGATCGGCCAGTTAGTATGATCACTCTAAAGTGATCATTGGTGCTCATTGACTAAAGGCTTATAAATCAAGCCTAATGCATGACGTCACACAGTTTTTAATAGATTGGGTTACTTGGATGCTTTGTCGTATCTATTGTTGCCTCAAATTTTGTCACAATATAGAAAATTGAGCTAGGTTAACGTGGGCATTGGATTCGTGTCATTCTGAACTCTAAATCTAATGTTACGGGCGATTTAGACCGGACATGTCAAGTTGATCATCCACTTAAAGTGATCATTCTAAACAGATCATCGGTGCTCATTAAGTAAAGGCTTAGAAATGAAGCATAAGGCAAGGCATCACGGAGCTTGGGATAGATTTGATTACTTGGGTTCTTTGGCGTATCGATTTTGTCTCAAATTTTGTTAAAATATAGAAAATTGATCTAGCTTAACGTTGGAATTGGATTTGTGTAATTCAGAGCTCCAAATCAAAAATTATGGACGATTTAGTGTAGACATGTCAAGTTGATCGGCCAGTTAATATGATTATTCTAAACTGATCACTGCTGGTCATTAAGTAAAGGCTTATACATGAAGCATAATACATGGCATCATGCATTTTTGGATAGATTTGATTACTTGGATGCTTTGTCGTCTCTATTTCTATCTGAAATTTTGTCAAAATACTGAAAATTCAGCTATCTTAACGTGAGCATTGGATTCGTGTCATTCGGAGATCTAAATCAAAAGTTACGGACGATTTAGTGAGGACATGTCTAGTTGATGGGCCAGTTAAAGTGATCATTCTAAACTTATCATTGGTGCCCATAGAGTAAAGGCTTTATAAATGAAGCATAATGCCTGGCAACACAGAGTTTTAGATAGATTGGATTACTTGGACACTTTGTCGAAGCAATTTTAGTCTTAAATTTTATCACAATAGAGAAAATGGGGCTAGCTTATCGTGGGCATTGGATTCGTGTCATTCGCCAATTAAAATGATCTTTCTAAACTGATCATTACTGCTCATTAAATAAAGGCTTATAAATGAAGCATAAAACATGGCATCACGTAGTTTAGGATAGATTTGATTACTTGGATGCTTTGTCGTCTTTATTTTTTCTTAAGTTTTCTCAAAATATAAAAAATTGAGCTAGCTTAAGGTGGGCATTGGATTCGTGTCATTCAAAGATCGAAATCAAAAATTGTGGACAATTTAGTGTGAATATTTCAAATTTATCAGCTTATTAATATCGTTATTCTAAACTGAGTTAAGGCTAATAAATGAATCAAAATTCATGGAATCACACAATTTCAGATAGATTTGACTACTTGAATGCTTTGGTGTATCTTGTTTTGTCCCAAATTATATCAAAATATAGAAAATTGAACTAGCTTAATGTTGGCATTAGATTCGTGTCATTCTGAGCTATAAATCAAAAGTCACGGACAATTTAGTGCAGGTATGTCAAGTTGATTGGCAAGTTAAAACGATCATTCTAAACTAGTCATTGGTGCCCATTGAGTAAAAGCTTATAAATGAAGAATAATGCATGGCATCACGCAGTTTGGGATATACTGGATTACCTGGATGTTTTGTCATATCTATTTGTGTCTGAAATTTTGTTTCAATATAGAAAAATGAACTAGCTTAACGTGGGCATTGAATTTGTGTCATTCTGAGATCTAAATCAAAAATTACGGACGATTTAGTGCGGATATGTCTAGTTGATCGGCCAATTAAAGTGATCATTTTAAACTGATCATTGGTGCTCATTGTGTAAAGGCTTTATAAATGAAGCATAATGCATGGCATAACTCAGTTTTAGAATGATTTGATTACTTGGACGCTATGTCTTCTCTATTTCAATCTAAAGTTTTTTCCAAATATAGAAAATTGAGCTAACTTAACGTCAACATTGGATTTGTATCATTCTGGGCTCCAAATCAAAAGTTAAGCACGATTTAGTGCAGACATGTCAAATTGACCGGCCAGTTAATATGGTTATTCTAAAGTGATCATCGGTGCTCATTGAGTCAAGGCATATAAATGAATCATAATGCATGACATCACGCAGTTCTGGATAGATTTGATTACTTGGATGCTTTGTCGTATCTAGTTATGTCTCATATTTTGCAAGAATACAGAAAATTGAACTAGTTTAACGTGGGCATTGGATTCTTGCCATTCTGAGGTATAAATCAAAAGTTACCGACCATTTAGTGCAGAAATGTCAAGTTGATCGGCCAGTTAAATTGATCATTGGTTCTCATTGAGTAAAAGATAATACATGAAAAATAATGCCTGGCATCACACAATTTAGGATAGACTGGACTACTTGAACGCTCTGCCGTATATATTTCTGTCTCAAATTTTGTTACAATATAAAAAATTGATCTAGCTTAACATGGGGATTGGACTTGTGTCATTCCGAGCTCTAAATCAAAAGCTATAGATGATTTAGTGCGGACATGTCAATTTGATCGGCCAGTTAATATGATCATTCTAAATTGATCATTGGTGCTCATTAAGTAAAAGATAATAAATGAAGAATAATGCATGGAATCACGCTGTTTATGATAGACTGGATTACTTGAACGGTTTGTTATATGATAGACTATGATTGGCCAGTTAATATGATTATTCTAAATTGATCATTGTTGCTCATTGAGGAAAGCCATATAAGTGAAGCATAATGCACAGCGTCATGCAGTTAGGGACGATTTAGTGCAGACATGTCAAGTTGATCGGCCAGTTAAAAAGATCATTCTAAACTGATCATTGGTGCTCATTGAGTAAAAGCTTATAAATCAAAATAGTGCATGTCATCACGCAGTTTGGGATAGACTGGATTACTTGCATAGTTGTCGTATCTATTTTCATCTCAAATTTTGTTACAATATAGAAAATTGAGCTACCTTAACGTGGGCATTGGATTCGTGTCATTCTACGCTCTAAATAAATACAAACGATTTAGTGTGGACATGTCAATTTGATCGGCCAGTTAATATGATCATTCTAAATTGATCATTGGTGCTCATTAAGTAAAAGATAATAAATGAAGAATAATGCATGGAATCACGCTGTTTATGATAGACTGGATTACTTGAACGGTTTGTCGTATATATATCTGCCTCAAATTTTGCTACAATACAGAAAATTGAGCTAGCTTAACATGGGGATTGGATTCGTGTCATTCTGAGCTCTAAATAAAAGGTTATAGATGATTTAGTACGCACATGTCAAGTTGATCGGCCAGTTAATATGATTATTCTAAACTGATCACTGGTGCTCATTGAGTAAAGGCTTATAAATGAAGCATAATGCATGGCACCATGCAGTTTTGGATAGATTTGATTACTTGGATGCTTTGTCGTCTCTATTTCTATCTCAAATTTTGTGAAAATATCGAAAATTGAGGTACCTTAATGTGGGCATTGGATTTGTATCATTCTAAGCTTTAAATCGAAACTGGCGACCGATTTAGTGCGAACATGTCAAGTTGATAGGCCAGTTAATATGATTACTGTAAACTGATCATTGGTGCTCATTGAGTAAAGGCCTATAAATGAAGCATAATGCATTGCATCATACAGTTTTAGATAGATTTGATTACTTGGATGCTTTGTCTTATCTAGATCTAACTCTTATTTTCTCACAATATAAAAATTGAACTAGCTTAACATGGGCAATTCATTCGTGTCATTCTGAGCTCTAAATCAAAAGTTACGGACCATTTTGTGCAGGCATGTCAAATTGATCGGCTAGGTAAAGTGATCATTTTGAACTTATCATTGGTGCTCATTAAGTAAAGGCTTATAAATGAAGAATAAAGCATGGCAACACGCAATTTTGGATTGATTGGATTACTTGGACACTTTTTTGTCACAATATAGAAAATTAGGCTAGCTTAAGGTGGGAATTGGATTCGTGTCGTTCTGAGATCAAAATCAAAAGTTATGGACGATTTAGTGCGGACATTTCTAGTTGATCGCCCAGATAAAGTGATCATTCTAAACTGAGTGTTGGTGCTCATTGTGTAAAGGTTTATAAATTAATCATAATCCATGGTATCACACAGTTTTAGATAGATTGGATTAGTTGGACACTTTTTTTTTATCTATTTTGGTCGAAAATTTTGTTACCATATAGAAAATTGAGCTAGCTTAACGTGGGCATTGGATTCGTGTCATTATGAGCCCTAAATCAAAAGTAAAGGACGATTTAGTGCGAACATGTCAAGTTGATCGGCTAATTAATATGATTATTCTGAACAAATCATTGGTGCTCATTACGTAAAGGCTTGTAAATGAAGCATAATGCATGGCATCACGCACTTTTGTATATATTTGATTACTAAGACGCTTTGTCATATCTAGTTTTGTCTCAAATTTTGTCACAATATTATAAATTGAACTAGCTTAACGTGGACATTGCACTCGTATCATTCTGAGATCTTAAATCAAAAGTTACGGACCATTTCGTGCAGATATGTCAAGTTGATCCGCCAGTTAAAATGATCATTCTAAACTGATCATTGGTGCTCATTGAGTAAAAGCTTATAAATGAGGAATAATGCATGGCATCACGCAGTTCAGGATTGACTGGATTACTTGAACACTTTTTCGTATCTATTTCTGTCTCAAATTTTTTCATAATATTAAAAGTTGATCTAGTTTAACGTGGGCATTGGGTTCGTGTCATTATGAGCTGTAAATCAAAAGTTTCGGACAATTTTGTGCAGACATATCAAGTTGATCGTCAATTAAGGTGATCATTCTAAAGTAATCATTAGTGCTCATTAAAAATGAAGCATAAAGCATAGTATCACGTTGTTTGGGATAGATTTGATTACATGGACACTTTGTCGTCTCTATTTTTTCTCAAGTTTTGTCAAAATATAGATAATTTTTCTAGCTTAACGTGGGCATTGGATTCGTGTCATTGTAAGCTCTAAATCAAAAGTTGTTCGGCTGGTTAATATAGTTATTCTAAACTGATTATTGGTGCTCATTGAGTTAAGGCTTATAAATGAAGCAAAATGCATGGAATCATGCAATTTTGGATAGAAATGATTACTTGGATGCTTTGTCATATCTAGTTTCGTCTCAAATTTCTGTCAAAATATAAAAAATTGAACTAGCTTAATGTGAGCATTGGATTCGTGTCATTATGAGATTTAAATCAAAAGTTACGGACGATTTAGTGCAAGCATGTCAAGTTGATCAACCAGTTAAAATGTTCATTATAAACTGATCATTGGTGCTCATTGAGATAAAGCTTATAAATGAAGAATAATGCATGGCATCACGCAGTTTGGGATAGACTGAATTATTTGGACGCTTTGTCGTATCTATTTTTGTCTCAAATTTTGTCACAATATAGAAACTTGAGCTAGCATAACGTAGGCATTGGATTCGTGTCATTATGATATCTAAATCAAAACTTACGGACGATTTAGTGCGCACATGTCTAGTTGATCAGCCCATTAAAGTGATCATTCTAAACTGATAATTGGTGCTCATTGAGTAAAGGCTTATAGATGAACATAATGCATGGCATCACATAGATTTAGATAGGTTGGATTACTTGGACGTTTTTTGTATCTATTTTTGTATCAAATTTTGTTACAAGATATAAAATTGAGCTAGCTTAACGTGGGCATTGGATTCGTGTCATTCTGAGCTATAAATAAAAAGTTACAGATGACTTAGTATGGACATGTGAAGTTGATGGGCCAGCTAAAGTGATCATTCTAAATTGTTGATTGGTGCTCATTAAGTAAAAGCTTAAAAATGAAGCATAATGCATGGCATCATGCAGTTTCGATAGATTTGATTACTTGGATGCTTTCTCGTATCTTGTTCTGCCTCAAATTTTGTCACAATATAAAAAAATTGAAATAGCTTAACATAGGCATTGGATTCGTATCATTTTGAGCTCTAAATCAAAAGTTATGGCTGATTTAGTGCGGACATGTGAAGTTGATTGGCAGTTAATATAATTATTTTAAACTGATCATTGGTGCTCATTGAGTAAAGGCTTATAAATGAAACATAATGCATGGCATCATATATATTTTGGATTGATTTGATTACTTAGACGCTTTGTTGTATCTAATTTTGTCTCAAATTTTATCAAAAATATAGAAACTTGAAAAAGCTTAATGTGGGCATTGGATTCGTGTCATTTTGAGCTATAAATTAAAAGTTACGGATGATTTAATGAAGGCATGTTAGTTTGATCGGCCAGTTAAAATGATCATTATAAATTAATCATTGGTGCTCATTGAGTAAAAGCTTATAAATGAAGAATAATGCATGACATCACGAAGTTTGGGATAAACTGGATTACATGGACTTTTTGTCTTATCTATTTTTGTCTCAAATTTTGTAACAATACAGAAAATTGAGCTAGCTTAACGTGGGCATTGGATTCGTGTCATTATGAGCTCTAAATCAATATTTATGGACGATTTAAGGCGGACATGTCTAGTTGATCGACGAGATAAAATGATCATTCTAACCTGATAATTGGTGCTCATCGAGTAAGGGCTTATAAATGAACATAATGCATGGCATCACACAGTTTTGGCTACATTGGATTACTTGGACGCTTTTTCGTATCTATTTCTGTCTCAAATTTTGTTACAATATAGATACTTGAGCTAGCTTAATGTGGGCATTGGATTCGTGTCATTCGGAGCTCTAAACCAAATGTGGCGGACGATTTAGTGCGGACATCTCCAGTTGATTGCCCTGTTAAAGTGATCAATTTAAACTGATCATTGGTGCTCAGTAAGTAAAGGCTTATAAATGAAGCATGAAGCATGACATCATGTAGTTTGGGATAGATTTCATTACTTGGACAATTTTTCTTCTCTATTTTTGTCTCAAATTTTGTCAAAATATAGAAACTTGAGGTAGCTTAACGTGGGCATTGGATTCGTATCATGAGCTATAAATCAATAGTTACTGACGATTAATTGCGGACATTTCAAATTGATTGGCTAGTTAATATGATTATTCTAAAATGATCATTGGTGCTCATTAAGTAAAGGTTTATAAATGAAGCATAATGCATATGGCATCACCCATTTTTGGATAGATTTGATTTCTTGGACGCTTTGTCGTATATGGTTCTATCTCAAATTTTGTCCCAATATAAAAAACTGAACTAGCTTAATGTGATTGTTGGATTCGTGCCATTTTGAGCTCTAAATCAAAAGTTACAGACCGTTTCTTGCCGAAATGTCAAGTTGATCGGCCTGTTAAAATGATCATTCTAAACTAATCATTGGTGCTCATTGATTAAAAGCTTATAAATGAAGAATAATGCATGGCATCACGCAGTTTAGGATAGACATGATTACTTGGATGCTTTGCCGTATCTATTTTTGACTAAAAAATTGTCAAAATATAAAAAATTGAGCTAGGTTAACATGGTCATTCTGAGCTCTAAATCAAAATTTACGGATAATTTAGTGCGGACATGTCAAGTTGATCGGCCAGTTAATATGATCATTGTAAAGTGATCATTGGTGTTCATTTAGTAAAGGCTTATAAATGAAGCATAATGCATGACATCACATATATTTTGATAGATTGGGTTACTTGGATGCTTTGTCGTACCTATTTCAGTCTCAAATTTTGTCACAATATAGAAAATTGAGCTAGCTTAACGTGGGCATTGGATTCGTGTCATTATGAGCTCTAAATCAAAACTTCACACAATTTAGTGCAGACATGTCAAGTTGATCGGCCAATTAAAGTGATCATTCTAAGCTGAATATTAGTGCTCATTAAATAAAGGCTTATAAATGAAGCATAAAGCATGGCATCATGTATTTTGGGATAGATTTCGTTATTTGGACGTTTTGTGGTCTCTATTTTGTCTCAAGTTTTGTCAAAATATAGAAAATTGAGCTAGGTTAACGTGGGATTGGATTCCTGTCATTCTAATCTCTGAATCAAAAGTTATGTACGATTCGGTGCGGACATGTCAAGTTGATCGGCTAGTTAATATAGTTATTCTAAACTGATTACTGGTGCTCGTTGAGTTAGGCTTATAAATGAAGCATATTGCATGGAATCACGTAATTTTCAATAGATTTGATTACTTTGACGCTTTGTCATATCTTTTTTTGTATCAAATTTTTTCAAAATATAGAAAATTGAACTAGATTAATGTGGGCATTGGATTCATGTCATTCTGAGCTATATATCAAAAGTTACGAACAATTTAGTGCATGCATGTCAAGTTGATCGGCCAATTAAAATGATCATTCTAAACTGATCATTGGTGCTTATTGAGTGAAAGCTTATAAATGAACATAAGCATGGCATCACACAGTTTTAGATATATTGGATTACTTGGATGCTTTTTTATATCTATTTATGTCTCGAATTTTGTTACATTATAGATAATTGAGCTAACTCAACGTGGGCATTGGATTCGTGTCATTCGGAGTTCTAAACCAAAAGTGACGGACAACTAAGTGTGGACATGTCAAGTTGATCGGCCTGTTAAGGTGATCATTCTAAACTGATCATTGGTGCTCATTAAGTAAAGGCTTATAAATGAAGCATGAAGTATGACATCACGTAGTTTGTGACAGATTTCATTACTTAGACAATTTGTCTTCTCTATTTTTATGTCAAATTTTGTCAAAATATAGAAAATTGAGGTACCTTAACGCGGGCGTTGGATTCATACTATTCTGAGCTATAAATCGAAAGTTATAGACGATTTATTGCAGACATGTCAACTTGATCAGCCAGTTAATATGATTATTCTAAAATGATCATTGGTGCTCATTAAGTAATGGCTTATAAATGAAGCATAATGCAGGGCATCACGCAGTTTTGGATAGATGTGATTAGTTCGACGCTTTGTTGTATCTAGTTCTATCTTAAATTTTGTCATAATATAAAAAATTTAACTAGCTTAACGTGGGCATTGGACTCGTGTCATTCTGAGCTCTAAATAAAAAGTTATGGACAATTTAGTGCGGACATGTCAGGTTGATTGGCTAGTTAATATGATCATTCTAAATTGATCATTGGTGTTCATTGAGTAAAGGCTTATAAATGAAGCATAATGCATGACATCACACAATCTTTAATAGATTTGGTTACTTGGATGCTTTATCGTATTTATTTCTGTCTCAAATTTTGTCACAATATAGAAAATTCAGCTAGCTTAATGTGGGCATTTGATTCCTGTCATTATGAGCTCTAAATCAAAAGTTACGGACAATTTAGTGCAGACATGTCAAGTTCATCGGCCAATTAAAGTGATCATTCTAAGATGATCATTAGTGCTCATTAAATAAAGGCTTATAAATGAAGCATAAAGCATGGCATCATGTATTTTGGGATAGATTTGATTACTTGGATTGTCTTCTCTATTTTGTCTCACGTTTTGTCAAAATATAAAAAATTGAGCTAGCTTAACGTGGGCATTGGATTCGTGTCATTCTAATCTCTAAATCAAATGTTATGGACAATTTAGTGCGGACATTTCAAGTTGATCGGCTAGTTAATATAGTTATTCTAAATTGATCATTGGTGCTAGTTGAGTTACGCTAATAAATGAAGCATAACACAAGGAATCATGTAATTTTGGATAGAATTGATTAATTGGACGCTTTGTCGTATCTAGTTTTGTCTAAAAGTTTTTCAAAATATAGAAAATTGAACTACGTTAATGTGGGCATTGAATTCGTGTCATTCTGAGCTATAAATCAAAAGTTACGAATGATTTATTGCAGGCATGTCAAGTTGATCGGCCAGTTAAAATGATCATTCTAAACTGATCATTGGGGCTCATTGAGTAAAAGCTTATAAATGAAGAATAATGCATGGCATCATGTAGTTTGGGATAGACTGGATTACTTGGATGCTTTGTCGTATCTATTTTTGTCTCAAATTTTATCACAATATAGAAAATTGAGCTAGCTTAATGTGGCCATTGGATTCGTGTCATTATGAGATCATTGTCAAAAGTTACGAACGATTTAGTGCGGACGTATCTAGCTGATTGGCCAGTTAAAGTGATCATTCTAAACTGATAATTGGTGCTGATTGAGTAAATGCTTATAAATGACGCATAATGCATGGCATCATACAGTTTTAGATAGATTGGATTACTTGGACGCTTTTTGTATCTATTTTTGTCTCAAATTTTGTTACAATATAGATAATTGAGCTAGCTTAACGTGGGTATAGGATTCGTGTCATTCTGAGCTCTAAACCAAAAGTGACGGATGACTTAGTGCGGACAAGTCAAGTTGATCGGCCTGTTAAAGTGATCATTCTAAACTGATCATTGGTGCTCATTAAGTAAAGGCTTATCAATGAAGCATAAAGCATGACATCACATAGTTTGGGATAGATTTCATTAGTTGGAAAACGTTTCTTCTCAATTTTTATCTCGAATTTCGTCAAAATATAGAAAATTGAGGTAGTTTAACGTGTGCATTGGATTCATATCATTCGGAGCTATAAATCGAAAGTTACAAACGATTTATTGCGGACATGTCAATTTGTTTGGCTAGTTAATATGATTATTCAAAAACGATCATTGGTGCTCATTAAGTAAAGGCTTATAAATGAAGCATAATGCATATGGCTTCACGCATTTTTGGATAAATTTGATTACTTGGATGATTTTCGTATGTAGTTCTGTCTCAAATTTTGTCACAATATAAAAAATTGAACTAGCTTAACGTGGGCATTGGATTCGAGTCATTGAGCTTTAAATCAAAAGTTACAGACCATTTTGTGCAGACATGTGAAGTTGATCGGCCAGTTAAAATGATCATTCTAAACTAATCATTGGTGCTCATGGAGTAAAAGCTTATAAATGAAGAATAATGCATGGCATCACACAGTTTAGGATAGACTGGATTACTTGGATGCAATGTAGAAAATTGTAATGTCGTATCTATTTTTGACTCAAAAATTATCACAATATAGAAAATTGAGCTAGATTAACGGTCATTATGAGCTCTAAATAAAAAACTACGGACAATTTAGTGCGGACATGTCAAGTTGATCGGACAGTTAATATGATCATTGTAAGGTGATCATTGGTGTTCATTGAGTAAAGGCTATAATTGAAGCATAATGCATGACGTCACACAGTTTTTGATAGATTGGGTTACTTGGACGCTTTGTCGTTTCTATTTCTGTCTCAAATATTGTCACAATAAAGAAAATTGAGCTAGCTTAACGTGGGCATTGGATTCATGTCATTCTAATCTCTGAATCAAAAGTTATGGACGATTTAGTGCGGACATGTCAAGTTGATCGGCTAGTTAATATAGTTATTCTAAACTGATTATTGGTGTTCGTTGAGTTAGGCTTATAAATGAAGCATAATGCATGGAATCACGTAATGTTAGATAGATTTGATTACTTAGACGCTTTGTCGTATCTAGTTTTGTCTCAAATTTTGTAAAAATATAGAAAGTCTAACTAGCTTATTGTGGGCATTGGATTCGTGTCATTCTGAGCTATATATCAAAAGTTACGGATGATTTAGTGCAAGCATGTCAAGTTGATCGGCCAGTTAAAATGATCATTATAAACTGATCATTGGTGCTCATTGAGTAAAGGCTTATAAATGAAGCATAATGCATGACATCACGTAGTTTAGGATAGATTTGATTACTTGGATGGTTTAGCGTTTCAATTTTGTTTCAAGTTTTGTTAAAATATAGAAAATTAAGAGGTGGGATGTGGGCATTGGATTCGGGTCATTCTGAGATCTAAATCAAAAGTTACGGACAATTTAGTGCAGACATTTTAAGTTGATCGGGCAGTTAAAATGATCATTATAAACTGATCATTGGTGCTCATTAAGTAACGGCTTATAAATGAAGCATAATGCATGACATCATGCAGATTTGGATAGATTTGATTACTTGGAGGAATTGTCGAAGCAATTTTAGTCCTATATTTTTCACAGTATAGAAAATTGAGCTAGCTTAACATGCTCATTGGATTCGTCTCATTTTTAGATCTAAATCAAAAGCTACAGACGATTTAGTGAGGACTTGTCAAGTTGATGGTCAAGTTAAAATGATCATTTTAAACTAATCATGGGTGCTTATTGAGTAAAAGCTTTTAAATAAAGCATAAAGCATGGCATTACGTAGCCTGGGATAGATTGGATTACTTGAACGCTTTTTCGTGTCTATTTCTGTATCAAATTTTGTAACAATATAGAAAATTTAGCTAGCTTAGCGTGAGCATTGGATTCTTGTAATTATAAGCCCTAAATTAAAAGTTACGGATTATTTAGTGCGGACATTTTAAGTTGATTGGCCAGTTAATATAATCATTCTAAGCTGATCAGTAGTGCTCATTGAGTAAAGGCTTATAGATGAAGCATAATGCATTACATCACAAAGTTTTTGACAGAATGGATTACTTGGATGCTTTGTCGTATCTATTTTTGTCTCCAATTTTTTCTCAATTTAGAAATTTGAGCTAGCTTAACGTGGGTATTGGATTCATGTCATTCTGAACTCCAAATCAAAAGTTATGGATGATTTAGTGCAGCATGTCAAGTTCATTGGCTAGTTAAAATGATCATTGGTGCTTATTAAGTAAAAGCTTATAAATGAAGCATAACGCATGTCATTACGTAGTTTTCGATAGATTTTATTACTTGGAGGATTTGTCAAAGAAATTTTGGTCTGAAATTTTATCAAGATATACAAAATTGAGCTAGCTTAACATGGGCATTGGATTCGTTTCGTTCTGAGCTATAAATAAAAAAGTTATAGACGTTTTAGTGCAGACATGTCAAGTTGATCGGCCAGTTGAACTGATTATTTTAAACTGATCATCTGCACTCATTCAGTAAAAGCATATAAATGAATCATAAAGCATGGCATCACGTAGTTTGGGATAGATTGGATCACTTGGACGCTTTGTCTAATTGATTTTTGTCGCAAATTTTGTCACAATATAGAAAATTGAGCTAGCTTAACGTGCGCATTGGATTCGTGTCATTCTGAGCTCTAAATCAAAAATTAAGGACGATTTAGTGAGGACATGTGAAGTTGATGGGCCAGTTAAAATGATCATTCTAAACTTATCATTGGTGTGCATTAAGTAAAGGCTTATAAATGAAGCCTAATGCATAGTATCACGCAGTTTGGGATAGGTTGGATTAGTTTGATGCTTTATCGTATCTATTTTTGTCTCAAAGTTTTTACACAATATAGAAAATTGAGCTAGTTTAACGTGGGCATTGGATTTGTGTCATTCTAAGCTCTAAATCAAATGTCAAGTTGATCGGCTAGTTAAAATGATCATTCTAAACTGATTATTGGTGCTAATTAAGTAAAGGCTAATAAATGAAGCATAAATTATGGCATCATATAGTTTGGGATATATTTTATTACTTGGACACTTTGTCGTTTCTATTTCAGTCTCAAATTTTGACAAAATATATAAAATTGAGCTAGCTTAACGTGGGCATTGGATTCGTGTCATTCCAAGCTCTAAATCAAAAGTTACAAACGGTTTAGTGCGGACTTGTTAAGTTGATCGGCCAATTAACATGATAATTCTAAATTGATCATTGGTGCTCATTTAGTAAAGGCTTATAAATGAAACATAATGCATGGCCGATCGCAGTTTTGGATAGATTTGATTTCTTGGATATTTTTTCGTTTCTAGATCTGTCTCAATCTTTGTCTCAATATAGAAAATTGAACTAAGTTAACCTGAGCATTGGATTCGTGTCATTTTGAAGAATAAGTCAAAAGTTATGGACGATTTAGTGCAGACATGTCAAGTTGATCGGCCAGTTAAAAGGATCATTCTAAACTGATCCTTGGTGCTCATTGAGTAAACTCTTATAAATGAAGCATCATGTAGAGTATCACGCAGTTTGAGATATATTGGATTACTTTGACATTTTGTTATATCTATTTTTAGTCTCAAAGTTTATGAAAATATAAGAAATTGAGCTAGCTTAACGTGGGGAATGGATTAGTGTCATTCAGATCTCTAAATCAAAAGTTACGAACGATTTAGTGTGGATATGTCAAGTTGATCGTACAGTTAAAATGATTATTCTTAACTGATCATTGGTGCTCATTGATTAAAAGCTTATAAATGAAGCATGATGCATGGGATAACGCAGTTTGGGATAGATTGGATTACTTGCACGCTTTGTCATCTTTATTTCTGTCTATAATTTTGTCACCAAAAAAAATTGAGCTAGCTTAACGTGGGCATTGGATTCGTGTCATTACGAGTAATAAACCGAAACTTATAGACGATTTGGTGCAGACACGTCAAATTGATCAGCTAGTTAAAATGATCATTCTAATCTGATCAATGGTGCTCATTGAGTAAAGGCTTATAAATGAAGCATAATGCATGACATCACGTAGTTTTGGATAGATTTGATTACTTGGAGGACTTGTCGAAGCAATTTTAGTTTTAAATTTTATCACAATATGGAAAATTTAGCTAGCTTAACGTGGGCATTGGATTCGTGTCATTCTGAGCTCTAAATCAAATTTTACAGAATTTGGTGCAGACATGTCAAGTTGAAGCATAATGTATGACATCATGCAGTTCGGGGTTGATTGGATTACTTGACGCTTCGTCGTATCTATTTCTGTCTCAAATTTTGTTACAATATAGAAAATTGATCTAGCTTAACGTGGGCATTGGATTTGTGTCATTATGAGATAAAAATCAAAAGTTATGGACGAATTAGTGTAGACATGTCAAGTTGATCAGCCAGTTAAAATGATCATTCTAAACTGATCATTGGTGCTCATTGAGTAAAGGCTTATAAATGAAGCATCATGTAGGGTATACGCAGTTTGGGATAGATTGGATTACTTTGACATTTTGTGGTACCTATTTTTGTCTCAAATTTTGTCAAAATATAAGAAATTGAGCTAGCTTAACGTGGGGAATGGATTACAATCATTCAGAGCTCTAAATCAAAAGTTACGAACGATTTTGTGTGGACATGTCAAGTTGATCAGCCTGTTAAAATGATCATTTTTAACTGATCATTGGTGTTCATTGATTAAAAGCTTATAAATGAAAGATGATGCATGGCATCACGCAATTTGGGATATCTTGTATTACTTGGACGGTTTGTCGTATTTATTTTTGTCTATAATTTTTTTAAAATATAAAAAATTGAGCTAGGTTAACGTGGGCATTGGGTTCTTGTCATTACGAGCTATAAATCGAAACTTATAGACGATTTGGTGTAGACATGTCAAATTGATCGGTTTGTTAAAATGATTATTCTAAAGTGATCATTGGTACTCATTGAGTAAAGGCTTATAAATGAAGATAATTCCTGACATCACGTAGTTTTGGATAGATTTGATTACGTGGAGGACTTGTCGAAGCAATTTTATTTTTAAATTTTATCACAATATGGAAAACTGAGCTAGCTTAACGTGGGCATTGGATTCGGGCATTCTGAACTCAAAATCAAATGTTACAGACGATTTGGTGCGGACATGTCAAGTTGATCGGCCAGTTAAAATGATAATTCTTAACTCATCATTGGTGCTCATTCAGTAAAAGCTTATAAATGAAGCATAATGCATGACATCATGTAGTTCGGGACAGATTGGATTACTTGACGTTTCGTCGTATCTATTTCTGTCTCAAATTTTGTCACAATATCAAATTGATCTAGATTAACGTGGCATTGGATTCGTGTCAGTATGAGATAAAAATCAAAGTTATGGACGAATTAGTGTTTTACATGTCAAGTTGATCGGCCAGTTCAAATGATCATCCTAAACTAATCATTGGTGCTCATTCAGTAAAGGCTTAGAAATGAAGCATCATGTAGAGTATCACGCATTTTAGGATAGATTGGATTACTTTGACGTTTTGTCGTATCTATTTTTGTCACAAATTTTGTCAAAATATAAAACATTGAGCTAGTTTAACGTGGGGAATAGATTAGTGTCATTCAGATCTCTAAATCAAAAGTTACGAACGATTTAGTGTGGACATGTCAAGTTCATCAGCCGGTTAAAATGATCATTCCTAACTGATCATTGGTGCTCATTGATTAAAAGCTCATAAATGAGGCATGATGCATAGCATCACGCAGTTTGGGATATATTGGATTACTTGAACGCTTTGTCGTCTTTATTTCTGTCTATAATTTTGTCACAATATAAAAAATTGAGCTAGCTTAACGTGGACATTGGATTTGTGTCATTACGAGCTATAAATCAAAACTTATAGACAATTTGGTGCAGACATGTCAAATTGATCGGTTAGTTAAAATGATTATTCTAAAGTGATCATTGGTGCTCATTGAGTAAAGGCTTATAAATGAAGATAATTCCTGACATCACATAGTTTTGGATAGATTTGATTATGTGGAGGACTTGTCGAATCAATTTTATTTTTAAATTTTATCACAATATGGAAAACTGAGCTAGCTTAACGTGGGCATTGGATTCGGGCATTCTGAACTCTAAATCAAATGTTACAGACGATTTGGTGCATACATGTCAAGTTGATCGGCCAGTTGAAATTATAATTCTTAACTGATCATTGGTTCTCATTCAGTAAAGGCTTATAAATAAAGAACAATACATGGCATCATGCAGTTCGGGATATATTGCATTATTTGGATGCTTTGTCGTCTCTATTTCTATCTCAAATTTTGTGAGAACATAGAAAATTGAGCTAGCTTAACATGGGTATTAGATTCATGTCATTCTGAGCTCTAATTCAAAGTTACATATGATTTAGGGCGGACATGTCAAGGTTATCAGTTAGTTAATATGATTATTCTAAACTGATCATTGGTGCTCATTGAGTAAAGGCTTATAAATGAAGCACAATGCATGACATCACGTAGTTTTGGATAGATTTGGTTACTTGGAGGACTTGTCGAAGCAGTTTTAGTCTTAAATTTTCTAACAATATATAAAATTGAGCTAGCTTAACGTGGGCATTAGATTCGTGTCATTTGGAGCTCTAATTCAAAAGTTACAAACGATTGAGTGCGGACATGTCAAGTTAATCGGCTAGTTAAAATGGTCATTCTAAACTGATCATTTGTGCTCATAGAGTAAAAGCTTATAAATGACGAATAATGCATAGCATCACGCAGTTTGGGATAGATTGGATTACTTGGCTGCTTTGTCGTATCTATTTCTGTCTCAAATTTTGTCCCAATATACAAACTTGAGTTAGCTTAACGTGGGCATTGGATTCACGTCATTCTGAGCTCTAAATCAAAAATAACAAACGATTTAGTGCGGACATGTCAAGTTGATAGACCTGTTAAAATGATGTTTCTTCTGATCATTTGTTCTCATTGAGTAAAGGCTTATAAATGAAGAATAATGCATAACATCACGCAGTTTGGGATATAGTGGATTACTTAGGGGCTTTGCCGCATCTATTTTTGTCTCAAATTTTGGCACAATATAGCAAATTGAGCTAGCTTAACGTGGGCATTGAATTCGTGTCATTCTGAGCTCTAAATCAAAGTACATATGATTTAGTTCGGACATGTCAAGGTTATCAGCCAGTTAGTATGATTATTCTAAACTGATCATTGGTGCTCATTGAGTAAAGGCTTATAAATGAAGCATAATGCATGACATCATACAGTTCAAGATAGATTCGATTTCTCGGATGCTTTTTCGTATCTATTTTATATCAAATTTTGCCACGATATAGAAAATTGAGCCAATTTAACGTGGGCATTGAATCCGTGTCATTATGAGCTCTAAATCATAAGTTACGGATGATTTAGTGCGGATATGTCAAGTTGATCGGCCTGTTAAAGTGATCATTCTAAACTGATCATTGGTCCTCATTAAGTAAACGCTTATAAATGAAGCATCAAGCATAGCATCACGTAGTTTGGGATAGATTGGATTATTTGGACATTTTGTCGTATCTAGTTATATATCAAATTTTGTCACAATATAAAAAATTGAGCTAGCTTAACGTCAGCAATGGATTAGTGTCATTCTGAGATCTAAATCAAAAGTTAAGGATGTTTTAGTGCGGACATGTCAAGTTGACCGGCAAGTTAATGTGGTCATTGGTGCTCATTGAGTAAAGGCTTATATATGAAGCATAATGCATGGCATCACGCAGTTTTGGCAACATTGGATTACTTGTACGCTTTTTCGTATCTATTTCAGTCTCAAATTTTGTCACAATATAGAAAATTCAGCTACCTTAACGTGGGCATTGGATTCGGTTAAATATGAGCTATAAATCAAAATTTATGGAAGATTTAATGTAGAAATGTCAAGTCAATCGGCCAGTTAAAATGATCATTCTAAACTGATCATTGGTGCTCATTGAGTAAAGGCTTATAAATGAAGCATAATGAATGACATCACGTAGTTTTGGATAGATTTGGTTACTTGGAGGACTTGTCGAAGCAGTTTTAGTCTTAAATTTTCTCACAATATATAAAATTGAGCTACCTTAACGTGGGCATTGGATTCGTGTCATTTTGAGCTCTAATTCAAAAGTTACAGACAATTTAGTGCGGACATGTCAAGTTAATCGGCTAGTTAAAATGATCATTCTAAACTGATCATTGGTACTCATAGAGTAAAAGCTTATAAATGACGAATAATGCATGGCATCACGCTGTTTGGGATAGATTGGGTTACTTGAACGCTTTGTTGTCTCTATTTATGTCTCAAATTTTGTCCTAATATAGGAACTTGAGTTAGCTTAACGTGGGCATTGGATTCACGTCATTCTGAGCTCTAAATCAAAAGTTACAAACGATTTAGTGCGGACATGTCAAGTTGATCGGCCTGTTAAAATGATGTTTCTTCAGATCATTTGTTCTCATTGAGTAAAGGCTTATAAATGAAGCATAATGCATAGCATCACGTAGTTTGGGATAGATTGGATTACTTAGGCGCTTTGCCGTATCTATTTTTGTCTCAAATTTGGCACAATATATCAAATTAAGCTAGTTTAACGTGGGCATTGGATTGACGTCATTCTGAGCTATAAATCAAAAGTTACAAACAATTTAGTGCAGACATGTCAAGTTGATCGGCTGGTTAAAATAATGATTCTTATGATCATTTGTTCTCATTGAGTAAAGGCTTATAAATGAAGCATAATGCATGGCATCAAGCATTTTGGGATATATTGGATTACTTTGGCGCTTTGTCGTATCTATTTTTGTCTAAAATTTTGGCACAATATAGCAAATTGAGAAAAGTTACGGAGAAAAGTTACGGATGATTTTTTGCAGACATGTGAAGTTGATAGGCCAATTAAAATGATCATTCTTAACTGATCATTGGTGCCTAGTGAGTAAAAGCATATAAATGAAGCATAATGCATGCGATCATCCAGTTTGGTATAGATTCGATTACTTGGACTCCTCTTCGTCTCTATTACTTTCTACAATTTTGTGAAAATATATAAAATTGAGCTATCTTAACGTGGGTATTGGATTCGTGTCATTATGAGCTATAACTCAAAAGTTATGGACCATTTAGTGCAGACGTGTCAAGTTGATCGGCTTGTTAAAATGATCATTCTAAACTGATCATTGGTGCTTATTGAGTAAAAGCTTACAAATGAACCATAATGCAGAGCATCACGCAATTTGGTATAGATTAGATTACTTGGATGCTTTTTCATATCTATTTCCGTCTCAAAATTTGTCACAATATAGAAAATTGAGCTAGTTTAACATAGGCAATGGATTCGTGTCATTCGGTGCTTTAAATCAAAAGTTACGTACGATTATGTTCAAACATGTCAAGTTGATCGGCCAGTTCAAATGATCATTTTTAACTGATCATTGGTGCTTATTAAGTAAAAGCATATAAATAAAGCATAATGCATGAGATCACACTATTTAGGATACATTGGATTACTTGGATGCTTTGTCATATCTATTTTGTTATTAAATTTTGTCACAATATAGAAAATTGAGCTAGCTTAGCGTGGGCATTGGATTCGTGTAATTAACAGCTATAAATCAAAAATTTTGGACGATTTAGTGCAGACACGTATAATCGATCGGTCATTTGAATGATCATTATAAACTGATCATTTGTGCTTATTGAGTAAATGCTTACAAATGAAGCATAAAGCACAGCATCACACAGTTCGGGATAGATTGGATTACTTGGACTCTTTGTCATATTTATTTTTATCTCAAATATTGTTACAATATAGAAAATTGGGCTAGCTTAACATGAGCACTGGATTACTGTCATTCGGAGTTCTAAATCCAAAGTTACAGATGATTTAGTGCGGAAATTTTAAGTTGATCGGCAGGTTAAAATGATCATTCTTAACTGATCATTGGTGCTTATTGACTAAAAGCTTATAAATAAAGCATAATACTTGGACGCTTCTTCGTCTCTATTTTTGTCTATAATTTTATCAAAATATAGAAAATTGAACTAGATTAACGTGGGCATTAGATTCGTGTCATTATGAGCTATAAATCAAAAGTTATGGACGATTTAGTGCAGACATGTCAAGTTGATCGGCCAACACAGTACAACTTCACCCCTCATTCCGTTCCTAAAACCGAACCTGCCCTACGGTTTCAAGAATCGGACGAGTATGAAGATGTTCCACAGGAAGATGTTCCCGCCTCCCTCCACAGGAAGATGTTCCCGCCTCCCTCCACAAGAAGATGTTCCCGAATGTAAAACAGGAACGGAGGAACAAACTATCACTCTTGATAACTTGTTACAAACCCCGGGGCGGGACCAGTATTTGACAGTGTTGTCTCTAGTGCCGGCACCAAAAACAACTTGGTAAAAAACAAAATTTTAAATTTTAATTTATTAACTATAATTAATTATTATAAATTTATTAAATTTATATGAAATTTAAGTACTTTAATATAATAAAAATATTAGATTTGACCGCGACAAAGGGGCTATTACCTATCAAATTTCAAAGATTTAAAAAAATAAATTTGATGGCTCCTACTACAGTTGGACGGTCGTATCTGCTGAAAGGCAGGAAAAATATTTCATTGAACTTGTGGTAAGTAAAATTTTTTATTTTTTATTTTATTTTTAAAATTTATTTATTTTATAAAATTTTGAATTTAGTCATATTGGTATTTTATTATTCAATTCAAAGCAATCGTACACCTGGGATCCTATGGTCACCCCGGTGGTACGAAAGGAGTTCGATGCCATATGCGTAAGGCGGATGAAAGGGATGGTGAGCACGGTTCATACAACCGGCAAACGTCCCAGGTGGGTTTCTCCGAGTCTATTCAAAATTATGACAGACTACTGGGAACAGAAACGTCTACCGAGAGGAGTAGAAAATCCTCTAGTAACCGCAACTCTGCTCGGGATGGCCTTGGCCTGCACAAGCAGTTGTTGCGCAAAAAATCCTATATCCAAATCCAACTAGAAATGATAAGTAATTTCAAATATTTAAATTTAATTAAAAATTTAATTATTATTTCATTAAAATTTATTTCAATATATGTTTAGGAAAATAATTTTGGGATGACAAATTTCAATTGGTGAGGTCTTTATAAAGACTCACACTAGGCCGAATGGTTCATATGTAGATTTGCAAGCAAAACAAATCTATGAAGCATACGAACGTAACATCCAAGAGAAGATGGCGATCATCCAGGTCGATGCAACAGAAACGTCTGACGCTACTTTCCGTCCAATTGAGCTGACTTCAGAAGAGAAGACTGAGATCTTCATTCAGGTAACAATTTTTATTTTTATACTTTTTTATTTACATTAAATTATTTAGATTTATTCTAATTATTTATGTAATATTTTAATTTTATTTTAATTTTTTTTGTAGTCTTCCATTGCGGATGACCGAGGTCGTCTTTACGGACCCGGTAGCCTGAACTGCATGCATGGGTCGGGTAGGCGTAGTGGGTTATAATCCACTACCTCCGACTATGTTGCGTTTCAGGAGCAACTTCTAGCCGCGCAGCGCCGATTCGAAGAACAAAACGCAATCAACGTACGTAATGAAGAACAAAACGCGCAAATTGAAGAACAAAACACACAAATTTGGGCCAATCGAAAGATGCTAGAAGTTCATAAAGAAAACCAAAAGAAAATTTGCAGTATGGAGATGCTCGTTGGCTATTTTCAACGGACGTATCCTGCATTCGCCTCATTTATGCGGGATAACGGTGACCCAGGTGAACCGTCGACCGCTCCAACCCGATTTTTCTTTGCCTTTGGATTTTCAGTTCCCGCCACCAGAGAATTAGATTTTTTTTTTGTAAATTAAATTTTTATTTAATAAAATTTTATTTTTAATTTTTCATTTCTTTTTATTTTATAAAATAATTAAATTATTTAATTATAATAATATATAAAATTATTAAATAATTCATTTAAACAAAATATTTTATATCTAATATTAAAAATTATATTAATTATTAATTAAAAACAATAATAATAATCTAGTTTAAAAAAAATAATATTTAATTAAACTAATTTGAAATAAAAATTACAAGTTATTATCTTTTAAGAATAATTTTTAATTTTAATTTCAAAATATTATAATTAATTATTTTTTTATAAAAATTTAATTCCATCATAATTTTTTTCAAAAAATTTATATATAGTCGCAAATCAGTCACACATATTTGCGACTGATTTGCGACTACAGAAATTTTTTCCGAAAATTCAGTCTCAGTCACAAATCAGTCGCAATTATTTGTGACTAATTTGCGACTGAGTATATTATGTTGTCGCAAATTTGTCACAAAGGTTTGTGACTGATTTGCGATCCACTGTGGTCGCAAATCAGTCACAAACCATTGTGACTGATTTGCGACTACGGCTTTTGCAACCACATATGTAGTTGCAAAATAGTGGCAAAATTTGTTACCAAAAACAAGTCACAAAATAGTCGCAAATGTAGTCACCAATGATTGGTTGGAAATCAGTCGCAAATTGTACCACTATTACCGTGGTCGCAAATCCGTCACTAAATTACGAGTGATTTGCGACTGATTTGTGACTATATAAATTTGCGACTAAGACTTTGCGACTACATTGCGTTGTCGCTGTTTTCTTGTAGTAATAGAAAATTGAGCTAGCTTAACAAAGTAATTAGATTCGCGTTATTCCGAGCTCTAAATCAAAAGTTACGGACGATTTAGTGCGACCATGTCAAGTTGATCGCCCGGTTAAAGTGATCATTCTGAACTGATCATTGGTACTCATTAAGTAAACCATATAAATGAAGCATATCGCATGGCATCACGCAATTTGAGATAGAGTGGATTACTTCGACTCTTTGTTGTATCTAGTTATGCCTCAAATTTTTTCACAATATAAAAAATGAGCTAGCTTATTGTGGGCATTGGATTCGTGTCATTCTGAGCTCTAAATCAAAAGTTGCGGATGATTTATTGTGGACATTTCAAGTTTATCGGCCAGTTAAAGCGTTCATTCTAAACTGATCATTGGTGCTCATTGAGTAAAGGCATATCAATGAAGCATAATTCATGACATCACGCAATTCGGGATAGATTGGATTACATGGATGCTTTGTGGTACCTATTTTTGTCTCAAATTTTGTCACAAAATAGAAATTGAGCTTGATTAATGTGGGCATTGGATTCGTTGAAAGAATATTGAGATTATAGAGGAGAAATGTGAAGAATTGAATCTGAAAACTCAAAGAGAAGTATGAGAAAATGAGAAATGACTTAGACTTATGGAGAAGAATCTCCTAAGAGTATATTATACATTGAGTCTTTACAGCCCTTTTATAGAGGATTTACAATGTGAACACAAAAGAAAACGAATTCAAACTTGTGGATGAGTTTGAATAGAGGAGGAGCCTGTCAACAACCAATGAGAAGAGAGGAGACAGCATGGGCATGACTGTTTGGTGTGGTTGCCAAGACTGTGTGCAGCATGGGCATGACTGTTTGGTGTGGTTGCCAAGACTGTGTGCAGCATGGGCATGACTTTTTCACCTTGATTCTTCTCCCAAGGTAGCTATTTAACCATTTCAACCATGTGGTTAATAATAACCCATCCTTTTCATTTCCCTTGTTATTCAAACTGAATTTTCGTGCTCACACTTGCCTTGTAGGTCAAGATAGGTCTTATTTGATTTTCCTATGTCAATACTCCCCTCAAGCTAAAGACTTTGGAATCACCCTAAAGTCTTAAGCTTGGGAACCCAAGGCAACACCTCATTAAAAACCTTATTAAGGAAAACCACTTGGGACAAAACCTTAATAAGGGAAAAAGAGTGTGTTGCTCTTGGATTAGGAGACCTTTGATCATGGGTGTGATAAATCAACAAGCCCAAGTTTGCTAAAGATGTTCTTGCAAACTTTGAGACTTGCTGCCTTTGTGAAGATGTCAGCTAGTTGGTCTTCACTCCTTGTATAACATGGCAGAATGGTTCCATCTTGAACTTTCTCCCTAACCTTATGGCAGTCGATCTCTATGTGCTTGGTCCTCTCGTGAAACACTGAGTTTGAAGCTATGTGAATGGCTGCCTGATTATCACAATGGAAGGTAATTGGCCCTGGTTGTGCAATACCGAAATCTTTCAAGAGTGCTTTGAGCCAAGTTACTTCATTTGTCAGCTTCCTCATAGCCCTATATTCTGCTTCAGCACTAGAACATGATACCACCTTCTGCTTCTTAGTCTTCCAAGTGACTAAGTTCCCACCAACGAAGGTGCAATACCCAGTGGTTGATTTCCTATCCACCCTATCACCAGCCCAATCCGCATCACAATACCCGACAATCTCAGTGTTCCCATTCTTGCCCATCCATATACCTTGACCAGGAGATCCTTTGATGTATCTAAGGATCCTTTCTACCATGCTCCAATGATATACAGTAGGCTTTTGCATATGTTGACTTACTTGATTCATAGCAAAACACAAGTCTGGTCGTGTGAGGGTGAGGTAGATCAGCTTCCCAACTAGTCTCCTATACTGAGAAACATCCTTAAATAACTCATCAGCTTTCTCCCCTTTCCGTTGACCTTGTAGCCATCTTCAAGAGGAGTTTTGGCCGGTTTAGCCCCAAGCTTTCCCGTGTCTGTCAACAGATCAAGAGCATACTTTCTTTGGGATAGAAAGAGCCCTTCTTGAGACCGACACACTTCAATACCCAAGAAGTACTTCAACTCTCCAAGATCCTTGATGTCAAATGATCTGTTTAAGAAGGCCTTTGTGGACTGAATTCCTTCCTTATCATCTCCTGTGATGATAAGGTCATCCACATAAACCAAGACCGCCACGATTCCTTTGGAGTTTTGACGAGTGAACAAAGTATGATCTGAATGGGATTTCCTAAACCCATTATCAGTAAGTGTGGAGCTTAATTTGTGATACCAGGCCCTTGGTGACTGCTTCAACCCATATATTGCCTTCCTAAGTCTTAGAACCTGTCCCTCTTTGCAAAAATCTTCAAGGCCTGGTGGTGGAGTCATATACACTTCCTCTTCAAGTTCTCCTTGTAGGAATGCGTTCTTGACATCCATTTGCCATAAGTCCCAAGTCAGATTCGTAGCTAGTGAAAGAACAACCCTTACAGTGTGTAGCTTAGCCACCGGTGCAAATGTATCAGTATAGTCCTCTCCATATGTCTGAGTGAAACCTCTTGCAACTAGACGTGCCTTGTACCTTTCTATGTCCCCATTGCTCTTATACTTGATGGTGAACACCCACTTGGAACTCACAGCCTTCTTGCCTTTGGGAAGTTCTTGTATATCCCATGTATGATTCCTTTCCATAGCTCCCTTCTCATCTCTTACTGCATCTAACCATTCTTTCTTGCTCTCAGCTTCTTCATAAGTCCTTGGAATCTGACTTTGTTCAATCTTTCCAAGGAATGCTTGATGACTAGATGGCAAGAGGTCAAGGGAACAAACAGCTTGTATGGGATGAGCCACGGCCTGGTTGTTGTAGAATACCCTAGTGTTCCTAAGTCTAGTACTCCTCCTTAAATGCTGAACAGGTGGTGCAGCCTCCTCTACAACCGTTTCCTCTTCCATTTGGTGAATAGGTTCCTCTATACCCACTTCCAAGTCGTCTTGTTCTTGATTTTGGGCCATAGCTTCTTCTTGGATTGGAGTTGGTTCTTGAGTTACCACCCCTTGTTCATTCTCTTGGGTATCTTGTGAACTACTTAAGGTTCTTGTTTCTTCGTGTCTTGAATCCTTTGGCAGATCATTTCCCAAATGATTCAAGAGAAACCTCAAACTCGTAGCCAAATCAGAAGGTGACCTTGAGAGATCCTTCAATCCTTCCCAATCTTTCTGATCATAATAGCTTTGTTCTTCTATGAACTTGACATCTCTAGACACATATGTCCTGTTGTTGCTCGGATCATAGCACTTATAACCCTTTTGTGTTGTCGAATATCCAAGGAACATACACTTGATGCTCTTTGCCTCCAACTTGTTTCTTAGATCACCTGGAACATACACAAAGCACACACACCCAAATACACGTAAATGATCAATGGAAGGTTTAGTTTTATTGAGTACCTCAAATGGGGATATATCTTGCAAGACTTTGGTTGGAATCCGATTGATGAGGTAGCAAGCAACCAAGACTGCATCTCCCCAAAAACTTTTAGGAACATTGGTATGAAACATCATGGATCTTGCTACTTCCATTAAGTGTCGGTTCTTCCTTTCAGCAACTCCATTTTGTTGTGGTGTGTGTGGACAGCTAGTTTGATGTAGTATTCCATGTTTGTTTAGATGAGCTTTGAATCTTTGACTTGTGTATTCCCTCCATTATCTGATCTTAACACTTTGATCTTGGCATTGAATTGATTAGTAACATAATTATGAAAGTTTATAAATGCCTCATAAACCCTATCTTTAGATGGAAGTAATGTAACCCATGTATATTTCGATTTCTCATCTATAAAGGTCACAAAGTATTTATTCCTATCTCTAGACATGTAAGGTGAGGTCCAAACATCGGAATGTACTAAATCAAAGCAATGCTCATAGATTGTAGACGATTTAGGGAAAACAACACGACAATGTTTGCCAAGGATACAAGCCTCACAAACTGAGTGATCATAAGCGACATTAGGAATTATTAAGCTTAAAGCACGAGCATGAGGATGTCCTAATCTAGCATGCCATAAGACATCTTTATTAGCAAAAACACAGGATTTGAAAGCTAAGGAATCCAAATTGCTTGGAGGGTCTTCAAGAACATAGAGCTCATCTTGAGTTACACCACCTCCAAGTATCTTACCACTCTTAATATCCTGAAAGTAAACATTGTTAGGCCCAAATGTAACATTGCAATTGAGGTCTTTAGTAGCCTTTTGACAGAAACTAGATTAGACTTAAATTTAGGTACAAAGAATGCATTAGTTTCTTTGTCAAATAGTCTTAATTTTCCGGTTCCTTCAATTGGAATACCCTTACCATCAGCTATAGTTACTTGTCCTAGAAATGGTTCAATGTTCTTTAACAACCTAGCATTGCTAATCATATGGTGAGAAGCACCTGAATCCACTACCAACTTATGATCTGGTTTATCAAGCGATTTATGGGAGTAGAGTGTGATACCGGAGAGTTTTGAGGCATAGGCCTTGATGAGATCCTCCAAGTCACTCTTCTTAACATACTCCATGGATACATTCATAGCTAGCTCCCCTCCTTGGTTGGATGAACTTGCCGGTTCAGTCGCAACCATTTGAGAGATGTTAGCCCTTGAATCCTTGAACCGGTTTGGCTTGAGATGAGGATGAAGTATCCAGCACTTGTCCTTGATGTGGCCATTCCTCTTACAATGCTCACACATCACACTCTTCCTATCCTCTTGCTTAAACACGCTTTTGTTGGCCATGACTAGTTCTCCTTTACCACCAAACAAACCAATGTTGCCTTGCTCCTTTTGAATCCGTGAGCACACCTCTTCGAAATCAGGGAGTTTTGGCTCTCTCAGGATGGACTTAATCACATCCTTAAAGGCTGGATTTAGGTTGAGAAGGAGCCCAAATATCTTGTCTTGTTCCTTCCTTTCATTAAGCACCTTTGGATCCATAGAACTTGGTCTCAACATGTCAAGCTCGGACCATGTTGACTGGAACTTGCCCAGGAATTTTGTGAACTCCATATCCTCTTGGTGTAGATCATTGAGAGCCTTCTTAACCTCATACACACGGCTGAGGTTTGAAACATCCCCATACACCCTCTTGAGAGTGTCCCAAAGAGACTTGGCAGTTTCACAATGTGAATAAGCTTCAAGAATGGATGGGTCCAATGAATTTTGGAGGAATCCAAGGACTGATTGATCTTCTTGGAACCACCTAGCTTCTTCTTTTCTTGTTGCCTCATCCTTCTTCTCCTTTGGATCATCTATAGATGGAGTATTATCCTCCAAGATGTGATTCCAAAGTCCTTTGCCACAAATGGCTGTCTTGATGGTTCTTGACCATAATGTGTAGTTCAAGCCTTTGAGAACTACTGCTATCACCGTAGGTTTCAGGCTGGAACTAATTTGAACTGTATCCTCCATTGTTAGGCTTTGAAGAGCTCAAAGGAAGCAGCTTTTATGGTTGAATGAAATCGTGAGTTTTTAGTCTAAAGACTGAGAGTTTTTTTTTGACAGAATTTTAGATTAGAAACTGAGAGATTTGAGTAGAAAAGATAAGAGAATGATCTTATGCTCTGATACCATGAAAGAATATTGAG
This sequence comes from Pugionium cornutum, assembly GCA_018901935.1. Taxonomy (NCBI): domain Eukaryota; kingdom Viridiplantae; phylum Streptophyta; class Magnoliopsida; order Brassicales; family Brassicaceae; genus Pugionium; species Pugionium cornutum. The sequence goes on from JAENJI010000013.1 coordinate 12,366,893, forward strand.
ATTATAGAGGAGAAATGTGAAGAATTGAATCTGAAAACTCAAAGAGAAGTATGAGAAAATGAGAAATGACTTAGACTTATGGAGAAGAATCTCCTAAGAGTATATTATACATTGAGTCTTTACAGCCCTTTTATAGAGGATTTACAATGTGAACACAAAAGAAAACGAATTCAAACTTGTGGATGAGTTTGAATAGAGGAGGAGCCTGTCAACAACCAATGAGAAGAGAGGAGACAGCATGGGCATGACTGTTTGGTGTGGTTGCCAAGACTGTGTGCAGCATGGGCATGACTGTTTGGTGTGGTTGCCAAGACTGTGTGCAGCATGGGCATGACTTTTTCACCTTGATTCTTCTCCCAAGGTAGCTATTTAACCATTTCAACCATGTGGTTAATAATAACCCATCCTTTTTCATTTCCCTTGTTATTCAAACTGAATTTTCGTGCTCACACTTGCCTTGTAGGTCAAGATAGGTCTTATTTGATTTTCCTATGTCAATATTCGTGTCATTCTGAGCTCTAAATAAAAAAATTACAAACGATTTACTGCGTACATGTCAAGTTGATCGGGAAGTTAAAGTGATCATTCTACACTGATCATTTGTTCTCATTGAGTAAAGGCTTATAAATGAAGCGTAATCCATGACATCATGAAGTTCGGGATAGATTGGGTTACTTGGACACTTTTTCGTATTTATTTTTGTCTCAAATTTTTTCATAATATAGAAAATTGAGCTACCTTAACGTGGGCATTGGATTCGTGTCATTCTGAGCTCTAAATCATAAGTTACAAACGATTTAGTGCGGATATGTCAAATTGATTGGCCAGTTAAAGTGATCATTCATAATTATTATTGGTAATCATTGAGTAAAAGCTTATAAATGAAGCATAATGCATGATATCACGCAGTTCGGAATAGATTGAATTACATGGACGATTTGTCATATTTATTTCTATCTCAAATTTTATCGCAATTTTGAAAATTGAGCTAGCTTAACATGGGCATTGGATTCGTGTTATTCTGAGCTATAAATCAAAAGTTACAGAAATTTTAGTGCGGACACATCAAGTTGATCGCCTAGTTAAAGTGATCATTCTAAATTGATCATTGGTACTCATTAAGTAAAGGCTTATAATTGAAGCATAATGTATGGCATCACGCAGTTTGGGATAGAGTGGATTACTTGTACGCTTTGTCGTACCTAGTCATGGCATCGAACATTTTCACAATTTAAAAAATTGAGCTAGCTTATTATGGGCATTAGATTCATGTCATTCTAAACTGTAAATCAAAAGTTAGGGACGATTTAGTGCGGAAATGTCAAGTTGATCGGCCAGTTAAAGAGATTATTATAAACTGATCATTGGTGCTCATTGAGTAAAGGTTTATAAATGAATCATAATGCATGGCATCCCACAGTTTTGGCTAGAAATGATTACTTGAACACTTTTTCGTATCTATTTCTGTCTCAAATTTTGTCACAATATAGAAAATTGAGCTAGTTTAACGTGGCATTGGATTCATGTCAGTTTTAGCGCTAAATCATAAGTTACGGACGATTTAATGCGGACATGTCAAGTTGATCGGGCAATTAAAGTGATTTTTCTACACTGATCATTGGTGCTCATTCAATTTATCGTCTCTTTTCTAACTTAAATTTTGTCACAACATAGAAAATTGAGCTAGCTTAACGTGGGCATTGGATTCGTGTCATTCTGATCTCTTAATCAAAAGTTACAGACGATTTAGTGCAGACATGTCAAGTTTATCGGCCAGTTAAAGTGATCATTCTTAAGCTGATCATTGGTGCGCATTGAGTAAAGGCTTATAAATGATGGATAATGCATGACATCACGTAGTTCAGGGTAGATTGGATTACTTGGACAATTTGTCGTATCTATTTTCGTCTCAAATTTTATCACAATATTTAATATTAAGGTAGCTTACCTTTGGCATTGGATTCGTGTCATTCTGAGCTCTAAATCAAAAGTTACGGACGATTTAGTGTGGAAATATCAAGTTGATCGGCCTGTTTAAGTGATCATTCTAAACTGATCATTTGTTCTCATTTAATAAAGGCATATAAATGAAGCATAATGGGTGGCATCATGCAGTTTTGGCTAGATTGGATTACTTGAATGCTTTTTTTTGTATCTATTTTTGACTTAAATTTTGTTACAACATAGAGACTTTAGCTAGGTTAACGTGGAGATTGAATTCATGTTACTCTGAGCTCTAAATCAAAAGTTAGGGACGATTTAGTGCGGACATGTTAAGTTGATCGGCCAGTTAAAGCGATCATTCTAAACATATCATAGGTGCTCTTTGAGAAAAGACTTATAAATGAAGCATAGTGCATGGCATCACACTATTTTTGCTAGATTGGATCACTTAAACGATTTTTTGTATCTATTTTCGTGTCAAATTTTTTCACAAATAGAAACTTGAGCTATCTTGATGTGGGCATTGGATTCTTGTCATTCTGAGCTCTAAGCCAAAAGTTATGGACTATTTAGTGCGGACATGTCAACTTGATCGGCCAGTTAAAGTGATCATTCTAAACTAATCATTGGTGCTCATCGAGTAAACGATTATAAATGAAGCACAATGCATGACATCACGTAGTACAAGATAGATTGGATTATGTGGATGCTTTGTTGTACCTATTTCTGTCTCAAAATTTTCTCACAATATGGAAAATTGAGCTAGCTTAATGTGGGCATTGGACTCGTGGCATTTTGAGCTCTAAATCAAAAGTTACGGACGATTTAGTCCAGACATGTCAAGTTGATTGGCAAGTTAAAGTGATAATTCTAAACTGATAATTGGTGCTCATTGAGTAAAGGCTTATTATAAATGAACCATAATGCATGACATCACGTAGTTCAGAATAGATTGGACTATTTGGACAATTTATCGTATCTATTTTGTCTCAAATTTTGTCACAATATAGAAAATTGAGCTATCTTAATGTGGGCATTGTATTCGTGTCGTTCTGAGCTCAAAATCAAAAGTTACGGATAATTTAGTGCGTAAATGTCAAGTTGATAGGCCATTTAAAGTGATCAATTCTTAGCTAATAATTGGTGCTCATTGAGAAAAGGCTTATAATTGAAGCATAATGCATGGCATCACGCAGTTTTGGCTAGATTGGATTACTTGAATGCTTTTTGTATCTATTTATGTCTCAAATTTTGTCACAATATAGAAAATTGAGCTAGCTTAACATGGCCATTGGATTTGTGTCATTCTGAGTTCTAAATCAAAAGTTACGGACGATTTACTGTGGACACGTCAAGTTTTTCGGCAGTTAATATGATCATTCTAAACCGATCATTGGTGCTCATTGATTAAAGGCTTATAAATGATGCATAATGCATGACATCACACAGTTTGAGATATATTGGATTACTTGGACACTTAGTCATATCAATTTCTATCTCAAATTTTGTCACAATATAGAAAATTGAGCTAGCTTAACGTAGGCGTTGGATTCGTGTTATTCTGATCTCTAAATTAAAAGTTACAGAGGATTAAGTGCGGACAATGTCAAGGTGATCGGCCAGATAAAGTGATCATTCTAAACTCATAATTTGTTCTCATTTAGTAAAAGCTTATAAATGAAGCATAATGCATGGCATCATACATTTTTGGCTGTATTGGATTACTTGAACGCTTTTTTGTACGTATTTATGTCTCCAATTTTTTCACAACATAGAGAATTGAGCTATCATAATGTGGGCATTGTATTCGTGTCATTCTGAGCTCTAAATAAAAAAGTTCAAGATGATTTAGTGCGGACATGTGAAGTTGATCGACCTGTTAATATGATTATTATAAACAAATTATTGGTGCTTATTGAGTAAAGGCTTATAAATCAAGCATAATGCATGGCATAACACAGTTTTAGATAGATTGGATTACTTGGATGCTTTGTCGTCTTTATTTCTGTCTCAAATTTTGTTAAAATATAGAAAATTTATCTAGCTTAACGTGGGCATTGAATTCGTGTTATTCTGAGCTCAAAATCAAATGTGATGGACGATTTAGTGCGGACATGTCAAGTTTATCAGCCAATTAAAGTGATTATACTTAGTTGATCATCGGTGCTCATTTTAGTAAAGGCTTATAAATGAAGCATAATGCATGGCATAACGCAGTTATGGCTAGATTGGATTACTTGAACGCTTTTTGTATCTATTTCTGTCTCAAATTTTGCCACAATATAGAGAATTGAGCTAGCTTAACGTGGGCATTGGATTCGTGTCATTCTGAGCTCTAAATCAATACTCACGGACAAATTAGTGCGGACCTGTCAAGTTCATCGGCCAATTAAAGTGATCATTCTAAACCGATCATTCGTGCTTGCTGTGTAAAGGCTTATAAATGACGCATAATGCATGACATCACGCAGGTCAGGATATATTGGATTACTTGGATGCTTTTTCATATCTATTTCTACCTCCAATTTCGTCACAATATAAAAAATTGAGCTAGGTTAACGTAGGCATTGGATTCGTGTCATTCTGAGCTCTGAATAAAAATTTACTGACGATTTAGTGCGGACATGTCAAGTTGATCGGCTAGTTAAAGGGATCATTATAAACTGATCATTTGTGCTCATTGAGTAAAAGCTTATAAATCAAGCATAATGCATGGCATCATGCAGTTTTGGATAGATTGGATTACTTAAACACTTTTTGTATCTATTTATAGCTCAAATGTTGCCACAACATAGACAATTGAGCTAGCTTAACATGGACATTGGATTCGTGTCATTCTGAGGTGTAAATCAAAAGATACGGATGATTTAGTGCGGACATGTAAAGTTTATCAGTCAGTTAAAACGATTTTTCTGAACTGATCATTGGTGCTCACTGAGTAAAAGCTCATAAATGAAGCATAATGCATGTCATCACGCACATCGGGATAGATTGGATTACTTGGACGCTTTGTCTTATATATTTCTTTCTCAAAATTTGTCGCAATATAGAAAATTGAGCTAGCTTAATGTGGGCATTGGATTCCTATCATTCTGATCTCTAAAATATATGTTATAGATGATTTAGAGCAGACATGTCAAGTTGATCAGATAGTTCAAGTGATCATTCTAAACTTATCATTTCTGCTCATTGAGTAAAAGCTTATCAATGAAAAATAATGCATGGGGTCATGCAGTTTGGGATTGATTGGATTACTTGGTCGCTTTGTCGTATCTATTTCTATCTCAAATTTTGTCACAACATACAGAATTGAACTAGCTTAACGTGAGCATTGGATTCGTGTCATTCTGTGCTCTAAATCAAAAATTAGGGACAATTTAATGCGGACATGTCAAGTTGATCGGCCGTTAAAGTGATCATTCTAAACTGATCATTGGTGCTCATTAAGTAAAGGTTTATAAATGAAACATAATGCATGGAATCACGCAGTTTTGGCTATATTGGATTACTTGAACGCTTTTTCGTATCTATTTTTTTGTCAAATTTTTGGCACAAAATAGAAAATTGAGCTAGTTTAAAGTGGACATTGGATTCGTGTTATTTTGAGCTATAAACCAAAAGTTAAGGACAATTTAGTGCGGACATGTTAAGTTGATCGCCTACTTAAAGTGATCATTCTAAACTGTCATTTGTACTCATTGAGTAAAGGCTTATAAATGAAGTATTATGCATGGCAACATGCAGTTTTGGCTAGATTGGATTACTTGAACGCTTTTTTGAATCTATTTATCTCTCAAATTTCGTTACAACATAGAGAATTGAGCTAATTTAACGTGGGCATTGAATTCATGTCATTCTGAACTCTAAATCAAAAGTTAGGGACGATTTAGTGCGGATATGTTAAGTTGATCGGCCAGTTAAAGTGATCATTCTAAATTCATCATCGGTGCTCATTGAGTAAAGGCTTATAAATGAATCATAACGCATGGCATCACACACTTTTTGCTAGATTGGATTACTTGAATGCATTTTTGCATCTATTTTTTGTGTCAAGTTTTGGTACAATATAGAAAAATGAGCTAGTTTAACGTGGGCATTGGATTCGTGTTATTCTTAGCTCTAAATCAAAAGTTACAGACGATTTAGTGCGGACATGTCAAGTTGATCGCCTAGTCAAAGTTATCATTCTAAACGGATCACTTGTCCTCATTGAGTAAAGGCTTATAAATGAAGCATAATGCATGGCATCACGCTGTTCCGCATAGATTGTTACATGGATACTTTGCCGTATCTATTTTTGTCTCAAATTTTGTCACAACATAGAAAATTGAGCTAGCTTAACGTGGGCATTGGATTCGTGTCATTCTGAGCTCTAAATCAAAAGTTACGGACGATTTAGTGTAGACATGTCAAGTTGATCGGCCAGTTAAAGTGATCATTCTTTAGCTGATCATTGGTGCGCATTGAGTGAAAGCTTATAAATGATGGATAATGCATGACATCACGTAGTTCGGGGTAGATTGGATTACTTGGACAATTTGTCGTATCTATTTTCGTCTCAAATTTTAGCACAATATATAATATTAAGGTAGCTTACCTTTGCCGTTGGATTCGTGTCATTCTGAGCTCTAAATCAAAAGTTACGGATGATTTAGTGTGGACATATCAACTTGATCGGCCTGTTTAACTGATCATTCTAAACTGATCATTTGTTCTCATTGAATAACGGCATATAAATGAAGCATAATGGGTGGCATCATGCAGTTTTGGCTAGATTGGATTACTTGAATGCTTTTTTGTATCTATTTTTGACTCAAATTTTGTTACAACATAGAGACTTTAGCTAGGTTAATGTGGGGTTTGAATTCATGTTACTCTGAGCTCTAAATCAAAAGTTAGGGACGATTTAGTGCGGACATGTTAAGTTGATCCGCAAGTTAAAGCGGTCATTCTAAACATATCATAGGTGCTCTTTGAGTAAAGACTTATAAATGAAGCATAGTGCATGGCATCACACTATTTTGGCTAGATTGGATCACTTAAACGATTTTTTGTATCTATTTTCGTGTCAAATTTTTTCACAAATAGAAACTTGAGCTATCTTGATGTGGGCATTGGATTTTTGTCATTCTGAGCTCTAAGCCAAAAGTTATGGGCGATTTAGAGCGGACATGTCAACTTCATCGGCCAGTTAAAGAGATCATTCTAAACTAATCATTGGTGCTCATCGAGTAAAAGATTATAAATGAAGCACAATGCATGACATCACGTAGTACAAGATAGATTGGATTATGTGGACGCTTTGTTGTACCTATTTCTCTCTCAAAATTTTGTCACAATATAGAAAATTGAGCTAGCTTAATGTGGGCATTGGACTCGTGGCATTTTGAGCTCTAAATCAAAAGTTACGGACGATTTAGTCCAGACATGTCAAGTTGATTGGCAAGTTAAAGTGATAATTCTAAACTGATAATTGGTGCTCATTGAGTAAAGGCTTATAAATGAACCAGAATGCATGACATCACGTAGTTCAGAATAGATTGGATTATTTGGACAATTTATCATATCTATTTTGTCTCAAATTTTGTCACAATATAGAAAATTGAGCTATCTTAATGTGGGCATTGTATTCGTGTCGTTCTGAGCTCAAAATCAAAAGTTATGGATGATTTAGTGCGTAAATGTCAAGTTGATAGGCCATTTAAAGTGATCATTCTTAGCTGATAATTGGTGCTCATTGAGAAAAGGCTTATAATTGAAGCATAATGCATGGCATCACGCAGTTTTGGCTAGATTGGATTACTTGAATGCTTTTTGTATCTATTTATGTCTCAAATTTTGTCACAATATAGAAAATTGAGCTAGCTTAACATGGCCATTGGATTTGTGTCATTCTGAGTTCTAAATCAAAAGTTACGGACGATTTACTGCGGAGATGTCAAGTTTTTCGGCAGTTAATATGATCATTCTAAACTGATCATTGGTGCTCATTGAGTAAAGGCTTATAAATGATGCATAATGCATGACATCACACAGTTTGAGATATATTGGATTACTTGGACACTTAGTCGTATCTATTTCCATCTCAAATTGTGTCACAATATAGAAAATTGAGCTAGCTTAACATACGCGTTGGATTCGTGTTATTATGATCTCTAAATTAAAAGTTACAGAGGATTAAGTGTGGACATGTCAAGGTGATCGGCCAGATAAAGTGATCATTCTAAACTCATAATTTGTTCTCATTTAGTAAAAGCTTATAAATGAAGCATAATGCATGGCATCATACAGTTTTGGCTATATTGGATTACTTGAACGGTTTTTTGTACGTATTTATGTCTCCAATTTTTTCACAACATAGAGAATTGAGCTATCTTTATGTAGGCATTGTATTCGTGTCATTCTGAGCTCTAAATAAAAAGTTCAGGATGATTTAGTGCGGACATGTGAAGTTGATCGGCCTGTTAATATGATTATTATAAACAAATTATTGGTGCTTATTGAGTAAAGGCTTATAAATCAAGCATAATGCATGGCATAACACAGTTTTAGATAGATTGGATTACTTGGATGCTTTGTCGTCTTTATTTCTGTCTCAAATTTTGTTAAAATATAGAAAATTTATCTAGCTTAACGTGGGCATTAAATTTGTGTTATTATGAGCTCAAAATCAAATGTGACGGACGATTTAGTGCGGACATGTCAATTTTATCGGCCAGTTAAAGTGATTATACTTAGTTGATCATCGGTGCTCATTTTAGTAAAGGCTTATAAATGAAGCATAATGCATGGCATAACGCAGTTATGGCTAGATTGAATTACTTGAACGCTTTTTGTATCTATTTCTATCTCAAATTTTGCCACAATATAGAAAATTGAGCTAGGTTAACGTGGGCATTGAATTCGTGTCATTCTGAGCTCTAAATCAATACTCACGGACAAATTAGTGCGGACCTGTCAAGTTCATCGGCCAATTAAAGTGATCATTCTAAACCGATCATTCGTGCTTGCTGTGTAAAGGCTTATAAATGATGCATAATGCATGACATCACGCAGGTCAGGATATATTGGATTACTTGGATGCTTTTTCATATCTATTTCTACCTCCAATTTTGTCACAATATAAAAAATTTAGCTAGCTTAACGTAGGCATTGGATTCGTGTCATTCTGAGCTCTGAATAAAAATTTACTGACAATTTAGTGCGGACATGTCAAGTTGATCGGCTAGTTAAAGTGATCATTATAAACTGATCATTTGTGCTCATTGAGTAAAAGCTTATAAATCAAGCATAATGCATGGCATCATGCAGTTTTGGATAGATTGGATTACTTAAACACTTTTTTATATCTATTTGTAGCTCAAATGTTGCCACAACATAGACAATTTAGCTAGCTTAACGTGGGCATTGGATTTGTGTCATTCGGAGCTCTAAATCAAAAGTTAGGGACGATTTAGTGCAGACATGTCAAGTTGATCGGCCAGTTAAAGTGATCATTCTAAACTAATCATTGGTGCTCATTGAGTAAAGGCTTATAAATGAATCATAATGCCTGGCATCAAAGAGTTTTGATTAGATTGGATTAGTTGAACGCATTTTCGTATCTATTTTTGTGTCAATTTTTGTCACAATATATAAAATTGAGCTAGCTTAACGTGGGCATTACATTCGTGTTATTCTGATCCCTAAATCAAAAGTTACGGACTATTTGGTGTGGACAAGTCAAGTTGATCGCCTAGTTAAAGTGGTCATTCTAAATTGATCATTTGTGTTCACTGAGTAAAGGCTTATAAATGAAGCATAATGCATGGCATCACGTAGTTCGGGATAGATTAAACTACATGGACAACTTGTCGTACTATTTCTATCTCAAATTTTGTCACAATATAGAAAATTGAGTTATATTAACGTGGGCATTGGATTCATGTCATTCTGAGCTCTAAATCCAAGTTATAGACGATTTAGTCCGGAAATGTTAAGTTGATTGGCAAGTTAAAGTGATCATTCTAAACTGATCATTGGTACTCATTGAGTAAAAGCTTATAAATGAAGAATGATGCATGACATCACGTAGTTCAGGATAGATTGGATTATTTGGACGCTTATCTATTTCTTTTTCAAAGTTTGTCGTAACATAGAAATCTGAGCTAGCTTAACGTGGGCATTGGATTCGTGTCATTTTGAGCTCTAAATCAAAAGTTATGGAAGATTTACTGCAAACATGTCAAGTTGATCGGCCTGTAAAACTTATCATTCTTAACTGATCATGGGTGTTCATTGAGTAAAAACTTATAAAGGAAGCATAATGCATTGCATCACGCAGTTTTGCCTAGATTGGATTACATGAACGCTTTTTTGTATCTATTTCTTACTCAAATTTTGTTACAATATACAAAATTGACCTAGATTAACGTGGGCATTGGATTCGTGATATTCTTAGCTCTAAATCAAAAGTTGATCGCCGAGTTAAAGTGATCGTTCTAAACTGATCATTGGTGCTGGTTGATTGAAGGCTTATAAATGAAGTATACTGCATGATATCACGTAGGTTTGGAAAGATTTGATTACTTGGAGGACTTGTTGAAGCAATTTTATTTTTAAAGTTTATCACAATAAAAAAAACTGAGCTACCTTAACGTAGACATTGGATTCATATCAGTCTGAGCTCTAAATCAAAAGTTACAAACGATTTAGTGCAGACATGTCAAGTTGATCGGCCAGTTAAAGTGATCATTCTAAACTGATCATTGGTGCTCATTGAGTAAAGGCATATAAATGAAGCATAATGCATAGCATCACGCAGTTCGGGATAGATTGGATTACATGGATGCTTTTTTGTATCTATTCGGTCTCAAATTTTGTCAGAATATAGAAAATTGACCTCGCTTAACGTAGGCATTGGATTCATGTCATTCTAAGCTCTAAATAAAAAGTTACGGACGATTTAGTGCGGACATGTCATGTTGATCGGCCAGTTAAAGTGATTATTCTACACTGATCATTGGTGCTCATTGAGTAAAGGCTTATAAATGATGCATAATGCATGACATCACACAGTTCAGGATAGATTGGATTACATGGACCCTTTCTCGTATCTATTTCTCTCTCAAATTTTCTCACAATATAGAAAATTAAGCTAGCTTAACGTGGGTCTTGGGTTCGTGTCATTCAGAGCTCTAAATCAAATGTTACAGACGATTTAGTGTGTACATGTCAATTTGATCGGCCAGTTAAAGTGATCATTCTAAACTGATAATTGGTTCTCATTGAGTAATGTCTTACAAATGAAGCATAATGCATGACGTCACGCAGTTAGGGATAGAGTCGATTATTTGGACGCTTTGTTATATCTATTGTTGTCTCAATTTTGTCACAATATAGCAAATTGAGCTAAATTAATGTGGGCATTGGACTCGTGTCATACTAAGCTCTAAATCAAAAGTTACAGATGATTTAATGCAAACATGTCAAGTTTGACCGGCCAGTTAAAATGATCATTCTAAATTGATCATTGATGTTCATTGAGTAAAGGCTTATAAATGAAGTATAATAAATGACATCACATAGTTCAGGATTGATTGGATTACTTGGATGCTTTGTCATATCTATTTATGTCTCAAATTTTGTCACAATAGAGAAAATTCAGCTAGCTTAACATGGGCATTGGATTCGTGCCATTCTGAGCTCTAAATTAAAAGTTACGGACGATTTAGTGCGGACATGTCAAGTTGATCGGCCTGCTAAAATGATCATTCTCAACTGATCATTGGTACTCATTGAGTAAAGGCTTATAAATATAGCATAATGCATGGCATCATGCAGTTTTGGCTGGATTGTATTTCTTGAACGCTTTATGTATATATTGCTGTCCCAAATTTTGTCACGATATAGAAATTGAGCTACCTTAACGTGGGCATTGGATTCGTGTAATTCCGAGCTCTAAATCAAAAGTTACGTACGATTCAGTGCGGAAATGTCAAGTTGATCGGCCAGTAAAAGTGATCATTCTAAACTTAGCATTGGTGCTCATTGAGTAAAGGCTTATAAATGATTCATAATGCATGGCATCACGCAGTTCGGAATAGATTTTATTACTTGGACACATTGTCGTATCTATTTCTACCTCAAATTTTGTCAAAATATAGAAAATTGAGCTAGCTTAACGTGGGCATTGGATTCATGTCATTCTGAGCTCTAAATCAAAGGTTACAGACCATTTAGTGTGGACATGTCAAGTTGATCGGCCAGTTAAAGTGATCATTCTAAACTGATCATTGGTGCTCATTGAGTAAACGCTTACAAATGAAGCATAATGCATGAAATCCCGCAGTTAGGGATAGATTTGATTACTTGGACACTTTGTCGTTTCTATTTCTGTCACAAATTTTGTCACTATATAGAAAATTGAGCTAGCTTAAAGTAGGCATTGCGTTCGTGTCATTCGGCGCTCTAAATCAAAAGCTACGGATGATTTAGTGCGGTCAGGTCAAGTTTATCGGCCAGTTAAAGTGATCATTCTAAACTGATCATTGGTGCTCATTGAGTAAAGGCTTATAAATGATGCACAATGCATGACATCACGCACTTCGGGATAGATTGGATTACTTGGATGCCTTGTCATATATGTTTCTGACTCAAATTTTGTCACAATATAGAAAACTGAGCTAGCTTAACGTGGTCAATGGATTCGTGTCATTCTGAGCTATAAATCATAAGTTATGGAAGATTTAGTGCGTACATGTCAAGTTGATCAGCCAGTTAAAGTGATAATTCTTAACTGATTATTGGTGATCATTGAGTAAAGGCTTATAAATAAAGCATAATGCATGGCATCACCCATTTTGGGATAGATTGGATTATATGGACGCTTTGTCGTATCTATTTCTGTCTCAAATTTTATCACAATATAGAAAATTGAGCTAGCTTAAAGTGGGCATTGGATTCGTGTCATTCGGCGCTATAAATCAAAAGTTACATACGATTCAGTGAGGAAATGTCAAGTTGATCGGCTAGTTAAAGTGATCATTCAAAACTTATCATTGGTGCTCATTGACTAAAAGCTTATAAATGATTCATAATGCATGACATCACGCAGTTCGGAATAGATTGGATTATTTCGACGCTTTGTCATATCTATTTCTGCCTCAAATTTTGTCACAATATAGAAAATATAGCTAGCTTAACGTGGGCATTGGATTCGTGTCATTCTGTGCTGTAAATCAAAAGTTATGGACGATTTAGTGCGGACATGTCATGTTGATCTGCCAGTTAAAGTGATCATTCTAAACTGATCATTGGTGCTCATTGAGCAAATGCTTACAAATGAAGCATAATGCATGACATCACGCAGTTAGAGATTGATTGGATTACTTCGACACTTTGTCGTATCTTTTTCTATGTCAAATGTTGTCATAGTATAGAAAATTGAGCTCGCTTAACGTGGGCATTGGATTAGTGTCATTCTGAGCTCTAAATCAAAAGTTACATACGATTTAGTGCGGTGATGTCAAGTTGATCAGGCAGTTAAAGTGATCATTCTGAACTGATCATTGGTACTCATTGAGTAAATGCTTACAAATGAAGCATAATGCATGACATCACGCAGTTCGGGATAGATTGGATTTCTTGGATGCTTCATCGTATCTATTTCTGTCTCAAATTTTGTCACAATATAAAAATTTGAGCTAGCTTAGCGTGGACATTAAATTCGTGTCATTATGTACTCTAAATCAAAATTTACGAATGATTTAATGCGTACATGTCATGTTGATCGCCTAGTAAAGTTATCATTCTAAACTGATCATTTGTGCTTATTGAGTAAAGGCTTATAAATGATGCACAATGCATGACATCACGCACTTCGGGATTGATTGGATTACTTGGATGCCTTATCATATCTAGTTCCGCCTCAAATTTTGTCACAATATAGAAAATTGAGCTAGTTTAACGTGGGCATTGGATTCTTTTCAGTCTGACCTCTAAATCAAAAGTTTGGATAGTTTAGTGCGGACATGTCAAGTTTATCGGCCTGTTAAAGTGATCATTTTTAACTGATCATTGGTGCTCATTGATTAAAGGCTTATAAATGATGCATAACGCATGACATCACACAGTTCAGGATAGATTGGATTACTTGGACGCTTTTTCGAATCTATTCCTGTCTCAAATTTTGTCACATAGAAAATTTAGTTAGTTTAACGTGGGCATTGGATTCGTTTCAGTCTCACCTCTAATTCAAAAGTTCGGACGATTTAGTGCGGACATGTCAATTTGATCGTCCCGTTAAACTGATCATTTTTAACTGATCATTGGTGCTCATTGAGTAAATGCTTATAAATGAAGTACAATGCATTACATCACGCATTTCGGGATAGATTGGATTACTTGGACGCTTTGGCGTATCTATTTCTCCCCCAAATTTTATCACAATATCGAAAATTGAGCTAGCTTAACGTGGACATTGGATTCGTGTCATTCTCAGCTATAAATCATAAGTTACGGACGATTTAGTGCGGACATGTCAAGTTGATCGGCAAGTTAAAGTGATCATTTTTAACTAATCATTGGTCATCATTAAGTAAATGCTTATAAATGCAGCATAATGCATGGCATCACGCAGTTCGGGATAGATTAGATTACATAGATGCTTTGTCGTATCTATTTCTATCTTAAATTTTACCACAATATAGAAAATTGAGCTAGCTTAATGTGGGCACTGGATTCATGCCATTCCGTGCTCTAAATCAAACGTTAGAAATGATTTAGTGCGGACATGTTAAGTTGATCGGCCAGTTAAAATGATCAATTCTAAACTGATCATTTGTGCTCATTGAGTAAAGGCTTATAAATGAAGTATAATGCATGACATCACGCATTTCTGGATAGATGGGATTACTTGGACGCTTTGGCGTAACTATTTATCCCTCGAATTTTGTCACAATATAGAAAATTGAGCTAGCTTAAGGTGGGAATGAGATTCGTTTCATTTCGAGCTCTGAATCATAAGTTACGGACGATTTAATAGGGAAATGATAAGTTGATCAGCCAGTTAAAGTGATAATTCTTAACTGATCACTGGTGCTCACTAAGAAAGTTCTTATAAATAAAGTATAATGCATGACATCACGTAGTTCGGAATAGATTAGATTATTTAGACGCTTTGTCGTACCTATTAATGTCTCAAATTTTGTCACAATATAGAAAAATGAGCTAGATTAGCGTGGGCATTGGATTCATGTAATTCTGAGCACTAAATCAAAAGTTAGGGACGATTTAGTGCACACATGCCAAGTTGATCGGCTAGTTAAATGGATCATTAAAAATGAAGAATAACGCATGGCATCACGCAGTTCGGGAAAGATTGGATTACAAGGATGCTTTGTCGTATCTAGTTCTGTCTCATATTTTATTAAAATATAGAAAATTGAGCTACCTTAACATGGGCATTGGATTCGTGTCATTATGTGCTCTAAATCAAAAGTTACAGACGATTTAATGCGGACATGTTAAGTTGATCGGCTAGTTAAAGTGATTATGTTTAACTGATCATGGTGCTCATTGAGTACAGACTTATAAATGCAGCATAATGCATGACATCACGCAGTTCGATAGATTAGATTACATGGACGCTTTGTCGTATCTATTTCTGTCTCAAATTTTATCACAATATAGAAAATTGAGCTAGCTTAACATGAGCATTGGATTGATGCCATTATGTGCTCTAAATTAAAAGTTACGAACGATTTATTGCGGACATGTTAAGTTGATCGGCAAGTTAAAGTGATCATTCTAAACTTTTCATTGGTGCTCATTAAGTAAAAGCTTATAAATGAAGTGTAATGCATGACATCACACAGTTCGGTATAGATTAGATTACTTGGACACTTTGTCATATCTATTTCTGTCTTAAATTTTTTCACAGTATAGAAAATTGAGCTAGCTTAATGTGGGTATTGGATACGTGTCATTCGGAGCTCTAAATCAAATGTTACAGACGATTTAGTGCGGACATGTCAAGTTGATCAGCCAATTAAAGTGATCATTCTAAACTGATCATTGGTGCTAATTGAGTAATGGCATATAAATGAAGCATAATGCATGGCATCACGCTGTTCGGGATAGATTGGATTACATGGACACTTTGTCGTATCTATTTCAATCTCAAATGTTGTCACAATAAAGAAAATTGAGCTAGCTTAACGTGGGCATTGGATTCGTATCATTCTGAGCTATAAATCATTTGTTACGAACGATTTAGTGTGAAAGTTTTAAGTTGATTGGCTAGTTAAAGTGATCATTTTTAAACTGGTCATTGGTTCTCATTAAGTAAAGGCTTATAAATGAAGCATAATGCATGACATCATACAGTTTTGGATAGATTGGATTACTTAGACGCTTTTTCATATCTATTTCTCACTCAAATTTTGTCTTAATATAGAATATTGAGCTAGCTAAACGTTGCCATTGGATTCGTGTCATTCCAAACTATCAATCATAAGTTACGGACGATTTATTGCGGAAATGTCAAGTTGATCGGGCTATTAAAGTGATTATGCTTAACGGATCATTGATGTCCATTGAGTAAAGGCTTATAAATGTAGCATAATCCATGGCATCACGCAGTTAGGGATAGATTGAATTATTTGGACGCTTTGTCGTATCTATTTCCATCTCAAATTTTGTCACAATACAGAAAATTGAGCTAGCTTAACGTAGGCATTGGATTCGTGTCATTTGGAGCTCTAAATCAAACATTATCTAGGATTTAGTGAAGACATGTCAAATTGATTGGCTAGTTAAAGTGATCATTCTTAACTGATCATTGGTGCTCATTGAATAAAGGCTTATAAATGAAGTGTAATGCATGGGATCACGCAGTTTTGGCAAGATTGGGTTGCTTGAACGCTTTTCTGTTTCTATTTCTATCTCATACTTTGTCACAACATAGAAAATTGAGGTAGATTAACGTGGGCATGAGATTCGTGATATTCTGAGCTCTAAATCAAAAGTTATGCACGAATTAGTGCAGACATGTCCCGTTGATCGCCCAATTAAAGTGATCATTCTAAACTGATCACTGGTGCACATTCCTTAAAGGCTTATATATGAAGTATAATGCATGACAACACGTAGTTCTGGAAAGATTTTATTACTTGGAGGACTGGTTGAAGCAATTTTAAATGTTAAAATTTAACACAATATAAACGAATTGAGCTAGCTTAATGTGGGCATTGGATTTGTGTTAGTATGAGCTCTAAATCAAAAGCTATGGACGATTAAGTGCGGACATGTCAAGTTGATCGGCCATTTAAAGTGATCATTCTAAACTGATCATTGGTTCCGATTGAGTAAAGACATATAAATGAATCATAATGCATGACATCAAGCAATTCGGGATAGTTTAGATTACTTCGATGCTTTGTCGTATCAATTTGTGCCTCAAATTTTGTCACAATATAGAAATTGAGCTAGCTTAACGTGGGCATTTGATTTGTGTCATTCTGAGCTCTAAATCAAAAGTTACGAAAAATTTAGTGCAGACATATCAAGTTGACGGCCAGTTAAAGTGATAATTCTTAACTGATCATTGGTGTTCATTGAGTAAATGTTTATAAATGAAGCAACACGCATGGCATCACCCAGTTTTGGCTAGATCGGATTACTTGAACGCTTTTTTATATCTATTTCTGTCTCAAATTTTGTCACAATATAGAAAATTGAGCGAGATTAACGTGGGCATAGGATTCGTGTTATTCGGAACTCTAAATCTAAAGTTATAGACAATTTAGTGCAGACATGTCTAGTTGATCACCCAATTAAAGTGATCATTCTAAACTGATCGTTGGTGCTCATTGATTAAATGCTTATAAATGAATCATAATTCATGACATCTTGTAGTTTTGGAAAGATTTGATCACTTGGAGGACTGCTTCAAGCAATATTAATGTTAAAATTTATCACAATATAGAAAAATTGAGCTTGTTTAACATGGGCATTGGATTTGTGTCATTTGAGCTCTAAATGAAAAGTTGCGGACGATTTATTGCAGACATGTCAAGTTATTCGACCAGTTAAAGTGATCATTCTAAACTGATCATTGATGTTCATTGAGTAAAGGCTTATAGATGAAGCATAATGCATGGCATCATGCAGTTTAGGATATATTGGATTACATGCACGTTTTGTCCTATCTATTTTTGTCTCAAACTTTGTAACAATGTAGAAAATTGAGCTTGTTTAACGTGGGCATTGGGTTTGTGTCATTCTGAGCTCTAAATCATAAGTTACGGACGATTTACTGCGGAGATGTTAAGTTGCTCGGCTAGTTAAAGTGATCACTCTTAACTGATCATTGGTGCTCATTGAGTAAATGTTTATAAATGAAGCATAATGGACGGCATCACGCAGTTCGGTATAGATTGGATTAAATGGATGCTTTGTCGTATCTATTTCTGTCTTAAATTCTGTCACAATATAAAAAACTGAGCTAACTTCACGTGGGCATTGGATTCGTGTCATTCTGAGCTCAAAATCAAAAATTACATATGATTTAGTGCGGACATGTCAAGTTGATCAGCCAGTTAAAGTGATCATTCTAAACTGATCATTGGTGCCCATTGATTAAAAGCTTATAAATGAAGCATAATGCATGACATCACCGTAGTTCATGATAGATTGGATTATTTGGATGCTTTTTCGTATCTATTTCTATCTCAAATTTTGTCACAGTACAGAAAATTGAGATATCTGACCGTGGACATTGGATTCGTGTCATTCTAAGCTCTAAATCAAAAGTTACAGACAATTTATTGAAGACATGTCAAATTGATCGGTCAGTTAAAGTGATCATTTTAACTGATCATTGGTGCGCATTGAGTAAAGCCTTATAAATGAAGTATAATGCATGGCATTACGTAGTTTTGGCTATATTTGATTACTTGAACGCTTTTCTGTATCTATTTCTATCTCAAATTTTGTCACAATATATAAAATTGAGCTAGCTTAACGTGGGCATTGGATTCATGTTATTTTGAGGTCTAAATCTAAAGTTATGGAAAATTTAGTGTAGGTATGTCCAGTTGATCGCCCAGTTAAAGTGATCATTCTAAACTGATCATTGGTGCTCATTGATTAAAAGCTTATAAATGACGTATAATGAATGACATCACGTAGTTTTGAAAAGATTTGATTACTTGGAGGACTGGTTGATGCAATTTTGGGCATTGAATTGGATTTAGTGCGGGCATGTCAATTTTGGGCATTGAATTGGATTTGATTACTTGGAGGACTGGTTGATTTAGTGCAGACATGTCAAGTTGATCGGCCAGTTAAACTGATAATTCTTAACTAATCATTATTGCTCATTGAGTAAAGGGTTAGAAATGAAGCATAATGCATGGCATCACGATCGGGATAGATTGGGTTACATGGGCACTTTGTCGTATCTATTTCTATCTTGAATTTTTTCAAAATATAGAAAATGAGCTAGCTTAACGTGGACATTGGATTCGTGTCATTCTGAACTCTAAATCAAAAGTTACTAGTTATTTAGTGCGGACATGTCAAGTTGATCGGCCAGTTAAAATGATCATTCTAAACTGATCATTGGTGCTCATTGAGTAAAAGGCTTAGCAATGAAGCATAATACAGGACATCACGCAGTTCGGGATAGATTGGATTACCTGGACGCTTTATCGTAACTATTTCTGTCTCAAATTTTGTAACAATATAGAAATATTGATTTAGCTTAACGTGTGCATTGGATTCGTGTCATTCTCAGCTCTAAATCAAAAGATACGGACAATTTAGTACGGACATGTCAAGTTGATCGACCAATTAAAGTGATCATTCTAAACTGATCATTGGTGCTCATTGAGTAAATGGCTTACAAATGAAGCATAATCCATGGCATCACGCAATTCGGGATAGATTGGGTTACTTGGACACTTTGTCGTATCTATTTCTGTTTAAAGTTTTTCACAACATAGAAAATTAAGCTAGCTTAACATGGACATTGGATTTGTGTTAGTCTGAGATATAATTCAAAAGTTACAAATGATTTAGTGCGGACATGTCAAGTTGATCGGCCAGTTAAAGTGATCATTCTAAACTGATCATTGGTGCTCATCGAGTAAAGGCTTTTAAATGATGCATAATGCAGGACATCACGCAGTTCAGGATAGATTGCATTACTTGGACGCTTTGTCCTATATATTTCTTTCTCAAATTTTGTCACAATATAGAAAATTGAGCTAGCTTAACGTGGGCATTGGATTCGTCTCATTCTGAGCTCTAAATCAAAAGATATGGACAATTTAGTATTGACATGTCAAGTTGATTGGCAAGTTAAATTGATCTTTCTAAACTGATCATTGGTGCTCATTGAGTAAAGGCTTATAAATGATGCATAATGCATGACATCACACTGTTCGGGATAGATTGGATTACTTGGATGCTTTGTCATATCTATTTCTGTCACAAATTTTGTCACAATATAGAAAATTGAGCTAGCTTAACGTGTGCATTGGATTCGTGTCATTCTGAGCTCTAAATAAAAAGATACGGACTATTTAGTGCGGACACTTCAAGTTGATCGGCCAGTTAAAAAGATTATTCTAAACTGATCATTGCTGCTCATTGAGGAAAGGCTTATAAATGAAGTATAATGCATGACATCACGCATTTCTGGATAGATGGGATTACTTGGATGCTTTGGCGTATATATGTATGCCTCGAATTTTGTCACAATATAGAAAATTGAGCTAGCTTAAGGTGGGAATTAGATTCGTTTCATTCTGATCTCTGAATCATAAGTTACAGACGATTTAAAGTGGGTATGATAAGTTGATATGCCAGTTAAAGTGACCATTATAAACTGATCACTGGTGCTCACTGAGTAAAGTCTTATAAATGAAGTATAATGCATGACATCACATAGTTCGGAATAGATTAGATTACTTATACGCTTTGTCGTACCTATTAATGTCTCAAATTTAGTCACAATATAGAAAACTGAGCTAGCTTAGCGTAGGCATTGGATTCATGTAATTTTGAGCTCTAAATGAAAAGTTAAGAATGATTTAGTGCACACATGCCAAGTTGATCGGCTAGTTAAAGGGATCATTCTTAACTGATCATTGATGCTCATTGAGTAAAGACTTATAAATGAAGAATAATGCATGGCATCACGCAGTTCGGGAAAGATTGGATTACAAGGATGCTTTGTCGTATCTAGTTCTGTCTCATATTTTATTACAATACACAAAATTGAGCTAGCTTAACGTGGGCATTGGATTCGTGTCATTCGGTGCTCTAAATCAAAAGTTACAGACGATTTAATGCGGACATGTTAAGTTAATCGGCCAGTTGAAGTGATTATGCTTAACTGATCATGGTGCTCATTGAGTAAAGACTTATAAATGCAGCATAATGCATGACATCACGCAGTTCGGGATAGATTATATTACATGGACGCTTTGTCGCATCTATTTCTGTCTCAAATTTTATCATAATATAGAAAATTGAGCTAGCTTAACGTGGGCATTGGATTGATGCCATTTTGTGCTCTAAATCAAAAGTTACGAATGATTTAATGCAGACATGTTAAGTTGATCGGCCAGTTAAAGGGATCGTTCTAAACTGATCATTGGTGCTCATTAAGTAAAAGCTTATAAATGAAGTATAATGCATGACATCACACAGTTTGGGATAGATTATATTACTTGTACATTTTGTCGTATCTATTTCTGTCTTAAATTTTGTCACAATATAGAAAATTGAGCTAGCTTAATGTGGGTATTGGATACGTGTCATTCGGAGCTCTAAATCAAAAGTTACAGACAATTTAGTGCTGACATGTCAAGTTGATCGGCCATTTAAAGTGATCATTCTAAACTGATCATTGGTGCTCATTGAGTAATAGCACATAAATGAAGCATAATGCATGGCATCACGCAGTTCGGGATAGATTGGATTACATGGACGCTTTGTCGTATCTATTTCTATCTCAAATTTTGTCACAATAAAGAAAATTAAGCTAGCTTAACGTGGGCATTGGATTCGTGTCGTTCTGAGCTATAAATCATATGTTACGGACGATTTAGTGCGAAAATTTCAAGTTGATTGGCTAGTTAAAGTGATCATTCTAAACTGGTCATTGGTTCTCATTGAGTAAAGGCTTATAAGTGAAGCATAATGCATGCCATCATACGGTTTTGGATAGATTGGATTACTTAGACACTTTGTCATATCTATTTCTCCCTCAAATTTTGTCACAATATAGAAAATTGGGCTAGCTAAACGTGGCCATTGGATTCGTGTCATTCTGAACTATAAATCCTAAGTTACGGAAAATTTATTGCTGAAATGTCAAGTTGATTGGGAAGTTAAAGTGATTATGCTTAACTGATCGTTGGTGCAGATTGAGTAAAAGCTTTTAAATGCAGCATAATGCATTGCATCACGCAGTTCGGGATAGATTAAATTACATGGACAATTTGTCGTACTATTTCTATCTCAAATTTTGTCACAATATAGAAAATTGAGCTATATTAACGTGGGCATTGGATTCATGTCATTCTGAGCTCTAAATCAAAGTTATAGACGATTTAGTCCGGAATGTTAAGTTGATTGGCAAGTTAAAGTGATCATTCTAAACTGATCATTGGTACTCATTGAGTAAAAGCTTATAAATGAAGAATGATGCATGACATCACGTAGTTCAGGATAGATTGGATTATTTGGACGCTTATCTATTTCTTTGTCAAAGTTTGTCGTAACATAGAAATCTGAGCTAGCTTAACGTGGGCATTGGATTCGTGTCATTTTGAGCTCTAAATCAAAAGTTATGGAAGATTTACTGCAAACATGTCAAGTTGATCGGCCTGTAAAACTTATCATTCTTAACTGATCATGGGTGTTCATTGAGTAAAAACTTATAAATGAAGCATAATGCATTGCATCACGCAGTTTTGCCTAGATTGGATTACATGAATGCTTTTTTGTATCTATTTCTAACTCAAATTTTGTTACAATATACAAAATTGACCTAGATTAACGCGGGCATTGGATTCGTGATATTCTTAGCTCTAAATCAAAAGTTATGGACAATTTACTGCCTACATGTCCAGTTGATCGCCGAGTTAAAGTGATCGTTCTAAACTGATCATTGGTGCTGGTTGATTGAAGGCTTATAAATGAAGTATACTGCATGATATCACGTAGGTTTGGAAAGATTTGATTACTTGGAGGACTTGTTGAAGCAATTTTATTGTTAAAGTTTATCACAATAAAAAAAACTGAGCTACCTTAACGTAGACATTGGATTCATGTCAGTCTGAGCTCTAAATCAAAAGTTACAGACAATTTAGTGCTGACATGTCAAGTTGATCGGCCATTTAAAGTGATCATTCTAAACTGATCATTGGTGCTCATTGAGTAATAGCACATAAATGAAGCATAATGCATGGCATCACGCAGTTCGGGATAGATTGGATTACATGGACGCTTTTTCGTATCTATTCGGTCTCAAATTTTGTCAGAATATAGAAAATTAACCTCGCTTAACGTGGGCATTGGATTCGTGTCATTCTGAGCTCTAAAAAAAAGTTACGGGCGATTCAGTGCGGACATGTCATGTTGATCGGCCAGTTAAAGTGATTATTCTACACTGATCATTGGTGCTCATTGAGTAAAGGCTTATAAATGATGCATAATGCATGACATCACACAGTTCAGGATAGATTGGATTACATGGACCCTTTCTCGTATCTATTTCTCTCTCAAATTTTCTCACAATATAGAAAATTAAGCTAGCTTAACGTGGGTCTTGGGTTCGTGTCATTCAGAGCTCTAAATCAAATGTTACAGACGATTTAGTGTGGACATGTCAATTTGATCGGCCAGTTAAAGTGGTCATTCTAAACTGATCATTGGTTCTCATTGAGTAAAGTCTTACAAATGAAGCATAATGCAAGACGTGACGCAGTTAGGCATAGATTCGATTATTTGGACGCTTTGTTATATCTATTGTTGTCTCAATTTTGTCACAATATAGCAAATTGAGCTAAATTAATGTGGGCATTGGACTCGTGTCATACTAAGCTCTAAATCAAAAGTTACAGATGATTTAGTGCAAACATGTCAAGTTGACCCGCCAGTTAAAGTGATCATTCTAAATTGATCATTGGTGTTCATTGAGTAAAGGCTTATAAATGAAGTATAATAAATGACATCACGTAGTTCAGGATTGATTGGATTACTTGGATGCTTTGTCATATCTATTTATGTCTCAAATTTTGTTACAATAGAGAAAATTCAGCTAGCTTAACATGGGCATTGGATTCGTGCCATTCTGAGCTCTAAATTAAAAGTTACGGACGATTTAGTGCAGACATGTCAAGTTGATCGGCCTGCTAAAATGATCATTCTCAACTGATCATATGTACTCATTGAGTAAAGGCTTATAAATATAGCATAATGCATGGTATCATGCAGTTTTGGCTAGATTGTATTTCTTGAACGCTTTATGTATATATTGCTGTCCCAAATTTTGTCACGATATAGAAATTGAGCTACCTTAACGTGGGCATTGGATTCGTGTAATTCCGAGCTCTAAATCAAAAGTTACGTACGATTCAGTGCGGAAATGTCAAGTTGATCGGCCAGTAAAAGTGATCATTCTAAACTTAGCATTGGTGCTCATTGAGTAAAGGCTTATAAATGATTCATAATGCATGGCATCACGCAGTTCGGAATAGATTTTATTACTTGGACACTTTGTCGTATCTTTTTCTACCTCAAATTTTGTCAAAATATAGAAAATTTAGCTAGCTTAACGTGGGCATTGGATTCGTGTCATTCTGAGCTCTAAATCAAAGGTTACAGACCATTTAGTGTGGACATGTCAAGTTGATCGGCCAGTTAAAGTGATCATTCTAAACTGATCATTGGTGCTCATTGAGTAAACGCTTACAAATGTGGCATAATGCATGAAATCCCGCAGTTAGGGATATATTTGATTACTTGGATGCTTTGTCGTTTCTATTTCTGTCTCAAATTTTGTCACTGTATAGAAACTTGAGCTATCTTAAAGTGGGCATTGCGTTCGTGTCATTCGGCACTCTAAATCAAAAGCTACGGATGATTTAGTGCAGTCATGTCAAGTTTATCGGCTAGTTAAAGTGATTATTCTAAACTGATCATTGGTGCTCATTGAGTAAAGGCTTATAAATGATGCACAATGCATGACATCACGCACTTCGGGATAGATTGGATTACTTGGATGCCTTGTCATATATGTTTCTGACTCAAATTTTGTCACAATATAGAAAATTGAGCTAGCTTAACGTGGTCAATGGATTCGTGTCATTCTGAGCTATAAATCATAAGTTACTGAAGATTTAGTGCGGACATGTCAAGTTGATCAGCCAGTTAAAGTGATAATTCTTAACTGATCATTGGTGATCATTGAGTAAAGGCTTATAAATGAAGCATAATGCATGGCATCACCCATTTTGGGATAGATTGGATTATATGGACGCTTTGTCGTATCTATTTCCGTCTAAAATTTTATAACAATATAGAAAATTGAGCTAACTTAAAGTGGGCATTGGATTCGTGTCATTCGGCGCTATAAATCAAAAGTTACGTACGATTCAGTAAGGAAATGTCAAGTTGATCGGCTAGTTAAAGTGATCATTCTAAACTTATCATTGGTGCTCATTGAGTAAAGGCTTATAAATGATTCATAATGCATGACATCACGCAGTTCGGAATAGATTGGATTACTTGGACGCTTTGTCATATCTATTTCTGCCTCAAATTTTGTCACAATATAGAAAATATAGCTAGCTTAACGTGGGCATTGGATTCGTGTCATTTTGTGTGCTGTAAATCAAAAGTTATGGACGATTTAGTGCGGACATGTCAAGTTGATCTGCCAGTTAAAGTGATCATTCTAAACTGATCATTGGTGCTCATTGAGCAAATGCTTACAAATGATGCATAATGCATGACATCACGCAGTTGGAGATTGATTGGATTACTTGGACACTTTGTCGTATCTTTTTCTATGTCAAATGTTGTCATAGTATAGAAAATTGAGCTCGCTTAACGTGGGCATTGGAGTCGTGTCATTCTGAGCTCTAAATCAAACGTTACATACGATTTAGTGCGGTGATGTCAACTTGATCAGGCAGTTAAAGTGATCATTCTGAACTGATCATTGGTACTCATTGAGTAAATGCTTACAAATGAAGCATAATGCATGACATCACGCAGTTTGGGATAGATTGGATTTCTTGGATGCTTTATCGTATCTATTTCTGTCTCAAATTTTGTCACAATATAAAAATTTGAGCTAGCTTAGCGTGGGCATTAAATTCGTGTCATTATGTGCTCTAAATCAAAATTTACGAATGATTTAATGCTTACATGTCAAGTTGATCGCCTAGTAAAGTTATCATTCTAAACTGATCATTTGTGCTTATTGAGTAAACGCTTATAAATGATGCACAATGCATGACATCACGCACTTCGGGATAGATTGGATTACTTGGATGCCTTATCATATCTAGTTCTGCCTCAAATTTTGTCACAATATAGAAAATTGAGCTAGTTTAACGTGGGCATTGGATTCTTTTCAGTCTGACCTCTAAATCAAAAGTTTGGATAGTTTACTGCGGACATGTCAAGTTTATCGGCCTGTTAAAGTGATCATTTTTAACTGATCATTGGTGCTCATTGATTAAAGGCTTATAAATGATGCATAACGCATGACATCACACAGTTCAGGATAGATTGGATTACTTGGACGCTTTTTTGAATCTATTCCTGTCTCAAATTTTGTCACAATATAGAAAATTGAGTTAGTTTAACGTGGGCATTGGATTCATTTCAGTCTCACCTCTAATTCAAAAGTTTGGACGATTTAGTGCGGACATGTCAAATTGATCGTCCCGTTAAACTGATCATTTTTAACTGAACATTGGTGCTCATTGAGTAAAGGCTTATAAATGAAGTACAATGCATTACATCACGCATTTCGGGATAGATTGGATTACTTGGACGCTTTGGCGTATCTATTTCTGCCCCAAATTTTATCACAATATCGAAAATTGAGCTAGCTTAACGTGGACATTGGATTCGTGTCATTCTCAGCTATAAATCATAAGTTACGGACGATTTAGTGCGGACATGTCAAGTTGATCGGCAAGTTAAAGTGATCATTTTTAACTAATCATTGGTCATCATTAAGTAAATGCTTATAAATGCAGCATAATGCATGGCATCACGCAGTTCGGGATAGATTAGATTACATAGACGCTTTGTCGTATCTATTTCTGTCTCAAATTTTACCACAATATAGAAAATTGAGCTAGCTTAACGTGGGCACTGGATTCATGCCATTCCGTGCTCTAAATCAAACGTTAGAAATGATTTAGTGCGGACATGGTAAGTTGATCGGCCAGTTAAAATGATCATTCTAAACTGATCATTTGTGCTCATTAAGTAAAGGCTTATAAATGAAGTATAATGCATGACATCACGCATTTCTGGATAGATAGGATTACTTGGACGCTTTGGCATATCTATTTATCCCTCAAATTTTGTCACAATATAGAAAATTGAGCTAGCTTAAGGTGGGAATTAGATTCGTTTTATTTCGAGCTCTGAATCATAAGTTACGGACGATTTAATATGGAAATGATAAGTTGATCAGCCAGTTAAAGTGATTATTCTTAACTGATCACTGGTGCTCACTAAGTAAGGTCTTATAAATAAAGTATAATGCATGACATCACGTAGTTCGGAATAGATTAGATTATTTAGACACATTGTCGTACCTATTAATGTCTCAAATTTTGTCACAATATAGAAAATTGAGCTAGATTAGCATGGGCATTGGATTCATGTAATTGTGAGCACTAAATCAAAAGTTAAGGACGATTTAGTGCACACATGCCAAGTTGATCGGCTAATTAAATGGATCATTAAAAATGAAGAATAATGCATGGCATCACGCAGTTCGGGAAAGATTGGATTACAAGGATGCTTTGTCATATCTAGTTCTGTCTCATATTTTATTAAAATATAGAAAATTGAGCTACCTTAACGTGGGCATTGGATTCATGTCATTATGTGCTCTAAATCAAAAGTTAGAGACGATTTAATGCGGACATGTTAAGTTGATCGGCTAGTTAAAGTGATTATGTTTAACTGATCATGGTGCTCATTGAGTACAGACTTATAAATGCAGCATAATGCATGACATCACGCAGTTCGATAGATTAGATTACATGGAGGCTTTGTCGTATCTATTTCTGTCTCAAATTTTATCACAATATAGAAAATTGAGCTAGCTTAACATGAGCATTGGATTGATGCCATTATGTCCTCGAAATTAAAAGTTACGAACGATTTAATGCGGACATGTTAAGTTGATCGGCAAGTTAAAGTGATCATTCTAAACTTGTCATTGGTGCTCATTAAGTAAAAGCTTATAAATGAAGTGTAATGCATGACATCACACAGTTCGGTATAGATTAGATTACTTGGACACTTTGTCATATCTATTTCTGTCTTAAATTTTTTCACAATATAGAAAATTGAGCTAGCTTAATGTGGGTATTGGATACGTGTCATTCGGAGCTCTAAATCAAATGTTACAGACGATTTAGTGCGGACATGTCAAGTTGATCGGCCATTTAAAGTGATCATTCTAAACTGATCATTGGTTCCGATTGAGTAAAGACATATAAATGAATCATAATGCATGACATCACGCAATTCAGGATAGTTTAGATTACATCGATGCTTTGTCGTATCAATTTGTGCCTTAAATTTTGTCACAATATAGAAATTGAGCTAGCTTAACGTGGGCATTTGATTCGTGTCATTCTGAGCTCTAAATCAAAAGTTACGAACAATTTAGTGTAGACATATCAAGTTGACGGCCAGTTAAACTGATCATTGGTGTTCATTGAGTAAATGTTTATAAATGAAGCAACACGCATGGCATCACCCAGTTTTGGCTAGATCGGATTACTTGAACGCTTTTTTATATCTATTTCTGTCTCAAATTTTGTCACAATATAGAAAATTGAGCTAGATTAATGTGGGCATAGGATTCGTGTTATTCGGAACTCTAAATCTAAAGTTATAGACAATTTAGTGCAGACATGTGTAGTTGATCACCCAGTTAAAGTGATCATTCTAAACTGATCGTTGGTGTTCATTGATTAAATGCTTATAAATGAATCATAATTCATGACATCTTGTAGTTTTGGAAAGATTTGATCACTTGGAGGACTGCTTCAAGCAATATTAATGTTTAAATTTATCACAATGTAGAAAAATTAAGCTTGTTTAACATGGGCATTGGATTCGTGTCATTTGAGCTCTAAATGAAAAGTTGCGGACGATTTATTGCAGACATGTCAAGTTATTCGACCAGTTAAAGTGATCATTCTAAACTGGTCATTGCTGTTCATTGAGTAAAGGCTTATAGATGAAGCATAATGCATGGCATCATGCAGTTTAGGATATATTGGATTACATGGACGTTTTGTCCTATCTATTTTTGTCTCAAACTTTGTAACAATGTAGAAAATTGAGCTTGTTTAACGTGGGCATTGGGTTTGTGTCATTCTAGGCGCTAAATCATCAGTTTCGGATGATTTAGTGCGGAGATGTTAAGTTGATCGGCTAGTTAAAGTGATCACTCTTAACTGATCATTGGTGCTCATTGAGTAAATGTTTATAAATGAAGCATAATGGACGGTATCACGTAGTTCGGTATAGATTGGATTAAATGGACGCTTTGTCGTATCTATTTCTGTCTTAAATTCTGTCACAATATAGAAAACTGAGCTAACTTAACGTGGGCATTGGATTCGTGTCATTCTGAGCTCAAAATCAAAAATTACATATGATTTAGTGTGGACATGTCAAGTTGATCAGACAGTTAAAGTGATCATTCTTAACTAATCTTTGGTGCTCATTGATTAGAAGCTTATAAATGAAGCATAATGTATGACATCACGTAGTTCATGATAGATTGGATTATTTGGATGCTTTTTCGTATCTATTTCTATCTCAAATTTTGTCACAGTACAGAAAATTGAGATATCTGACTGTGGGCATTGGATTCGTGTCATTCTAAGCTCTAAATCAAAACTTACAGACAATTTATTGAAGACATGTCAAATTGATCGGTCAGTTAAAGTGATCATTTTAACTGATCATTGGTGTGCATTGAGTAAAGCCTTATAAATGAAGTATAATGCATGGCATTACGTAGTTTTGGCTATATTTGATTACTTGAACGCTTTTCTGTATCTATTTCTGTCTCAAATTTTGTCACAATATATAAAATTGAGCTAGTTTAACGTGGGCATTGGATTCGTGTTATTTTGAGCTCTAAATCAAAAGTTATGGAAAATTTAGTGTAGGTATGTCCAGTTGATCGCCCAGTTAAAGTGATCATTCTAAACTGATCATTGGTGCTCATTGATTAAAAGCTTATAAATGACGTATAATGAATGACATCACGTAGTTTTGGAAAGATTTGATTACTTGGAGGACTGGTTGATGCAATTTTGGGCATTGAATTGGATTTAGTGCGGGCATGTCAATTTTTGGCATTGAATTGGATTTGATTACTTGGAGGACTGGTTGATTTATTGCAGACATGTCAAGTTGATCGGCCAGTTAAACTGATCATTCTTAACTAATCATTAGTGCTCATTGAGTAAAGGGTTATAAATGAAGCATAATGCATGACATCACGATCGGGATAGATTGGGTTACATGGGCACTTTGTCGTATCTATTTCTATATTGAATTTTTACACAATATAGAAAATGAGCTAGCTTAACGTGGACATTGGATTCGTGTCACTCTGAACTCTAAATCAAAAGTTACTAGTTATTTAGTGCGGACATGTCAAGTTGATCGGCCAGTTAAAGTGATCATTCTAAACTGATCATTGGTGCTCATTGAGTAAATGGCTTAGCGATGAAGCATAATACAGGACATCACGCAGTTCGGGATAGATTGCATTACCTGGACGCTTTATCGTAACTATTTCTGTCTCAAATTTTGTAACAATTTAGAAAAATTGAGCTAGCTTAACGTGTGCATTGGATTCGTGTCATTCTCAGCTCTATATCAAAAGATACGGACAATTTAGTACGGACATGTCAAGTTGATCCATTAGTTAAAGTGATCATTCTAAACTGATCATTGGTGCTCATTGAGTAAATGGCTTACAAATGAAGCATAATCCATGGCATCACGCAATTCGGGATAGATTGGGTTACTTGGACACTTTGTCGTATCTATTTCTGTTTAAAGTTTTTCACAACATAGAAAATTAAGCTAGCTTAACATGGACATTGGATTTGTGCTAGTCTGAGATATAATTCAAAAGTTACAGACGATTTAGTGCGGACATGTCAAGTTGATCGGCCAGTTAAAGTGATCATTCTAAACTGATCATTGGTGCTCATCGAGTAAAGGCTTTTAAATGATGCATAATGCATGACATCACGCAGTTCAGGATAGATTGGATTACTTGGACGCTTTGTCCTATATATTTCTTTCTCAAATTTTGTCACAATATAGAAAATTGAGCTAGCTTAACGTGGGCATTGGATTCGTCTCATTCTGAGCTCTAAATCAAAAGATATGGACAATTTAGTATGGACATGTCAAGTTGATTGGCAAGTTAAATTGATCTTTCTAAACTGATCATTGGTGCTCATTGAGTAAAGGCTTATAAATGATGCATAATGCATGACATCACGCTGTTCTGGATAGATTGGATTACTTGGATGCTTTGGCATATCTATTTATGTCACAAATTTTGTCACAATATAGAAAATTGAGCTAGCTTAACATGGGCATTGGATTCGTGTCATTCTGAGCTCTAAATAAGAAGATATTTAGTGCGGACACTTCAAGTTGATCGGCCAGTTAAAAAGATTATTCTAAACTGATCATTGCTGCTCATTGAGGAAAGGCTTATAAATGAAGTATAATGCATGACATCACGCATTTCTGGATAGATGGGATTACTTGGATGCTTTGGCGTATATATGTATGCCTCGAAGTTTGTCACAATATAGAAAATTGAGCTAGCTTAAGGTGGGAATTAGATTCGTTTCATTCTGATCTCTGAATCATAAGTTACAGACGATTTAATGCGGATATGATAAGTTGATATGCCAGTTAAAGTGACCATTATAAACTGATCATTGGTGCTCACTGAGTAAAGTCTTATAAATGAAGTATAATACATGACATCACATAGTTCGGAATAGATTAGATTACTTAGACGCTTTTTCGTACCTATTAATGTCTCAAATTTTGTCACAATATAGAAAACTGAGCTAGCTTAGCGTAGGCACTGGATTCATGTAATTTTGAGCTCTAAATGAAAAGTTAAGAATGATTTAGTGAACACATGCCAAGTTGATCGGCTAGTTAAAGGGATCAGTCTTAAATGATCATTGATGCTCATTGAGTAAAGGCTTATAAATGAAGAATAATGCATGGCATCACGCAGTTTGGGAAAGATTGGATTACAAGGATGCTTTGTCGTATCTAGTTCTGTCTCATATTTTATTACAATATACAAAATTGAGCTGGCTTAACGTGGGTATTGGATTCGTGTCATTCGGTGCTCTAAATCAAAAGTTACAGACGATTTAATGCGGACATGTTAAGTTAATCGGCGAGTTGAAGTGATTATGCTTAACTGATCATGGTGCTCATTGAGTAAAGACTTATAAATGCAGCATAATGCAGGGCATCACGCAGTTCTGGATAGATTAGATTACATGGACGCTTTGTCGCATCTATTTCTGTCTCAAATTTTATCATAATATAGAAAATTGAGCTAGCTTAACGTAGGCATTGGATTGATGCCATTTTGTGCTCTAAATCAAAAGTTACGAATGATTTAATGCAGACATGTTAAGTTGATCGGCCAGTTAAAGTGATCATTCTAAACTGATCATTGGTGCTCATTAAGTAAAAGCTTATAAATGAAGTATAATGCATGACATCACACAGTTTGGGATAGATTATATTACTTGTACGTTTTATCGTATCTATTTCTGTCTTAAATTTTGTCACAATATAGAAAATTGAGCTAGCTTAATGTGTGTATTGGATACGTGTCATTCGGAGCTCTAAATCAAAAGTTACAGACAATTTAGTGCTGACATGTCAAGTTGATCGGCCATTTAAAGTGATCATTCTAAACTGATCATTGGTGCTCATTGAGTAATAGCATATAAATGAAGCATAATGCATGGCATCACGCAGTTCGGGATAGATTGGATTACATGGACGCTTTGTCGTATCTATTTCTATCTCAAATTTTGTCACAATAAAGAAAATTAAGCTAGCTTAACGTGGGCATTGGATTCGTGTCGTTCTGAGCTATAAATCATATGTTACGGACGATTTAGTGTGAAAATTTCAAGTTGATTGGCTAGTTAAAGTGATCATTCTAAACTGGTCATTGGTTCTCATTGAGTAAAGGCTTATAAATGAAGCATAATGCATGACATCATACGGTTTTGGATAGATTGGATTACTTAGACACTTTGTCATATCTATTTCTCCCTCAAATTTTGTCACAATATAGAAAATTGAGCTAGCTAAACGTGGCCATTGGATTCGTGTCATTCTGAACTATAAATCCTAAGTTACGGACAATTTATTGCTGAAATGTCGAGTTGATTGGGCAGTTAAAGTGATTATGCTTAACTGATCATTGGTGCAGATTGAGTAAAAGCTTATAAATGCAGCATAATGCATGGCATCACGCAGTTAGGGATAGATTGAATTATTTGGACGCTTTTTTGTATCTATTTCTATCTCAAATTTTGTCACAATATAGAAAATTGAGCTACCTTAACGTAGGCATTGGATTTGTGTCATTCGGAGCTCTAAATCAAACGTTATGGACGATTTAGTGCAGACATGTCAAGTTGATCGGCTAGTTAAAGTGATCATTCTTAACTGATCATTGGTGCTCATTGAGTAAAGGCTTATAAATGAAGGATAATGCATGGCATCACGCAGTGTTGGCTAGATTGGGTTGCTTGAACGCTTTTCTGTTTCTATTTATATCTAATACTTTGTCACCATATAGAAAATTGAGGTAGATTAACGTGGGCATGAGATTCGTGTTATTCTGAGCTCTAAAGAAAAAGTTATAGACGAATTAGTGCACACATGTCCCGTTGATCGCCCAATTAAAGTGATCATTCTAAACTGATCATTGGTGCTCATTGATTAAAGGCTTATAAATGAAGTATAATGGATGACATCACGTAGTTTTGGAAAGATTTGATTACTTGGAGGACTGGTTGAAGCAATTTTAATGTTAAAATTTATCACAATAAAAACAAATTGAGCTAGCTTAATGTGGGCATTGGATTCGTGTTATTATAAGCTCTAAATCAAAAGCTACGGACGATTTAGTGCAGACATGTCAAGTTGATCGGCCATTTAAAGTGATCATTCTAAACTGATCATTGGTTCCGATTGAGTAAAGATATATAAATGAATCATAATGCATGACATCACGGAATTCAGGATAGTTTAGATTACTTCGATGCTTTGTCGTATCAAATAAAGCCTCAAATTTTGTCACAATATAGAAAATTGAGCTAGCTTAACGTGGGCATTTGATTCGTGTCATTCTGAGATCTAAATCAAAAGTTACAAACGATTTAGTGCAGACATATCAAGTTGACCGCCAGTTAAAGTGATAATTCTTAACTGGTCATTGGTGTTCATTGAGTAAATGTTTATAAATGAAGCATAACACATGGCATCACGCAGTTTTGGCTAGATTGGATTACTTGAACTCTTTTTGTATCTATTTTTGTCTCAAATTTTGTCACAATATTGAAAATTGAGCTAGATTAACGTGGGATTGGATTCATGTTATTCGGAGCTCTAAATCTAAAGTTATAGACAATTTAGTGCAGACATGTCTAGTTGATTGCCCAGTTAAAGTGATCATTCTAAACTGATCGTCGGTGCTTATTGATTAAAGGCTTGTAAATGAAGCATAATTCATGACTTCTCGTAGTTTTGGAAAGATTTGATCATTTGGAGGACTGCTTGAAGCAATATTAATGTTAAAATTTATCACAATATCGAAAACTGAGCTTGTTTAACATGGGCATTGGATTCGTGTCATTTTGAGCTCTATCAAAAGTTACGGACGATTTATTGTAGACATGTCAAGTTATTCGAGCAGTTAAAGTGAGCATTCTAAACTGATCATTGCTGCTCATTGAGTAAAGGCTTATAGATGAAGCATAATGCACGACATCATGCAGTTCAAGATATATTGGATTACATGGACGTTTTGTCGTATCTAATTTTGTCTCAAACTTTGTCAAAATATAGAAAATTGAGCTTGTTTAACTTGGGCATTGGATTTGTGTCATTCTGAGCTCTAAATCATAAGTTACGGATGATTTAGTGCAGAGATGTAAATTTATCGGCCAATTAAAGTGATCATTCTTAAATGATCATTGGTGCTGATTGAGTAAATGTTTTTAAATGAAGCATAATGGACGGTATCACGCAGTTCGGGATATATTGGATTAAATGGACGCTTTGTCGCATCTATTTTAGTCTTAAATTCTGTCACAATATAGAAAACTGATCTAACTTAACATGGGCATTGGATTCGTGTCATTCTGAGCTCAAAATCAAAAGTTACATGTGCTTTAGTGCGGACATGTCAAGTTGATTGGCCACTTAAAGTGATCATTCTAAATTGAAGCATAATGAAGCATAATGCATGACATCACGTAGTTCATGATAGATTGGATTATTTGGATGCTTTTTCGTATCTATTTCTGTATCAAAATTTGTCACAGTACAGAAAATTGAGCTAGCTGACCACGGGCATTGGATTCGTGTCATTCTAAGCTCTAAATCAAAAGTTACGGACGATTTAGTGAAGACATGTCAAATTGATCGGTCAGTTAAAGTGATTGTTCTTAACTAATCATTGGTGCTTATTGAGTAAAGGCTTATAAATGAAGTATAATGCATGGCATCACATAGTTTTGGCTATATTGGATTACTTGAACGCTTTTCAGTATCTATTTCTGTCTCAAATTTTGTCACCATATAGAAAATTGAGCTAGGTTAACGTGGGCATTGGATTCGTGTTATTCTGAGCTCTAAATCAAAAGTAATGGATAATTTAGTGCAGGCATGTCCAGTTGATCGCCCAGTTAAAGTGATCATTCTAAACTGATCATTGGTTCTAATTGATTAAAGGCTTATAAATGAAGTATGATGCATAACATCACATAGTTTTGGAAAGATTTGATTACTTGGAGGACTGGTTGATGCAATTTTGGGCAGTGAATTGGATTTAGTGCGGACATGTCAATTTTGGGCATTGAATTAGATTTGATTACTTGGAGGACTGGTTGATTTAGTGCGGACATTTCAAATTGATCAGCCAATTAAACTGATCATTCTTAACTGATCATTAGTGCTCATTGAGTAAAGGGTTATAAATGAAGCATAATGCATGGCATCACGATCGGGATAGATTGGGTTACATGGACACTTTGTCGTATCTATTTCTGTCTTGAATTTTTTCACAATATAGAAAATATAGCTAGCTTAACATGGACATTGGATTGGTGTCACTATGAACTCTAAATCAAAAGTTACTAACTATTTAGTGTGGACATGTCAAGTTGATCGGCCAGTTAAAGTGATCATTCTAAACTGATCATTGGTGTTCATTGAGTAAAAGGCTTAGAAATGAAGCATAATGCAGGACATCACGTAGTACGGGATAGATTGGATTACTTGGACACTTTATCGTAACTATTTCTGCCTCAAATTTTGTCACAATATAGAAAATTGAGTTTGCTTAACGTGTGCATTGGATTCGTGTCATTCTCAGCTCTAAATTAAAAGATACGGACAATTTAGTACGGACATGACAAGTTGATCGGGCAGTTAAAGTGATCACTCTAAACTGATCATTGGTGCTCTTTGAGTAAATTGCTTACAAATGAAGCATAATCCATGCCATCACGCTGTTCGGGATAGATTGGGTTACTTGGACACTTTGTCGTATCTATTTTTGTTTAATTTTTTCACAATATTGAAAATTAAGCTAGCTAAACGTGGACATTGGATTTGTGTTAGTCTGAGCTCTACATCAAAAGTTACGGACGATTTAGTGCGGACATGTCAAGTTGATCGGCCTGTTAAAGTGATCATTCTAAACTGATCGTTGGTGCTCATCGAGTAAAGGCTTATAAATGATGCATAATGCATGACATCACGCAGTTCAGGATAGATTGGATTACTTGGACGCTTTGTTGTATATATTTCTTTCTCAAATTTTGTCACAATATAGAAAATTGAGCTAGATTAACGTGGGCATTGGATTCGTCTTATTCTGAGCATTAAATCAAAAGATACGGACAATTTAGTACGGAAATGTCAAGTTGATCGGCCCGTTAAAGTGATCTTTCTAAACTGATCATTGGTGCTCATTGAGTAAAGGCTTATAAATGATGCATAATGCATGACATCACGCATTTCGGGATATATTGGATTAGTTGGACGCTTTGTTGTATCTATTTATGTCTCAAATTTTGTCGCATTATAAAAACTTGAACTAGTTTAACGTGGGTATTGGATTCGTTCCAGTTAGACCTCTAAATCAAAAGTTCGGACATAACAAGTCGATCAACCAGTTAAAGTCATCATTCTTAACTAATCATTAGTGCTCATTGCGAAACGGCATATAAATGAGGCAGAATGCATGGCATCACACAATTTGGGATATATTGGATTACATGGACACTTCGTCTTATTTATTTCTGTCTCAAATTTTGTAACAATATAAAAAATTGAGCTAGCTTAACGCGGGCATTGGATTTGTGACATTGGAAGCCCTAAATCAAAAGTTATGGACGATTTAGTGTGGACATGTCATGTTGATCGGTCAGTTTAAGTGATCATTCTAAAGTGATCATCATTGGTGCTCATTAAGTAAAGGCTTATAAATGATGCGTAATGCATGACATCATGCAATTCAGGATAGTTTAGATTACTAGGACGGTTTGTCGTATCTATTTCTGTCTCAAATTTTTTCACAATATAGAAAATTGAGCTAGTTTAATGTGGGCATTGGATTCGTGTAGAGCTCCCCTCTAAACCAAAAGTTTGAATGATTTAGTGCGGACATGTCAAGTTGATCGGCAAGTTAAAGTGATCAATCTAAACTGATCATTGGTGCTCATTGAGTAAAGGCTTATAAATGAAGCATAATGCATGGCCTCACCAAGTTCGGGATAGATTGGATTACATGGATGCTTTGTCGTATTTATTTTTGTCTCAAATTTCGTCACAACAGAGAAAATTGAGCTACCTTAACGGGGCATTGGATTCGTGTCATTCTGAGCTCTAAATCAAAAGTTATGTACGATTTAGTGTAGAAATGTTAAGGTTATCGGCTAGTTAAAGTAATTATTCTTAACTGGTCATTGGTGCTCATTGAGTAAAGGGTTATAAATGACCCATAATGCATGGCATCACGCAGTTCCGGATAGATTGGATTACATGGATGCTTTGTTGTATCTATTTCTTTCCCAAATTTGGTCACAATATTGAAAATTGAGCTAGTTTAACGTGGGCATTGGATTAGTGCCAGTCTGACTTCTAAATCAAAAGTTCGGATGATTTAGTGCAGACATGTCAAGTTGATCGGCCCATTAAAGTGATCATTCTAAACTGATCATTGGTGCTCATTGAGTAAAGGCTTATAAATGAGGCATAATGCATGACATCATGCAGTTCAAGATAGATTGGATTACATGGACGCTTTGTGCTATCTATTTCTATCTCAAATTTTGTCACAATATAGAACGCTTAACATGGAAATTGGATTCTTGTCATTCTGAGGTCTAAATCAAAAGTTACGGACGATTTAGTGCGGACATGTCAAGTTGATCGGCCAGTTAAAGTGATCATTATAAATTGATCATTGGTGCTCATTGAGTAAAGGCTTATAAATTATGCATAATGCATGACATCACGCAGTTCGGGATGGATTGGATTACTTGGACAGTTTGTCGTATCTATTTCTGCGTCAAATTTTGTCACAATATAGAAAATTGAGCTATCTTAACGTGGGCATTTGATTCGTGTCATGCTGAGCTATAAATAATAAGTTACGGACGATTTAGTGCAGAGATGTCAAGTTGATCGGCTAGTTAAAGTGATCATTATAAACTGATCATTGGTGCACATCGAGTAAAGGCCTATAAATGAAACATAATGCATGGCATCACGCAGTTTTGGCTAGATTGGATTACTTGAATGCTTTTCGTATATATTTTTATCTCAAATTTTGTCACAACATAGAAATATTTGCTAGCTTAACATGGGCATTGGATTCGTGTTATTCTGAGCTCTAAATCAAAAGTTACAGACGATTTAGTGAGGACATGTCAAGTTGATCGCCTAGTTAAAGTGATCATTCTAAACTGATCATTTGTGCTCATTGAGTAAAGGCTAAAAATGAAGCATAATGCATGGCATCATGCAGGTTTGGCTAGATTAGATTACTTGAACGTTTTTTGTATCTATCACTACAAGAAAACATTAACCTTTTTCTACGGTGATTCCGACGGAATAAAAACCGTCAGACTTTTCCGACGATTTTGCGAC
>JAENJI010000013.1:12407222-12453387 GCA_018901935.1 Pugionium cornutum
ATTTAGAGCTCAGAATGACACGAATCCAATGCCCACGTTAAGCTAGCTCAATTTTGTATGTTGTGACAAAATTTGAGATAGAAATAGATACGACAAAGCGTCCAAGTAATCCAATCAATCCCAAACTGCATGACCCCATGCATTATTTTTCATTGATAAGCTTTTACTCAATGAGCAGAAATGATAAGTTTAGAATGATCACTTGAACTATCCGATCAACTTAACATGTCCGCTCTAAATCATCTATAACGTATATTTTAGAGATCAGAATAATACGAATCCAATGCCCACATTAAGCTAGCTCAATTTTCTATATTGCGACAAAATTTGAGACAGAAATATATAAGACAAAGCGTCCAAGTAATCCAATCTATCCCGATGTGCGTGATGACATGCATTATGCTTCATTTATAAGCCTTTACTTAGTGAGCACCAATGATCAGTTCAGAAAAATCGTTTTAACTGACTGATAAACTTTACATGTCCGCACTAAATCATCCGTATCTTTTGATTTACACCTCAGAATGACACGAATCCAATGCCCACGTTAAGCTAGCTCAATGATTTATATTGTGATAAAATTGAAGACTAAAACTGCTGCGACAAGTCCTCCAAGTAATAAATCTATCCAAAACTACGTGATGTCATGCATTATGCTTGATTTATTAGTCTTTACTCAATGAGCACAATTGACCAGTTTAGAATGATCAATTTAACTGGGCGATCAACTTGACATGTCTGCAGTAAATCGTCCATAAATTTTTATTTATAGCTCATAAAGACACAAATCCAATGCCCACATTAAGCTAGCTCAATTTTCTATATTTTGCAAAATTTGAGACTGAAATGGATATGAAAAAGCGTTCAAGTAATCTACCCTAGCCAAAACTGCGTGATGCCATCCATTTTGCTTCATTTATAACCTTTAATCAATGAGCAGAAATGATAAGTTTAGAATGATCACTTGAACTATCCGATCAACTTGACATGTCCGCTCTAAATAATCTATAACGTATATTTTAGAGATCAGAATGATACGAATCCAATGCCCACATTAAGCTAGCTCAATTTTCTATATTGCGACAAAATTTGAGACAGAAATATATAAGACAAAGCGTCCAAGTAATCCAATCTATCCCGATGTGCGTGATGACATGCATTATGCTTCATTTATAAGTCTTTACTCAGTGAGCACCAATGACCACTTCAGAAAAATCGTTTTAATTGACTGATCAACTTTACATGTCCGCACTAAATCATTCGTATCTTTTGATTTACACCTCAGAATGACACGAATCCAATGCCCACATTAAGCTAGCTCAATGATTTATATTGTGATAAAATTGAAGCCTAAAACTGCTGCGACAAGTCCTCCAAGTAATCAAATCTATCCAAAACTGCGTGATGTCATGATTATGTTTGATTTATTAGTCTTTACTCAATGAGCACAATTGATCAGTTTAGAATGATCAATTTAACTGGGCGATCAACTTGACATGTCAGTAGTAAATCGTCCATAACTTTTTATTTATATCTCATAAGGGCACAAATCCAATGCCCATGTTAAGCTAGCTCAATTTTCTATATTTTGCAAAATTTGAGACCGAAATAGATATGAAAAAGCGTTCAAGTAATCCAAGCTAGCCAAAACTGCATGATGCCATCCATTTTGCTTCATTTATAACCTTTAATCAATGAGCAAAAATGATAAGTTTAGAATTCACTTGAACTATCCGATCAACTTGACATGTCTGCTCTAAATCATCTATAACGTATATTTTAGAGTTCAGAATGATACGAATCCAATGCCCACATTAAGCTAGCTCAATTTTCTATATTGTGACAAAATTTGAGAAAGAAATAGATACGACAAAGCGTCCAAGTAATCCAATCTATCCCGAACTGTGTGATGTCATGCATATGCTTCATTTATTAACCTTTACACAATGAGCAACAATGATCAGTTTAGAATGATTACTTTAACTTGCTGATCAACTTGACATTTCTGCAATAAATTGTCCATAACTTTTGATTTAGAGCTTAGAATGACAGGAATACAATGCCCACGTTAAGCTAGCTCAATTTTCTATATTGTGACAAAATTTGAGACATAAATAGATATGACAAAGCATCGATGTAATCCAATCTATCCTGAACTACCTGATACCATGCATTATGCTTGATTTATATGCCGTTACTCAATAAGCACTAATGATTAGTTAAGAATAATCACTTTAACTAGCCGATCAACTTGACATGTCCGAACTAAATCGTCCGTAACTTTTCATTTAGAGCTTAGACTGACACGAACCAAATGCCCACGTTAAGCTAGCTCAATATTTTTATGTTGTGATAAAATTTCTTCAACAAGTCCTCCAATTAATCAAATCTTTCCAAAACTTCCTGCTATCATGGATTATGCTTCATTTATAAGCCTTTACTCAACAAGCACCAATAATCAATTAAGAATGATCATTTTAACTGTCCGATCACCTTGACATGTCTGCATTAAATCGTCTGTAACTTTTCATTTATAAGTCCGAATGACAATGCCCATGTTAAGATAGCTCAATATTTTATAGTGTGATAAAATTGAAGACTAAAACTGTTTCGACAAGTCCTCCAAGTAATCAAATCTATCCCGAACTATGTGATGCCATGCATTATGCTTCATTCATAAGTCTTTACTCAATGAGAACAAATGATCAGTTAAGAATGTTAAGTTTAACAAGGCGATCAACTTAACATGTCCGCACTAAATCGTCCGTAACTTTTGATATAGAGCTCGGGATAACACGAATCCAATGCCCAGGTTAAGCTACCTCAATTTTTTATATTGTGAAAATATTTGAGACAAAAATAGATACTAAAAAGCGTTCAAGTAATCCAAGCTAGCCAAAACTGCGTGATGCCATGCATTTTGCTTCATTTATGAGCCCTTATTCAATGAGCACCAATGATCAATTTAGAATGATCACTTTAA
Organism: Pugionium cornutum; assembly: GCA_018901935.1. Classification (NCBI taxonomy): domain Eukaryota; kingdom Viridiplantae; phylum Streptophyta; class Magnoliopsida; order Brassicales; family Brassicaceae; genus Pugionium; species Pugionium cornutum. Next base: position 12,410,206 of record JAENJI010000013.1, read on the forward strand.
CTGGCCATTCAACTTGTCATTTCCACTCTAAATCATCCGTAACGTATATTTTAGAGATCAGAATGACACGAATCCAATGCCACGTTAACCTAGCCCAATTTTTTATATTGTGACAAAATTTGAGACATAAATAAATACGACAAAGAGTCCAAGTAATCCAATCTATCCCGAACTGCGTGATGTCATGCGTTATGCTTCATTTATAAGCCTTTACTCAATGAGCACCAATGATTAGTTTAGAATGATCACTTTAACTGGCCGATCAGCTTGACATGTCCGCACTAAATCGTATGTAACTTTTGATTTGGAGCTCAGAATGACACGAATCCAATGCCCACGTCAAGCTACCTCAATTTCATTTGAGACAGAAATAGATATGACAAAGCGACCATGTAATCCAATCTATCCCAAACTGTGTGATGCCCTGCATTATGCTTCATTTACATGCCTTTACTCAATGAGCACTAATTAACAGTTTAGAATGATCACTTTAATTGGCCGATCATCTTGACATGTCTGCACTAAATCATCCATTACTTTTGATTTAGAGCAAAGAATGACACGAATCCAATGCACACGATAAGCTAGCTTAATTTTTTATATTGTGAAAAAATTTGAGGCATAACTAGATACGAAAAAGCATCCGAGTAATCCACTCTATCCCAAACTGCGTGATGCCATACTTTATGCTTCACCTATAAGCGTTTACTTAATGAGTACCAATGATCAGTTTAGAATGATAGCTTTAACTAGGTGATCAACCTAACATCTCCGAACTAAATCGTCCGTAACTTTTGATTTATAGCTCAGAATAACACCAATCCAATGCCCACACGAAAGATAGCTCAATATTCTATATTGTGACAAAATTTGAGATAGAAATAGATAGGAAAAAGCGTTCAAGTAATCCAATCCACCCAAAACTGCTTGATGCCATGCATTATGCTTCATTTATAAGCCTTTACTCAATGACCACCAATGATCAGTTTATAATGATCATTTTAACTCGTCGATCGACTTAACATGCCCGCACTAAATCATCCCTAACTTTATTTTAGAGCTCCGAATGACATGAATCGAATGCCCACATTAAGCTAGCTAAATTTTCTATATTGTGACAAAATTTGAGACAGAAATCGATACGACAACGCATTCAAGTAAGCCTATCTATCCTGAACTGCATGATGTCATGCATTATCCTTCATTTATAAGCCTTTACCCAATGAGCACCAATGATCAATCTATAATGATCACTTTAATTGGCCGATCAATTTGACATGACTGCAATAAATTGTCCGTAACTTATGATTTAGAGCTCAGAATGACACGAATCCAATGCTTACGTAAAGCTAGCTTAATTTCTATATTGTGACAATTTAAGACAGAAATAGATACGACAAAGTATCCATGTAATCTAATCTATCCCTAACTGTGTGATGCCATTCACTATGTTTCATTTATAAGCCCTTATTGAATGAGCACTAATGATCAATGTAGAAAAATCACTTTAATTGCCCGATCAACTTGACATGTCCGCATTAAATTGTCCGTAACTTATGATTTAGAGCTAAAACTGACAAGAATCCAATGCCACGTTAAACTAGCTCAATTTTCTATATTGTGACAAAATTTGAGACAGAAATAGATACGAAAAAGTGTTCAAGTAATCATTTCTAGCCAAAACTGTGTGATGCCATGCATTATGATTCATTTATAAACCTTTACTCAATGAGCACCAATGATCAGTTTATAATGATCTCTTTAACTGGCCGATCAACTTGACATTTCCGCACTAAATCGTCCCTAACTTTTGATTTACAGTTTAGAATGACACAAATCTAATGCCCATAATAAGCTAGCTCAATTTTTTAAATTGTGAAAATGTTCGATGCCATGACTAGATACGACAAAGCGTCCAAGTAATCCACTCTATCCCAAACTGCGTGATGCCATACTTTATGCTTCAGTTATAAGCCTTTACTTAATGAGTACCAATGATCAATTTAGAATGATCACTTTAACTAGGCGATCAACTTGATGTGTCTGCACTAAATTGTCCGTAACTTTTGATTTATAGCTCAGAATAACACGAATCCAATGCCCATGTTAAGCTAGCTCAATTTTCAAAATTGCGATAAAATTTGAGACAGAAATAAATATGACAAATCGTCCAAGTAATTCAATCTATTCCGAACTGCGTGATATCATGCATTATGCTTCATTTATATGCCTTTACTCAATGATCACCAATAATAATTATGAATGATCACTTAAACTAGCCAATCAATTTGACATATCTGCACTAAATCGTCTATAACTTATGATTTAGAGCTCAGAATGACACGAATCCAATGCCCATGCTAAGGTAGCTCAATTTTCTATATTATGAAAAAATTTGAGACAAAAATAAATACGAAAAAGTGTCCAAGTAACCCAATCTATCCTGAACTTCATGATGTCATGCATTACGCTTCATTTATAAGCCTTTACTCAATGAGCACAAATGATCAGTGTAGAATGATCACTTTAACTGGCCGATCAACTTGACATGTACGCAATAAATCGTTTGTAATTTTTTATTCAGAGCTCAGAATAACACGAATCCAATGCCCACATTAATCTAGCTCAATTTCTATATTGTGACAAAATTTGAGACAAAAATAGGTATGACAAAGCATCCATGTAATCCAATCTATCCTGAATTGCGTGATGTCATGAATTATGCTTCATTTATATGCCTTTGCTCAATGAGCACCAATGATCAGTTTAGAATGAACACTTTAACTGGCCCATAAACTTGAAATTTCTGCAATAAATCATCCGTAACTTTTGATTTATAGCTCAGAATGACACGAATCCAATGAGCTAGCTCAATTTTTTATATTGTGAAAAAATTTGAGGCATAACTAGATACAACAAAGAGTGGAAGTAATCCACTCTATCTCAAATTGCGTGATGCCATGCGATATGCTTCATTTATATGGTTTACTTAATGAGTACCAATGATCAGTTCAGAATGATCACTTTAACCGGGCGATCAACTTGACATGGTCGCACTAAATCATCCGTAACTTTTGATTTAGAGTTCGGAATAACGCGAATCAAATTACTATGTTAAGCTAGCTCAATTTTCTATTACTACAAGAAAACAGCGACAACGCAATGTAGTCGCAAAGTCTTAGTCACAAATTTATATAGTCACAAATCAGTCGCAAATCAGTTGCAATTTAGTGACGGATATGCGACCACGGTAATAGTGGTACAATTTGCGATTGATTTCCAACCAATCATTGGTGACTACATTTGCGACTATTTTGTGACTTGTTTTCGGTAACAAATTTTGCCACTACTTTGCAACTACATATGTGGTTGCAAAAGCCGTAGTCGCAAATCAGTCACAATGGTTTGTGACTGATTTGCAACCACAGTGGAAGACATGGTCGCAAATCAGTCACAAACCTTTGTGACTAATTTGCGACAACATAATATACTTAGTCGCAAATTAGTCACAAATAATTGCGACTGATTTGTGACTAAGACTGAATTTTCGGAAAAAATTTCTGTAGTCGCAAATCAGTCGCAAATATGTGTGACTGATTTGCGACTATATATAAATTTTTTGAAAAAAAATTTATGTAGTCGCAAATTGGTCCCAAAAAATTAAGATGGAATTAAATTTTTATAAAAAAATAATTAATTATAATATTTTGAAATTAAAATTAAAAATTATTCTTAAAAGATAATAATTTGTAATTTTTATTTCAAATTCGTTTAATTAAATATTTTTTTTAAAAAACTTGATTATTATTATTTTTAATTAATAATTAATATAATTTTTAATATTAGATATAAAATATTTTGTTTCAATTAATTATTTAATAATTTTATATATTATTATAATTAAATAATTTAATTATTTTATAAAATAAAAAGAAATGAAAAATTAAAAATAAAATTTTATTAAATAAAAATTCAATTTACAAAAAAAAAAAATCTAATTCTCTGGTGGCGGGAACTGAAAATCCAAAGGCAAGGAAAAATGGGGTTGGAGCGGTCGACGGTTCACCTGGGTCACCGTTATCCCGCATAAATGAGGCGAATGCATGATACGTCCGTTGAAAATAGCCAACGAGCATCTCCAAACTGCAGATTTTCTTTTGGTTTTCTTTATGAACTTCTAGCATCTTCCGATTCGCCCGAATTTGCGCGTTTTGTTTTTTAATTTACGCGTTATGTTCTTCATTACGTACGTTGATTGCGTTTTGTTCTTCGAATCGGCGCTATGCGGCTAGAAGTTGCTCTTGAAACGCAACGTAGTCGGAGGTAGTGGATTATAACCCACTAGTAGAAAGAAAAATATATATGACAAAGCGTCCAAGTAATCCATTCTATACCGTATTGTGTGATGCTTTGCATTATGCTTCATTTGTAAGCCTTTAATCAATAAGCACCAACGATCAGGTTAGAATGATCATTTTAACTGGCCGATCAACTTGACATGTCTCCACTAAATTGTACATAGCTTTTGATTTATAGCTCATAATGACATGAATACAATGCCCACGTTAAGCTAGTTGTATTTGATATAACGTGACAAAATTTTGAGACAAAAATAGGTACGAAAAAGCATCCAAGTAATCAAATCTATCCCAAACTGCGTGATGCCATGCATTATTCTTCATTTATAAGCTTTTCTCAATGAGCACCATGGATCTGTTTAGAATGATCATTTTAATGGGCCGATAAACTTGACATGTCCGCGTTAAATCGTGTGTAACTTTTGATTTAGAGCTCAGAATGGCACGAATCTAATGCCCATGATTAGCTAGCTCAATTTTCTATATTGTGACAAAATTTAAGACTAAAATGGCTTCGACAAGTCCTCCAAGAAATCAAATCTATCCAAAAATACGTGATGTCATGCACTATGCTTCATTTATAAGCTATAAAACAATGAGCACCAATGACACAAATCGAATACCCACGTTTAGCTAGCTAAATTTTCTATATTGTGACAAAATTTGATTCATAAATAGATACGACAAAGTGTCCAATTAGTCCAATCTACCACGAACTCCGTGATGCCATGCATTATGCTTCATTTATTAACCTTTACTTAATGAGCACCAATGATTAGTTTAGAATGATCACTTCAAGTGGCCGATCAACTTGACGTGTCCGCACTAAATCATATGTAACTTTTAATTTAGAGCTCCGAATGACGTGAATCCAATGCCCATATTAAGGTAGATAAATTTTCTATGTTGTGACAAAATTTGAGACAAAAATAGATACGACTAAGCCTCCAAGTAATCCAATATATTACAAACTGCGTGATTCTCAGCATTATGCTTCATTTATAAGCCTTTACTTAATAAGCACTAATGATCAGTTTAGACTGATCATTTTAACTGGCCAATCAACTTGACATGTCTGTACTAAATCGTCCATAACTTTTTATTTATCGCTCATAATGACAGGAATCCAATGCCCATGTTAAGATAGCTCAATTTGCTATATTGTGCCAAAATTTGAGAGAAAAAATAGATACAGCGAAGCGCCCAAGTAATCCAATCTATGCCGAACTGCATGATGCCATGCATTATGCTTCATTTATAAGTCTTTACTCAAAAAATACCAATTATCAATTTAGAATGATCATTTTAATGTGCCGATAAACTTGACATGTCCGCACTAAATCGTCTATAACGTTTGATCTAGAGCTCAGAATGACAAGAAGTCAATGCCCATGTTAAGCTAGCGAAATTTTCTATATTGTGATCAAATATAAAACTAAAATTCCTTCGACAAGTTCTCCAAGTAATCAAATCTATCCAGAACTACGTGATGTCATGCGTTATGCTTCATTTATATGTCTTTACTCAATTAGCACGAATGAACAATTTAGAATGATCATTTTATCTAGCCAATCGACTTGATATGTCTGCACTAAATCGTACATAACTTTTGATTTATAGCTCATAATGACTCGAATCCAATACCCACGTTTAGCTATCTCAATTTTCTATATTGGACCAAAGTTTGAGACAGAAATAGATACGACAAAGTATCCATTTAATCCAATCTATCCCAAACTGCATGATGCCATCTATTATGATTCATTTATAAACCTTTACTTAATGAGCACCAATGATTAGTTTAGAATGATGACTTTAACTGGCTGATAAACTTGACACATCCGCACTAAATCGTCTGTAACTTTTGATTTAGAGCTCCGAATGACGCAAATCCAATGCCAAGATTAAGGTAGCTAAATTTTCTATGCTGTGACAAAATTTGAGATAAAAATAGATACGACTAAGTGTCCAAGTAATCCAATCTATCCCAAACTGTGTGATGCTCAACATTATGCTTCATTTATAAGCCTTTACTCAATAAGCACCAATGATAAGTTTAGAATGATCATTTTAACTTGCTGATCAACTTGACATGCATGCACTAAATCGTGCATAACTTTTTATTTATAGCTCATACTGACAGGAATCAAATGCCCATATTAACCTAGCTCAATTTGCTATATTATGCCAAACTTTGAAACAAAAATAGATACGGCAAAGCGCCCAAGTAATCCAATCTATCCCAAACTGCGTGATGTCATGCATTATGCTTCGTTTATAAGCCTTTACTCGATGAGCACCAATTATCAGTTTAGAATGATCATTTTAACGTGCCGATAAACTTGACATGTCTGCACTAAATCATCTGTAACTTTTGATTTAGAGCTTAGAATGACACGAATTGAATGCCTAGGTTAAACTAGCTCAGTTTTCTATATTGTGATAAAATTTAAGACTAAAATTGCTTCGACAAGTCCTCCAAGTAATTAAATCTATCCAAAACTTTGTGATGTCATGCATTATGATTCATTTATAAGCCTTTACTCAATGAGCACCAATGATCAGTTTAGAATGATCATTTTAACTGGTTGATCAACTTGACATGTCTGCACTTAATCGTCCATAACTTTTGATTTATAGCTCCTAATGACATGAATCCAATACCCACGTTTAGCTAGCTCAATTTTCTATATAGTGACAAAATTTGAGACAGAAATACATATGACAAAGCATTTAATTAATCCAATCTATCCTTCATACAAGCCTCAAATCAAGGCTGTACGCGCGTGGGCTGTGTGGAGAAGATTAGGTGAGAAACTCGACCTTAGGCTTGTAGATGGGAGTTCTCTGTTTGGTAATGGATGGAAGGGTGAAGTGAACCACACGAGGGGTGATGAACCTCGTGATAAATCACAAACTTAGAAGCTAGGAGGTGTTAATTTAACATCATGATGAGTTACCCGGTTGTAGGCGTATTCATCTCCATCTTCATGATGTCTAGGAAGCATTCTTAGTCTGTGTTGATGACCATAGGGCTTGAAGCCATTGCCTTCTCCTTCTGGTTGCAGTGGAGGTCGTGTTGGTCTAGGGTGATAGCCATGAGGCTGTGCGTCCTCATCTCCATCCAGCTGGGGCTCCTCCTATTCATGCCGTGTCCTAGGGTGCTCAGGACCCTCAGCATGGTCTTGCTCAGCCCTCACGTGCCTTATGGCCTGGAATCTCACCGGCCTCTCCACGCGTTCCAACCTCTCGCCGATTGATGTGAGTTGTGTTTGGAGTGTGGTGAACATGGCCATCATGGCCTCGGTTGCATCCTGATTTCCTTCTGCCATTGTGTGCTACAAAAGAAAGAAACGAGTTATTCTGCTCCTAAAATTCGATTAGGAGGGTCGTCTTTTATAGTTGAAGTAGAAGTTGCAAAAAGGAAAAATTGAAAAGGAAAATTCTAGGAAAAAGGAAAAACAGAAAAATGGAAACTTCTTGACAATTAATGCTAAAGATCCTAGATTCTTTTTTGTCGATTTTCTTGGTAGTTTTCTATATTTTATTTTTTTTGCTTTTTGATTTAACTTAATGGAAATATGCTTTTAATAAAAAGGAAAGACGAAAATAGCAATGCAAGAATGAATCTAAGCCCTAGTGATGCACGTAGAAAGTAGATGCACTCGGTTTGAGTTTTGATGTTATTTTTTTGATTTTTTTTTTGAATGAGACTTAAACTAATGCAAGAACTGGAAACAAGACTAAATAAACGATGGAAACAACCTGGTTTTAGGAGCTTTAAGCTTTGATACCAAAATGATACAAGCCTCGAATCAAGGTTGTATGCGCGTGGGCTGTGTGGAGAAGATTAGGTGAGAAACTCGACCTTAGGCTTCTGGATGGGAGTTTTCTGTTTGGTAATGGATGGAAGGGTGAAGTGAACCACACGAGGGGCGATGAACCTCGTGATAAATCACAAACTTAGAAGCTAGGAGGGATCATCTCAACTAGGGTTCTAAGCGCACAAGTCTCTTGAGAGAAAACTTGTAGAAAGAAAATTCGATCTTTATTAATATCACAATAAGGTTGTCGAACTACAATGCTGAAGGAGTCTTATTAATATGCTCGGCAGCTTGACCATCTAGGGTCGAGTCAATAAAGAAAAAATAGATAACTTACAAAAGTGCACAAATGGAAAAATTACAAAAAGACAATAACCGAAAAAGGACTTCTACCTAAATTGTCTTTGACTCAAAACTGTAAACATTCTAAATCCTACTCTGAATAACAGAAAAGGCAAGTATATAAATTAAAAACTTGCCATTCTTACGTATCGGCCAAGAAATGAAGATGGCCGGCCTTGTGGCATGCACGCATCTTGCTCCTAGTTTTCGACTTGGAGTAGGGTTAGGAATCGTTGGGCCTTGACCTCTCTTGCTACTAAAGCCCAAGTCTCTGAAGTCCCTTGTAGTGTTGAGAAGCCTTTGGACTCTTCCTTGTGCTCTTCGCCCAATGCTCTTTGTCGATCATCCTCTAGGAGCTTGTCTTGTAGATGATGAATCTGGTGGTGAACTGCGTGATGCCATGCATTATGCTTCATTTATAAACCTTTAATTAATGAGCACCAATGATCAGTTTAGAATGATCACATTAACTGGCCGATCGACTTGACATGTCCGCACTAAATCGTCCATAACTTTTGATTTAGAACTCCGAATAACACGAATCCAATGCCCACATTAAGCTAGCGAGATTTTCTATGTTGTAAAAAATTTGAGAGAAAAATAGATACGACTAAGCATCCAAGTAATCCAATCTATCCCGAACTGCCTGATGCTCAATATTATGCTTTAATAAGCACTAGTGATCAGTTTGGAATGATTATTTTCACTAGCCGATCAACTTGATATGTCTGTACTATACCGCCCATAACTTTGTATTTATAGCTCATAATGATAGAAATCCAATGCCCACGTTAAGCTAGCTCAATTTGCTATATTGTGCCAAAATCTTAGACAAAAATAGATACGACAAAGCGCCTAAGTAATCCAATATATCCCAAAATGTGTGATGCCATGCATTATGCTTCATTTATAAGCCTTTACTCAATGAGAACAAATGATCAGAAGAATCATCATTTTAACCGGCCGATCAACTTGACATGTCCGCACTAAATCGTTTGTAACTTCTGATTTAGAGCTCAGAATGACGTGAATCCAATGCCCACCTTAAACTAGATCAATTTGATATATTGTGCCAAAATTTGAGACAAAAATAGATATGGCAAAGCGCCTAAGTAATCCAATCTATCCCAAATTGTGTGATGCTATGCATTATTCTTCATTTATAAGCCTTTACTCAATAAGAACAAATGATCAGAAGAAACATCATTTTAACAGGTCTATCAACTTGACATGTCCGCACTAAATCGTTTGTTATTTTTGATTTAGAGCTCATAATGACGTGAATCCAATGCCCACGTAAGCTCACTCAAGTTTCTATATTGGGACAAAATTTGAGACAAAAATAGATACGACAAAGCATCCAAGTAATCCAATCTATCCCAAACTGTGTGACGTTATGCATTATTCGTCATTTATAAGCTTTTACTCTATGAGCACCAATGATCAGTTTAGAATTATCATTTCAACTAGCCGATTAACTTGACATGTCCGCACTAAATCATTTGTAACTTTTGAATTAGAGCTCCAAATGACACGAATCTAATGCCCACGTTAAGCTAGCTCAATTTTATATATTGTGAGAAAATTTAAGACTAAAACTGCTTCGACAAGTCCTCCAAGTAACCAAATCTATCCAAAACTACTTGATGTCATGCATTATGCTTCATTTATGAGCCTTTACTCAATGAGCACCAATGATCAGTTTAGAATAATCATATTAACTAACTGATAACCTTGACATGTCCGCCCTAAATCTTATGTAACTTTGATTTAGAGCTCAGAATGACATGAATCCAATACCCACGTTAAGGTAGCTCAATTTTCTATGTTCTCACAAAATTTCAGATAGAAATAGAGACGGCAAAGCATCCAAATAATGCAATATGTCCCGAACTGCATGAGGCCATGTATTATTCTTTATTTATAAGCCTTTACTGAATGAGCACCAATGATCAGTTAAGAATTATAATTTTAACTGGCCGATCAACTTGACATGTACGCACCAAATCGTCTGTAACATTTGATTTAGAGTTCAAAATGCCCGAATCCAGTGCCCACGTTAAGCTAGCTCAGCTTTCCATATTGTGATAAAATTTAAAAATAAATTTGCTTCGACAAGTCCTCCACGTAATCAAATCTATCCCAAACTACATGATGTCAGGAATTATCTTCATTTATAAGCCTTTACTCAATGAGCACCAATGATCACTTTAGAATAATCATTTTAACTAACCGATCAATTTGACATGTCTGCACCAAATTGTCTATAAGTTTTGATTTATACCTCGTAATGACACAAATCCAATGTCCACGTTAAGCTAGCTCAATTTTTTATATTGTGACAAAATTATAGACAGAAATAAAGACGACAAAGCGTCCAAGTAATCCAATATATCCCAAACTGCGTGATGCTATGCATCATGCTTCATTTATAAGCTTTTAATCAGTGAGCACCAATGATCAGTTAGGAATGATCATTTTAACTGGCTGATGAACTTGACATGTCCACACTAAATCGTTCGTAACTTTTGATTTTGACCTCTGAATGACACTAATCCATTCCCCACGTTAAGCTAGTTCAATTTTTAATATTTTGACAAAATTTGTGACAAAAATAGGTACGACAAAACGTCAAAGTAATCCAATCTATACCAAAATGCGTGATACTCTACATGATGCTTCATTTCTAAGCCTTTACTGAATGAGCACCAATGATTAGTTTAGAATGATCATTTGAACTGGCCGATCAACTTGACATGTAAAACACTAATTCGTCCATAACTTTTGATTTTTATCTCATACTGACACGAATCCAATGCCACGTTAATCTAGATCAATTTGATATTGTGACAAAATTCTAGACAGAAATAGATACGACGAAACGTCAAGTAATCCAATCTGTCCCGAACTACATGATGTCATGCATTATGCTTCATATATAAGCTTTTACTGAATGAGCACCAATGATGAGTTAAGAATGATCATTTTAACTTGCCGATCAACTTGACATGTCCACACAAAATCGTCTGTAACATTTGATTTAGAGTTCAGAATGCCCAAATCCGATGCCCACGTTAAGCTAGCTCAGGTTTCCATATTGTGATAAAATTTAAAAATAAAATTGCTTCGACAAGTCCTCCACGTAATCAAATCTATCCAAAACTACGTGATGTCAGCAATTATCTTCATTTATAAGCCTTTACTCAATGAGCACCAATGATCAGTTTAGAATAATCATTTTAACAAACCGATCAATTTCACATGTCTGCACCAAATCGTCTATAAATTTTGATTTATAGCTCGTAAGGACAAGAACCCAATGCCCACATTAAGCTAGCTCAATTTTTTATATTTTAACAAAATTATAGACAAAAATAAATACGACAAACCATCCAAGTAATCCAAGATATCCCAAATTGCGTGATGTCATGCATCATGTTTTATTTATAAGCTTTTAATCAATGAGCACCAATGATCAGTTAAAAATGATCATTTTAACAGGCTGATCAACCTGACATGTCCGCACAAAATCGTTCGTAACTTTTGATTTAGAGCTCTGAATGATTGTAATCCATTCCCCACGGTAAGCTAGCTCAATTTCTTATATTTTGACAAAATTTGAGACAAAAATAGATACGACAAAACGTCAAAGTAATCCATTCTATCCCAAGCTGCGTATACTCTACATGATGCTTCATTTATAAGCCTTTACTCAATGAGCACCAATAACCAGTTTAGAATGATCATTTTAACTGGCTGATCAACTTGACATGTCTACACTAATTCGTCCATAACTTTTGATTTTTATCTCATAATGACACAAATCCAATGTCCACGTTAAGCTAGATCAATTTTCTATATTGTGACAAAATTTGAGACAGAAATAGATACGACGAAGCGTCAAGTAATCCAATCAACCCCGAACTGCATGATGTCATGCATTATGCTTCATTTATAAGCTTTTACTGAATGAGCACCAATGATCAGTTAAGAATTATCATTTAAATTGGCCGATCAACTTGACATGTCCGCACCAAATCGTCTGTAAAATTTGATTTAGAGCTCAGAATGACACGAATCCAATGCCCACGTTAAGCTAGCTAAATTTTCCATATTGTGATTAAATTTAAAACTAAAATTGCTTCGACAAGTCCTCCAAGTAATCAAATCTATCCAAAACTACATGATGTCATGCATTATGCTTCATTTATAAGCCTTTACTCAAAGAGCACCATTGATCAGATTAGAATGATCATTTTAACTAGCTGATCAACTTGACGTGTCTGCACCAAATCGTCTATAAGTTTCGATTTATTACTCGTAATGACACGAATCCAATGCCCATGTTAAGCTAGCTCAATTTTTTGTGACAAAATTATAGACAGAAATAAAGATGACAAAGCGTGCAAGTAATCCAATCTATCCCAAACTGCGTTATTCCATAAGCTTTTACTCAATGAGCACCAATGATCAGTTAAGAATGATCATTTTAACTGTACGATCAACTTGACATATCCACACTAAATCATTCGTAACTTTTGATTTAGAGATCTGAATGACACTAATCCATTCCCCACGTTAAGCTAGCTCAATTTCTTATATTTTGATAAAATTTGAGACAAAAATAGATATGACAAAATGTCAAAGTAATCCAATCTATCTCAAACTGCGTGATACTCTACATGATGCTTCATTTATAAGAGTTTACTCAATGAGCACCAATGATCAGTTTAGAATAACCATTTTAACTGGCCGATCAACTTGACATGCCCACACTAAATCGTCCATAACGTTTAATTTAGAGCTCCGAATGACACAAATCCAATGCCCATGTTAAGCTAGCTTAATGTTGTACATTGTGAAAAAATTATGGACAGAAATAGAGACGATAAAGTGTCAAGTAATCCAATCTATCCCAAACTCCGTGATGCCATGCATTATGCTTCATTTATAAGATTTTAATCAATGAGCACCAATGATAAGTTAATAATGATCATTTTAACTGACCGATCAACTTGGCATGTCCGCAATAAATCGTACGTAACTTATAATTTAGAGCTCAGAATGACACAAATCCAATACCCACGTTAAGCTAGCTCAATTTTCCATATTTTGACAAAATTATAGATAGAGATAGAGACGACAAAGCGTCCAAGTAATTCAATATATCCCAAACTGCATGATGCCATGCATTATCCTTCATTTTTAAGCTTTTAATCAATGAGCAAAAATGATCAGTTAAGAATTATCATTCTAACGGGCTGATCTACTTGACATATCCACACTAAATCATCTGTAACTTTTGTTTTAGAGTGTCAAATGACTTGAATCCAATGCCCACGTTAACCTAGCTCAATTTTCTATATTGTGACGAAATTTGTGATAGAAATATATATGACAAAGCGTCCAAGTAATCTAATCTATCCTGAACTGCGTGATACCAAGCATTAATGCTTCATTTATAAACCGTTACTTAATGAGCACCAATGATCAGTTTAGAATGATGACTTTAACTGGCCGATCAACTTGACATGTACGCAATAAATCATCCGTAACTTTTGATTTAGAGCTCATAATGACACGAATCCATTGTGCACGTTAAGCTAGTTGAATTTTTTATATTGTGACAAATTTTGAGATAGAAATAGATACAACAAAGCGTGCAAGTAATCTAATATATAAAAAACTGCGTGATGTCATGCTTTATACTTCATTTATAATCGTTTACTTAATGAGCACCATTGATCACTTTAAATGTCTGGTCAACTTGACATGTCCGCACTAAATCGTCCATAACTTATGATTTAGAGCTCAGAATGACACGAATCCAATTCCCATGTTAAGCGGGCTAAATTTTTCTATATTGTGACAAAATTTGAGACACAAATAGATTATAGTAATCCAATCTAGCCAAAACTGTGTGATGCCATGCATTATGCTTCATTTATAAGTCTTTACTCAATTAGCACATATGATGAGTATAGAATGATCACATTAACTGGCCGATCAACTTGAAATGTCCGCACTAATTTGTCCGTAACTTTTGATTTAGAGCTTAAAATGACAAGAATCCAATGCCCACGTTAAGCTAGCTCAGTTTTGTATATTGTGAAGAAATCTTAGACACAACTAGATACGACAAAGAGTGCAAGTAATCTAATCTATCACATATTGCGTGATGCCATTCTTTATAATTCATTTATAAGCCTTTACTCAATGGGCACCAATGATAAGTTTAGAATTATCATTTTAACTCGCCAATAACCTTGACATGTTTGCACTAAAACATTTGTAACTTTTTGATTTATAGCTCAGAATGACATGAATCCAATGCCCACGTTAATCTAGCTCAATTATCTATATTGTGTGAAAATTTGAGATAGAATTAGATACGACAAAGCGTCCAAGTAATCCAATTTATCCCAATCCGTGTGATGCTATGCATTATGTTTCATTTATAAGCCTTCAATGAGCCATTTATTAGTTTAGAATGATCATTTTAATCGGCTGATCAACTTGATATGTCTACACTAAATCGTCCAAAACTTTTGATTTATACCTCAGAATGACACAAATCCAATGCCCACGTTAAGCTAGCTCAATTTTCTATATTGTGACAAAATTTGAGATTGAAATAGATATGACAAAGCATCCAAGAAATCCAATCTATCACGAAGTGCGAGATGCCATGCATTATGGTTAATTTATAGTCCTTTACTCAATGAGCACCAATGATCAGTTTAGAATGATCATTTTAACTGGGCATGTCTGCACTAAATCATCTTTAACTTTTGATTTAGAGCTCAGAATGCCACGAATCGAATGCCCACGTTAAGTTAGCTCAATTTTCTTTATTGTGATATAATTTAAGACCAAAATTGCTTCGACAAGTTCTCCTAGTAATCCAATCTATCCAAAACTGTATGATGCCATGCATTATGCTTCATATATAAGCCTTAACTCCATGAGCACCACAGATCAGTTTAGAATGATCATTTTAATTGGCCGATAACCTTGCCATATATGCACTAAAACGTCTGGAACTTTTTATTTATATAGAATGACACGAATCCAGTGCCCACGTTAAGCTAGCTCAATTTTCTATATTGTTTTAAAATTCAAGACTAAAATTCCTTCGACATATCCTCCAAGTAATAAAATCTATCCAAAACTATGTAATGTCATGCACTATGCTTCATTCATAAGTCTTTACTCAATGAGCACCAATGATCAGTTTAGAATGGTCATTTTAACAAGCCAATCAACTTGACATGTCTGCATTAAATCAACTGTAACTTTTGATTTGTAGCTCACAATGACATGAATCTAATGTCCACGTTAAGCTAGTTCGATTTAATATATTGTGACAAAATTTGGGACTGAAATAGAGACGACAAAGCGTTCAAGTAATCACATATATCCAAAACTGCGTGATGCCATGCATTATGCTTCCTTTATAAGTCTTTTCTCATTGAGCACCAATGATCTGTTTAGAACAATCATATGAACTCGCCGATACACTTGACATGTCAGCACTAAATCGTCCATTACTTTTTATTTATAGCTCATAATGACACGAATCCGATGCTCACGTTAAGCTACCTCAATTGTCTATATTTTGACAAAATTTGACACAAAAATAGATATGAAAAAGCATCCAAATAATCCAATCTATCCAGAACAATGTGCTGCCATGCATTATGCTTCATTTACAAGCGTTTTCTCAATGAGCACCAAAGATCATTTGGTGTGATCTCTTTAAAGGGCCGATAACCTTGATATGTCCACACTAAATCAACTGTCACTTTTGATTTGGAGCAACTAAACCACAGATGGGGGGAGAAGAAGGATGCTTTAGCAGATGAATGAACCGATTCCAATGCACACGCTAAGCTAGCTCAATTTATCTCTATTGTGACAAAATTTGAGACAGAAATAGATTCGACAAAGCGCCTAAGTAATCCAAACTATCCAAAACTGCGTGATGCCATGCATTATGCTTCATTTATAAGCCCTTACTCAATGAGCACCAATTATCAGTTTAGAATGATCACCAATTATCAGTTTAGAATGATCACTTTAATTGGCCGATTAACTTGAAATGCCTGCAATAAATCATCTGTAACTTTTCATTTATAGCTCCGAATGACACGAATTCAATGCCCACGTTAAGTTAGCTAAATTTTCTATATTGTGACAATATTTGAGACAAAAATAGAGAGGACAAAGCGTCCAAATAATCCAATCTACCCAAACTGGGTGATGCCATGCATTATGCTTCATTTATAAACCTTTACTCAATGAGCACCAATGATCAGTTTAGAATGATCATATTAACTGGTCAATCAACTTGACATGTCTGCACTAAATCGTCCATAACTTTTGATCTGTACATCATAATGACACGAATCCAATGCCCATGTCAAGCTACCCCAATTGTCTATGTTGTGCCAAAATTCGACACATAAATAGGTATGACAAACCATCCAAGTAATCCAATTTATCCACAATTGCGTGATGTCATGCATTATGTTTCATTTATTATAGGTCTTTACTCAATGAGCACCAAGGACAGTTTATGGTGATCACTTTAAATGGCCGATCAACTTGACATGTCCATATTTAATCATCCATAACTTTTGATTTAGAGCTCATAATGACACGATTCTAATGCACATGTTAAGCTAGCTCAATTTATCTATATGGTGACAAAATTTGAGAAAGAAATAGATACATCAAATCATCCAAGTAATCCAATATATCCAAAACTGTGTGATCCCATTCATTATGCTTCATTTATAAGCCTTTACTCAATGAGCACCAATGGTCAGTTTATAATGATCAATTTAACTAGATAGGACAAAGCGTCCAAGTAACCAATTCAATCCAAAATTGTGTGATGCCATGCATTAAGTTTCATCTATAAGCCTTTACTCAATGAGCACCATGATCAGTTGAGAATAATCATATTAACTAATTGATTAACTTGACATGTCCGCACTAAATCGTCCACGTTAATCTAGCTAAATTTTCTATATTTTAACAAAATTTGAGACAAAATAGAGACGCCAAAGCATCCAAGTAATCAAATCTATCCCAAACTACGTGATGCCATGTTTTATGCTTCATTTATACGCCTTTACTTAATGAGCACCAACGATCAGTTTAAAATGATCACTTTAACTGGCCGATGAACTTGACATGTTCGACTAAATCGTCCGTAACTTTTGATTTAGAGCTCAGAATGACACGAGTCCAATGCCCACATTAAGGTAGCTAAATTTTCTGTGTTGTGATAAAATTTAAGACTACAATTGCTTCGACAAAGCGTCCAAGTAATCCCACCCTTCGAAAACTGCATAATGTCATGCATTATGTTTCATTTATAAGCCTTTACTCAATGATCAGTTTAGAATGATCAACATAATATTTCCACACTAAATCGTCTGTAACTTTTGTTTTATAGCTTAGAATGAGACAAATCCAATGCCCACATTAAGCTAGTTCAATTTTCTATATTGTAACAAAATTTGAGACAAAACTAGATACGACAAAGCATCCAAGTAATCCAGTCTATCCCAAACTAAATGATGTTATGCATTATGCTTCATTTATAAGCTTTTACTCAATGAGTACCAATGATCAGTTTAGAATGATCATTTTAACTGGCTGATCAACTTGACATGTCTGCACTAAATCATCTAATACATTTGATTTATAGCTCATAGTGACACGAATCCAATGCCCACGTTAAGCTAGCTCAATTTTCTATATTGAGACCAAATTTGGGATAAAAATAGATATGACCAAGTGTACAAGTAATCCAATCTATCTCGAAATGCGTGATACCATGCATTATGCTTCATTTATAAGCTTTTAATCAATGAGCACCAGTGATCAATTTAGAATAATCATATTAACTAATCGATACACTTGACATGACCGCACAAAATCAACCATAACTTTTGATTTAGAGCTCATAATGACACGAATCCAATGCCCACGTTAAGCTAGCTCAATTTTTTATATTCTAACAAAATTTGACACAGAATTAGAGATGAGAAATCGTCCAAGTAATCCAATCGATCATAAACAGCGTGATGTCATGCTTTATGCTTCATCTATAAGCCTTTTGCTTATTGAGCACCAATGATAAGTTCAGAATGATCACTTTTATTGGCTGATCAACTTGACATGTGGGCAGTAAATCTCCAGTAACTGCCCACATTATGCTAGCTGTTTATTTAGAGCTCCGAATGACACGAATCCAATGCCCACATTAAGCTAGCTGAATTTTCTATATTGTGATAAAATTTAATACTAAAATTGGTTCGAAAAATACTCCAAGTAATAAAATCTATACAAAACTACGTAATGTCGTGCATTATGCTTCATTTGTAAATGTTTACTGAATGAGCACCAATGATAAGTTTGGAATGATAATTTTAATTAGCTGATCAACTTGACATTTGTGCACTAAATCGCCAGTAACTTTTGATTTATAGCTTAGAATGACACGAATCCAATGCCCACGTTATGCTAGCTTAATTTTCTATATTGAGACAAGGTTTGAGATGTAAAATGATACAACAAAGCGTCCAAGTAATCCAATCTATCAACAAATGTGTGATGTCATGCATTATGCTTCATTTATAATCCTTTACTCAATGAGTACCAAAGATTAGATTAGAATTATCATATTAACAGGCCGATCAACTTGTCATGTCCACAATAAATCGACCGTAACTTTTTATTTAGAGCTCTGAATGACACGATTCCAATGCCCACATTAAGCTAGCTCAATTTTCTATATTTTGTGAAAATTCGAGATAGAACTAGATATGATCAAACATCCAACTAATCGAGTCTATCCCAAACTGGGTGATGTCATGCACTATTTTTCATTTATAAGCTTTTACTCAACGAGCACAAATGATCATTATAGAATAATCGTTTTAACTGGTTAGTCAACTTGACATGTTTGCACTAAATCATACGTAGCTTTTGACTTATAGCTCAGAATGACACGAATCCAACATCCACGTTAAGATAGATAATTTTTCTATATTGAGACAAAGTTTGAGACAGATCTAGATACGACAATGTTTCCAAGTAATCAAATCTATCAAAAACTGTGTGATGTCATGCATTATGCTTCATTTATAAGCCTTTATACTCAATGAGCACCAATGATCAGTTTAGAATAATCATATTAACTATCCGATGAGCTTGACATGTCTTCACTAAATTGTGTATAACTTTTGATTTATAGCTTAGAATGACACAAATCCAATGCCCACGTTAAGCTAGTTCAATTTTCTATATTGAGACAAAATTTGAGATGGAAATAGATACGACAAAGTGTCCATGTAATCCAGTTTATCCCGAATTGTGTTATGCCATGCATTATTCTTCATTTATAAGCTTTACTCAATGAGAACCAATGATCTGTTTAGAGTGATCATTTTAACTAGCCGATCAACTTGACATGTCTGCACTAAATCATCCGTAACTTTTTTATGTATAGCTCAAAATGACACGAATCCAATGCCCACTATAAATTAGCTCAATTTTCTATATTGGGATAAAAGTTAAGACTAAAATTGCTTTGAAAAATCCTCCAAGAAATAAAATCTATCAAAAACTACGTAATGCCATGCTTTATGCTTCACTTATAAGCTTTTACTGAATAAGCACCAATGATTAGTTTAGAATGATCACTTTAACTTTTGATTTAGAGCTCGAAATGACACGAAGTAATCCAAGTAATCCAATCTATCAAAAATTGCGTGATGTCATGCATTATGCTTCATTTATAAGCCTTTACTCAATTAGGACCAATGATTAGTTTAAAATGATCATATTAACTGGCCGATCAACTTAAAATGTCTGCACTAAATTGTCCGTAACTTTTAATTTAGGGCTTCAAATTACACGAATCCAATGCTCCCGTTAAGCTAGGAAATTTTTTTATATTGTGGCAAAATTTGATACAGAAATGGAGACCACAAAGCGTTCAAGTAATCCAATATATCCTAAACTATGTAATGCCATGCTTTATGCTTTATTTAAAAGTTTTTACTCAATGAGCACCAATGATTAGTTTAGAATGATCATTTTAACTGGACCATCAACTTGACATGTCTGCACTAAGTCGCCATAACTTTTGATTTAGAGCTAATAATGACACGAATCCAATGTCCATGTTAAGCTAGTTCAATTTTCTATATTGTGAAAAAATATACGACTAATATTGCTTCGACAAGTCCTCCAAGTAATCAATTCTATCAAAATATTTGTGATTTCATGCATTATGCTTCATTTATAAGCCTTTAATCAATGAACACCAATGATCAGTTTAGAATTATCATTATGACCGGCTGATCAACTTTACATGTCTGCACTAAATTATCTGTAACTTTTGATTTATAGCTCATAATGACACGAATCCAATGACCATGTTAAGCTAGCTCAATTTTCTACATTGTGACAAATTTTAAGATAGAAATAGATACGAAAAAGCATCTAAGTAATTCAGTTTATCCCAAACTACGAGATGCCTTGATTTATGCTTCATTTATAAACCTTTACTCAATGAGCACAAATGATCAGTTTAGAATGATCATTTTAACTGGCCGATCAACTTGACATGTCTCCACTAAATCATCTGTAACATTTGATTTATAGCTCAGAATGACCCGAATCCAGTGCCCACATTAAGATAGCTCAATTTTCTATATTGAGTAAAAATTTGAGACACAAATAGATACGACAAAACTGCTTGATAACGTACATTATGCTTTATTTATAAGTAATCCAATTTATCCTAAACTGCTTGATACCATACATTATGCTTTACTTATAGGTTTTTACTCAGTGAGCACCATGATTAGTTTAGAATGATCATTTTAACTTGCCTATCAACTTGACATGTCTGTACTAAATCGTATGTGACTTTTGATTTATAGTTTATAATGACACGAATCCAATGCCCACGTTAAGCTAGTTCAATTTTCTATATTGAGACCAAATATGAGACAGAAATAGATACGGCAAAGCATTCAAATAATCCAATGTATCCCAAACTGTGTGATGCCATGCACTATGCTTCCTTTATAAGCGTTTACTCAATGAGCACCAATGATACGAATCCAATGCACACGTTAAACTACCTCAATTTTCTATTTTTTGACGAAATTCAAGATAAAAATAGAGAAGAAACGTTGTCCAACTAATGAAATCTATCCCAAACTACGTGATGTTATGCTTTATGCTTCATTGATAAGCCTTTAGTTAATGAGCACCAATGATCAGTTTAGAATAATCACTTTAACAGGCCGATCAACTTGACTTGTCCGCACTAAGTCATCCGTTGGTTTAGAGCTCAGAATGACACGAATCCTATACCCACGTTAAGCTAGCTCAATTATCTATATTGTAACAAAATTTGAGACAAAAATAGATACAAAAAGCGTCCAAGTAATCCAATCTTTCTAAAACTGTATGATGCCATGCATTATGCGTCATTTATAAGCATTTACTCAATGAGCACCAATTTTCAGTTTAGAATGATCACTTTAAGTGGCCAATCAGCTAGATACGTCCGCACTAAATCGTTCGTAACTTTTGACAATGATCTCATAATGACACGAATCCAATGCCCACATTAATCAAAAGTTGAGATAAAAATTGAGAAGAAAAAGCGTCCAAGTAATCAAATCTATCCCAAAGTATGTGATGCCATGTTTTATGCTTCATTTCTAAGCCTTTACTTAAAGGGCATCAATGATCAGTTTAGAATGATCACTTTAACTGGTCGATCAACTTGACATATCCACACTAAATCGTCCATAACTTTTGATTAAAGCGTGCAAGTAATCCAATCTATCCCAAACAACGTGATGGCATGCATTATGCCTCATTTATAAGCTTTTACTCAATAAGCACCAATGATCAGTTTTGAAGTATAATTTTAACAGGCCAATCAGCTTGAAATGTCTGCACTAAATCGTCCGTAACTTTTGATTTGGAGCTCCGAATGACACGAATCCAATGCCCATGTTAAGCTAGCGCAATTTTCTGTATTGTAATAAAATTTCAGACTAAAACTGCTTCGACAAATCCTCCAAGTAATCAAATCTATTCAAAACTGCGTGATGTCATGCCATATGCTTCATTTATAAGCCTTTACTCAATGATCACCAATGATCAGTTTAGAATGATCATTTTAACTCGCATATCCACTTGACATGTTTGCACTAAATCGCCTCTAACTTTTGATTGAAAGTTCCGAATGACACGAATCCAATGCCCACGTTAAACTTGCTCAATTTTCTATATTGTGACAAAATTTAGACATAAATGGATACGAAAAAGCGCCCAAGTAATCCAATCTATCCCAAATTGCATGATGTCATGCGTTATGCTCATTTATAATCCTTTACTCAGTGAGCACCAATGATCAGTTTAAATGGATCATTTTAACTAGCTATCAACTTGACATGTCTGCACTAAATCGTCCTTACTTTTGATTTATAGCTTACAATGACACGAATCGAATGCCGACATTAACCTAATTCAAATTTCTATATTTAGACAAAATTTGAGACAGAAATGGATACGACAAAGCGTCTAAATAATCCAATCTATCCAAAACTGCGTAATTTCATGCATCATGCTTCTTTTATAATCTTTTACTCAATGAGCACCAATGATTAGTTTAGAATGATCATATTAATGGCTGATACTTGATATGTCCCGACTAAATCATCCATAACTTTTAATTTAGAGCTCAGAATAACACGAATCCAATGCACACGTTAAGCTAGCTCATTTTATTCTATTGTGACAAACTTTTAGACAGAAATGGAGACGACAAAGCGTCCAAATAATCCAATCTATCCCAAATTGTGTGATGCCATGCATAATGCTTCATTTATAAGCTTTTATTCAATAAGCACCAATGATCAGTTTTGAATGATAATCTTAACTGGCCAATCAACTTTACATGTCCGCACTAAATCGTCCGTAACTTTTGATTTATAGCTCAGAATGACACGAATTTAGTGTCCACATTAAGCTAGTTCAAATTTCTATATTGAGACAAAATTTGAGATAGAAATAGATACGAAAAAGCATCCAAGTAATCAAATCTATCCAAAACAACATGATGTCATGCATTATGCTTCATTTATAAGGCTTGACTCAAAGGGCACCAATGATTAGTTTAAAATGGTCATATGAATTGGCCGATCAACTTGACATGTTTGCAAGAAATCGCCTGTAACTTTTGATTTAAAGTTCCTGAATGACACGAATCCAATGCCCACGTTAAGGTTGCTCAATTTTCTATATTGTGACAAAATTTAAGACATAAATTGATACGACAAAGCACATAGGTAATCCAATCTATCCCGAACTGCGTGATGCCATGCATTATGCTCATTTATAATCGTTTACTCAATGAGCACCACTGCTCACTTTTGAATAATTATATTAACCGTTCGATCCACTTGACATGTCCGCACTAAATCGTGTGTAAGTTTTGATTTAGAGCTAAGAATGACACGAATCCAATGCCCACGTTACGCTAGCTCAATTTTCTACATTCTAACAAAATTTAAGACTAAATTTGCTTCAAAAAGTCATCCAATTAATCAAATCTATCCTAAACTGTGTGATACCATGCATTATGCTCATTTATAATCCTTTTCTCAATGAGCACCAATGATCAGTTTTGAATAATCATATTAACTAGTCGATCCACTTGACATGTCTGCATTAAATCATGCGTAAATTTTGATTTATAACTCAGAATAACACGAATACAATGCCCACTTTACGCTAGCTTAATTTTCTATATTTAGACAAAATTTAAGACTAAATTTGCTTCGAAAAGTCCTCCAAGTAAACAAATCTATTCATAAATGTGTGATGTCATGCATTATACTTCATTTATAAGCCTTTATTCCATGAGCACCAATGATCAGTTTAAAATAATCAATTTATCTAGCGGATCAATTTGACATATCTACACTAAATCGTCCGTATCTTTTGATCTATAGCTCATAACGACAGAAATCCAATGCCCATGTTAAGCTGGATTAATTTTCTATATTGTGACAAAATTTAAGATAGAAATAGATACAACAAAGCGTCCAAGTAATCCAATTTATCCCAAACCGCGAGATGCCATGCATTCCTTTACTCAATGAGCACCAATGATCATATTAGAGTGATCATTTTAAATTGACGATCATCTTGACATGTCTGCACTAAATCCTCCGTAACTATTGATTTATAGCTTAGAATGACACAAATCCAATGCCCACGTTAAACTAGTTTAATTTTCTATGTTGTGACCAAATTTGAGACATTAATAGATACGACAAAGTGTCCAAGTATTCCAATCTATACAAAAATGCGTGATGCCATGCATTATTCTTCATTTCTAAGACTTTACTCAATGAGCGCCAATGATCAGTTTAGAAAAATCACTTTTACTGGCCGATGAACTTGACAGGTCCACATGAAATCGTCCGTAACTTTTGATTTAGAGCTCAGAATGACACGAATCAAATGCCCACGTTAAGCTAGTTCGATTTTCTATATTGTGATAAATTTTGAGACTGAACTAGATACGATAAAGCGTCCAAGTAATCCAATCTATCCCAAACCTCATGATTCCATAGATTATGATTCATTTATAAGTCATTACTCAATGAGTACCAATGATCATTTTTTAATAATCACGGGTCGATCCACTTGACATGTCCATACTAAATCTTCCGTAAATTTTGACTTAGAGCTCAGAATGATACGAATCCAATGCCCACGTTAAGCAAGCTCAATTTTCTATATTTTGACAAAATTTAAGACTAAATTTGCTTCGAAAAGTCTTCCAAGTAATCAAATCTATCCAAAACTGTGTGATGTCGTGCATTACGCTTTATTTATAAGTCTTTACTTAATGAGCAACAATCATCAGTTGAGAATCGTCACTTTAACAAAATGATCCACTTGACATGTCCGCTGTAAATCGTCTGTAACTTTTGATTTAGCGCTCAGAATGATACGAATTCAATACCAACGTTAAGACAAAACTTCCAAGTAAAATAATATATCCAAAACTACATGATGTCATTTATAAGCCTTTACTCAATGAGCACCAATGATCAGTTTAGAATAATCATATTAACTGGCTGATCAAGCTAACTTGACATGTCCGCACTAAATCGTCAATAAATTTTTATTTACAGCTCAGAATGACACGAATCCAATGCCCACGTTAAGTTAGCTTAATTTCAATACTTTGACAAAATTTGAGGCAGAACTAGAGATGAAAATGTCTCCAAGTAATCCAGTCTAACCAAACTTCTTAATGCTATGTGTTATGATGTATTTAGAAGCCTTTTCTTAATTAGCACCAATAATCAGTTTAGAATGATCACTTTAACTACCAATAAATTTGACATGTCCGCACTAAATCGTGTATGCGCTCTGAATGACACGAATTCAATAGCTATGTTAAGTTAGCTCAATGTTCTATACTGTGACCTAATTTGAGACATAACTCGATAAGACAAAGCGTCCAAGTAATCCAATCTATCCTAAGCTGTGTGATGCCACGCATTATGATTCATTTATAAGCTTTTACTTAATGAGCACCCGTAATCAGTTTAAAATAATCATATTAACTGGCCGATCAACTTGACATGTACGCACTAAATCCTCCATAAATTTTGATTTAGAGCTCAGAAGGACACGAAACGAATGCCCACGTTAGGCTAGCTCAATCTTCTATACATTGACTAAATTTGAGATAGACATAGATACGACAAAGCGTCTAAGTAATCCAATCTATCCAAACTGCTTGATGTCATGCATTATTCTTCATTTAAAAGCTGTTACTTAATGAGCACCAATGATCAGTTTACAATGATCTTATTAACTTGATAATCAACTAGACATGTCTCCACAAAATCGTCCATAACTTTTGATTTATAAGCCTTTATCAATGAGCACCAATGATCAGTTTAGAATAATCATATTAACTGACCGATCAACTTTACATGCCCGCCCTAAATCGTCAATTAATTTTGATTTAGAGCTCGGAATGACACGAATCCAATGCCCAGGTTAAGTTACCTTAATTTTCAATATTTTGACAAAATTTGAGACATAAATAGGGATGAAAATGTTTCCATGTAATCCAATCTAATCAAACTGCTTGATGTCATGCGTTATGATTTATTTATAAGACTTTACTTAATGAGCACCAATCATCAGTTTAGAATGATCACTTTAACTACCAATCAACTTGACATGTCCGCACTAAATCGTCCGTAATTTTTGATGCGCTCAGAATGACACGAATTGAATACCTACGTTAAGCTAGATCAATGTTTTATATTGTGACCAAATTTTAGACATAACTCGATAAGACAAAGTTTCCAAATAATCCACTCTATCCCAAACTGTGTGATGCCACGCATTATAATTCATATATAAGACTTTACTGAATGAGCACCAATGATCAGTTTAGAATAATCATATTAACTGGCCGATCAACTTGACATGTCCGCACAAAATCCTCCATAAATTTTGATTTAGAGCTCAGAAGGACACGAATCCAATGCCCACATTAAGCTAGCTCAATTTTCTATATATTGAAAAAATTTGAGATAGAAATAGAGATAACAAAGCATATAAGTAATCCAATATATCCAAACTGCATTATTCTTCATTTATAAGCTTTTACTTAATGAGCACCAATGATCAGTTTAGAATGATCATATTAACTTGATAATCAACTTGACATGTCTCCACTAAATCGTCCGTAACTTTTGATTTATAGCTCCGAATGACACGAATCCAATACCCACATTAAGCTAGTTCAATTTTCTATATTGTTGCCAAATTTCAAATAGAACTAGATACGACAAAGTGTTCAAGTAATCCAATCTATCCCAAACTGTGTGATGCCATGCATTATGCTTCATTTATAAGCCTTCACTCAATGAGCACCAATGATGAGTTTAGAATAATCATATCAACTGGCCGATCAACTAGACATGTCCGCCCTAAATCATCCGTAAATTTTGATTTAGAGCTCTGAATGACACAAATCCAATGCCCACGTTAAGCTAGTTCAAATTTCTATAATGAGATGAAATTTGAGATAGAAATAGATACGACAAAGCTTCCAAGTAATCCAATATATCTAAAACTATTTGATGTCATGCATTATGCTTCATTTATAAGCTTTTACTCAATGAATACAAATGATTAGCTTAGAATGATGATATTAACTGGCCGCACTATTTCGTCAATAACTTTTAATTTAGAGCTCAGAATAACACGAATCCCATGCTCACGTTATACTAGCTCAGTTTATTATATTGTGACAAAATTTGAGACAAAAATGGAGACGACAAAGCATTCAAGTAATCTAATCTATCCAAACTGCGTGATGCCATGCATTATACTTCATTTATAAACTTTTACTCAATAATCACCAATGAATAATTTTAACTGCTCAATCAACTATACATGTTCGCACTAAATCGTCTGTAACTTTTGACGTAGAGCTCAGAATCACACGAATCCAATGTCCACGTTATGCTAGCTCAATTTTATATATTGTGATAAAATTTAAGACTAAAATTGCTTCGAAAAGTCCTCCAAGTAATCAAATCTATCCAAAACTATGTGATGTCATGCATTATGCCTCATTTATAAGCCTTGACTCAATGGGCACCAATGATCAGTTTAGAATGATCATTTTAACTGGCCGATCCACTTGACATGTCTGCACTAAATCATCTGTAGCTTTTGATTTATAGCTCATAATAACACGAATCCAATTGCACACGTTAAGCTAGTTCAATTTTCTATATTGAGATAGAATAGATACGACAAAGCGTCAAAGTAATCCAGTCAATCCAAAACTGCGTGATGTCACGCATTATGCTTCATTTATAATCTTTTACTCAATGAGCACCAATGATTAGTTAAGAATGATCATGTTAATGGCTGATCAACTTGATATGTCCCCACTAAATCGTCTGTAACTTCTAATTTAGAGCTGAGAATAACACGAATCCAATGCTTACGTTAAGGTAGCTTAGTTTTATTATATTTTGACAAAATTTGAGACAGAAATGGAGATGACAAAGCGTCCAGTTAATCCAATCTATCCCAAACTGCGTTATGCCATGCATTATGCTTCATTTATAACCTTTTACTCAATAAGCACCAACGATCTGTTTTGATTGATAATTTTAACTGGCCAATAAACTTGAAATATCTGCACTAAATCGTCCGTAACTTTTGATCTGGAGCTCATAATGACACGAATCCATTGCCATGTTAAGCTAGCTCAATTTTCTATATTGTGATAAAATTTAAGACTAAATTTGCTTTTCCAAGTCTCCAAGTAATCAAATCTATCCAAAACTGCTTGATGTCATGCCTTATGTTTCATTTATAAGCATTTACTCAATGAGTACCAATGATCAGTTTAGAATGATCATTTTAACTCGCCGATCCACTTGACATGTCTACACTAAATTGTACGTAACTTTTGATTTATAGCTCAGAATGACACGAATCCAATGCCTACGTTAAGCTAGTTCAAATTTCTATATTGAGACAAAATTTGAGACAGTAATAGATACGACAAAGTATCCAAGTAATCCAATCTATTCAAAACTGCGTTATGTGATGCATTATGCTTCTTTTATAATCTTTTACTCAATGAGCACCAATTATCAGTTTAGAATGATCATATTAACGGCTGCTCAACTTTACATGTTCCCACTAAATCGTCTATAACTTCTAATTTAGAGCTCTGTTTAATATGAATCTAATGCTCATGTTAAGCTAGCTCAGTTTATTATATTGTGACAAAATTCTAGATAGAAATGGAGATGACAAAGCGTCCAAGTAATCTAATCTATCCCAAACTGCGTTATGCCATGCATTATGCTTCATTTATAAGCTTTTACTCAGTAAGCACCAATGATCAGTTTTGAATGATAATTGTAACTGGCCAATGAACTTGACATGTCCGCACTAAATCGTACATAACTTTTGATTTATAGCTCAGAATGTCACGAATCCAATACCCACATTAAGATAGTTCAAATTTCTACATGAGACAAAATTTGAGACAGAAATAGATACGACAAAGCATCCAAATAATCCAATATATCCAAAACTGTGTGATGTCATGCCTTATGCTTCTTTTATAATCTTTTACTCAATGAGCACCGTTAATCAGTTAAGCATGATCATATTAACGGCTGATCAACTTGATATTTCCCCCTTAAATCGTCTGTAACTTCTAATTTAGGGCTCAGAATAACACGAAACCAATGCTCACGTTAAGCTAGGTCAGTTTATTATATTGTGACAAAATTCTAGACAGAAATGGAGACGACAAAGCGTCCAATTAATCTAATCTATCCCAAACTGCGTTATGCCATGCATTATGCTTCATTTATAACCTTTTACTCAATAAGCACCAATGATCAGTTTTGAATGATAATTTTAACTAGCCAATCAACTTGACATGTCCGCACTAAATCGTAAGTAACTTTTAATTTATACCTTGGAATGACACGAATCCAATACCCACATTAAGCTACCTCAATTTTCTATATTGTTGTAAAATTTTAAACTAAAATTGGTTTGAAAAGTCTTCCAAGTAACCAAATCTATCCAAAAATACGTGATTTCATTCATTATGCTTCATTTATAAGCCTTTACTCAATGAGAACCAATGATCAGTTTAGAATGATCATTTTAACTGGCCGATCAACTTGACATATCTGCACTAAATTGTCCGAAACTTTTGATTTATAGCTCATAATGACACGAATCCAACGCCCACGTTAACCTAGCTAAATTTTCTATAGTGTAACAAAATTTGAGACAGAAATAGATACAACAAAGCGTCCAGGTAATCCAGCCTATCCATAACGGTGTGATGCCATGCATCATACTTCATTTATAAGCATTTACTCAATGAGCACCAATGATCAGTTAGCTCATTTTTCTATATTGTGACAAAATTTGAGAAATAAATAGATATGAAAAAGCGTTCAAGTAATCCAATATATCCCAAACTGCGTGAAGCCATGCATTATTCTTCATTTATAAGCTTTTACTCCATGAGCACCAATGATAAGTTCAGAATGGTCATTTTAAGTGGCCGATAAACTTGACATGGCTTCACTAAATCATTCACAACTTTTGATTTAAAGCTCCGAAACACACGACTCCAATGCCCACGTTAACCTAGCTAAATTTTATATAGTGTAACAAAATTTGAGACAGAAATATATATAACAAAGCGTCCAAGTAATCCAATCTATCAATAACTATGTAATGCCATGCATTATGCTTCATTTCTAAGCTTTTACTAAATGATCACCAATGATCAGTTTAAAATGATTACTTTAACAGTCCGATAAACTTGACATGTCCGCACTGAATCGTCCGTAACTTTTGATTTGGAGCTCAGAATGACACGAATCCAATGCCCACGTTAATCTAGTTCAATTTTTTTATATTGTGACAAAATCTGAGATAGACCTATATACGACAAAGCGTCCAAATAATCCAATCTATCCCAAACAGCATGATGCCATAGATTATGCTTCATTTATAAGCCTTTACTCAATGAGTAGCAATGATCAGTTTAGAATGATCATTTTGACTGGATGATCATCTTGACATGTCTGCACTAAATCGTCCATAACTTTTGATTTATAGCTTAGAATGACACGAATCCAATGCCCACGTTAACCTAGTTAAATTTTCTATATTGAGGCAAAATTTGAGACAAAACTAGATACGACAATGCGTTCAAGTTATCCAAGTTATCCAAAAACGTGTGATGTCATGCATTATGCTTCATTTATAAGCATTTACTCAATGAGCACCAATCATCAGTTTACAATGATCATATCAACTGGTTGATCAACTTGACATGTTTGCACTAAATCGTCCGTAACTTTTATTTAGAGCTCAGAATGAGACGAATCTAGTGCCCACATTTAGCTAGCTCAATTTTCTATATTGTGATAGAATTTTAAAAATAAATAGATACCACAAAACGTCCAAGTAATCCAATCTATCCCAAACTGCGTGAAGCCATGCATTATTCTTCATTTATAAGCTTTTATTCCATGAGCACCAATGGTAAGTTTAGAATGATCATTTTAACCGGCCGATAAACTTGACATGGCTGCAATAAATCGTTCGCAACTTTTGATTTAGAGCTCCGAAACACACGAATCCAATGCCCACGTTAACATAGCTAAATTTGCTATATTGTAACAAAATTTGAGACAAAAATATATATGACAAAGCGTCCAAGTAATCCAATCTATCCATTACTATGTAATGCCATGCAGTATGCTTCATTTCTAAGCCTTTACTAAATGAGCACCAATTATCAGTTTAAAATGATCACGTTCACATGCCGATCAACTTGACATGTCTACACTAAATCGTCCGTTACTTTTGATTTAGATCTCAGAATGACACGAATCAAATGCCTACGTTAAGCTATTTCAATTTTCTATGTTGTGAAAAATTTTGAGACAGAACTAGATATGACAAAGCGTCCAAATAATCCAATCTATCCCAAACATAGTGATGCCATAGATTATGCTTCATTTATAAGCTTTTACTCAATGAGTACTAATGATCAGATTTGAATAATCATATTAACTGGTCATTCCAGTTCACATGTCCGCACTAAATCGGCCATAAATTTCTATTTAGAGCTCAAAATGACACAAATCTAATGACCACGTTAAGCTAGGTAAATTTTCTATAGTTTTACAATATTTAAGACTAAATTTGCTTAAAAAATTCCTCCAATTAATCAATTATATCCAAAACTGTGTAATGTCATACATTATGCTTAATTTATAAGCCTTTACTCAATAAGTACCAATAATCTGTTTTGAATAATCATATTAACTGGTCGATCCAATTGACATGTCGCGCACTAAATTGTTATTAAATTTTGATTTAGAGTTCAGAATGACACGAATCCTATGCCCACTCAATTTTCTATATTTTGACAAAAGTTAAGACTAAATTTGCTTCGAAAGTCCTCCGAGTAACCAAATCTATCCAAAACTGTGTGATGTCATGCATTATCCTTCATTTATAAGCATTTACTCAATGAGCACCAATTATCAGTTTAAAATGATCATTCTAAATAGTCGATCAACTTGACATATCTGCACTAAATCGTCCGTAACTTTTGATTAATAGCTCATAATGACACAAATCCAATGCCCACGTTAAGCTAGCTCAGTTTTCTATACTGTGACAAAATTTAAAACAAATATAGATACGACAAAGCATTCAAGTAATCCAATCTATCCCAAACTGCGAGATGCCATGCATTGCTATACTCAATAAGCATCAATGATCAGTTTAGAGTGATCATTTTAACTGGCTGAGCAACTTGTCATGTATACACTAAATCGTCCGTAACTTTTAATTTATATCTTACAATGACATGAATCCAATGGACACGTTAAACTAGTTCAATTTTCTATATTGTGACAAAATTTGAGACAAAACTAGATACGACAAAGCGTTCAAGTATTATAATTTATCCCAAACTACGTGATGCAATGCATTTTGCTTCATTTATAAGCCTTCACTTAATCAACACCAATGATCAGTTTAGAATAATCATATTAACTGGCCGATCAACTTGAAATTTCCAAACTAAATCGTCCATAACTTTTGATTTATAGCTCAAAATTACACGAATCCAATGCCCACGTTAAGCTAGTTCAATTTTCTGTATTGTTTAAAAATTGAGACCGAAATAGATTCGACAAAGCGTCCAAGTAATCCAATCTATCTCAAACAGCGTGATGCCATGCATTATGATTCATTGATTAACCTTTACTTAATGAGGACCAATGATCAATTTAGAATGATCATTGTAACAGGCCTATCAAAATGACATGGCTACACTAAATCGTCTGTACATTTTGATTTATAGCTCAGAATGACACGAATCCAATGCTCATGTTAAACTAGTTCAATTTTCTTTGCTGTGAAAAAATTTGAGACAGACCTAGATATGAAAAGGCATCGAAGTAATCCAATCTATCCTAAGCCGCGTGATGACATAGATTATGCTTCATTTATAAGCGTTTACTAAATGAGTACCAATGATAAGTTTAGAATAGTAATATTAGCTGGTTGATCCACTTGACATTTACGTACTAAATCATCTCTAAATTTTGATTAGAATTCCGAATGACAAGAATCCAATGCCCACGTTTTAGCTCAATTTTCAATATTTTGACAAAATTTGATACAAAATTAGATATGACAAAGCATTCAAGTAATCCAATCTATCCAAAACTGCGAGATGCCATGCATTATGTTTCATTTATAAACCTTTACACAATGAGTACCAACGATCAGTTTAGAGTGATCATTTTAACTGAGCGATCAACTTAACATTGCAATAAATCGTCCGTAACTTTTGATTTATAGTTTAGAATGACACGAATCCAATGCCCACGTTAAACTAGTTCAATTTTTTATTTTATAAGAAAATTTGAGACAAAACTAGGTTCAACAAAGCATCCAAGAATTCCAATCTATCTCAAACTGCTGATGCCATGCATTATGCTTCATTTATATTCCTTCACTCAATGAGCACCAATGATCAGTTTAGAATAATCATATTAACTAGCGGATCAACTTGACATGTCCGCACTAAATCGTCCGTAACTTTTGATTTATAGCTCAAAATGACACGAATCCAATGGCCACGTTAAGTTAGCTCAATTTTCTATATTGAGAAAATTTTGAGACAAAAATTGATACGACAAAGCGTCCACGTAATCCTATCTATCCCAAACTGCGTGATGTCATGCATTATGCTTCATTGATAAAGCTTTACTCAATGAGCAACAAGGATCAGTTTAGAATGATTGTTTTAACTGCCCAATCAACTTGACATGCTTGCACTAAATCGTCCGGAACTTTTGATTTATAGCTCAGAATGACACGAATCCAATGCCCATGTTAAGCTAGTTCAATTTTCTATATTGTGACAAAATTTGAGACAGAACTAGATACGACAAAGCGTCCATGTAATCCAATATATCCCAAACTGCATGATTGCCATGGATTATGCTTCATTTATATATAAGCCTTTACTTAATGAGCACCCACGATCAGTTTAGAATGATCACTTTAACTAGAAGATCAACTTGATATGTCTGCACTAAATCGTCCATAACTTTGATTTATAGCTCAGAACGACACGAATTTAATGCCCATGTTATGCTAGTTCAATTTTCTATCTTGTGAGAAAATTTAAGACAGAACTAGATACGATAATGCCTCTAAGTAATTCAATCTATCCCAAACTGAGTGATGCCATGCATTCTTCTTTATTTATAAGCCTTTACTCAATGAGCACCAATGATTAGTTTAAAATGATCACTTTAACTGGCCGATCAACTTGACATGTCCGCACTAAAGGGTTCGTAACTTTTGATTTAGTGCACAGAATGACACGAATCCAATGCCGACGTTAAGCTATTTCAATTTTCTATATTGTGAAAACATTTGAGGCAAAACTAGATATGACAAAGCATTCAAATAATCCAATCTATCCCAAACAGCGTGATGCTATAGATTATGCTTCATTTATAAGCCTTTACTGAATGAGTACCAAAGATCAGTTTTGAATAATCATATTAACTTGTCGATCCACTTGACATGTCCACACTAAATCGTTCGTAAACTGTGATTTAAAGCTAAGAATGACATGAATGCAATGCCCACGTTAAGCTAGCTCAATTTTATATATTTTGATAAAATTTTAGACTAAATTTGCTTTGAAAAGTCCTCCAAGTAGTCAAATCTATCTAAAACTGTGTGATGTTATGGATTATGCTTAATTTATAATCCTTTACTCAATGATCACCAATGAACGGTTTTGAATAATCATATTAATTGGTCGATCCACTTGACATGTCCTCACTAAATCGTCCTTCAATTTTGATTTAGAGGTCAGAATGACACAGTTCCAATGCCCACATTAAGCTAGCTCAATTTTCTATATTTTGACAAAATTTAAGACTAAATTTGCTTCTAAAAGTCCTCCAAGTAATCAAATCTATCCAAACTGTGTGATGTCATGCAGTATGCTTCATTTATAAGCCTTTACTCAATGAGCACCAATGATCAGTTTAAAATGATCATTCTAACTTGCCGATCAACTTGACATACCTGCACTAAATCATCCGTAACTATATTTATAGCTCATAATGACACAAATCCAATGCCCAAGTTAAGCTAGCTCAATTTTCTATATTGTGACAAAATTTAAGATAGAAGTAGATACGACAAAGCATCAAAGTAATCCAATCTATCCCAAACTGCGAAATGCCATGCATTCCTTTACTCAATAAGCACTAATGATCAGTTTACAATGATCATTTTAACTGGCCGATCAACTTGACATTTTATCACTAAATCGTCCGTAAGTTTTGATTTATAGCTTAGAATGACACGAATCCAATGCCCACGTTAAACTAGTTCAATTTTCTATATTATAACAAAATTTGAGATAAAACTAGATACGACAAAGCGTACAAGTATGACAATCTATCCCAAACTTATGATGCCATGCATTATACTTTATTTATAAGCCTTCACTCAATGAGCACCAATGATCAGTTTAGAATAATCATATTAACTGGCCGATCAACTTGACCTATCCACACTAAATCGTCTATAACTTTTGATTTATAGCTCAAAATGACATGAATCCAATGCCCACAATAAGCTAGCTCAATTTTTGAAATTGAGAAAATATTGAGACAGAAATAGATAAGACAAAGCGTCCAAATAATCCAATCTATCCCAAACTGCGTGATGCCATGCATTATGCTTCATTGATAAATCTTTTCTCAATGAGCACCAATGATCAGTTTAGAATGACCATTTTAAATGGCCAATGAACTTGACATGGCTACACTAAATCGTCCGTAACTTTTGATTTATAGCTCAAAATGACACGAATCCCATGCCCATGTTAAGCTAGTTCAATTGTCTATATTGTGAAAAAATTTGAGACAGAATTAGATACGAAAAAGCGTCCAAGTAATCCAATATATCTCAAACCACGCGATGCCATAGATTATGCTTCATATATAAGCGTTTACTAAATGAGTATCAATGATCAGTTTAGAATAGTAATATTAACTGGTTGATCCACTTGAGATCTATGCGCTAAATCATCCGTAAATTTTAATTTAGAGCTCAGAATTAAAAGAATCCAACGCCTAGGATTTAGCTTAATATTCAATACTTTGACAAAATTTAAGACAGAACTAGATCTGACAAGGCGTCCAATTAATCCAATCTGTCCAAAACTGCGATATGCCCTGCATTGTTTTTCATTTGTAATCCTTTACACAATAACTACCAACGATCAATTTTGAGTGATCATTTTAACTGGTCGATCAATTTGACATTTCTGCACTAAATCATTCGTAACTTTTGATTTATACCTTTGAATGTCACGAATCCAATGCCCACGTTAAACTAGTTCAATTTTCTATTTTATGACAAAATTTGAGACAAAACTAGATACAACAAAGCGTCGAAGTTTTCCAATATATCTCAAACTGTGTGATGCCATGTATTATGCTTCCTTTATAAGCCTTCACTCAACGAGCACCAATGATCAGTTTAGAAGAATCATTTTAACTGGCCAATCAACTTGTCATCTCTTCATTAAATAGTCCATAACTTTTGATTTATAGCTCAGAATGACACGAATCCAATGCCCACATTTAGCTAGCTCAATTTTCTATATTTTAACAAAATTTGAGACATAAATAAAGACGAAAAAGCATCCAAGTAATCCCAACTATCCCAAAATGCATGATGCCATGATTTATTTTTAATTTTGTAAGGTTTTACTTAAAGAGCACCAATGATCAGCTTAAAATGATCATTTTAACGGGACGATCAACTTGACATGCCTGCACTAAATTGTCCATAACTTTTGATTTATAGCTTGGAATGACACGAATCCAATGCCCACATTAAGCTAGTTCTATTTTCTATATTGTGACAAAATTTGTAACAGAACTAGATACGACAAAGCGTCCAGGAAATCCAATATAACTCAAACTGCATAATGCCATGCATTATGCTTCATTTATAAGCCTTTACTCAATTAGCACCAATGATCAGTTTAGAATGATCATATTAACTGGCCGATCAACTTGACATGTCCGCAAAAAATCGTCCGTAAGTTTTGATTTAGGCTCAGAAACACACGAATCCAATGCCCACGTTAAGCTAGCTCAGTTTTCTATACTTTTACAAAATTTGAGACTGAAATAAAGATGACAAAGTGTCCAAGAAATCCAATCTATCCCACACTGCGTGATCCCATGCTTTATGCTTCATTTATAAGCTTTTACTTAATAAGCACCAATTATCAGTTTAGCATGATCATTTTAACTCGCCGATCAACTTGACATGTCCGCACTAAATCGTCTGTAATTTTTGATTGAAATCTCATAAACACACGAATCCAATGCCCACGTTAAGTTAGCTCAATTTTCTATAGTGTAACAAAATTTGAGACAGAAATAGATATGACCAAGCGTCCAAGTAATCCAATCAATCCAAATCTGTGTGATGACATGCATTATGCTTCATTTATAAGCCTTTACTCAAGTAGCACCAGTGATCAGCTTAAAATGGTCACTTTAACTGCCCGATCAACTTGACATATCCGCAATAAATCGGCAATAACTTTTGATTTAGAGCCCAGAATGATAGGAATCCAATGCCCACACTAAGCTAGATCAATTTGTTTTAATATTTTTACATAATCTGAGACAGAAATAGAGACGACAAAGCGTCCAAGTAATCTAAACTATCCAAAACTGCATGATGCCATGTTTTATGCTTCATTTATAAGCCTTTACTTAATGAGCACCAATGATCAGTTTAGAATGATCATTTTAACTCGTCGATCAAATTGACATGTCCGCACTAAATCTTCCGTAACTTTGTATTTAGAGCTCAGAAACACATGAATCCAATGCCCACATTAAGGTAGCTAAATTTTTTATAGTGTAACAAAATGTGATGCCATGCATCGTCCAAGTAATCCAATCTACCCATAACTGTGTGATGCCATCCATTTTGCTTCACTTATAAGCCTTTACGCAATGATCACCAATGATCAATTTAGAATGATCACTTTAACTAGCCCATCAACTTGACATGTCCACACTAAATCGTCC
The DNA here is from genome assembly GCA_018901935.1 of Pugionium cornutum. Taxonomy (NCBI): domain Eukaryota; kingdom Viridiplantae; phylum Streptophyta; class Magnoliopsida; order Brassicales; family Brassicaceae; genus Pugionium; species Pugionium cornutum. Next base: position 12,449,074 of record JAENJI010000013.1, read on the forward strand.
GTAACTTTTGATTTAGAGCTTAGAATGAAACAAATCCAATTCCCACGTTACACTAGCTCAATTTTCAATATTTTAACAAAATTTGAGACAAAAACAGAGACGAAAAATCCGCCAAGTAATACAATCTATCAAAAACTGTGCGATGCCATGCATTATGCTTCATTTATTAGCCTTTACTAAATGAGCACCAATGATCAGTTTAGAATGATCACTTTAACTGGCCAATCAATTTGACATGTACGCACTAAATTGTCCATAACATTTGATTTATAGCTCATAATGACACTAATCTAATGCCCACAATAAGCTAGTTCAATTTTCTATATTGTGACAAAATTTGAAACAAAACTAGATACGACAAAGCTCCCAAGTAATCCAATATAACCCAAACTGCGTGATGTCATGCATTATGCTTCATTTATAAGCCTTTACTTAATGAGCACCAATGATCAGTTTGGAATGATCATTTTAACTGCCGATCACTTGACATGTCCGTACTAAATCGTCTGTAACTTTTGATTTAGAGCTCACAATGACATGAATCCAATGCCCACATTATCCTAGTTCAATTTTCTATATTGTAATAAATTTGAAACAAAACTAGATACGACAAAGCTTCCAAGTAATCCAATATAGCCCAAACTGTGGGATGCCATTTATTATGCTTCATTTGAAAGCCTTTATTCAATGACACCAATGATCAATTTAAAATGATCATTTTAACTGGCCGATCAACTTGACCTATCTGCACTTCGTCATTAACATTTGATTTTGAGCTCAGAATGATACGAATCCAATGCCCACGTTAAGCTAGCTCAATTTTCTATATTGTAACAAAATTTAGACCGAAGTAGATATGACAAAATTTCCAAGTAATCCAACCTATCCAAAACTGTGTGATACCATGGATTATGATTCATTTATAAGCCTTTGCTCAATGAGAACCAATGATTATTTTAGAATAATCATATTAACTGGCCGAACAACTTGACATGTCCGCACTAAATAGTCCGTAATTTTTGATTTTTTGCTCAGAATGACACGAATCCAATGGCTACGTAAAGCTAGATAAATTTTCTATATTTTGACTAAATTTGTGACAGAAATAGAGACGCCAAAGCATCCAAGTAATCCAATCTATCCCAAACTGCGTGATGCCATGCTTTATGCTTCATTTATAAGCCTTTACTTAATGAGTACCAATGACCAGTTTAGAAGGATCCCTTTAAATGGCCGATCAACTTGACATGTTTGCATTAAATCGTTCGTAACTTTTGATTTAGAGCTCAGAATGACACGAATCTAATGACCGCATTAAGCTAGCTCAATTTTCTATATTGGGACAAAACTTGAGACACAAATAGATACGACAAAGCATCCAAGTAATCTAGTCCATCCCGAACGGCATGATACCATGCATTATTCTTCATTTATAAGCTTTTTCTCAACGAGCACCAACGATCAGTTTAGAATGATCATTTTAATTGGCCGATAAACTTGACATGTCCGCACTAAATCGTCCGTAACTTTTGATTTAGAGCTCAGAATGACACGAATCCAATACCCATATTAAGCTAGTTCAATTTTCTATATTGTTACAAAATTTTAAACAAAACTAGCTCTATAAAATGTCCCAGTAATCCAATATATCCCAAAATACGTGATGCCATGCATTATTCTTCATTTAGAATCCTTTAGTGACTGAGCACTAAAGATCAGTTTACAATAATCATATTAATTGACCGATCAACTTGAACTGTCCACTCAAAACCGTCCGTAGTTTTTGACTTAGAGCTCAAAATGACACGAATCCAATGCCCACGTTAAGGTAGTTCAATTTTGTATATTGTGACAAAATTTTAGGCAGAAATAGACACAACAAAGTGTCCAAGTAATCCATTCAATCCCGAGCTGCGTGTTGTCATGCATTATGCATCATTTATAGCCTTTACTCAATGAGCACCAATGATCTGTTTAGAATGATCACTTTAACTAGCCAATCAACTTTACATGTCCGCACTAAATCGTCCGTGACTTTTGATTTAGAGCTTCGAATGACACGAATCCAATGCCCAAGTTAAGCTAGCTCAATTTTCTACATTGTGACAAAATTTGAGACAGAAATAGATATGACAAAAGTAATCCAGTCCTTCCAAACTGCGTGATGGCATGCATTATTCTTCATTTATAAGCTTTTAATAAGTGAGCACCAATGATCAGTTTAGAATGATCATTTTAACTGGCCGATCAACATGACATGCACTAAATTGTCCATAACATTTGATTTATAGCTCATAATGACACTAATTCAATGCCCAAAATAAGCGAGTTCAATTTTCTATATTGTGACAAAATTTGAAACAAAACTAGATACGACAAAGCTGCCAGGTAATCCAATGTAACCCAAACTGCGTGATGTCATGCATTATGCTTCATCTATAAGCCTTTACTTAATGAGCACCAATGATCAGTTTGGAATGATCACTTTAACTGCCGATCACTTGACATGTCCGTACTAAATCGTCTGTAACTTTTGATTTAGAGCTCACAATGACACGAATCCAATGCCCACATTATGCTAGTTCAATTTTCTATATTGTAATAAATTTTAAACAAAACTAGATACGACAAAGCTTCCAAGTAATCCAATATAACCTACACTGTGAGATGCCATGCATTATGTTTCATTTGAAAGCCTTTATTCAATGACACCAATGATCAATTTTGAACGATCACTTCAACTAGCCGATCAACTTGATCTGTCCGCACTTCGTCATTAACATTTGATTTTGAGCTCAGAATGATACGAATCCAATGCCCACGTTAAGCTACCTCAATTTTCTATATTGTAACAAAATTTAGACCAAAATAGATATGACAAAATTTCCAAGTAACCCAACCTATCCAAAACTGTGTGATGCCATGGATTATGAATCATTTATAAGCCTTTACTCAATGAGAACCAATGATTATTTTAGAATAATCATATTAACTGGCCGAACAACTTGACATCTCCACACTAAATCATCCGTAACTTTTGATTTTGTGCTCAGAATGACACGAATCCAATGTCTACGTAAAGCTAGATAAATTTTCTATATTTTGACAAAATTTCTTACAGAAATAGAGACGACGAAGCATCCAAGTAATCCAATCTATCCCAAACTGCGTTATGCCATACTTTATGCTTCATTTATAAGCCTTTACTTAATTAGTACCAATGACCTGTTTAGAATGTTCCCTTTAAATGGCCGATCAACTTGACATGTTTGCACTAAATCATTCGTAACTTTTGATTTAGAGCTCAGAATGACACGAATCCAATGACCACGTTAAGCTAGCTCAATTTTCTATATTGGGATAAAACTTGAGACACAAATAGATACGACAAAACATCTAAGTAATCTAGTCCATCCCAAACGGCATGATGCCATGCATTATTCTTCATTTATAAGCTTTTACTCAACGAGCACCAACGATCAGTTTAGAATGATCATTTTAAATGGCTGATCAACTTGACATGTCCGCACTAAATCGTCCGTAACTTTTGATTTAGAGCTCAGAATGACACGAATCCAATACCAACATTAAGGTAGTTCAATTTTCTATATTGTTACAAAATCTGAAACAAAACTAGCTCGATAAAATGTCCCAGTAATCCAATATATCGCAAAATACGGATGCCATGCATTATTCTTCATTTAGAATCCTTTAGTGACTGAGCACTAATGATCAGTTTAGAAAAATCATATTAACTGACCGATCAACTTGAACCGTCCACTCTAAATCGTCCGTAATGTTTGACTTAGAGCTCAGAATGACACGAATCCAATGCCCACGTTAAGCTAGATCAATTTTCTATATTTTTACGAAATCTAATACATAAATAGAGACGACAAACCGTCCAAGTAATCCAATCTATATGCCATGCATTATGCTTTATTATAAGCATTTACTTAATGAGCACCAATGATCTTTTTAGAATTATCATTTTAAATGGCCACTCAACCTGACATGTCCGCACAAAATCGTACGTAACTTTTGATTTAGAGCTTAGAATGACACAAATACAATGCCCACATTAAGCTAGTTCAGTTTTCTATATTTTGACAAAATTGAAGAAAAAATAGAGATGACAAAGCGTCCATGTAATTCAATCTATCCAAACTACTTGATCCCATGCTTTATGTTTCATTTATAAGCCTTTACTTAATGAGCACCAATGATCTGTTTAGAATGATCACTTTGACTAGCCACTCAATTTGACATGTCCAAACTAAATCGTGCCTAACTTTTGATTGAAGGCTTAGAATG
>JAENJI010000013.1:12453725-12493969 GCA_018901935.1 Pugionium cornutum
CCCATGTTAATCTAGCTCAATTTTCTATATTGTGACAAAATTTGAGACAAAAATAGATACGACAAAGCGTCCAAGAAACCCAATTTATGCCGAACTGTGTGATGCCATGCATTATGCTTCATTTATAAGCCTTTACTCAACGAGCACCAATGATCAGTTTATAATCATCACTTTAACTGGCCGATCAACTTAACATTTCCGTAAGTAATCGTCCATAACGTTTGATTAAAAGCTCAGAATGACACGAATTCAATGCCCATGTTAAGCTAGCTCAATTTTTTGTATAGTGAAAAATTTTGAGACAGAACTAGATACGATAAAGCGTCCAAGTAATCCAATATGTCCTAAACTTAGCGATGCCATGCTTTTATGCTTCTTTTATAAGTCTTTACTCTATGGGCACCAATGATCAGTTAAGAATGATCATTTTAACTGGCCGATCAACTTGACATGTCCGCACAAAATCGTCTGTAACTTTTGATTTAGGGCTCAAAATGACACGAATCGAATGCCCACAATAAGCTAGCTCAATTTTCTATATTGTGACAAAATTAGAGACAAAACTAGGTATGCCAAAGAGTTTAAATAATCCAATCTATACTTAACTGTGTGATTCTATGCATTATGCTTCATTTAAGCCTTTACTCAACGAGCACTAATGATCCGTTTACAATGATCATTTTTAACTAGCCGATCAACTTGACATGTCTGCCCTAAATCGTCCATAACTTTTGATTTATAGCTCATAATGACACGAATCCAATGCGCACGTTAAGCTAGCTCAATTTCCTGTATTGTGACAAAATTTGAGACAGAAAAAGATATGACAAACTTTCCAAGTGATGAGGACATCAATACTAGCTCACTAGAAACTAAGGAAGAGCCCATTAATATACCTATTATGAGACAAGCTCCAAGAACAAGATCAGGCACAAGAAACCTTAGTAAGATGTTCAAAAAGTCTGTTGAGAGTCTCATAACAATCATAGAAGATGGAGGATTCCATGAAGCTGAACTTACTAAAGAATTATAAGAAGGAGACTATGAACAACTAAAGACTACAACAATTTCACTCCTTCCAGTTTTACAAGGCTTCAGAGATACAACTTTGTTCATCATTGCTAAACAAACTTAAGAAAGCATTATAAGGAGCTACAAGAGACCAAGGTGCGTATTTAAAATTCTTATGTTTGAATTAACAAGTTTATTTGCTTGTTTTTGCAAGAATGTGACTGTTAAGTTTAAGAGTCTTTTATTTGTCATTAGGTCCTAATGTCTTGTTGTTATTTTTGCTTTAGTCCTTTCATTATAATTTATTTTCAGCCCTAGAAGGCACCTGCTGCTGGACTAGTATATAAAGTCCCTTCTCAGCATGTAATCACTTAAGTTTTATGGAATAAAAACCTAGTTTTTCTTCCTTTGAAAGAAGCTGACGCCTCCAGCCTTCTTGTGTGAGAATCCTTGAAGCTTGAGTGCTCTAAACTTATCACAGACCTTCCATAATCTGTGTGGTGTCTCTCGATCCATCTCTCTACTCAATCCTCACTTAGATCCTCTAGAAAGTGCTCTACAGCCAGCTGAAGGGTCACCATCAACCCATCACTCTTGAGTCTCTAGAAAGTGCTGTACAGCCAGCTAGAGTCTCTCCAGCAGTTCCGCTTGCTTGAACAAGTCCTCTTCTTCCTGCATCATCTGGTATTAGAGCTTAATTGCTCCTATTCAGGTTTATCTACCCCCATTTTCGTTTTTTACTCTGTCATTTCTTTGTTAACTTGCTGTCAAACTGCGTCTCTTCATAAAACCCATAAAAATTGAACCCCAATCTGCTGTTTTTGTGTGTTAGAAACCAGTAACATCCTTAGTTGTTCATAGCTTGTGTTTCTGCAACTAGATATGTCGATTTTCAGTTGTTTTGATTGTGTCTATTCGACTTCCTTGTTGCTGCAATTAGATCAGTCAATTTTTAGTTGTTTTTTATTGTGTCTATTTGACTTCCTTTGCTGCTGCAACTAGATTTGTCGATTTTCAGTTGTTTTGATTGTGTCAATTCGACTTCCTTTGCTGCTGCAACTAGTTCTGTCCATTTTAAGTTGTTTTTGATTGTGTGTATTCGACTTCTTTTGCACTTGATCTGTTTGTTTAGTGTGAGACAGATTGTGTGACTATGGGAGAACCAGTAGATGTGAATGTTGCTCAGATGCTTGCTGCTATTCAGATTCAACTTCAGAACCTAGGAGATCTCATGACAAGAATAGAACAACCACCACCAATCCGCAGAAATCCTATTAGAAATGCGAATGCCCAACGTGCGAATCATGAGGAGGATGAAATAGCTGACTTAGAAGATTATTTTCCACCAGAACCTGATCATAATCATAGACCAAGAAGACAATATCAACGTGACAGAGATAGAGTAGAAGAATCTTGGCATGGAAACAGAGACATAAAGCTCACAGCACCAACCTTTGCTGGAAAGGTTAATCGGGATCCTACCTTGACTGGGAAAGGCGTATGAAATACATATTTGAGTATTACAACTACTCAGATCAGAGAAAAGTGTCTCTAGCAGCTGCTCAACTCACTGAAAGCGCTCTAGCTTGGTGGGACAGAGATGTGTCTGAAAGAAGAAGACATAGACATGGTAAGATCACTACTTGGGAAGACATGAGGTTCCAACTACAGAGGAGATATGCCCCTGCATACTTCTACAGAGAGTTGCAGAAGAAATTTAGAAAACTAACTCAAGGTTCTAAATCTGTTCAGGCCGAGTTGCTGCATCTTGCGGTTCAGGCCGAGCAGCACATAAAAAGGAAGAGTATCTCAGCAAATCGTAGCAAGTCTACCTGGAATCAACAACCACAAAAGGCTCTGGAAAAAGGAAAGGCCATCGACATAGAATCCAGATTCAAGAAATCCATTGCTGAAACGTCTAAAAACAATAAATCAGAGCAAGGTAAAACTCCAACTCAAAGATCTCGTGACATAACCTGTTTTAAATGTCAGGGAAAAGGCCATTATGCAAGAGAATGCCCAAACCAGAGAGTTATGATCCTTAAATCAAATGGCCAATATGAGTCTCAAGATGAAGACAAGTATGAACCAGAAAACTCTGAGGAAGAAGTTGAGGACTATCCTGATACCGGAGAGCTTCTAGTTACAAGGAGATCCCTCAGTGCTCTTTTTGAACCAGAAACTATACAAAGAGAAAACATTTCCCATTCTCGGTGCACAATATACTCTAAGGTATGTAGCTGGATCATAGATGGTGGTTCTTGTACTAATGTAGCCAGCAAGTATTTGGTTGATAAGCTAGGGTTACAAAAGACAAAGCATCCTCGACCATACAAGCTCAAATAGCAGAATGATGAAACTGAGCTAAAAATAGCAGAACAAGTCACCATACCATTCACCATAGGCAAGTATGCAGATCAAGTTGTGGGTGATGTGGTGCCTATGGAAGCTGGACATCTACTTCTAGGTCGTCCATGGAAATTTGAAAAAGAAGCATTACACAATGGATGCACCAATCACTATACCTTCATGCACAATAACAAGAAACATAGCTTAGCACCTTTAACTCCACAGGAAGTGCATGAGATGCAACAAACTATATCTAAAGGAGAAAAGCTAAATAAAACTAACCTTTATGTAACACCTGCCACTGTTTTGAAATATCTTGATTCTAAAGAATAGGTGCTACTAATGATCTTTAAAGAAGTGTTGTTTTCAGGACAAGAAAAGGAGAAACTCCATGCTGCTATTCTAGAGCTTCTTGATAAATTCACTGATGTTTTTCCAGAAGAGATACTACCAGGATTGCCACCTATAAGAGGAATCGAGCATCAGATTGATCTTGTTCCTGGAGCACCATTGCCAAACCGATCTGCCTATAGAGTGAATCCAGAAGAAGCAAAGGAGCTGTAAAGACAAGTACAAGACTTAATGTCTAAGGGCTATATCCGAGAAAGTCTAAGCCCATGTGCTGTTCCTGTTCTTCTAGTGCCTAAGAAAGATGGAACTTGGAGAATGTGTGTTGATTGTAGAGCAATCAACAATATCTACTGTCAAATACCGACATCCAATTCCAAGACTTGATGACATGCTAGATGAACTCAATGGAGCAACTATCTTCTCAAAACTTGATCTAAGAAGTGGATATCATCAGGTGAGAATGAAAGAAGGTGATGAATGGAAGAAAACGTTTAAAACCAAACAAGGATTGTATGAATGGCTAGTCATGCCATTTGGACTCACAAACGCTCCAAGTACTTTCATGAGACTCATGAACCACGTCCTAAGAGCATTTATCTGTAAGTTTGTAGTAGTTTATTTTGATGACATTCTAATCTATAGCTCTAATCTTGAAGATCACTTACAACATCTTGAGCAGGTACTTGAAACGCTTAAGGCTAAAAACCTTTATGTTAACCTTAAGAAATGTACTTTCTGCACTGATCAAGTTGTATTCCAAGAATTTGTTGTAAGTTCTCGGGGCTTAAAGGTCGATGAAGAAAAGATAAAAGCAATTCAAGATTGGCCAACCCCAACAACAATCGGACATGTGATTAGTTTCCATGGATTGGCTAGTTTCTATAGAAGATTTGTCAAAGACTTTAGTACTGTTGCTGCACCCCTCAATTCAGTAATTAAGAAGAATGTGGAGTTCAAACGGGGACCAGCACAAGAGAAGGCATTCAACAAGCTGAAAGATAGCCTCACACATGCGCCTGTTTTGGTACTTCCTAACTTTGATAAAACCTTTGAAATTGAATGGGATGCTTCTGGAACAGGTATAGGAGCTGTCCTAATGCAAGGAGGAAAACCAGTGGCTTACTTTAGTGAGAAACTTAGTGGAGATTCACTTAACAATCCCACATACGATAAAGAGCTCTATGTTTTGGTAAGGTCTCTTGAAACTTGGCAACATTACCTACTGTCAAAGGAGTTTGTTATTCATACAGTTCATGAGACGCTCAAGCACTTAAGAGGACAAACTAAGCTTAAGTAGAGGCATGCAAAGTGGCTTGAGTTTGTGGAGACTTTTCCCTATGTGATCAAATATAAGAAAGGTAACGTTGTGGCTGATGCTTTATCAAGGAGACATGCTCTCATCAGCATAATGGAAGCTAAGATTATGGGATTTGAGCACATCAAGGCAATGTATGAGACTGATCCAGATTTTCAAGAAATGTTTAAGGAGACCAACAAGGCTGCATCTGGTATATTTTATCAACATGATGGATTTTTGTTTAAGGAAAAGCGTCTTTGTATTCCTCAGGGATCAATGAGAGAACTATTGATTGGGGAAGCTCATGGAGGAGGACTCATTGGACATTTTGGCCGAGATACGGCATTGAGTGTAGTTATGGAACATTTCTACTGGCCACATCTAAAACGAGATGTTTAAAGATTCTGTGCTGAGTGCATCACTTGCTTGAAAGCAAAATCCAGGTCACACCCCTATGGTTGTTTTATGCCTTTGCCAATTCCTAAACTACCTTGGGTAGATATATCTATGGACTTTGTCTTAGGTCAGCCGAAGATCAACCACAAGGATTCTATCTTTGTAGTTGTAGACAGGTTCTCAAAGATGGCTCATTTTCTACCATGTAACAAGACTAATGATGCTATGCAAATAGCTGATCTTTTTTTAAAGAAGTAGTGTGCCTACATGGAGTTCCCACAACAATCGTTTCAGATCGTGACACCAAATTTCTAAGTCATTTCTGGAAGACATTATGGAAAAAGTTGGGAACTAAGCTGCTCTTCTCAACTACTTGCCACCCACAGAGCAATGGTCAAACAGAGGTAGTAAACCGAACTCTTTCAACATTGTTGAGAGCCACGGTTGGTAAGAATCTAAGAAACTGGTTGTCTTGCTTACCTTACATTGAGTTTGCTTATAATCATGCTAAACATTCAGCAACTAAACTTTCTCCTTTTGAAGTGGTTTATGGATTTACTCCTACTACCCCACTGGATCTTATACCTTTACCTCAAGATGTTATGTCTAGTGAAGGAGAAACCAGGGCAGATTATGTTAAGAAGATTCATCAAAAGGTCAAGGAAAACTTGGAAAAGAGAACCGAGCAGTACAAAAGAAATGCAGATAAACACCGAAAAGACATATCATTTGAACCTGGAGATTGGATATGGCTGCACATGAGACATGAAAGATTCCCCAACCAAAGGAAATCCAAGCTTTCCCCAAGAGGAGATGGTCCTTTTCGTATTTTAGAGAAGATCAACAACAATGCCTATAAGCTTGAGCTGCCAGGTGAGATGACCATATCTCCTACTTTTAATATTACTGATCTTGCTCCTTTTCATGCAGATGTACCTGTTCTGAGTACAGAACCTTTTCAAGAGGAAGGAGATGTTGAGGACATCAATACTAGCTCACTAGAAACTGAGGAAGAGCCCATTAATATACCTATTATGAGACAAACTCCAAGAACAACATCAGGCACAAGAAACCTTAGTAAGATGTTCAAAAAGTCTGTTTAGAGTCTCATAACAATCATAAAAGATGGAGGATTCCATGAAGCTGAACTTACTAAAGAATTACAAGAAGGAGACTATGAACAACTAAAGACTACAACAATTTCACTCCTTCCAGTTTTACAAGGCTTTAGAGATACAACCTTGTTCATCATTGCTAAACAAACTTAAGAAGGCATTATAAGGAGCTATAAGAGACCAAGGTGGTGCGTATTTAAAATTCTTTTGTTTGAATTAACAAGTTTATTTGCTTGTTTTTGCAGGAATGTGACTGTTAAGTTTAAGAGTCTTTTATTTGTCATTAGGTCCTAATGTCTTATTGTTATTTTTGCTTTAGTCCTTTCATTATAATGTATTTTCAGCACTAGAAGGCACGTGCTGCTGGACTAGTATATAAAGTCCCTTCTCAGCATGTAATCACTTAAGTTTTATGAATTAAAAACCTAGTTTTTCTTCCTTGCCTTCTTGTGTGAGAATCCTTGAAGCCTGAGTGCTCTAACTTATCACAGACCTTCCATAATCTGTGTGGCATCTCTCGATCCACCTCTCTACTCAATCCTCACTTAGATCCTTCAGAAAGTGCTCTACAGCCAGCGGAAGGGTCACCATCAACCCATCACTCTTGACTCTAGAAAGTGCTGTACAGCCAGCTAGAGTCTCTCCAACAGTTCCCCTTGCTTGAACAAGTCCTCTTGTTCCTGCATCACAAAGTAATCCAATGTATCCCGAACTGCGTGATGCCATGCATTGCATTTCATTTATAAGCCTTTACTCAATGAGCACCAATGATAAGTTAAGAATGATAATTTTAACTAGCCGATGACCCTGACATGTCAGCACTAAATCCTCCGTAACGTTGATTTAGAATTCATAATGAAACAAATCCAATACCCACGTTAAGCTAGCTCAATTTTCTATATTGTGACTGAATTTGAGACTGAAATAGATACTACAACGCGTACAACAAATCCAATGGATCCCAAACTGCGACACGCCATGCATTATGCTTCATTTATATTCCTTTACCTAATGATGAGCAATGATCAGTTTAGAATGATCATATTAACTGGCCGATGAACTTGACATGTCCGCACTAAATCATCTGTAAATTTTTTTTTAGTGCTCTGAATGATACGAATCCAATGCCCACATTAACCTAGCTCAATTTTCTATATTGTGATAAAATTTGAGACAAAAATAGGTACGAAAAAGAGTCCAAGTAATCCAATCTATCCTGAATAGCGTGATTCTATGCATTATGCTTCATTTATAGGCCTTTAGTCATTAAGCACTAATGATAAGTTTAGAATGATCATTTTAACAACTGGCTCAACTTGACATGTCTGCATTAAATCGTGCATAACTTTTGATTTATAGCTTAAGTTTTGATTTAGAGATCATTTTAAGAGGCTGATCAACTTGACATGTCCGAATTAAATCGTCTGTAACTTTTGGTTTAGAGTTCAAAATGACACGAATCCAACGCCCACGTTAAGCTAACTCAATTTTCTATATTGTGCCAAAATTATAGACATAAATAGATACGGCAAAGCGTCCAAGTAATCCAATCTATCCCGAACTGTGTGATGCCATTCATTATGCTTCATTTATAAGCCTTTACTTAATGAGCACTAATGATCAGTATCACTTTTACAATCCGATCAACTTGACATATCCGCACTAAATCGTCCGTAACTTTTGCTTTAGAGCTCAGAATGACACGAACCCAACACCTACATTTAGCTAGCTCAATTTTCTATATTATGACAAAATTTGAGACAGAAATAAATACGAAAAAGCATCCAAGTAATCCAATATGTTCCGAACTACTAATGTCATGCATTATGCTTCATTTATAAGCCTTTACTCAATGAGTACCAATGATAAGTTTAGAATGATCACTTTAACTAGCCGATTAACTTGAGATTTCGACACCAAATCGTCCATAACTTTTGATTAAAATCTCAGAATGACATGAATCCAATGCCCATGTTAAGGTAGGTAAATTTTCTATATTGTGACAAAATATGAGACATAAATCCAATCTATCCCGAACTGCGTGATACCATGCATTATGCTTCATTTATATGCCTTTACCTAACGAGCACCAATGATCAGTTTAGAATGATCATTGTAACTGGCCGATCAACTTGACATGTCCACACTAAATCGTTCGTAGCTTTTGATTTAAAGCTCAGAATGACACAAATCCAATGCCCATATTAAGCTAGCTCAATTTCTATATTGTGACAGAAATACGTACGACAAAGAGTCCAAGTAATCCAATATATCCTGAATAGCGTGAGTCTATGAATTATGCTTCACTTATAAGCCTTTACTCAATGAGCACTAATGATCAGTTTAGAAGAATCGTTTTAACTTCCGGATTAACTTGACATATCTGCAATAAATCGTCCATAACTTTGTAGCTTATAATTAAACAAATCCAGTGCCCATGTTAAGCTTGCTCAATTTTCTATATGTTGATAAAATTTAAGACAGAAAAAGATATGACAAAGCATTCAAGTAATCCAATGTATCCTGAGCTGCGTGATGCCATGCATTACCCTTCATTGATAAGCTTTTACTCAATGAGCACCAATGATCAGTTAAGAATGATCATTTTAACTGGCCGATCAACCTGACATGTCCGCCCTAAATCGTCCGTAATGTTTGATTTAGAGGTCATAATGACACGAATCCAATGCTCACGTTAAGCTAGCTCAATTTTCTATATTTTGTCAAAATTTGAGACAAAAATAGATACGACAATTCATCCAAGTAATCCAATCTATTCCGAACTGCGTGATGCCATGCATTATGATTCATTTATAAGCATTGACTAAATGAGCACCAATAATGAGTTTATAATGATCATTTTAACTGGACAATCAACTTGACATGTGTGCACTAAACCGACCACAACTTTTGAATTATAGCTCATAATGACACGAATCCAATGTCCACGTTAGGATAGCTCAATTTTTTATATTGTGAAAAAATTTAAGACAGAAATAGATACGAAAAAGCGTCCAAGTAATCCAATCTATCCCAATCTGCGTGATGCCATGCATTATGCTTTTATAAGCCTTTACTTATTGAGCAGCAATGGTTAGTTTAGAATGATCACTTTAACTAGTCGATCAATTTGACATATTTGCACTAAACCATCTGTAACTTTTGATTTAGAGCTTAGAATTACACGAATCCAATGCCCACGTTAAGGTAGCTCAATTTTCTATATTGTGACACAATTTGAGACAGAAATAAATATGACAAAGCATTCAAGTAATCCAAGCTACGTGATACCATGATTTATTCTTCAGTTATAAGCCTTTTTTAATGAGCACCAATGATCAGTTTAGAATGATCATTTTAAATCGCCGAACAATGTCTGCACTAAATCGTATGTAACTTTTGATTTATAGCTCAAATGACACGAATCCAATGCCCATGTTAAGGTAGCTCAATTTTGTGTATTGTGACCAAATTTGAGACAGGACTAGGTATGGCAAAGCGTCCAAGTAATCCAATCTATCCCAATCTGCGTGATGCCATGCATTATTCTTCATTTATAAGCATTTACTTAATGAGCACCAATGGTCAGTTTAGAATGATCACTTTAAATGGCCGATCAACTTGATGACAAATCGTCCAAGTAATCCAATCTATCCGGAACTGCGTGATGTCATGCATTATGCTTCATTTGTAAGCTTTTAATCAATGAGAACCAATGATCAGTTAAGAATTATCATTTTAACTGGCCGATCAGTTAAGCTTTTAATCAAATGCATTTACTCAATGAGCCCCAATGATCATAAGAATAATCATTTTAACTGGCCGATCAAGTTGACATGTCCACATTAAATCGTCTATAACTTTTGATTTATAGCTCAGAATTACACGAATCCAATACCCACGTAAAGGTAGATTAATTTTTTATATTGAGACAAAATTTAAAACTAAAATAGATACGACAAAGCGTCTAAGTAATACAATCTATCCAAAACTGCGTGATGCTCTGCATTATGCATCATTTATAAGCCTTTACTCCATGAGCACCAATGATAAGTTTAGAATGATCATTTTAACTGGACGATCAACTTGAAATGGCCGCACTAAATCGTCTCTAACTCTTGATTTAGATCTCTGAATGACAGGAATCCAATTCCCATGTAAATGTAGTTCAATTTTTTATATAGAGACAAAATATATAACTTAAATAGATACGACAAATCTTCTAAGTAATCCAACCTATCCAAAACTGCGTGATGCTCGGCATTATGCATCATTTATAAGCCTTTATTCCATGAGCACCAATGATAAGTTCAGAATGATTATTTTAACTAGACGATCAAGTTGACATTGCTGCACGTCTATAACTGTTGATTTAGAGCTCACAATGACACGAATCAAATGGCCATGTTGAGCAAGCACAATTTTGTATATTGTGACAAAATTTGAGACAGAAATAGATACCAAAAAAGTGTCCTATTAATCCAATCTATCCCAAACTGCGTGAAGCTCAGCATTATGCTTCATTTATTAGCTTTACTGAATAAGCACTAATGATCACTTTAGAATGATCATTTTAACTGGCCGATCAACTTGACATGTCTACAATTAATCATCCATAACTTTTGATTCATAGCTCATTCAAGACAAAAATAGATACGACAAAGCGTCCAAATAATCCAATCCATCCCAAACTGCATGATGCCATGCATTATGTTTCATTTATATGCCTTTACTCAATGAGCACGAATCATAAGTTTAGAATGATCATTTTAACTGGCTGATCAATTTCACATGTCTGCATGAAATCATCTATAACTTTTGATGTATAGCTCATAATAACACAAATCCAATACCCACGTTAAGCTAGCTCAATTTTTTTTATTGTGACAAAATTTCAAACAAAAATAGATACGACCAAGCATTAAAGTAATCCAAACTATCTCGAATGGAGTAATGCCATGCATTATGCTTCATTTATAAGCTTTCAATCAATGAGCACCATTAAGAATGATCATTTTCGCTAGATGATCAACTTGATATGTAAACACTAAATCGTACGTAACT
The DNA here is from genome assembly GCA_018901935.1 of Pugionium cornutum. Taxonomy (NCBI): domain Eukaryota; kingdom Viridiplantae; phylum Streptophyta; class Magnoliopsida; order Brassicales; family Brassicaceae; genus Pugionium; species Pugionium cornutum. The sequence goes on from JAENJI010000013.1 coordinate 12,465,309, forward strand.
TTTGATTCAGAGCTTCGAATGACACGAATCCAATGCCCACGTTAATCTAGCTCAAGTTTCTATATTTTGACAAATTTTTATACAGAAGTAGAGACGTGATGCCGTGCATTATGCTTCATTTAAAAGCTTTTACTCAATGAGCACCAATGATCAATTAAGAATGATCATTTTAACTGGCCGATTGACTTGATATTTCTGCACTAAATAGTCCATAACTTTTGATTTAGAGCTAAGAATAACACAAATCCAATGCCTACATTAAGGTAACTCAATTTTCTATATTTTGACAAAATTATAAACAGAAATAGAGACGACAAAGCGTCCAAGTAATCCAATCTATATCGAACAGCGTGATGCTCTTCATTATGCTTCATTTGTTAGCCTTTGCTCAATAAGCACCAATGACCAGTTTAGAATGATCATTTTAACTGGCTTATCAACTTGTCTTGTCTCCACTAAATCGTCCATAACTTTTGATTTATAGCTCATAATGACACGAATCCAATACCCACGTTAAACTAGCTCAATTTTCTATATTTTGCCAAAATTATCGACAGAAATAGAGACGAAGAAGCGTCCAAGTAACCCAATCTGTCCCAAATTGCATGATCCCATACATTATTCTTCATTGATAAACTTTTACTCAATAAGCACCAATGATCAGTTAAGAATGCTCATTTTAAGTGGCCGATCAACTTGACATGTCCGCATTAAATCGTTCTTAACTTTCGATTTAGAGCTCCCAATGACACGAATCCAATCTCAACGTTAAGCTAGCTCAATTTTCTATATTGTGATAATATTTGAGACCGAAAGAGATATGACAAAGCGTCAAAGTAATCAAATCTATCCTGAACTGGGTTATGCTCTGCATTATGCTTCATTTATAAGTTTTTACTCAATGAGCACCAATGATCAGCTTATAATGATTATTTTAACTGACCGAGCAACTTGACATATCGGCACTAAATCGTCCATAACTGTTTATTTAAAGCTCATATTGTCACCAATGCAATTCCTGCGTTAAGCTTGCTCATTTTTCTATATTGTGACAAAATTTGAAACAAAAATAGATACGAAAAAGTGTCCAAGTAATCCAATCTATATTGAACTATGTGATGCTATGCATTATGCTTCATTTGGAAGCCTTTATTCAAGAAGCACCAATGATCAGTTTAGAATGATCAGTTTAACTGGCCGATCAACTTGACATCTCTGCATTAAATCTTCCATAACTTTTGATTTATAACTCATAATGACACGAATCCAATGCCCATGGTAATCTAGCTCAATTTTCTATATTGTGACAAAATTTGAGATAAAAATAGATACAACAAAGCATCCAAGTGATCCAATCTATCCCAAACTGCGTGTTGCTTTACATTATGCTTCATTTATAAGCCTTTACTCAATGAGCACGAATGATAAATTTAGAATGATCATTTTAACTTGCTGATCAACCTCACATGTATGCACTAAATCATCTATAACTTTTGATGTATAGCTCATAATGACATGAATCCAATGCCCACATTAACCTAGCTCAATTTTCTATATTGTGACAAAATTTTAGACAAAAATAGATACGACCAAGCGTCCAAGTAATCCAATCTATCTCGAACTGTGTGATGCCATGCGTTATGCTTCATTTATAAGCTTTCAATAAATGAGCACCATTCAGAATGATCATTTTCACTAGACGATCAACCTGATATGTCCACATTAAATTCTTCGTAACTTTTGAATCAGAGCTCCGTATGACACGAATGCAATGCCCACGTTAAGCTAACTTAATTTTCTATATTTTGACAAAATTATAGACGAAATAGAGACGACCAAGCATCCAAGTAATCCAATCTATCCCAAAATACCTGTTGCTTTACATTATGCTTCATTTATAAGCCTTTACTCTATGAGCACTAATGATAAATTTGGAATGATCATTTTAACTGGCTGATCAACCTCACATGTCTGTACTAAATCATCTATAACTTTCGATGTATAGCTCAGAATAACACAAATCTAATGCCCCCATTAAGCTAGCTCAATTTTCTATATTGTGACAACATTTCAGACAAAAATAGATACGACCAAGCGTCCAAGCAATCCAATCTATCTCGAACCGTGTGATGCCATGTATTATGCTTCATTTATAAGCTTTTAATAAATAAGCACCATTAAGAATGATCATTTTCACTAGACGATCAACTTGATATGTCCACACTAAATCGTCTGTAACTTTTGATTCAGAGCTCTGAATGACACGAATCCAATGCCCACATTAAGCTAGCTCAACTTTCTATATTTTGACAAAACTATAGATGAAAATAGAGACGACCAAGCATCCAAGTAATCCAATCTATCCCAAATTGCGTGATGCGATGCATTATGCTTCATTTAAAAGCTTTTACTCAATGAGCACCAATGATTAGCTTAAAATGATCATTTTAACTACATGATCAACTTGACATGTCTACACTAAATCGTCCATAACGTTTTATTTATAGCTCATATTGACACGAATCCAATTCACACGTTAAGCTAGCTCAATTTTCTATATTGTGACAAAATTTGAAACAAAAATAGATACGACAAAGCGGCCAAGTAATCGAATCTATATTGAACTGTGTGATGCTCTACATTATGCTTCATTTGTAAGCCTTTACTCAATAAGCACCAATGATTAGTTTAGAATGATCATTTTAACAGGCCGATCAACTTGACATGTCTGCACTAAATCGTCCATAACTTTTGATTTATAGCTCATAATGACACGAATCCAATGCCCACGTTAAGCTAGCTCAATTTTCTATGTTGTGAAAAAATTTGAGACAAAAATAGATACGACAAAGCATCCAAGTAATCCAATCTATGCCGAACTGCGTGTTGCTCTTCATTATGCTTCATTTATAAGCCTTTACTCAATGAGCACGAATGATCAGTTTAGAATGACCATTTTAACTAGATGATCAACCTCACATGTCTACCCTAAATCATCTTTAACTTTTGATGTATAGCTCATAATGACACGAATCCAATGCCCACGTTAAGGTAGCTTAATTTTTTATACTGTGACAAAATTTCAAAAAAAAAATAGATACGACAAGGCGTCCAAGTAATCCAATCTATCTCAAACTATGTGATGCCATGAATTATGCTTCATTTATAAGATTTCAATCAATGAGCACCATTAAGAATGATCATTTTCACTAGACGATCAACTTGATATGTCCACACAAAATCGTTCGTAACTTTTGATTCAGAGCTCCGAATTACACGAATCCAATGCCCACGTTAAGCTAGCTCAATTTTCTATATTTTGGCAAAATCATAGACGGAAATAGAGACGACCAAGCATCCAAGTAATTCAATCTATCTCAAAAATCGTGATGTCATGCATTATGCTTCATTTAAAAGCTTTTACTCAATGAGAACCAACGATCAGTTAAGAATGATCATTTTAACTGGCCGATTAACTTGATATGTCTGCACTAAATAGTCTGTAACTTTTGATTTAGAGCTAAGAATAACACAAATCCAATGCCCACATTATGGTAACTCAATTTTCTATATTTTGACAAAATTATAAATAGAAATAGTGATGACGAAGTGTACAATTAATCCAATCTATATCGAACTGCGTGATGCTCTTCATTATGCTTCATTTGTTAGCCTTTACTCAATAAGCACCAATGATCAGTTTAGAATGATCATTTTAACTGGCTGATCAGCTTGTCTTGTCTCCACTAAATTGTCCATAGCTTTTGATTTATAGCTCATAATGACACGAATCCAATGCCCATGTTAAACTAGCTCAATTTTCTATTTTTTGCCAAAATTATCGACCGAAATAGAGATGAAAAAGCATCCAAGTATTCCAATCTATCCTGAATTGCATGATCCCATGCATTATGCTTCATTGATAAACTTTTACTCAATAATCACCAATGACCAGTTGAGAATGCTCATTTTAAGTGGCCGATCAACTTGACATATCCGCATTAAATCGTTCTTAACTTTTGATTTAAAGCTCCCAATGACACGAATCCAATGTCCACGTTAACCTAGCTCAATTTTCTATATTGTGACAATATTTGAGACAGAAAGAGATATGACAAAAAGTCAAAATAATCCAATCTATCCTGAACTGGGTTATGATCTGCATTATGCTTCATTTATAAGTTTTTACTCAATGAGCACCAATGACCAGCTTATAATGATTATTTTAACTGGCCGATCAACCTGACATGTCGGCACTAAATTGTCCATAACTTTTTATTTATAGCTCATATTGACACCAATCCAATTCCCATGTTAAGCTAGCTCAATTTTCTATATTATGACAAAATTTGAAACAAAAATAGATACGACAAAGCGTCCAAGTAATCCAATCTATACTGAACTGTGTGATGCTATGCATTATGCTTCCTTTGTAAGCCTTTATTCAATAAGTACCAATGATCAGTTTAGAATGATCATTTTAAGTGGCCAATCACCTTGCCATTAAATCGTCCATAACTTTTGATTTATATCTCATAATGACACGAATCCAATGCCCACGTTAATCTAGCTCAATTTTCTATATTGTGACAAAATTTGAGATAAAAATAGAAACGACAAAGCATCCAAGCAATCCAATCTATCCCAAACTGCGTGTTGCTTTACAATATGCTTCATTTATATGCATTTACTCAATGAGCCCCAATGATCAGAAGAATGATCATTTTAACTGGCCGATCAAGTTGACATGTCCACATTAAATCATCTATAACTTTTGATTTATAGCTCAGAATTACACGAATCCAATACCCACGTAAAGGTAGTTTAATTTGTTATATTGAGACAAAATTTAAAACTAAAATAGATACGACAAAGCGTCTAAGTAATACAATCTATCCAAAACTGCGTGATGCTCTGCATTATGCATCATTTATAAGCCTTTACTCCATGAGCACCAATGATAAGTTTAGAATGATCATTTTAACTGGACGATCAACTTGAAATGGCCGCACTAAATCGTCTCTAACTCTTGATTTAGATCTCTGAATGACAGGAATCCAATTCCCATGTAAATGTAGTTCAATTTTTTATATAGAGACAAAATATATAACTTAAATAGATACGACAAATCTTCTAAGTAATCCAACCTATCCAAAACTGCGTGATGCTCGGCATTATGCATCATTTATAAGCCTTTATTCCATGAGCACCAATGATAAGTTCAGAATGATCATTTTAACTAGACGATCAACTTGACATTGCTGCATGAAATCGTCTATAACTCTTGATTTATAGTTCACAATGACACGAATCAAATGGCCATGTTAAGCTAGCACAATTTTGTATATTGTGTCAAAATTTGGGATAGAAATAGATACGAAAAAGTGTCCTATTAATCCAATCTATCCCAAACTGCGTGAAGCTCAGCATTATGCTTCATTTATTAGCTTTACTGAATAAGCACTAATTGTCACTTTAGAATGATCATTTTAACTGGCCGATCAACTTGACATGTCTACAGTTAATCATCCATAACATTTCAATCATAGCTCCTTCAAGACAAAAATAGATACGACAAAGCGTCCAAATAATCCAATCTATCCCAAACTGCATGATGCCATGCATTATGCTTCATTTATATCCCTTACTCAATGAGCACGAATCATAAGTTTAGAGTGATCATTTTAACTGGCTGATCAACTTCACATGTCTGCATTAAATCATCTATAACTTTTGATGTATAGCTCATAATGACACGAATCCAATGCCCACGTTAAGCTAGCTCAATTTTATATATTGTGATAAAATTTCAAACAAAAATAGATACGACCAAGCATCAAAGTAATCCAAACTATCTCGAATTGAGTGATGCCATGCATTATGCTTCATTTATAAGCTTTCAATCAATGAGCACCATTAAGAATGATCATTTTCACTAGACGATCAACTTGATATGTAAACAATAAATCGTACGTAACTTTTGATTCAGAGCTTCGAATGACACGAATCCAATGCCCACGTTAATCTAGCTCAAGTTTCTATATTTTGACAAATTTATATACAGAAGTAGAGACGTGATGCCGTGCATTATGCTTCATTTAAAAGCTTTTACTCAATGAGCACCAATGATCAGTTAAGAATGATCATTTTAACTGGCCGATTAACTTGATATTTCTGCACTAAATAGTCCATAACTTGATTTAGAGCTAAGAATAACACGAATCCAATGCCCACATTAACGTAACTCAATTTTCTATATTTTGACAAAATTATAAACAGAAATAGAGATGACAAAGAGTCCAAGTAATCCAATCTATATCGAACAGCGTGATGCTCTTCATTATGCTTCATTTGTTAGCCTTTACTCAATAAACACCAATGACCAGTTTAGGATGATCATTTTAACTGGCTTATCAACTTGTCTTGTCTCCACTAAATCGTCCATAACTTTTGATTTATAGCTCATAATGACACGAATCCAATACCCATGTTAAACTAGCTCAATTTTCTATATTTTGCCAAAATTATCGACAGAAATAGAGACGAAGAAGCGTCCAAGTAACCCAATCTATCCCAAATTGCATGATCCCATGCATTATTCTTCATTGATAAACTTTTACTCAATAAGCACCAATGATCAGTTAAGAATGCTCATTTTACGTGGCCGATCAACTTGACATGTCTGATTAAATCATTCTTAACTTTTGATTTAGAGCTCCCAATGACACGAATCCAATGTCCACGTTAAGCTAGCTCAATTTTCTATATTGTGATAATATTTGAGATATGACAAAGCGTCAAAGTAATCCAATCTATCCTGAACTAGGTTATGCTCTGCATTATGCTTCATTTATAAGTTTTTACTCAATGAGCACCAATGATCAGCTTATAATGATTATTTTAACTGACCGATCAACTTGACATGTCGGCACTAAATCGTCCATAACTTTTTATTTATAGCTCATATTGTCACCAATGCAATTCCTGCGTTAAGCTTGCTCATTTTTCTATATTGTGACAAAATTTGAAACAAAAATAGATACGACAAAGTGTCCAAGTAATCCAATCTATACTGAACTATGTGATGCTATGCATTATGCTTCATTTGGAAGCCTTTATTCAAGAAGCACCAATGATCAGTTTAGAATGATCAGTTTAACTGGCCGATCAACTTGACATCTCTGCATTAAATCTTCCATAACTTTTGATTTATAGCTCATAATGACACGAATCCAATGCCCACGTTAATCTAGCTCAATTTTCTATATTGTGACAAAATTTGAGATAAAAATAGATACAACAAAGCATCCAAGTAATCCAATCTATCCCAAACTGCGTGTTGCTTTACATTATGCTTCATTTATAAGCCTTTACTCAATGAGCACGAATGATAAATTTAGAATGATCATTTTAACTGGCTGATCAACCTCACATGTATGCACTAAATCATCTATAACTTTTGATGTACATGAATCCAATGCCCACATTAACCTAGCTCAATTTTCTATATTGTGACAAAATTTAAGACAAAAATAGATACGACCAAGCGTCCAAGTAATCCAATCTATCTCGAACTGTGTGATGCCATGCATTATGCTTCATTTATAAGCTTTCAATAAATGAGCACCATTCAGAATGATCATTTTCACTAGACAATCAACCTGATATGTCCACATTAAATCGTTTGTAACTTTTGAATCAGAGCTCCGTATGACACGAATCCAATGCCCACGTTAAGCTAGCTTAATTTTCTTTATTTTGACAAAATTCTAGACGAAATAGAGATGACCAAGCATCCAAGTAATCCAATCTATCCCAAACTACGTGTTGCTTTACATTATGCTTCATTTATAAGCCTTTACTCAATGAGCACTAATGATAAATTTGGAATGATCATTTTAACTGGCTGATCAACCTCACATGTCTGTACTAAATCATCTATAACTTTCGATGTATAGCTCAGAATAACACAAATCTAATGCCCTCATTAAGGTAGCTCAATTTTTTATATTGTGACAACATTTCAGACAAAAATAGATACGACCAAGCGTCCAAGTAATCCAATCTATCTCGAACTATGTGATGCCATGCATTATGCTTCATTTATAAGCTGTCAATAAATAAGCACCATTAAGAATGATCATTTTCACTCGACGATCAACTTGATATGTCCACACTAAATCATCCGTAACTTTTGATTCAGAGCTCTGAATGACACGAATCCAATGCCCACATTAAGCTAGCTCAACTTTCTATATTTTGACAAAACTATAGATGAAAATAGAGACGACCAAGCATCCAAGTAATCCAATCTATCCCAAACTGCGTGATGCAATGCATTATGCTTAATTTAAAAGCTTTTACTCAATGAGCACCAATGATTAGCTTAGAATGATCATTTTAACTGCATGATCAACTTGACATGTCTACACTAAATCGTCCATAACTTTTTATTTATAGCTCGTATTGATACGAATCCAATTCACACGTTAAGCTAGCTCAATTTTCTATATTGTGACAAAATTTGAAACAAAAATAGATACGACAAAGCGTCCAAGTAATCGAATCTATATTGAACTGTGTGATGCTCTACATTATGCTTCATTTGTAAGCCTTTACTCAATAAGCACCAATGATCAGTTTAGAATGATCATTTTAACAGGCCGATCAACTTGACATGTCTGCACTAAATCGTCAATAACTTTTGATTTATAGCTCATAATGACACGAATCCAATGCCCACGTTAAGCTAGCTCAATTTTCTATGTTGTGAAAAAAATTGAGACAAAAATAGATACGACAAAGCATCCGAGTAATCCAATCTATGCCGAACTGCGTGTTGCTCTTCATTATCCTTCATTTATAAGCCTTTACTCAATGAGCACGAATGATCAGTTTAGAATGACCATTTTAACTAGATGATCAACCTCACATGTCTGCACTAAATCATCTTTAACTTTTGATGTATGTCTCATAATGACACGAATCCAATGCCCACGTTAAGCTAGCTCAATTTTTTATACTGTGACAAAATTTCAAAAAAAAAATAGATACGACAAGGCGTCCAAGTAATCCAATCTATCTCAAACTATGTGATGCCATGAATTATGCTTCATTTATAAGATTTCAATCAATGAGCACCATTAAGAATGATCATTTTCACTAGACGATCAACTTGATATGTGAACACTAAATCTTTCGTAACTTTTGATTCAGAGCTCCGAATTACACGAATCCAATGCCCAGTTAAGCTATCTCAATTTTCTATATTTTGTCAAAATTATAGACAGAAATAGAGACGACCAAGCATCCAAGTAATTCAATCTATCTCAAACATCGTGATGTCATGCATTATGCTTCATTTAAAAGCTTTTACTCAATGAGAACCAACGATCAGTTAAGAATGACCATTTTAACTGGCCAATTAACTTGATATGTCTGCACTAAATAGTCTGTAACTTTTGGTTTAGAGCTAAGAATAACACGAATCCAATGCCCACATTATGATAACTCAATTTTCTATATTTTGACAAAATTATAAACAGAAATAGTGACGACGAAGCGTACAATTAATCCAATCTATATCGAACTGCGTGATGCTCTTCATTATGCCTCATTTGTTAGCCTTTACTCAATAGGCACCAATGATCCGTGTTGAATGATCATTTTAACTGGCTGATCAGCTTGTCTTGTCTCCCCTAAATCGTCCATAACTTTTGATTTATAGCTCATAATGACACGAATCCAAAGCCCATGTTAAACTAGCTCAATTTTTCTATTTTTTGCCAAAATTATCGACCTAAATAGAGATGAAGAAGCGTCCAAGTATTCCAATCTATCCCGAATTGCATGATCCCATGCATTATGCTTCATTGATAAACTTTTACTCAATAATCACCAATGATCAGTTGAGAATGCTCATTTTAAGTGGCCAATCAACTTGACATATCCGCATTAAATCGTTCTTAACTTTTGATTTAAAGCTCCCAATGACATGAATCCAATGTCCACGTTAACCTAGCTCAATTTTCTATATTGTGACAATATTTGAGACAGAAAGAGATATGACAAAAAGTCAAAGTAATCCAATCTATCCTGAACTGGGTTATGATCTGCATTATGCTTCATTTATAAGTTTTTACTCAATGAGCACCAATGACCAGCTTATAATGATTATTTTAACTGGCCGATCAACCTGACATGTCGGCACTAAATCGTCCATAACTTTTTATTTATAGCTCATATTGACACCAATCCAATTCCCACGTTAAGCTAGCTCAATTTTCTATATTATGACAAAACTTGAAACAAAAATAGATACGACAAAGCATCCAAATAATCCAATCTATACTGAACTGTGTGATGCTATGCATTATGCTTCCTTTGTAAGCCTTTATTCAATAAGTACCAATGATCAGTTTAGAATGATCATTTTAAGTGGCCGATCAACTTCCCATTAAATCGTCCATAACTTTTGATTTATATCTCATAATGACACGAATCCAATGCCCACGTTAATCTAGCTCAATTTTGTATATTGTGACAAAATTTGAGATAAAAAATAGAAACGACAAAGCATCCAAGTAATCCAATCTTCCCAAACTGCGTGTTGCTTTACATTATGCTTCATTTATAAGCCTTGACACAATGAGCACGAAAGATAAATTTAGAATGATCATTTTAACTGGCTGATCAACCTCACATGTCTGCACTAAATCATCTATAACTTTTGATGTATAGCTCATAGTGACATGAATCTAGCCCACATCAACCTAGCTCAATTTTCTATATTGGGAAAAAATTTCAAAAAAAAAATAGATACGACCAAGCGTCCAAGTAATCCAATCTTTCTCGAACTATGTGATGCCATGCAATATGCTTCATTTATAAGCTTTCAATCAATGAGCACCATTAAGAATGATCATTTTCACTAGACGATCAACTTGATATGTCCACACTAAATCCTCTGTAACTTTTGATTCAGAGCTCCGAATGACACTAATCCAATGCCCACGTTACGCTAGCTCAATTTTCTATATTTTGGCAAAATTATAGATAGAAATAGAGACGACCAAGTATCCAACTAATTCAATCTATCTCAAACATCCTGATGTCATGCATTTTGCTTCATTTAAAAGCTTTTACTCAATGAGCCCCAATGATCAGTTAAGAATGATCATTTTAACTGGCCGATTAACTTGATATGTCTGCACTAAATAGTCCGTAACTTTTGATTTAGAGCTAAGAATAACACGAATCCAATGCCCACATTAAGGTAACTCAATTTTCTATATTTTGACAAAATTATAAACAGAAATAATGACGAACAAGCGTACAATTAATCCAATCTATATCGAACTGCGTGATGCTCTTCATTATGCTTCATTTGTTAGCCTTTACTCAATAAGCACCAATGATCGGTTTAGAATGATCATTTTAACTGGCTGATCAACTTGTATTGTCTCCACTAAATCGTCCATAACTTTTGATGTATAGCTCATAATGCCACGAATCCAATGCCCATGTTAAACTAGCTCAATTTTCTATATTTTGCCATAATTATCGACCAAAATAGAGACGAAGAAGCGTCCAAGTATTCCAATCTATCCCGAATTGCATGATCCCATGCATTTTTCTTCATTGATAAACTTTTACTCAATAATCACAATGATCTGTTAAGAATGCTCATTTTAAGTGGCCGATCAACTTGACATATCCGCATTAAATCGTTCTTAACTTTTGATTTAAAGCTCTCAATGACACGAATCCAATGTCCACGTTAACCTAGCTCAATTTTCTATATTGTGACAATATTTGAGACATAAAGAGATATGACAAAGCGTCAAAGTAACCCAATCTATCATGAACTGTGTTATGGTCTGCATTATGCTTCGTTTATAAGTTTTTACTCAATGAGCACCAATGATCAGCTTATAATGATTATTTTAACTGGCCGAGCAACCTGGATGTTGGGACTAAATCGTCCATAACGTTTTATTTATAGATCATATTGACACCAATCCAATTCCCACGTTAAGCTAGCTCAATTTTCTTTATTGTGACAAAATTTGAAACAAAAATAGATATGACAAAGCGTCCAAGTAATCCAATCTATACTGAACTGTGTGATGCTATGCATTATGCTTCCTTTGTAAGCCTTTATTCAAGAAGCACCAATGATCAGTTTAGAATTATCATTTTAACTGGCCGATCAACTTGCAATGTCTGCCTTAAATCGTCCATAACTTTTGATTTATATCTCATAATGACACGAATCCAATGACCACGTTAATCTAGCTCAATATTCTATATTGTGACAAAATTTGAGATAAAAAAATAGATACGACAAAGCATCCAAGTAATCCAATCTATCCCAAACTGCGTGTTGCTTTACATTATGCTTCATTTATAAGCCTTGACTCAATGAGTACGAATGATAAATTTAGAATGATCATTTTAACTGGCTGATCAACCTCACATGTCTGCACTAAATCATCTATATCTTTAGATGTATAGCTCATAGTGACATGAATCTAATGCCCACATTAAGCTAGCTCAATTTTCTATATTGTGACAAAATTTCAAAAAAAAAAGATACAACCAAGCGTCCAAGTAATCCAATCTATCTGGAACTATGTGATGCCATGCATTATGCTTCATTTATGTGCTTTCAATCAATGAGCACCATTAAGAATGATCATTTTCACTAGACGATCAACTTGATATGTCCACAATAAATCGTCCGTAACTTTTGATTTAGAGCTCCGAATGACACGAATCCAATGCCCACGTTAAGCTAGCTCAATTTTCTATATTTTCACAAAATTATAGACAGAAATAGGGACGACCAAGCATCCAAGAAATCCAATCTATCCGAAACTGCGTGTTGCTTTATATTATGCTTCATTTATAAGCCTTTACTCAATGAGCACGAATGATAAATTTAGGATGATCATTTTAACTGGCTTTTCAACCTCACCTGTCTGCACTAAATCATCTGTAACTTTTGATGTATAGCTCATAATGACACAAATCTAATGCCCACGTTAAGCTAGCTCAATTTTCTATATTTTGACAAAATATTTAAAAAAAAAATAGATACGAACAAGCGTCCAAGTAATCCAATATATCTCGAACTGTGTGATGCCATGCATTATGCTTCATTTATAAGCTTTCAATAAATAAGCACCATTAAGAATGATCATTTTCACTAGACGATCAACGTGATATGTCCACACTAAATTTTCCGTAACTTTTGATTCAGAGCTCTGAATGACACGAATCCAATCCCTTGTTAAGCTAGCTCAAGTTTCTATATTTTGACAAAATTATAGACGGAAACAGCGACGACCAAGCATCCAAGTAATCCAATCTATCTTAAACTGCGTGATGTTATGCATTATGCTTCATTTAAAAGCTTTTACTCAATGAGCACCAGTGATCAGCTTAGAATGATAAATTTTTTACTGCACGATCAACTTGACATGTCTGCAATAAATCGTCCATAACTTTTTATTTATAGCTCATATTGACACGAATCCAAATCACATGTTAAGCTACATCAATTTTCTATATTGTGACAAAATTTAAAACAAAAATTGATACGACAAAACGTCCAAGTAATCCACTCTATATTGAATTGTGTGATGCTCTGCATTATGCTTCATTTGTAAGCCTTTACTCAATAAGCACCAACGATCAGTTTAGAATGATCATTTTAACTTGCCGATCAACTTGACATGTCCGCACTAAATCGTCTGTAACTCTTGATTTAGAGCTCAGAATGACACAAATCCAATGCCCACATTAAGTTAGCTCAATTTTCTATGTTGTGACAAAATTTGAGACAAAAATAGATACGACAAAGCATCCAAGTAATCCAATCTATGCAAAACTGCATGTTGCTCTACATTATGCTTCATTTATAAGCCTTTACTCAATGAGCATGAATGATCAGTTTAGAATGATCATTTAATCTAGCTGATCAACCTCACATGTTTGCACTAAATCATCTATAACTTTTGATGTGTAGCTCACAATGACAGGAATCCAATGCCCACGTTAAGCTAGCTCAATTTTCTATATTGTGACAAAATTTTAAAAAAAAAGATACGACCAAGCATCCAGGTAATCCAATCTACCTCGAACTATGTGATGCCATGCATTATGCTTCATTTATAAGCTTTCAATCAATGAGCACCACAAAGAATGATGATTTTCACTAGACGATCAACTTGACATGTCCACACTAAATCATCCGTAACTTTTAATTCAGAGCTCTGAATCCCACGAATCCAATGCCCACGTTAGACTAGCTCAATTTTCTATATTTTGACAAAATTATAGACGGAAACAGCGACGACCAGGCATCCAAGTAATTCAATCTATCTTAAACTGCGTGATGTCATGCATTATGCTTCATTTAAAAGCTTTTACTCAATGAACACCAATGATCAGCTTAGAATGATCATTTTAACTGGACGATCAACTTGACATGTCTGCAGTAAATCGTCCATAACTTTTTATTTATAGCTCATATTGACACGAATCCAATTCACACGTTAAGCTAGCTCAATTTTCTATATTGTGACAAAATTTGAAACAAAAATAGATACGAAAAAGCGTCCAAGTAATCCAATCTATATTGAACTGTGTGATGCTCTGCATTATGCTTCATTTATAAGCCTTTACTCAATGAGCATGAATGATCAGTTTAGAATGATCATTTTATCTAGCTGATCAACCTCACATGTTTGCACTAAATCATCTATAACTTTTGATGTATAGCTCATAATGACACGAATCCAATGGCCACGTTAAGCTACCTCAATTTTCTATATTGTGACAAAATTTGAGACAAAAATACATACGACAAAGCATCCAAGTAATCCAATCTATGCCAAACTACATGTTGCTCTACATTATGCTTCATTTATAAGTCTTTACTCAATGAGCACGAATGATCAGTTTAGAAAGATCATTTTAATCATCTGATCAACCTCACATGTCTGCACTAAATCATCTTTAACTTTTGATGTATAGCTCATAATGACACGATTCTAATGCCCACGTTAAGCTAGCTCAATTTTCTATATTGTGACAAAATTTCAGACAAAAATAGATACGACCAAGCGTACAAGTAATCCAATCTATCTCCAACTGTGTGATGCCATGCATTATGCTTCATTTATAAGGTTTCAATCAATGAGCACCAATGATCAGTTTAGAATGATGATTTTAACTGGCAGATCAACTTGATATTTCTGCACTAAATCGTCTATAACTTTTGATTTATAGCTCATAATGATACGAATCCAATGCCGACGTTAAGCTAGCTCAATTTTCTATATTTTGACAAAATTTAAGACAAAAATAGATACAAGAAATCATCCGAGTAATCGAATCTATCCCAAACTGCGTGTTACTCTACATTATGCTTCATTTATAAGCCTTTACTCAATGGGCACGAATGATCAGTTTAGAATGCTCAGTTAAGAATGATCATTTTAACCGGACAATCAACTTGACATGTCCATACTAAATCATCCCTAAGTTTTTATTTAGAGCTCCGAGTGACTTTTGTAACAAAATTTGAAGCAAGAGTAGATACGACCAAGCGTCCAAGTAATCCAATATATCCCGAACTGCGTGATGCCATGCATTATGCTACATTTATAAGCTTTTACTGAAGGAGCACCAATGATCAGTTAAGAATGATCATTTTAACTGGCCGATCAATTTTACATGTCTACACTACAAGTAAACATTAAATTTGAGACTATTTTCGGACGGATTACCGAGCGAAAACATATCGTCGATATTCCATCGGTAAATCCCGACGTTTACACCAGTGTCGGGAAATCGATGGTTAAACCCGACAGACATCCCTCCTATTACCGATGACAACATCGGCATCGGCATATCCTCTCGAAACCGTTGGAAACTGATGATGAAATTGAATCCGTCGGTTTTCTACCGAATACTTCCTGACGGATTCTGGTTTTTACTATCCGTCTTGAATCCGTCTGCAATATATCGATTGACTGATTCCACTTAATTATTTTTTTAGATTAATAAACCTAGACGTCGTCGGAAATCCATTGGTAGTTCCGATGACTTTCCGACGAAATCCTATTTTTTGGCAATTGTTAGTTTGGCCGATCTTTAAACGTAGAGCGTCGTCGATTGGTCTTCGGAAATTTCTAGCAGTGGTCGGTAACCATCGGAAATTCGTCAGAAACGGGAATATTCCTAAGAATAATCTGTTAAAAATTGTGATTATTTATTAAAAATTCGTAATAATCTGTTAAAAATTTGTAATAATCTGTTAAAAATTCATAATAATCTGTTAAAAATTTATAATAATCATAATAATCTGTAAAATTTTGTAATAATCTGTTAAAAATTCATAATAATCTGTTAAAAATTCGAGAATCTTCTAATTTTCAATATACATACGCTCTGCTCATTCACAATTTCACCAGAACAAAAAATCATAACAAAATGTCTTCTTCAGGTTCTTATGATTATTTTCGATCGTGGATGGATAAACCTCCGTATGATTCAACAATGGGGAAATTGACGGATCAATTTGTGCAAGGTGTTGAACAGTTCATGACATTTGCATCAAACAATAGCATGACATTAGAATACGGTAAAATGTATTGTCCGTGTATTAAATGTCGAAATCATAGATTAATCTCTGTTAGAGAACCTAATTTGGAAGCTCGGAATTTTTTAATATGTTAGATGCATCCAAGAAGCCTTTGTATAAAGGATGTAGAGATGGATTATTGCCTTTATCTGCTGCAAGCAAGTTGATGACGATAAAGATGGATTTCAACTTGGCTGAAGATTGTGCGAATGCGATAGCTGATTTTGTTAGAGATATATTACCTGAAGATAATATTGCACCTTATTCATATTACGAGGTTCAAAAACTTCTGGCCTTGGATTGCCGTATCAGATGATCGATGTATGTATTGACAACTGCATGAATCTATTAGAGAAATGATGAAAACCGCATGAAGTGCCAATTTTGTCACAAACCTCGATTTCAAGAGACAAGCGGTAGAGTACCTATTCCACATAAACGGATGTGGTATTTTCTATTAACAGAGAGGTTAAAGAGGTTATATCAATCTGAATACACGGCAAAGCGTATGAGATGGCATGCAGACCATAATTCAAATGGAGAAATTGTGCATCCCTCGGATGCAGAAGCATGGAAACATTTTAAAGAGGTTTATCCTAGTTTTGCATATGATCCTAGGAATGAATACCTCGGGTTCCATCAACCCTTTTGGGAAGCAAAGGAGGCAATACTCGTTGTGGCCAGTTATCATGGCACCTTATAATTTGCCTCCTTCGTTGTGCATGAAACAAGAGTTTTTGTTTCTAACAATTCTCGTCCCCGGTCCAGAGCATCCTAAGCGATCGCTTGATATTTTCTTGTAGTCACTAATTCATGAGTTAAAAATGTTGTGGGAAAATGTTGTCGAATCATTTGATGTTTGCAACCAATAGAACTTCTTGATGCGAGCAATACTTATATGAACCATAAGTGATTTTCCAGCATATGGTATGTGATCAGGATGGTCGATGCATGGAAAGTTAGCATGCCCATATTGTCAAGATAATACTGATGCGTTCCAACTGAAACATGGATAAAAGACTAGTTGGTTCAATTGTCATTGATGCTTTCTACCACAAGATCATCCATATCGCCGGAGCACGACATTGTTTAGGAAAAAGAAAAAAAAATTGATGGTCCACCTCCTTTGCTTGACAGGAATTATATGATTACTCAATTTAGAGATTTTGGTGCTGAGAGAACGGTTTCATGTGGTGGTAATGGACATTATCCTGTTGATGGTTGTGGCGAATACCATAATTGGCACAAGAAGAGTAGTTTTTAGGATTTACCATATTGGAAGGACCATCTGTTGCGCCACAATCTAGATGTTATGAACATTAAGAAGAATTTTTCGACAACATAATGAATACTATTCTATATGTGCAAGTAAAAACGAAAGATAATTTGAAAGCTAGATTGGATATGCCAGATATTTGTTCTCGGAAGGAACTACATGTAATGTCAAATGGAAAATCATTGTCTCCCACATTCCGGTTGGATGCGCATGCAAAAGACGAGTTTTTGAGTGGATTAAGCATACTGTCAAATTTCCATACGGATACGAACCTAATCTTCGTAATTGTGTCGATACTATTGAAGGCAAATTTACAGGGATGAAGAGTCATGATTGTCATGTTTTCATGCAAATTCTATTTCGATTTGCGAGTTTTTGAGTGGATTAAGCATACTGTCAAATTTCCATACGGATACGAACCTTGAATCTTCGTAATTGTGTCGATACTATTGACAGGCAAATTTACAGGGCATGCAAGAGTCATGATTGTCATGTTTTCATGCATTTAATTCTATTTCGATGTATATTTTGACAAATTGCTGCCTGGAAACGAAAGGTACATTCCTTTCATTTTTTTTTTAAATGTTATATACATAATTTTCCGTCAAGATTAACTTTTTTTATTATGCAGGGATTTGTGCTTATTCCGACATTTATGTACAAGATGACTTGCTGGAGACGATATACGAAATTTGGAGGAAAAAATACCGGTTCTCATTTGTAACCTTGAGAAAATATTTTCACCAGCACTTTTTGATGTTATGGAACATCTTCCTATTCACCTACCTAGAGAAGAAGCACCTGAAGGACCTGTTCAGTACCGATGGATATATCCTTTTGATGGATATATGTTCCACCTAAAGAAAGAAGTTAAAAATCTTGACAGGGTTGAAGGTTCAATCGTCGCCCAAAGTATTAATGAGGAAACATCTAACTTTGCCAGCTACTATTTTCCATCGCAAGTGCAAACAAAAAATAGACGACCTGCACGACATGATGATGGAGGAGAAAAACCAAGTTATCCAGTGTATGTGCTAGAAGTATTTGCACAAATTGAACATTTAAGTGGAAAAGGGAACACGCGATGCCTATTAGAAGAGGAACACAAACACTTGCATCTGTATATTTTGACAAATTGCGATGAAGTTTTGGAATATGAAAGGTACATTCCTTTCATTTTTTTTTGTAAATGTTATTATACTTTATTTTGAATTATTTTGTTTATAATTAACAGGATATACATGGATCAAATACGTGTTTATTATTCAAATTACACAGAGAATGAGTTGGTCGAACTTAAAAAGAGCAAATTTGCAAGTTGGTTGCACTTTTACGTCAGTGTTAATTAATTATGTAATTTTCAATAATAATTTCCTATATATAAATATATAGTTGAGTGTATTCAACTATTTTTCAGGTTACTACGGGTCCTTCTAGGGGGATAACGTCTCCCACATGGTTAGTTGAGTTGGTGAATGGTCCTACATTTACGGCAAAATCTTATCCAATGTACTGCACTCGTGGATATGCTTTTAAGACTCATCCCGAAGGAAGCTCACAAACAACTTCTAATTATGGTATATCATCTCAATCTGGTGAAATTGTATACAACTGTGTTCTTCGCGAAATATTAGAAGTTTGCTATCCTGGAATGACTGATTTGAGGTGTATTGTGTTATACTTTGACTGGTATGACCCTGTCATTGGTCAACGTCAAGACGAATTCGGTGTTACGTCTGTCCACTCTCGTAAGTGACATCAAAAATATTATCCCTTTATACTTGCATCAGTAGCGGACCAGGTTTGTTACATTCGATATCCTCGTGTAATGAAAAAACAAGATCCTTGGACTACAGTGACATCAATACACCCTAGAGGAATGGTATGTGGTGTTTCTGAGCAAGACCCTATGCAGCAAATCACAATTGGTAAATTAGATTCCATAGAGAATTCTCTTTAAGTTAACCTTACAACGTATTTCAAGATTCAAAAGAGGAGATTGGCGAGTTCGACGATGAAAATTCAGCTATTTCGAAATGTTCATCAGATTCAGATTAAATATGTGATTGCAATGTTTTAGTTTTTATGATACTTTAATATTCAGTGTCAAATAATGTTTTTTTAAAAGCTTTATATTTCTGTGTGCGATGGATTTCCGACACAACTACAAAACCTATCGCAATTCCATCGGGAACTCCAGTTGGAGTCCGACGACTTAGGGTGTTGATACTATACCCTATCGTGTCGGAGAAGATTATCTGACGGATTGCCGACAAAATTTGAATACCCGTCGGAACCCATCACAATGCCGTCGGAAACTATAGTCAGATTCTCGACGTCATAGGGTATTGATACTATACCCTATCGTGTCGGAGAAGATTATCCGATGGATTGCTAACGGAATTTGAATACAGGTCGGAATTCCATCTGCAATTTCCGACGGATATGCGAGGAACATAAATTTCAAATGTAAAGTTTAATAGATTTAAAAGTATTAAACATATATGGGCTACGATTAAATGGTACACATTCATAATGTTATATACTAGATAGTTTTTTCAAAATAAACAGTTTATAAACATTTCTAATATAAACTGAAATCCAATTTAGGGGACTTAGTCATCTCCCTAGTTAAATGGCGAACTCTCAAAGTTATAATTAAATTCATAGAATATAGCAAACTTTTGGTTACTATAGCCAAAAAGGCAGTGACCTTTAACTAGCTTCGCGTACGGGTCGAAAAACAACAATACTATGAATAATACTATGAACATTATTAGCTATAAAAAACTTCAAAATTTGAATAAATAATAAATTATGAGAAAGGGCTATTTCACATTTTATAAATAAAAATATTCATTATTTTTGTTAACAAATAATAGGATCGTCGGAAATCCATCGGAATATTCTGATGGCTTACTGATCATGTCATGAACACAAAATTGGCGGAAGAAGTTTTTCAAAAAGAGGCTGCCGTACAATTCTCCCGCCACATGAACGAGTGGAAACAAAAGTAGAAAAAGGAAAAAGACAAACCAAGAGGGTTGAATGAGTCGGTTTGGAACGACTTTAATCGTTATTGGGAATCTTCCAACGTTGAGGCCATCTCGAGTACTAATTTAGGAAACCAAAAAAGCGACCGAGGAGGCAATGACATTTACATTCACAATGTTGGATCGACTAGTTTTCTGAGACGAGCCGATACATTGGTAAATTTATTATTATATTAATTTTATTTATTATTATTTGAAATGTTTTAAATATTAATTTAGTATTTTTTTACTTTTAGGCACAAGAATTTGGAACAGCTCTAGATCATTTGCAACTTCTCGAGGCCGTCCAGACGAACAAAAATACTGGTCGCATCCAAGATGGTTTCGTTAGTGAGATCATCAAAAAAGTGAAAAAGAAAAAAGTGATATTTTTTCTCAATAGTCTCAAGTTGGTTCTTCATCTTTGGTCGCCGAATTGTCTCGTTCTGAGATTAACCATCTGGTTCTTGATGTAAGATTGATTTCTCTTTATATGTATTTTTATATTTAATATTATATTATTTTTTATAATATTGTTTTGTTTTTACAAAAAATACCATTTTCTAATGGTTGTCATACAGGAATCGGGAGAGTTGCATATACCGGTGGTGCAACATTTGCGGCTGGAAATGAGGAGAATGCACAACTCAAATAAAAAATGGCGGCTATGGAGATAGAGATGATCAAGCTAAAATATTTTATAGATTTTATGAAACCAAATTCTCGGATTATCCGAATGAATTTTTTCCTCATTCTTCTCATCCTTCGATGTAATTTTATAGATTTTAAAACAATTAAACTTTAAATATTATTATAATTATAATTTTAAATATTAATTTTATTTTTTTTAATATTTTATTAAATATTTTAAAATTATTTATTAAATTTGATACCTAAAAATTTTATTTTAAAAATAAATATATTTTGAAAAGTATTTAATGAATATTATTTTAAAAAAATTATTAAAAAAAATTTCAATTGTTTGGTTATTTCTGACGGAAGAAGTCATCGGAAATCGATACTGGTCCGATGGATAGCGTTATCCCTAATCTGTCGGGAATTACCAACGGACACATATCCGTCGGGAAGCTTATTTCATCGCGATGTCGTCGGTTCCATCTCGACGGCTGAAAACCATCGGGATGTACCATCGGTTGTCATTCCTGACGGCACCTATCATTGGAAGTAATCCGCGGCCCGACTGACTAAATCAATCACAAATACGTCGCTAATTTCCGATGGATTGGACCCATCGAATATCTGTCGGCATTTGCCGATGGCTAATTTTATCGAAAACCCATCGTTAATGCCCGACAATTTTTTGACGGAAATTGGTTTCTAACGAAATAGTTCTGACGGACAACTTTTGTCATTAATTCAATGGGAAATGCTATTTCCGACGGATTGCGACGAATTTCGTTGTCGGAAAAACGATGTTTTCTTGTATTGTAAATCGTCTGTAACTTTTGATTTAGAGCTCCGAATGACACGAATCCAATGCCCACATTAATTTAACTCAATTTTCTATATTGTGACATAATTATAGACAGAAATAGAGATGACCAACCGGCTAAATAATCTAATCTATTCCAAATTGCGTGATGTCATGCCTTATGCTTCATTTAAAAGCTTTTACTCAATGAGCACCACTGATCAGTTAAAAATGATCATTTTAACTGGCCAATTAACTTGACATGTCTGCAATAAATCATGCTTAACTTTTGATTTAGAGCTTAGAATGACACGAATCCAATGTCCATGTTAATCTACCTCAATTTCTATATTTTGACAAAATTTGAGACAGAAATAGATACGAAAAAATGTCCAAGTAATCCAATCTAGCCAAAAATACGTGATGCCATGCATGAGCACCAACGATCAGTTTCGTATAAACACTTTAACTGGCCGATCAATTTAACATGGTCGCACTAAATCATCAGTAACTTTTGATTTGGAGCTCATAATGACACAAATCTAATTCCCACGTTAAGCTAGCTCAATTTTTTATATTGTGATAAAATTTGCGACCAAACTAGATACGACAAAACGTACAAGTAATCCAATCTATCCCAAACTGCGTGATGCCATGCTTAATATTTCATTTATAAGCACTTACTTAATGAGCACCAACAATCAGTTTAGAATGATCACTTTAACTGGCCGATCAACTTGACATGTTTGCACTAAATCATCCGTAACTTATGGTTTAGAGTTTAGAATGACACGAATCCAATGCCCATGTTAAGCTGGCTAAATTTTCTATATTGTGACAAAATTTGAGACATAAATAGATACCAAATATCGTCCCAGTAATCCAATCTATCAAAAGTGCGTGATGCCATACATTATGCTTTATTTATAAGCTTTTAATCAATAAGCACCAATGATCACTTAAGAATGATCATTTTAACTGGCCGATCAACTTGACATATCCGCATTAAATCATTTGTAACTTTTGATTTAGAGCTCCGAATGATGCGAATCCAATGCCAACATTAAGATAGGTCAATTTTCTATATTGTGAGAAAATTTGAGACAAAAATAGATACGACATAGCATCGTAGTAATCCAATCTATCCAAAACTGCTTGATACTCTATGTGATTCTTCATTTGGAAGCTTGTACCCAATGAGCACTAATGATTAGTTTAGAATGATCATTTTAACTAGCTGATCAACTTCAAATGTCTGCACTAAATCATTCGAAACTTTTGATTTTAGAGCTCCGAATGAGAAAAATCCAATGGACACGCTAAGCTAGCTTAGTTTTCCATATTGTGACAAAATTATAGACCGAAATAAAGACGACAAAGCATCCAAGTAATCCAATCTATCCCGAACTGCGCGATGCCATGTATTAAGCTTCATTTATAAGTTTTTAATCAATGAGCACCAATGATCAATTTAGAACGACCATTTTAACTGGCCGATCAACTTGACATTTCCGCATTAAGTCGTTTGTAACTTTTGATTTAGAGCTCAAAATGATGTGAATCCAATGCCCAGGTTAAGCTAGCTCAATTTTTTTATATTGGGATAAAATTTGAGACAGAAATAGATACGACAAAGCGTTCAAGTAATCCAATCTATCCCGAACTATGTGATGTCATGCATTATTCTTCATTTATAAGCTTTTACTCAATGAGCACCAATGATCAGTTTAGAATGATCATTTTAACTAGCCGATTAACTTGACATGTACGCACTAAATCGTCTGTAACTTTTGAATTAGAGCTCAAAATGACACGAATCCAATGCCCACGTTAAGCTAGCTTAATTTTATATATTCTGATAAATTATAAGACTAAAACTGCTTCGACAAGTCCTCCAAGTAACCAAATCTATCCAGAACTACGTGATGTCATGCATTATGCTTCAATCATAAGCCTTTACTCAATGAGCACCAATGATCAGTTTAGAATGCTCCTTTTAACTGGCCGATCAACTTGAAATGCCTACATTAAATCTTCATAACTTTTGATTTATAGTTCATATTTACACGAATCCAATGCCCACGTTAAGCTATCACAATTTTCTATATTTTGACAAAATTTGAGACAGAAATAGATACGAAAAAGCGTCCAAGTAATCCAATGTAGCCAAAACTGCGTGATGCCATGCATTATGTTTCATTTATAAGCCTAGCTCAATTTTTTTTATTGTGACAAAATTTGAGATAGAATAAGATACGAAAAAACGTCCAAATAATCCTATCTATCCCAAACTACATGATGCCATGCTTCATGCTTCATTTATAAGCGTTTACTTAATGAGCACCAATGAACAGTTTAGAATGATAACTTTAACTTGCCGATCAACTTGACATGTCCGCACTAAATTGTCCATAACTTATGATTTAGAGCTAAGAATGACACGAATTCAATGCCTACATTACCATGCTCAATTTTCTATATTATGACAAAACTTCAAATAGAAATAGATACGAAAAAGCGTCCAAGAAATCTAAACTATCCCGAACTGCATGATGTCATATATTATGTTTCATTTATTACCCTTTACTCAATAAGCAACAATGATCAGTTTAAAATAATCATATTAACAGGCTGATAACCTTGACATGTCTGCACTAAATCGTATGTAGCTTTGATTTAGAGCTCAGAATGACACGAATCCAATGCCCATGTTCAACTAGCTCAATTTTCTATGTTCTGACAAAATATTAGATAGCAATAGAGACGACAAAGCGTCCAAGTAATCCAATCTATCCCAAACTACGTGATACCATGCATTATGTTTCATTTATAAGCTTTTAAATAATGACCATCAATGATTAGTTAAGAATTATCATTATAACTGGCCGATCAACTTGACATGTCTGCACTAAATCATCCGTAATTTTTTATTTAGAGCTCCAAATGACACGAATCTAATGTCCACGTTAAGCTAGTTCAATTTTCTACATTGTGACAATGAGAAAAAAAGAGATACGACAAAGCGTGCCAGTAATCCAATCTATCCTATACTGCATAATGCCATGCATTATTCTTCATTTATAAGCTTTTACTGAATGAGCACCACTGATCAATTTAGAATGATCAGTTTAACTGGCCGATCAACTTGACATTTCCGCACCAAATCGTCTGTAACATTTGATTTGGAGCTTAAAATGAAACAAATCCAGTGCCTATTATAAGCAAACTCAATTTTCTATCTTGTGATAATAAGACTAAAATTCCTACGAAAAGTCCACCAAGTAATCAAATCTATCCAAAACTACGTGATGTCATGCATTATACTTCATTTATAAGCCTTTAATCAATGAGAACCAATGATTAGTTTAGAATGATCATTTTAACTAGCCGATCAACTTGATATGTATGCACCAAATCGTCTATAAGTTTCGATTTATAGCTCATAATGACACGAATCCAATGTCCACGTTAAGCTAGCTCAATTTTTTATATTGTGACAAAATTTTAGACAGAAATAAAGACGACAAAGCTTCCAAGAAATCCAACATATCCCAAACAGCGTGGTGTCATGCATTATGCTTCACTTATAAGCTTTTAATCAGTGAGCACCAATGATCAACTAAGAATAATCATTTTAACTAACCAATCAACTTGACATGTCCGCAATAAATCGCCCGTAACTTATAATTTTGAGCTCATAATGACACAAATCCAATACCCACGTTAAATTAGCTCAATTTTCTATATTTTGACAAAATTATAGACAAAGATAGAGACGACAAAGCATCCAAGTAATTCAATTTATCTCAAACTTCGTGATGCGATGCATTATGCTTCATTTATAAGCTTTTAATCAATGAGCACTAATGATCAGTTAAGAATTATCATTCTAACTGGCCGATCAACTTGATATGTCCGCACTAAATCGTCCGTAACTTTTGTTTAGAGCTTCGAATGACACGAATCCAATGCCCAATTTAACTGCTTGATGCCATGCATTATGTTTCATTTATAAGCTTTTAATCAATGAGCACTAATGATCAATTAAGAATGATCATTTTAACTGACCGATCAACTTGACATGTCCGCAATAAATCGTCCGTAACTTATGACTTAGAGCTTAGAATGACACAAATCCAATACCCACGTTAAGCTAGCTTAAGTTTTCTATATTTTGACAATATTATAGACAAAGATAGAGACGACAAAGTGCCCAAGTTATTCGATCTATCCCAAACTGTGTGATGCCATGCATTATGCTTCATTTATAAGCTTTTAATCAATGAGCACTAATGATCAGTTAAGAATTATCATTCGAACTGGCCGATCAACTTGATATGTTCGCACTAAATCGTTCGTAACTGTTGTTTTAGAGCTTCCAATGACACGAATCCAATGCCCACTATAACTTAGCTCAATTTTCTATATTGTGACAAAATTTGAGGCAGAAATATATATATGACAAAGCGTCCAAGTAATCTAACCTATCCTGAACTGTGTGATGCCATGCATTTTGCTTCATTTATAAGCCTTTACTTAATGAGCATCACTGATCAGTTTAAAATGATGAATTTAACTAGCCGATCAACTTGACATTTCCGCAATATATCGTTCATAACTTATGATTTAGAGCTCAGAATGACACAAATCCAATACCCACGTTAATCTAGCTCAATTTTCTATATTTTTACAAAATTATAGACAAAGATAGAAACGACAAAGCATCCAAGTAATTCAATCTATCCCAAACTGCGTGATGCCATGCATTATGCTTCATTTATAAGCTTTTAATCAATGAGCACTAATGATCAGTTAAGAATTATCATTCGAACTGGCCAATAACCTTGATATGTCCGCACTAAATCGTCCATAACTTTTGTTTTAGAGCTTTCAATGACATGAATCCAATGGCCACTTTAACCTATCTCAATTTTCTATATTGTAACAAAATTTGATACTGAACTATATATGACAAAGTGTCCAAGTAATCTAATCTATCTTGATTTGCGCGATGCCATGCATTATGCTTCATTTATAAGCCTTTACTTAATGAGCATCAATGATCAGTTTAAAATGATGAATTTAACTGGCCGATCAACTTGACATTTACGCACTAAATCGTTGGTAACTTTTGTTTTAGAGCTCAGAATGACACGAATCCAGTGTGCATGTTAAGCTAGTTGAAATTTTAAAAAGTGACAAATTTTGAGAACGAAATAGATACAACAAAGCGTACAAGTAATCCAATATATCCAAAACTATGTGATGCCATGCTTTATACATCATTAATAATCGTTTTCTTAATGAGCCCCAATGATTACTTTAACTGTCCGTTCCACTTGTCATGTCCGCACTAAATCGCACTAAATGATTTAGAGCTAAGAATGACACGAATCCAATTCCCATGTTAAGCGGGCTCAATTTTCAATATTGTGACAAAATTTGAGACACAAATAGATAAGAAAAAGAGTCTAAGTAACCCAATCTAGCCAGAATTGTGTGATGCCATGCATTATCCTTCATTTATAAGTCTTTACTCAATGGGCCAATTATTAGTTTAGAATGATCATATTAACTGGCCGATCAACTTGACATATCCGCACTACATCGTCTGTAACTTTTGATTTAGAGCTCAGAATGGTAGGAATCCAATGCCCTTGTTAAGCTAGCTCAATTTTCTATTGTCAAAAAAATTTGAGAAACAACTAGATACGACAAAGCGTCCAAGTAATCTAATCTATCCCAAATTGCGTAATGCCATGCTTTATGCTTCATTTATAAGCCTTTACTCAATGAGCACCAATGATCA
The DNA here is from genome assembly GCA_018901935.1 of Pugionium cornutum. Classification (NCBI taxonomy): domain Eukaryota; kingdom Viridiplantae; phylum Streptophyta; class Magnoliopsida; order Brassicales; family Brassicaceae; genus Pugionium; species Pugionium cornutum. The sequence goes on from JAENJI010000013.1 coordinate 12,493,512, forward strand.
GTTTAGAATGATCATTTTAACTGGCCTATAACCTTGATATGTCTGTAGTAAAACGTCTGTAACTTTTTTATTTATAGCTCAGAATGACACAAATCCAATGCACACGTTAAGCTAACTCAGTTATCTTTATTGTGACAAAATTTGAGACAAAATAAGAAACGACAAAGTGTCCAAGTAATCCAATCTATCCCAAAGTGCGTGATGTCATGCATTATATTTCATTTATAAGCCTTTACTCAATGAGCAACAATGATCAGATTAGAATAATCATTTTAACTGGCCGATCAACATGACATGTCTGCTTTAAATCGTCCAAAACTTTTGATTTATAGCTCAGAATGACACAAATCCAATGCCCACGTTAAGCTAGCTCCATTTCTATATTGTGATAAAATTTGAGACTGAAATAGATACGACAAAGCGTCCAAGTAATCCATTCTATCCGAAACTGATTGATG